>CM070689.1:2400000-3005000 GCA_036346265.1 Melocanna baccifera
GATCCTGATGTCGATCTATATATGAAAGTAAGAGCACCCACTGTTGCATAAGAAAACCCAGTGTTGCCTAAGAAGAACACTGAAGCTATTTAGGCCCCATTTAGAACAAGGGGATTTTTCTCAATTCAGAGGCCCGTTTGAACCACAGGAATTTGCCCCCCCCCCCCCCCCATTCCAAACGGGACCTTATTCATGAGCTTTCGGTACTGAAACCAAACCTGTATATGATCTGGTCCTGCTTCCCATAGTTTTAAAAAATTAGCTCTCTTCAATGGGGTTTTAATTTAAAATGGTACTCAACAGTAATTGTTAGCTTCATATATCAATTTGACCTAATTGAGGGGATCAACCCAATATGTTGTTCAACATACAGAGCGGTAATACCATGCCCATTTGATTTGCTAAGCATAATACACTACATATTATATTACTAAACAAAACATACTCCTTCAGGCAATATCTATGGAAGGGCAGGAGAGTGTTGTCACAGATTACATTCTGAAGGTACGGATACAATCTAGAAACCCTAAGATAATTTTTTTGAAAGACAGAAACATTAAGATGATAGGAGTTCGTATAATTCAGCCACAAAAACTGAGCCTCACATTTGTGTGGAAGGTTTTGGGCCTGGACATTTGCGCTGACACTCTGGTAGGAGACTCAATGATACGTGGCATCTCTGGAGGGCAAAAGAAGCGTGTCACAACGGGTAATTTAATAGCAAAGAATGGATATTTGGATGGAAAATGAAAGTTAAAAGGAAGGCAAACTAATTCCATAACTGGAACCCTTGCAGGTGAAATGATTGTTGGACCAGCAAAAGCACTTTTCATGGATGAAATATCAACCGGCCTTGACAGTTCTACGACATATCAAATTGTCAACTCCATCAAGCAAATGGTCCACATCCTAGAAGGAACCGCAGTAATAGCACTGCTTCAACCAGATCCTGAAACATATGATCTCTTTGATGATATTATACTTCTATCAGATGGGTTGATTGCGTATCAAGGCCCCAGAGAAAATGCCCTTGAGTTCTTTGAATTTATGGGCTTCAAATGTCCAGAGAGAAAAGGTGTTGCTGACTTTTTGCAAGAAGTGAGTTTAGCACTCCCAACCACACATCTCTTCATAATGCAATAAATTAGGTAATGTATTTTGAGTTTGCTTCGGTTTATGACCCACAGGTGACGTCAAGGAAGGACCAACATCAGTACTGGGCACACAGGAATAAACCATACCGGTATATTTCTGTCAGTGAATTTGCTGAAGCCTTTCAGTCATTCCATGTTGGTTCGAAGCTAAGGCAAGAACTTGAGACCCCATTTGACCGGAATACAAACCATCCAGCAGCTCTGACAACAACAAAGTATGGTGTTAGCAAAATAGAGTTGCTCAAGACTTGCATTGCTAGGGAGTGGTTGCTAATGAAGAGGAACTCATTTGTTTACATCTTCAAAGCGCTCCAGGTAAGACCAATTCACTATTACTCAGCTCATAGCAATGGATCCTGACAAAACCTTGACATTGTATTTCTTAATGAAAATGTTGACATTTCAGCGTTTTTTTACCTCAGCTTGTAATACTTGGAGGCATTGCAATGACAGTCTTCCTGAGAACAAAGATGAGTCATGAAGACTATGAGGGTGGAGTAATTTATCTAGGTGTCCTCTTTCTAGGTCTTGTGACGCACCTCTTCAATGGATTTGTAGAACTTGCTATGAGCATAGTTAAGCTTCCCATATACTATAAACAAAGAGATTACTGTTTCTATCCATCTTGGATTTATGCGCTACCAACTTGGATCCTCAAGATACCAATATCATTTGTTGAGTGTGCTGTCTGGATTGCTATGACCTATTATGGGATTGGCTTTGATCCAAACATAGAAAGGTAAATGCATCCTCAATCATTTGAGCAATTTTGTTTACCAAGCGTTAACCACTTACACCAATCTGCAGATTCTTCAGGCACTACCTTGTGCTTGTATTGGTAAGCCAACTGGCGTCTGGACTTTTCCGCCTCCTTGCCTCTCTTGGACGGGAGTTGGTCCTTGCTGACACATTCGGGTCATTTGCTCAACTTATCATGTTGGCACTTAGTGGATTTATCATATCAAGAGGTACATTAATTCATGGACAAAAGTAGGGTTATAGAGAAATGCTGTTATTTCTGTAAAATATTCATGAAAGGCTCTGATCAACAGCTCATAACTATTTTTCCCTTCTCAGAGAATATCAGGAAATGGTGGGTTTGGGGTTACTGGGCCTCCCCATTGATGTATGCTCAAAACTTGATAGCACAGAATGAATTTCTTGGAAACAAATGGAACAAGGTAAGGGAATCAGAAATACAAGAACTAGACCATTGCATCACTCTTTTTTCAAACAAACCATTGCATCACTCTTCAGAACGAGTGCCTTCAATGTTGATTTTCTATATGCAGACTACTGACGATTCATTCAGCAAAGACACGCTTGGCGTACAAATACTCAAGGCCCGTGGCATATTTGTAGATCCAAACTGGTACTGGATTGGTGTTGGTGGCCTGATTGCATACATCCTCTTATTCAACATCCTATTCATTGTATTTCTTCACTTTCTGGGCCGTAAGTCTTAACTAATCTGACATGTTGATTCAATCTTTTTCCTTGTAGATAGAGAATCCAAAACATTGTAGACCTTAAGATTTTTTTTTATCTGAATCTGAACTCCGGATGCAATGCTGTAGCTCTTGGCAAGGGTCAGGCGGTAGTATCTGGGGAGGCATTGAGGTTGAAGTATGCCAACAGAACAGGAGAGGACATTGAATTATTGCCAACAGGAACTGACTCTGAAAAGCCAGCATCTCAAGGCTAGTCTCCAGAACCCAAATGACAAAGTAGTTGTATTGCAATGACGTTCATTTTTCAAACTGAAATGACTTGAAACTTAATACAGTGGGAACAGGGAGTACCGAAGCTCCTGCTGCAAACAGGAAGAAGGGGATGGTACTACCATTCACTTCACTCTCAATCACCTTCGATAACATCAGATATTCTGTCGACATGCCTCAGGTTCATCTCGATTTCCAGCTTCTTATTTTCTCAAAAAAGACAGCAACATAAATCACTTATTATGAGCAGTGCTTCAATGCTTTTCTCTCTAATAAAAGTAACACTAATATCAAAACAAATGAAGAGGTAAGTAACATCTATCCACCATTCGTCATGCTTTAAAAATTATGCAAATCACTGTTCTCGTCCAACAGGTAATGAAGAACCATGGTGTAATAGAAGATAGGCTTGTGCTGCTCAACGGCGTGAGTGGAGCTTTTAGACCAGGAGTTCTTACAGCATTGATGGGCATAAGTGGTGCAGGGAAGACTACTCTTATGGATGTCTTGGCAGGACGGAAGACTGGGGGTTACATTGATGGAGATATTTGCATTTCTGGGTATCCAAAGAAGCAAGAAACATTTGCCCGTATTTCTGGCTACTGTGAGCAAAATGACATCCATTCTCCACACGTCACAGTATACGAATCACTTCGATACTCTGCGTGGCTCCGATTGCCAGCTGAGGTTGATGCTAACGCAAGAAAGGTAAGTGAAACTAGACCTAAAAAACAAGGGAAACTAGACTTCATATAAGAAGATTGCCTATGACATCCACCATTCAACTTGATTTTGGAGATCATGGATGCAGATGTTCATTGAAGAAGTGATGGAGCTTGTTGAGCTGGATTCAATTCGAGGAGCATTAGTGGGCCTTCCTGGTGTGAACGGCCTGTCCACAGAGCAACGGAAAAGGCTCACCATAGCTGTTGAGCTTGTTGCAAACCCATCAATAATATTTATGGATGAACCAACTTCTGGTCTGGATGCAAGGGCCGCTGCAATTGTTATGAGGACTGTGAGGAACATCGTGGACACAGGAAGAACTTTGGTGTGCACCATTCATCAGCCCAGTATTGACATTTTTGAAGCTTTCGATGAGGTCAGTATGTAATTTTACAGAAGTACCGACTTGACTGGCAACGAGATTATTCACTCCTTTAAGACTGTCAGGTATAATAACACTTGCTAGGTGTCTCTATTCAGCTCTTTCTCATGAAAAAAGGAGGAGAAGAAATTTATGTTGGCCCACTAGGACAAGAGTCTTGTCACCTCATAAAATACTTCGAGGTGAGTCATCAGAATGAATTTGAGACTATTTTCATCAGAAGAGGGAATATCTGGACTAATTTAAATTGAATCGCTGAATCCTATAATGTACTATTCAGAGTTTACCAGGGGTAAAGAAGGTTAAAGATGGTTATAATCCGGCAACTTGGATGCTGGAGGTTACTGCACAGGGTCAGGAAGACATTTTGGGTGTTAACTTTGCCGAAATATACAAAAGATCTGATTTGTTCAGGTAAGGAATTAAAAAAATCAATCCAAAATACATCTCATATCCCTTGCTGTGTAGCAGAGCTATAAACTTGAAATTTCCCAATTACATGTTGCAGGAGAAACAAAAAACTGATCCAAGAACTTAGTGCTCCTCCACCTGGTTCTAGTGACCTTTTCTTCCCAACTAAATACTCAGTGTCCTTATTCACACAATGCAAAGCCTGTTTGTGGAAGCAACACAAGTCGTATTGGCGCAACCCATCCTACACTGCGATGCGAATTTTCTTTACTACTGTCATTGCCCTGATATTCGGTACAATCTTCTGGAAACTTGGCAAGAAAGTGTAAGTTACCACATCAATTACAATATTTTTATGCAAAAAACCTTGAGATGGAAGAACAGAAGTTCACAATCTTGAAAAATTTCAGGGACACACAACAGGACCTATTCAATTCATTAGGGTCAATGTATGCTGCTGTTCTATTTATTGGGATCCAGAACGGTATGACAGTGCAGCCAATTGTGGATGTCGAAAGAACAGTTTTCTATAGAGAGAAAGCAGCCGGATTGTACTCCGCTCTTCCTTATGCATTTGCACAGGCAAGGCATTGCCACAACACAAAATTAATTGTTTCTGCTGTTATCGCAATAAAAACCACACTTTCAGCCAAGTTTGTATGTACTTTGAATGCGGTTTTTTTACTCACACTAGTTTGTTCTCTCTGCAGGTTATTATAGAAGTCCCACATATTTTCCTGCAATCTGTCGTCTATGGAGTCATTGTCTATAGTTGCATTGGCTTTGACTGGACAGTGGAGAAATTCTTCTGGTACTTGTTCTTCACATACTTCACTTTCATGTATTTCACATTCTACGGGATGATGGCTGTCGCCATGACACCAAACAGCGACATTGGCGCAATAGTCTCGACAGCATTCTATGCAATATGGAACATCTTTGCAGGATACCTTATCCCCCGACCGGTAAGCCCTCCGCAACATCCTTAAACGGCGTGTTATGTGCTGATGCTCCTTTCTCAAAATAGCCTGCTAACTGCTAAGATGCATTTCTCATTTTTCTCAGAGGATCCCCGTATGGTGGAGATGGTACTACTATATCTGTCCTGTTGCATATTCCTTATATGGACTTGTTGGGTCCCAATTTGGGGAATACACAAATACGCTGGAGGATAATGGCATGGCAGTGAAGGATTTTCTCAATGGCTATTTTGGAATTCAGCGCAGACATGTGGGATCAGCTGGCGTTGCGGTTGTTGGGTTCACAGTGCTCTTTGCATTCATATTTGCTGTCTCAATCAAAGTGTTCAACTTCCAGAAAAGATGAGAAGCCAAATAGAAAGATTTGCACTTAACTGTGTGTATATTCATGGTTTTTTCCCCGCATTATCTTAACCATTTTTTCTATGATTAGCAGTTTTTTCCTTTTTGCAACTACACATTCATGCATCACGGGCGCAGTAACAAAATCCATCTCAGAACATAGACAGAAGATAAAGCACACGAATATGTAATGGCACTTTCAATCAATCCACGCAGCAACAGATGGTAAGATGCACTGATACAGAAAAAGGCTTAGGGGGTGTTTGAAATGGCTGAAGCATTTAGCTTTAGAATAGTAGCAGCTAGAAGTAGAAGCGGCCGAAAGTGGTTAGTGTTTGATTCGACTGGAGCTTTTGTTGTCTTCCCAAAACCTTGCCTCATCATGACAGATCGGGGGCGACGACGCAAGCTCGATAGGTAGCGCGAGCTCCAGCGGCAACAACGCAAGCTCGAGCGGCAGTAGCGCGAGCTCGGGCAGCAACTCAAGCTCGAGCAGCGAGGGTGAGAGCTCCATCAGCGGCGAGGGTGAGAGCGGAGAGGGCGAGAGCTCCATCAACAGCGGCACAAGATCGAGCGGCGGAGCAAGCTCCAATGACGATGGCTCAAGTTCGGACATTTGTCGTCGATTGCATCACGACCATAAGTCCTCAATCAAATTCTTCATATCCGAGGCATCTACTCATCACATTTTACCTTTCCCCCACCTCCATGGCACCCACATTTTACCTTTCCCCCACCTCCATGGCACCCAAGACACACTTATCCAACCTTGCCACAGCGAGATCCCGCTGCCGGCCACCTGCAGTGCTCCTCCATGCAAACTGTCGCAACTAACATATTCCACTTATCAAGGGAATTCCATTTTTGTGCTTCATTGAGACCCTCCATGACTTCCAGTTCACCAACAGAAGTCATCCTACAAACCAGATGCATGCTTACCGCTAAATATAGCTGTCCAAATGGATCGTGCTGTTGTGGGCCGGCCCAAGACCCGTCACTGTAGGTCCGACCCAAGCACGGCACAACCCGTTTAGATGATGGGCCGTGCCGACACGGCCCAGTGGACTGTGTCATGCTTGGGCTGAGTGGTCGACACGGCACGGTACGACCCGTTTATTATAATTTTGTATAATTTTTGTTGTAATGTTTTACAATTTTTTATATTTTTCTTTAATTTTCTATATTTTCTATAATTTTTTGAAATTTTCTCCTTTTCTGGGCTAAACGGGCCAACTGTGTCGGCACGTCCCGTTTAACCCTAATCGTACTCATGCCGGTATAGCACAGTCACAGGCCGTGCTAGGGCCCGGTCCTTGGTCCGTGGACCGGCACGGCACGATCCGTTTATTATTCATGCCTAAATGGATCGTGCCTACCTCGGGCCCGTGCTGTACCGGCCCAGCACGGTTCGTTGGACAGTTCTACCACTAAACATGGTGTCCGAGAAACTCACCTGACACCTGACCACAAAGAATCACTGGATTTTATCACGCATTGCGTGCAGAGACTGGGCTGGTTTCAGTGGAGCATTTCCTCGAACAGCTTGTGTGCGCCCACCCAACGGGCAGTTTACCTTCCCAGCCTCCCCTGCTGGCGTAGAGAGCTGAGACCGCCTTCTGCCAAAGTAGAGCTGACAATGAGTGGAGATGCATGGAATAACATGCTGGGACAAAGAAATCCTAGAAATAACACTGGCCTTCGATTTGACTCACCCTCTGGGCTAGTTGAACCGCGAAATGTGCTGCAGTGAGGAAGTCTGGCATCTGCTTCGCTCCGTATGGCAAAAGCAGACCTGTCAAACGCGGACTATTGACAGCGGTACAAGCGTATGAACAAAACTAAGCCCATGCATACATCTTCGTTCGATTAATAAGCGAACTGAAGAATCAAGTGCCTTGTTACTGTCTTTTGTACCTGACGCATTGCACACGTGGCTGACCAGGCATTAACCAGGTAATTTCGCGCAACCAGGTTCCTGATCTCAGTATCTCACACCCAAACTGCAGGAGCTTTCAGATACTACCTAGTACCAACCACATGGATCAACTCCGAGCGAGATGGTGGTGGTGATTGCACACCGCAGTGCAGCAACGGGACAATAGCGCACGCCTACTTGCTCGGTCGTTGGGGGAGTCCTATTTTAATGTGGCCAATAATTTATAGCTACGATATTTTTTTATCTTAGCATTAGTATTTATATGAATAAATTAAATACTAATAAATACATAAATTATTTAAAATTATACTGATAAAACTGTTTTAGAATAACTGTAAGGAAATATCATGTTTATTTGTCCGGAGCAAGCAAACTATAACCTAAAAAGGACTGTACCGTAACTGCGCACGCTACTGTGGGTAGGAAGCAAATATCTAAACGAACCGGGCCCACGCCCCCGACGTGCCAAGCAAACACAAGTGGTGAGCCCACGATCCCCAGCTAAAATCCAGCGTCCAAGTTCAAATCAACAGCCGTGATCTGACCAACCACCTGACCCAGCTAGCAGCTACCATCACAGCGAGTCGTGTCGATCGCAGAACTCGAAGCTTTTCGGAACTCAGGCATGGCGGCTTCGTCCATCAGTTGCAGCCAGCTCAAACCTCCAATTCCGCCCAAAGAATTAGCTACTATTCATCCCCAACCCAAATCACAAGCCACACACCTCCCTAATCAGTTGCGCCAGGCGTGCGTCGCGGCTGCGGCGTGCGTCGTGATCGGGACGACGGGCGCGATGGGGGACGGCAACGGCGTGGCGATGGCGCTGGAAATGGCCACGACGGCTGGCGCGTCGTACGACGTGGTGCACGTGCAGGCGCCGGCGCGGTGGAGCGACCGCAGGCAGTGCCCGCCTTGGCGCGCCAACTCGCTGGAGAACATCGTGCCGGAGAACATGCCCCGGCCGTCGGTGCGCCGGAGGTTCAACAGCATCACGGCGGTGGAGAGGGCCCCTGCCCCTGCATCACCCGATGCGGTGATCCCGTTCTTGGCGCTGCACTCCGGCATGGGCTGCTTCTCCCTTTAATTTAGGCAGACGACCGGACGGTCTGCGCAGCCGTGAACGCGCATTTGTATTCTGTAAAAGGGGTGATTAGAAATTCAGATTAGCAATTTAGCATAGCCCTGTATACTAGTAGTACACTGGAGAAAGTTCATGGTCAAGGAGGACGGTATTGTATTATCGTTTAGATTCTAGAAGAAATAATCTGTCCCACTTACTAATAGTTGGAAAATGAAACATATATGCGGTGCACATATGGTTCTATTTGTGATGTTCCATGTATTCTAATTCTTTGCTGGCAAATGGGCAAATCGTGCAGTCGATCATGTTGCTTTCTAGGAAAAGTAGAAAGGGCTACACGAAGACACAACTAGTACTCGTATGAAAACGAAATCGGACATTAAGCTTCTTCCAAAAGAGAAATATTCGGATTTTTACCAGCGGTTAGATCGTTTTACATGCATTTGTGCGAGCGAGCAGGACGGCGTATGGAAGACGTACTACACCATTTCTAGGAGTTTTTAGCAAATGTAACACGATTTAAAGTCATATTTACAATAATATCAATATACGCCAGGAATTAGCAAAAAACATCTCTTTTGCCGTCCGGTCACTAGACGGCGATGCTATGGAGCTGATAGCTGGCCGTGGGAGCCTGGCCACCGTGCGCCTGCTGCTCAGCCACCATGCACTAGGCTACTAGCATTACAATTAATTAGTTTAATTGCGTGATTAGATAATTTATATACATGTACTACTCATAGAATTTTTTAGATATAGAAAATGAGCACAAAAACTTACGAAATTTTTTGTGGAACATCCCGACGCAGTGTACTTCATTGTGTAATTTGCTCGTAATTTTTTCCATTCCGAATTTTACTCAGAAATTCATTTATGTAAATTATTTGTATAGGAAATAAGCTCAAAAAAATATAAATTTTTTTAGGATCCTTACATGATGAACTTGATGATGTAATTTTTTATTCAACTACGCAAGGATCATATATAGCAGTATAAAAAATACATGGCACGAGATATAGCAGTACAAAAAGCGCATCGCATGGGATGTGATATGACCCATTCATCTGAGCCACTACTATCTCCTCGCTGTGTCTGTTTCCGTGGGCGTGACCTTGTCTTCCATCGAGCATATCCCGTGGGATACAATAGCCGGTTCAGAGCTTGCGTATTAGATCGGAGGAGGTATGGAGACCGTTCAATCTGTTGAGTGGCCGGCGGTGCACCAGTAGGCTGAGTTATAGTAAGGTGGGTCTGATAAGTGTCGATGTCCTCCTGCTGAGATATGTCGAACTGAGGATCGCCATCATCAAATCCTGAATGAAGGACTTTAGAAATAACCTAGAGCTTTTGAGACGCTTTTTATTCATACCAAAGCTATCTAAGTCTCTAAAGGACATTTGCAATCGTGCCATTTCCACTTCCACCTTGTCGATTGGTTGAAGTTTTGGACCCGGTTTGAGGGTTGCCTGCCCGGTTGCTGTCCTTCAACGCTCGTACCGAACTTAGCGGCCTCGCCTGTAGAAAACGAACGCAGAGCCTGAGAGCCACGAACGAATCCAAGCAGCAGCAGTAGTAAATAAAAAAAATGTGCAGCCATGTGGCCGTTACGTGCGCAATGTGTAACCCGACCCACCCGGTGATCGATTGACGTGGTGGCGCCTTCGTCCAAGACTTCACAATGGCACGGGAGCACATCTGCGCATGTAGGGCAACCCAATTTGAACTCTTGTTCGCCCGCACGAACACGCCACGAAACTGAAGCCAATTTGTACAAGTGTGCAAGACAGGCTTGTTCTGATCAAATTTTAATCCCTTTTTTTTTGGTTTCGTAGAGTCTCTACGAAGTGCATCATGAAGACAAGAGTGAGTTCGCTTGGTTTGCAGCCTGGCGTGGCGACACGGGTGTGATTTTCGTCTGAAGGTTTGTCAGATGACAAGAGAAAAACGCAGGGTTTTCCTCCTTGAGTTCCTTGTCCTTGGGTCTTCACCGGGCGGGCAGGGCGGTAATACGTACGAAACAGAGGATTGAATTGATGGATGCAGCGTGCGCTGCCCAATTGGTCGACGTCGCTGTTGCACTGACAAAATCAGGTATCCACGCGCGCATCGTGGCGCGATCCGCAGAATGATTTTACCGATCTCTCTCTCTCTCTCTCTCTCTCTCTCTCTCTCTCTCTCCAGGCGCGAGCGGGATGTACCTCTGATGATGATATGGACATCTCACGTAAATCTGTATCGATTGATTTCGCCATTTCGGCCAACATGCTGCATGTACCAGTCGCTTTTGGTCCTGCGTGGCTTCTGTTTGCTGAACTGAACTAGACGTCTGCTGCGCATGGGAACCTGGCTGCGGATTTCAGCTGCTGCACGGTCATGCACCCACAATTTATCATCCGCGTGCCCGGGGTAGTGTTTGTTCACGCAATGCAAGGGCAAAGAGTAAATTTGGACAAACATCAGAAAGAACAAGAAAAAAAGAAAAGAAAATTTGGAGTAGTGTTTGTTGACGAAATTCAAAAGGGTTAACGGTCAGCAGGACGTCGTGAACGACTAATGCCAGAAGCAAATGCCTCCTGAATCAGGCTTCTTCCCTACTCTGGTGTTTAGGTCGGATGGGTTTCACACAACTTTAAAAGATGAGCGCTGAAAACAAGTCGGCCGTACATCCGGTCTACAGTGAGTAGACTGAGACGTCATACGCAGAGACTGATATGGCCGGTAACACGCGACAATGAGAATGAGACGTAAGAGAGAGAATTACTCGGTAACACTAATTAACACGGTGCATGTGTGTGTGTGCAGCATTCATTTCTTGCGGTTTGCATATATCTTGCAGTCATGGTATCGCTAGCTAAGGCTGAAGCCTCGCGTTGCATGGATGTGTACGGGTTGGGCCTGGGAGTGGCCGCTTCCTCCTCGTGGGCCCCACGACACTTCCGCTCGGCCGCACGAGACGATCGAGAGCCACTCGGGCCTCGTGGTATGGCGTGCGTCATGGTCCGCACATGCGTGATGCCCCGCATCTCCTGCGCCCATCAGCAACCGTTGGAAAATTGCAATGCAACTAACCATGGTCGCAGAGTTTGTTCGTTAACAGCCACCAGTTCGATATATCCCACATGAGTGGTAACCGAACGCCAAGGTTTCGATGTCCAAAACTTGGAAAGACACGTTCCAGTAGAGAGAAAACTGAAGAAACATATTCCGAAAGGCAAATTAAGAGTTAAGGTGCTAAACTGCTAATCGATCTGCGTAGGCTAGTAATAATCACATTAACTCCCGGATGATCGACATAATGAATTAACCAATGCCACGTTCTTCAAACCAAATGTTTCGAATTGAACACCTACCTAGCTAGGAGTCAGCTCGCAGCATTGGGATGGTAAGCTAGAGATAAGTGGAGGTCTTTCTTTTGGGCTTGCATGTTTACAGAAAGGGCGTTCGTTTTAACGGTAGTTTCTGGCTAAAATTTTACTGTAGCTGGTTTTTTACTGTAGCTGATTTAACTTTTTGAACATAATTAAATTTTTAAAAAATGTAAAAATAGAAAAAATATGTTAGCCCCTCACGGACAATGCAAAGAAACGCGGGAAAAAAAAGAAAAATGCAAAAAAACTCAAAAATCTAAAAAAAATTTAGAAAAAATGAATTACTGAATAATGAAAAAAAGCTGAAGCTAGAAGCAGAAGCTGAAAAAAAACTGAAACGAGCGGGGGCCCCCGCTCAGCTGTATGTTTTTGACAGCGGTAGCGACGGGTGATAGCTTTTGGTTTACTGTATATCTTTTGTCATTTCCTTTTTTTAGTTTTTTTGTGTTTTGTTTTTTTTCTGTATTCCTTTACATTATCCGTGATAGGCTAACATGTCGCTTCTATTTTTAAATTTTTTTAAAATTTAATTATGCTCAATAAGCAAACTCAGCTATAGTAAAAAAATCAGCTAGCTACAGTAAAATCTCAGCCAAAAGCTATAAGCAATCGCTATTCCGAATACTTTCTTTAAACAGAATGTCTTTTTGATATAGATTTTATAAGTTAATTGTAGTAGATACTGTATCGACTTCAAATATATCAGTTAAAATCACACGTAAATATCTCTCATAAATATCTAAAAATAAAAAAATTTAATTAAAAGTCATAAATCGTAATCCAAAAAATATATGGAGCTAACCAGAAAGGCAAGTGAGTTAAGATTAGCGTGGAGGGCGCGCCGCTAGGTGGTAGCTTTTCAAATTGGGCACCACCCCATGCACGGCAATCGACTAGAGTCCTTTTTTCCGTTTGAACATAACTAACAAGGAAGCAACGCGACGAGCGCGCGCGGGAACTTACAGACATATGTGCTACAGTCCGATCTAGCTAACTCCCTCGCGCCGTCGCGCGCCTATAAGTAGGAGCCCACGCAGAAGCGGCGGCATGCACGGTGCAATTAGCTTGGCTTAGGTCGCTCTCTCTCCCTCCTCTTCGAACCATCGCGCCTTCCTCAGCAGAGAGAGAGAGAGAGAGAGGGAGGAAGATGAAGGTCTCCATGGAGAGAGCTGTGTTCTTATTGGTTTGGGTTGCCCTGTTGAATGGTAAAGCCATATTTTAAGCCTTCTGGTTTAGCTCACTCTGATCAATCATGTCATTAGTTAAAGAAGCGCACCAATATGATCGAGGTTCTTTCTCTTCCTTTCTCCAGCTGCTCGCATGGTGCAATCGATTCCTTACGACTACTCGTCAAGCTCTGAGGTATGCACGAGCTCTCCCTCCCTCCCTCTCTCATCAAACAAGGTGAGAGGAAGTGCCCGTAACCTGACCCTGACTCCATGCATCATGGTACGCCTGCGACATGCTCGCCGAGGCCTACCAAACTGTCAACAGCACCACGCGCTAACTCGGCAACGAGCTAGCTAGCGAATATGGAGTGTGGTCTATCGATCCATCAGACATCAATTTTGTATTGCATTGCAGTACATGTCGTATTACATGAATTAATCATAGAGCTAAAAAGGGTGGTGCATGACACCTGCTGCTTGCACACCCATTTAATTACCCCAGCTTAGTGCTGCAGCATGTTGCAAACCAATGAACTGACACGCACAAGTTCTCACTTGCCCGGCCGACCGGTTATAGTTTTAGTTGCTGTGCTCGATCGAGTCAGACACATATACTAGCGATAAAAAGATCGACTTTTGGACATGCCTTTTCAAGTATGCATGCGCAGTTAACGCCGGCCGTTGTTAGTTGCCTGTGCGCATGGCTAAACTGATCTGTTACTGACAATTGACAAATATGTGGGCGGGAGGCGTGGGCCATGCACTAGCTACACAAGAATATTTTTCTTGCCTTGTATGACCTTGCTGGACTGAGCCCACTACTCACTAGTGACGAACTGACGATCGAGAGAGACGTGCATATATTGCGTAGGTAGGTCTCATACATTTAGTGATCGATAGTATAAACTTACAACGGGGAGATTTGGACTTCATTTTCCATTTAGTACTGATATTCAGGCACAATAGTCTAGCTCTTTTGATCAGATAGGACGACATGGGCATGGTGCAAACGGACCAAACAAATAGGCGGCGAAGAAGAAGAAGAAGAAGAAGAAGAAGAAGAAGAAGAAGAAGAAGAAGAAGAAGAAGAAGAAGAAGAAGAAGAAGAAGAAGAAGAAGAATTCATAGTTTTTGCACGGTTAAAGCAGTGGGGAAACATGAAGCTATCACACCAACTACCAAAAGCCTCTTCAAAGACCTAACAAAACCCGGACCAATTGCAACAGGAAAAAAAGTTAGCTGCATGCATATATACCGAACTAGACACGCCCGATCGTTCTGACCCAATCTGACCAACCGACTGATCAGACCAAAACGAGCAAGTCTAATTCGAGCCTAACCACCTAAAAAAATCGAGCCTAACGATTAATTAATGTCCATCTTAATTAATCTTGTTGCAATAAGCCTAGCTACGAACTACTAATCAAGATCATCCCTAGATAAAATAGGTTGGCCAAGCAGAAACACATTTTCGAAATTCCCCCGGTGCATTGCTGAAGACGACGAACTAACGTTTTTACATTTCCTATGGATGTGGAGAATGCATCTTTTATGTCTGGATTACAGTACACTTTGAGTTTACAACCGTCGAAATATATTGCTACTGTTGATAACTTTTATTGAGCTGAACGTTCATGCTGTGAAAACGTGGATGCAGTGCTTGCCTGAGCCGCTGGAGCTTCACTACGGAGGCGGCATCATCCGCAACCCGGACTTCAACGCCGGCCTCCAGGGTTGGTCGGTTTTCGGGTACGGCAGCGTCGCCGAAGGCGCGTCGGCGACGGGAAATAGGTACGCTGTGGCGAGGAACCGAACGCTGCCGTACCAGAGCGTCAGCCAAAAGGTGTACCTGCAGAACGACACGCACTACACTCTGTCCGGTCTGATCCAAGAAACAGTGCACTTCTGTATCTTCTTTAGCCGTGTTCAGAAATGATCTGAACGGTAGCTGAATGCTGGTTTGTCTTCGGTCGCGTGCAGCTTGGTTGCAGGTTACTGATGGGAGCGCCGACGTCAGGGCTGTCGTGAAGACGGCCGACGACTTCATCCACGCCGGCGGTGTCGACGCGAGGTCCGGGTGCTGGTCCATTCTCAAAGGTGGGCTCACCGCCGCAGCCTCCGGGCCGGCAGAACTCTACTTCGAGGTAAACAAAACTTTGTGAATCTTGGTAAAAGATCGATCATTTATGTGCTCTGTTTTTGTAACAACTTGTTTGCTGCTACGTACGTAATTGCAGAGCAATGCGACGGTGGACATATGGGTGGACAACGTCTCGCTGCAGCCGTTCTCCGGAGAAGAGTGGGGCGCCCACCGGGACGCGTCCATCAAGAAGGCCCGCAAGAAGACGGTGAGGCTCCGGGCCAGGGACTCGGCCGGCAACCCCGTGCCGGGCGCGCGGATGCACATCGAGCACGTCCGGAGCGGCTTCCCGCTGGGCTCGGCCATGAGCAAGGAGATCCTGACCAACCCGGCGTACCAGCGGTGGTTCACCTCCCGGTTCACGGTGACCACCTTCGAGAACGAGATGAAGTGGTACAGCACCGAGCCGTTCCCCGGACGCGAGGACTACTCGGTGCCGGACGCGATGCTCCGGTTCGCCAAGAGCCACGGCATCGCCGTGCGCGGGCACAACATCTTCTGGGATGACCCCAAGACGCAGATGGGATGGGTGGCGTCCCTCGACGGCGCGCAGCTCCGGCAAGCCACGGCGAAGCGCATCAAGTCGGTGATGTCGCGGTACGCCGGGCAGGTGATCGCGTGGGACGTGGTGAACGAGAACGTGCACTACGACTTCTTCGAGGACAAGTTCGGGACGGAGGCGTCGGCAGCGTTCTACCGGAAGGCGCACCAGATGGACGGCGACGCGCTCATGTCCATGAACGATTTCAACACGCTGGAGCAGCCCGGCGACCTCACCGTGCTGCCGGGCAAGTACCTCGGAAAGCTGTGGCAGATCCAGGCGTTCCCGGGCAACGGCAACGCCGCCAGGATGGCCATCGGCCTCGAGGGCCACTTCGGCGCGCAGCCCAACATTCCCTACGTCCGCGCCGCGCTCGACACCATGGCCAAGGCCAACGTGCCCATCTGGCTCACCGAGATCGACGTCGCGCCGGGGCCGGACCAGGCGCGCCACCTCGAGCAGGTGCTCAGGGAGGTGTACGCGCACCCGGCCGTGCACGGCATCATCCTCTGGACGGCGTGGCACCAGAAGGGCTGTTACGTCATGTGCCTCACGGACAACGGATTCAGGAACCTCCCCGTCGGCGACGTCGTCGACAAGCTCATCTCGGAGTGGAGGACGAGCTCGCACGTCGGCGTGGCGGATGCAGACGGCTACTACGAGGCCGAGCTATTCCACGGGGACTACAAGGTCACCGTCACCCACCCGGCGGCGAACTCCACCATCGCACAGAGCCTGAGCGTCGATAAGGAGTCCGACAACGAGTACACCATACACGTCTAGCTAGTCTAGCCAGCCTATAGGAAGATTGATATATATTTGCATGTGCATGATCGTAGTCTAGCCAGCCTCTAGGAAGATTGATATTTGCATGTGTGTGCTGTGTGCATGATCGTTGATTTAAAGCATTGTTGTTGTAAGTTTATAAGTCATAGGCGCCCGGCCATGAGACTAGATTCTCATTCCTGGAGAGGCGACTGATCTTATGTTCATATTAAAGGAAGAAGAAATTCGATTTGTTCTTCTTTATGCATGCAACTTTGTGTGTCATTCGTGCCGACCTCGATCATACAGGAATGGCTTAATGGAGATGCACCGTACGTGTCAAAGCAGAACATGAGCGGCTAATGCCTAGTAGAGGCGGCAAAGGCCAGACACATCAATTGCCAATTACCAAATGAATAGCGTCTTCTTGCTACATTTCTTGATCAACATATATAAAATCGAACCAAGATATATGCAAAATTGCATGTCAGCTCCTCTTGCTTTGAAAATTTATGCAAATCAATCCAGCTCCTCTTGCTTTGAAAATTTATGCAAATCAATCCTTTCACTTTCTATTTCAGCAATTGCGCCGCTGTATTTGAGAAATGGGAATTTTGCGTATATGACACTGTAAAGTTTCCGCGGTTGGAAAAATGGCACCGGATGTCTCATCATTGATGGGGCAACCCGCAACTGATGTGTTAAGTACTGAGAAATAGAAATGGTGGGGGGTTAAGCTGACTACTTCCACAAATGCAAGCATGGGCTTTTTAGGCACTAAGTAGTATGGATTAATTACCTCCCTACATGTTCAACTGACTTGCTCCTATTTTTTATCTCTTCATTGCAATTAATTCTTGATAAAACGCTACACTAAATATTACTTAGTGCTCCTCCGATCGATGTTCTCTCTCATAGCTATATAAACAGATTTATTAGATTATGACACTGACGTCACACATATCAATTGTAGGTAGTGATAAAAGAAAGAGAGTCACTATCTCATGATATGCCGTCGAGAAGCACCCCACCAGCATACCTCTCTTCGCCGCCCTCCCCTCCCCTTGAAGCGCCACGCTCGTGGTGCAAAGGAGCTCTGGTCTTGACTGTACGACATGCTAGCCAAGCCAGAGAAGCTCTGCCCACCCAAGTATCCAAACTGTGTGTGCGCTCCAGACCCTGTGTACGGTGTGAACGACGAGCTTTGACCATTCAAGTCTCCAAACTGCTTGTGCACTCTAAACCCTGGGTACGGGATGAACGACGAGCTCTGTCCTACTTATGCTACAAACCCTGGCGCCGTGTACTGCTCGCTATAAGCAGTCGGGAGGCCCGTATCATCATCGGTGGACTAGCCTTCACCCCCACGTTGAATCGAAGGCTGAAAGATAGAACGATATTAGTCACAATAAATATTCTAGATATAGAATATGAATCTCATACCTCCTGGATGTGCAGCGAAGATGACTGGTGAGGAGTGATAGTCTGTGTAGTCTGTACGGAGGGTAGAAATGATGCATCTCGATGACGGACCTACGGCGGGAGAACGTCATGATGTTTGCGGAATGTAAGGCATAAAAGGAAAACAGGATGTAGGTTTGTACGTAAGTTACCACCTCATCGATTTGATCTGCAGATGATCAACAACTAGTACTACGATGCCGGGCGGACTCGATAGATCGCGATGGTTAGGCAAACTCGCTTGGTCGCGATGACCTAGCGGGTGAGCACGGTGCCCCCACTGGGTGTCCGATGTGGTCCGTCAAACTACCCCAGCTCAAGTTCTCCATTATTGTTTTGGCCTGTGATAGGATGTATTTTAAAGTTTTCTGCAGGGCTGGTGATGTGTCTGGGCTGCTGATGGTGGTTTCGGACGCGCTTGCGATGTGCTGCGCTCGCTTCAACTGAAGTGACATACGAAACATGTTTAGTAATGACTAGTATGAATTTCATAAATGAAACAATTAGAGTTTACAACTGTCTTACAGCGTCATGGCGCCGCGAAACGCTGTGGCGATCGAACGAGTGTTGCAGACTGTTGTCGTACGTGACCTACTCCAGGCAATCTAGTGGAGAAACGGTGAGTCTAGAAATGGTGAGTCTGCCACGTGACCAGGGTATGTATCACTGTACGTACTCATCGTATGTCCGCACGTCATACAGACATTGCTTCACTACAACATCCAACAATGCTCTGTCCGTCCATCTTGTCGTCCACTCCTACTGCACTGTCTGCCAGTCCGTACCATACCGACCCGCCCTCAATTGCCAGCATTTACAGAATCATCGATGTTACAAAAAGAAGACATATGAAGTGTAAACATTACTCGGATGGAGTTTGACTCACATGTGTACGGTTCGCTGCAGGAACCTACCGCCCAAAGGAGACACGACATGGTTCAAATTGAACTGTCACATTATGCGCTATGACGCGTAAGCCTCCACCATGTATGAGAACACTAGATGGCAGATTCTCTGGTATCTCTAAGGTACCGTTGATTTCAATCTTCAATTGCACCATTTATCACCCACATCACTCACAGCCTACACCGATGCTGATTGGGCCGCCCCAACATGCGCAAGTCTACCTCCCGCTACGGTGTCTTCTTCGGTGACAATCTGGTGTCATGGTCCTCCAAGCGCCAGCAAACTATCTCTCGCTCGAGCGCCGAAGCTGAGTCGTCGCCAACGCTGTCGTCGAGACTTGTTGGTTACGCCAACTCCTTCAAGAGCTCCGTCGCTCCCTCCAGAAGGCCATCGTGGTGTAGTGCGATAACATCAGTGCTGTCTACCTGTCCACTAACCTCGTTCAGCATCAACGCACGAAATATGTCGAGATCGATCTCCATATTGTGCGCGAATGGGTTGCTTTCGGCGATGTCTGCGTCATGCACTTGCCGACGTCGTCTCAGTACGCGGACATCTTCACTAAGGGACTATCTTCAACGAGTTCCACTCAAATCTGAATGTTCGTTGTGCTCTTGCTCCGACTTGGGGGGAGGGGAGGGGGGGGCGGTTAGACTATATATGATCCTTGCACAATACAGAGACCGAGTCCGGATACACGCGCACAAAAGATAATTTTCCTAGCTTGCTAGGATTCTCTTTTGATATGTATTCGGTTTATTTGGAAACCAACTTATCTCTCTGTACTGTATTTAAGCCAATGGCTCATAATGCAATCTCAAGCGCGTGAGTATTTCCGCCTTCACTAACTGCCTCGATCTGTCCGAGTGCACAGATCGTTCGGTACCTGGAGGGCGAGCTGTCCATCGAGGACCTGAACGCCGGCGTTGCAACGGGGCAGAGCGCGACTGAGAACCCGGGCGGCACGACGGATCAGGAGGATGGCATCCGTGCCGGGGACCAGCACCATCACCGAGAACACGAGCAGCGGCTTCTGGAGCGAGCTGACGAGCGAGTCCAGCTCAAGCAGCAGCGGCGACACGGGCGAGGTGGACACGCAGAGGACGGGGGCCGCCCGCACACGGGGTCCAGCACGGGCACAGCCGAGAGGACGGGACCGCACTCCGGCGAGGCCAGCGCCGCCGAGAGGATTAGCAGGCGCACACGGCCGAGACGCGCTGGCTTGCCGTGACGCTTGCAAGTGCCTTGGAACGTACTGAAAACTTACTCATTTTTGCGTTTCGCAATTCATTGGAGATACACGTGTAAAAAAGGGTTGTGGTAGAATTCTTTTCACCATTCTCTCTCTCTCTCTCTCTCTCTCTCTCTCTCTCTCTCTCTCTTTGTTCTCTCTTTTTTTTTAGAGTTTTTTGTTCTCTTCTAGTTTACCGTTAGTTATTCGATTCGGATTTCTCACAAAATTTGTTCAAGTTCAAAGTTGTAAGTACATCAGTTCGTGAGAAAAGATAGCAGATGAAGATAGATTAGTAGTCAACGGGAGCCACATGAGACTGCTTTGCTGTGTGGAACTTTCCTGGTTTTTCCATTAGTTTGGTTCTTTATGCATGTGTCCTAGTAAGAGATGTGTTGCACCCCATCTGGATAGTTTGCACCCACTAATATGCTTTCAATCGCTATCACCTGTATGTAGTGTGGTGAATCCAATTATGCAACTCGATCTCCGTCCAGACCGAAGCACCTAACAAAACCAAGCAGTATATTACACTTAGCCCGTCCACTCGAACCAGATCGAAATACGGAGAAAGATACCTGAAGTCACATGATCAGTATAGATACAGAAAAGTAACCCGTTCAAAAATGACAAAAGAGATCAGGGCATAGATCCATGCCAATTACAGAAGCATCTAGAAGTCTAGATCACGAGGGATGGAATAGCAACCTAGCAACATATAATACTCTCACTAATTTGCAATTCCTAAACCTACTCTGCAATTAATTGTTTTACGTGAAATTCCTATGTTTCAAACAGTATTTCAGAGAAGAACAAAGAGAAGATCTGCGTTCATGACAAATGGTGGGTTTTTTCGACCACAGATTATAATTTTTGGCTCTAGACTTATGTGAATAAATTGGATGTCAATAAGTTGATAAACTTTTTCGAATATACTGTCCCGATAAACCGCTTCGAAACAATAGTGGAGAAACTGTTCTATTTGTTTGTTTGAAGGAAACCATAACTTATAAATCATAAGTCATAAACTGAAAAAAAACAAAAACTCTGGATCAAATTGCGTCCTATCATTGTGGCAGCATGTGGTCGCCACTTCACACAACACAACAGACACAGTTGCATGCACCATATCCCCAGCTTTCCGGTTTGAGTCATGCTAGTGCACAACATACTGTTAGAAAAGATTATAATGGTATAGTCAAGTTTCACTGGGTTTCATTTAAGTTTTATGAGTTCCATAAGGTTTCAGAGAGTTTCGAACGTGTTTCATGAAACTGAGTCAACTTAGGTATGACTCAACACCATGAAATACTACGAACTCTAGATATAAAATTTATAAAACTTAGTCTATTTAGGCATAAAACCTCCTGAAACTTTATAAAACTTAATAAAACACCATGAAACTTAGTAATAAATCTCCTAAAACTTTATAAAATCTTATAAAATTTAGAGTTCAATTTTATGAATCCACTACAAGAAAAACTTTCAACTTCATGAATCCGTCATAAAAAACTTATGAAACCTCATGAAACAGAAGTAGTCATACGCGTGGAGCACCGAGGTGAGCAAATCAGTAGCTTTGATCTTCTCCTCTATTTCCAATTGTAACTCTCCTTCTATGAATCAAGAACAATATCGATGCAACAAATGTCAAACTAACTAACTAGTAGGGATCAAGAGTAGCTTGATGAAGAGGCCATGGAAGAGAAAGACAAAGCATACACTATCTGCAGTGGCAGCCACGCTTGTGGCAACATGGAGCGGGACAATGCGATCCCCTTCACACCAAATCAGTCGCCTTTGTTGCTTGCCAAATCACCGCTGTGTTAGATTGGACTGAGGAAGAGAGATGAGGATGGTTGGTGAGCAGAGGTGTTGCGTTGAATTGGAATGGGGAGAGAATGGGAGAGTGAGTGATAGAGAGATGAGTAGAGGTGCAAATGGAGCGGACAATTTTCATCTGACTGACCGACTGAAGGCTCACGGAGTGAATACAAAAGGGGTAAATGGGTATTCGACACTATCCATATCTAACTCCAACTCTAAGAAAATAACATGGAATATGATAGGGATGAGTGATATCCAACCGTACATATCCGTATATCAAGTAATATGAGGAAGTCTGATGTGATTTCACTTAGAAACAAGATAACATATAGGTGGATAGCCACAACTAAATAGGCGAAAAATATTGAGTGCTCTTCTTTCAACATCTCGGTGATTATTCTCTTTGTGTTCGCTCTGGTTACACCTTATTGTCTAATGTCCTGTGTAGAGTTGCAAAAGAAACGGATAATTATCATCCGATCGACTGTTCAAATGCTTATAGAACGAATACGAAATGGAGAAATGTATATCCGACATTATTCGTATCTAATTCTGAGAAAAAAAATACGAAATATGATACAGGATGAGCGATATCTATCTGTATTTGCTTTGATTGTATCTCTAGAGATGAGGATAGTTAGAGAGGGAATATGCATCTGGGGAATTAGGAGACATGGGAGGTGGTCACACAATATGTCTAGGCTATTGGATCTATTGGAGCAGACGACAACGCTCTATCGTATGTGGGCTGAGAACGGTATACCGAAACAAGGCAGACGGATCAGACGGCAGCGCCCTATCCCGTCGCATGGGCTGAGATATTCTATTCCGGTTTCCACTTCGTCGCGTCGTTTGGTTCCGATGCCCACCACAAAACACAAGGCACCCGCGAAGGTTTCGTCCCGTCCCTCCCCTCCCAATCCCTCCCGCTCGTGAGCGAGATCGCCCCGGACCCCTAGATCCCGATGGCCTCGCGCCGCCGCACCCTCCTCAAAGTCATCATCCTCGGCGACAGCGGGTGAGCAGTTCGGATCTTTCTCCGTTATCTGCTAGTTTTTTTTACCATCTCGCGACTTCTCGCTGACTCTTCTTGTTGTTTCCGGCGATCTAGGGTTGGGAAGACGTCCTTGATGAACCAGTATCCTGCTATTCGGATTATTTCAGGACGAACCTGATGGGATTTCTTTCGTAGTTTTCTTGCTGTTGTTGTGGTTGTGTTTTCCTGAGCTGTGATTTAAGATATGTGAACAAGAAGTTTAGCAACCAGTACAAGGCTACTATTGGCGCTGATTTCCTCACCAAGGAGGTGCAGTTCGAGGATAGGCTCTTCACTCTACAAGTAAGATTTTTTCTGCCCTGCCATTTGCCGTGTCATGCTCTGTGAGTAGTTCGGTACCTTCATGTGAAAAGCAGTGCGAATTGGTATGATCTTGGTTAGTTATTGAGCTGCTTCGCACTGATGCAAAAGCAGATGAAAGGATGTTTCCTCTTGGACGTTTCTTTATGTAGATCGTACCGTTGATGGTTGCATCACTGATTCAACCTGCGTATGATCTGCAGTTTTGTTTGTTTAGGTAGTTTGCTTTCACTTGTCAAGATCAAAGTGTGTAGCATTAGATCCTTGGACACAATATAGTTGGTTTTATTGCTTCCTAGGTTGATGAATGTGCTGGAATTATTTGTATGAGCAGCATGTAATGTAGTCTTTTACTCTTTTGAATGTAAATAAATGCACCACTTAATTTTACATGAGAACACTGCCAGGTAAAAGTGTACTCGTTTCTAGAATATCTGTGAATTCCACGTTTTTAGAGATCAAGAGCCTAGCCAACACCCTTTTTTTCAATACTCTACTAGGGCATAAAATTGTACTCCTTATCTTGGCATGATGTTGTCTGGAATTAGCAAGGACCTTTGACAGCACCGCATAATTCCAAGTATTCTAAATTCTGAGCCATTTCCTAGCGGCTCCTTTGTGTTTTGATTGATTCTTGTTGAAGCACCTTTGCGAATGGATGCATAAGAAATCTATTTGTTGAGCTTTTCTGCTACCTGTGTTGTTACACCGGTACTCTATTATTTCTGCACTGCTTATATAGGGTGTGTAACCATATATTTGTTTGTAGATATGGGATACGGCTGGCCAGGAAAGGTTTCAAAGTCTCGGTGTTGCATTCTACCGTGGAGCAGATTGTTGTGTTCTGGTTCATGATGTTAATTCTATGAAATCATTTGATAATCTGAACAACTGGCGTGAAGAATTTCTAATTCAGGTGAAGTGTTTTTTATAATTCATTTACAATATAGAATCATGTTACATCTATCTCACTTTGGGTGTCTACAGGCTAGCCCATCAGATCCTGATAACTTCCCTTTTGTTCTGTTGGGTAACAAAGTTGATATAGATGGTGGCAACAGCCGTGTGGTAATTATCACTATTTACTATATGTTTTGCTCTCTCAATAATACTTCGTTTGAGTTCAGTTGGATGGTTTCTCTGTGATGGACTGTTATGGATACTATACTACTGTTTCCATTTTAGGTCTCTGAGAAAAAGGCAAAGGCATGGTGCGCCTCCAAAGGAAACATCCCATATTTTGAGACATCTGCCAAGGATGGAACAAACGTGGAAGAGGCTTTCCAGTGTATAGTAAAGAACGCTCTGAAGAATGAACCAGAGGAAGAACTGTAAGCACACTTTCTCGTACTCTATTTATCCTTTGTTAAAGTTCAATGAAATTTACTGCAAGTGACTGTTGATATGTGACATGTCAAACAGTACTAGAAAGAGGAGCACTGTTATAAGAGGAATAATATTTGAAGTTTTGAATTATCAATAGTTTTTTCAGTTAGCCCTCCCTTCATTTTCTACATCGAATTATTGAAAAAACATTAGTTTCTTTTTTATTTTAGGCACATGCGTTGTTTTTGTTTTGAGATGCTGATCCTTTCTGGTGGGGTATATTTGCTTAGTTTTGGGACTAGCATCACTTGTCTGTGTCTATTTGCTTTTATTTCCATCTATGCTTTGTTTTGGAATCTTACCAAATTGCGCTCTGAAAGGTATGTGCCGGATACCGTGGATATGGTGGGTGGCAACCGGGCTCAAAGATCATCAGGATGCTGTTAGAGCATGATGCACCATGAGGGCTGCGACCGTTGGCTATGCAGTAACCAAAGGTTCCTTTGACATTGCTGTGTTTCCATGGTGACTTAAGGACCCGTATTTCATTTGTGACCTTTTCAATCACCTCCTATGTACCCAAGGAAGGATAGATGCGTCTGTCCTGAGTTGTCAATTTGTGGATGTTGCGCAGTTTGTCAGTAGCGTCATACCTTGTGAATACAGTCAGTGAAATAAGAGAAGTGTAAACTACAGTTTCTCCATTATGGTTTGTATGAAACAAATCTGAATTTGTTCTCTCTGCATTGAAACTACATTTGCATCGTGCCCTTCTTGAAAACCCCTTTCGCCAGGAGTGCCATTGCAACTTTGCAAGTGTAGTAGTAGGAATTCCAGGTCTTCCGTGTCAATTACTTTCGTTCTTTTCCTTTTATTTCTTTTTATTATATGAGAGGAAGCTTACATCCATCCTGACAAGAAGTATATGTCATGTTAAAACTTAAAAGCCGTTGTGGAATGTGGGAGAAAAAAATTACTACTAGGAAATGGCATGAAATCAGTTGTCTGTGGATTGTTATCAAGAAATGTTTATTTTGTGTAGAATTTTTCATCTCCTGTCATCCAGTCATCCAACGGGTTTCATTTGGACCTCCCCCCCCCCCCCCTTCCCCAGTATTTGGGCAACCTGTACAAAATATCGTCTCACTATCTACTCATGCGATCCACCGTTCTTATTTTTTCCCCAAAAGCAGCTCGTGTGATCCACTGTTCGTTTTTTTTTCCCCAAAAACAGTTTCTCGTTCGGATTGTAACCTCTGTTTTTTTCTCTGAATTTCCTTTGTTTCAGACACTCCCAAGAAGATTAACAGGGTTAACCCGTACGATATACTGTTTGCCGCTACTGTATACTCGTCTGATCCGTTGTTGGTTTGCGCCATGGAGGAAGCTTCCCGCTAAACAACGAAGAGGCGCGCCCGATGCCGGCGGTACACCGAGCGAAGTGACACGGACCAATGCGCACATGAGAACAGAGCCGGCGGACATGTCACGGACCAGTGGCGGATACAGAAAATTTTGAGGGCCTGAGCGAGCCGTGAGCCCAAGTATACAAACAATACTACTTTTAGCATCAGGTATATAGATACTTATACAGACCTTCTTAGCAAACAGCGTCTCAATCCTTGATGATTTGCCGGCAGCAGGTCCAGCACCTTCAGTCCCTTGTAGATAGCACGTACGTATTGACTTCACGCTGCAACATAAGACATCATGGGTTCAAAATTGCATTTGGCAATTATTCATGCTAACAGACAAGCATACCTCTCAACAGCTGAGAATCTTCAAAAGATTTTGCTAGCGATGCTCCTCAGGTAATTTTTTAGCAACAACAATGCGTGACTCAGTATGCAAAAGACAAAAAGTTCAGAAGTATGACATACATAATGAATAGATTATTTGACTAATTAGATGCAAACCTGAACTCCTTCAGCATTCACCTCACTAAAGGGCAATATACGACTAACCTTTTGCCCATCATCTGAAACAACCTACAAATGATAAAAACCGTAGCCTTAGTAAAGAACAATACAAACTACAAAGCATTCCTTATATTTGGATAAGAGGAAATAGAACAAGAGCATGATAGGATAGCTCTTGCAGTAGGATAATATACATTTCTAAATAGAAGATTTTTTTGGTTTCATCCCTGCATTGAGGTAGCCATCTCCTAGGTTTAACTAATGAAATCATATGTCTTCATTAAGCAAAGATATGAAATACATGCAAACAAGTAATCAAGAACCAAGTGGGATGGGTTGTGTCAAGAACCGGGAGAATGGGCATATCAGAAAGAAAGAGTAAATAAGTAAACATGATATTTGATTAAGACGCTTACCAGCTCCGACGACATACATAATGCTGGTGCCCCTGCCACAGTGTCGCCTATCGGCTTGCCCTGCACCCCTGCTGGCTGCCTGCGAGTTGCGGCTGTCGCATCCTTGCTGCCCGCCTCCCCTTGGCCGGTTGGCCCCTTGCCGCCTCCCCTCCCCCTAGCTATCATGTCTGCTTCCCGCTGCTGCCACTACCACCCGGCGACCCGCCATGCTGTGCTGGTATGCTACTGACTACTGGCTATAGCCTGTAGCCCTTGCGGCCTAGCGCCCTTGTCAGACAGGCCGCCCCACGCACCGCGCCGTCGCCTGCGCCGGTTATTCTAAGTGAGATATGAGAGGGAGCTGAGGGAAGCAAGGAATGGAAATGGGGATTGCATTGGCTAGATGGGGGAACGAAAATTAGGGTTAACTGAAGAGGAGGGCACCGGGCCAGGGGATGATGCCATGACATGTATAGACCGCCTCATCATGTTCCGCAGGGGCCGTAACCCATCAAAGTATGTCACGGCCTAGTCAGCCAGGCAGCGCGCAGCCACCCAATTAACTCGCCTTGCCACGTCGCCATCGTCATGGTGCTTGGAAAGTCGTCCATAGGACTACACGCCGGCACAGGCGGAAAGGTCTTAATCCTCCATTGCTCGTCGTCGACGAGCTCGGGCAGTAGCCCAAGCTCGTCGGGCGGTGGCTCCGCTCATATCACAGACACGCCCCGCACATGCCAACCAAACCAATCTTGGCATGGCCTTCTCTCCTAAGGGGCCGTTGGGATGGTGGAATCAAGTAGGATAGAATGGGACGTCCTTCCTTTTTGAGATGGGATAGGATTAGATGGTCCGAGCATAATGTTTTCCCCTCGCCCAATCACGCGCACAACTCCGCGACGTTACACCAGAGTCCACAGCACTGTGCCTTCTCCGGTATATAAGCGAACACGCGCCGTGCATAGCAATGGCAACAACTCGCGCTTGAGGCTTCACACGCATTCTCGATCGTAGCCGTAGCTTGCAGCCTGCAGGTAAATATAGTGATGGAGCGAGGCCTGTGTAACAACTGGTAGGAGGAAGTCATAATCAAGAAGAGGGGCTCGACCCAATTAAGGTAGCGTTCGGAATAGCGATGGTTTTTGATTTCTGATGTAATTTTACTGTAGTTGCCTTTTTTTACTGTAGCTGAGTTGGCCTATTGGGCATAATTAAATCTAAAAAAAAGTAAAAATAAAAGCGGCACGCTAATCTAGAACGGATGATACAAAGGAATACGAAAAAAAACTAAAAAAACCAAAAAAAATTCAAATAGAGGAAAAATTGCTACAGTACCTGACGTCGCTGCTACAGTGAACTCATTGCTAAACAGTGAAAAATAATCGAAGTTGAGCGCGGCCTCATAGGGGATAGTGTGACATACATCGCGAAAAGCAGATACAAAGGTGGTTTTTTACTTAGCTTTTGGGTTTTAGTTTAAAATTTAAAATTTTAACTATTTGTGAGAGAGAGTATAGAGAGAAACAATTACGTATGATTTTTATGATATAGAGGTTGCCAAGAGAGACACTGCCAAGCTGCCAAGAAAGAGGCTGCACTAAAAGAGGATAAGCATTAGATGATCTTACACATCAGTGTGGGCCTGTGGGGTTTAAGATTCTGAAGTGTGGGCCTGTGGGGTTTAGGATTCTGAAGTAGTACTTGTAAAAATGTTTTTGTAGGATCTTCAATCTCGACAAGAATTTGACTCAATAATGGGACATATGGACAGCTAAATGTTTCTATTTCAGGGTATTGGGCATGAAATATATGAAGTCGTCTACCGGTGAGAGTTTGTAGAACTGAGAGTATTTTCGCATTTCTGTTTGCTATTATATTCTGTTGAAACTCCCTACTGTTGAGATCAATCTGCAAGCGACCATCTCAAAATCGTGTTGTATGACGGTGATTTGCATTGTTTCAGCAATTCATGCTTTTATGGCACCATTCACCACATGATTTGCAATGGCCCCAGATCCGCATTCCACGTAAAATTAGATTTGTTATTGCTTCAAGCCAAAGGATTAGTCCCGAAGTCACAACAGCTATATTTAGATCTGGATTGTTCTAGACTTTCCAGTTCTTTATTCTTTCCCAACATTTGTAATCCTAGTATGTTTGGCGCTTAGTATCTTAGCACTGTGTCACTGACAATGGCCCCGGAGGCCCCTATTTCCATACTGGGACCGGGGGTCAGTGTCTCATCCGTGGACAGGACGCACCGGGAGGCGGTGCGCTCCATGCCTCCATGGATTCGTCTACCGCGACGCGATGCTTCTCCTCGGCAAAGCATATTCCTTCTCCCACACCCCACTTCACCACTCGCCACCTCCAACTACGCAGCCGCGCTCCAGCCTCCGCCTCCGACCCCGCCGCTCAGCCCGCATGGACCCCGCCGACCAGTCGCCGGAGGAGGTGTACTCCGTGTGGGCCCTCCCGCCGGAGCCCGTCCGCGACCGCCTCCGCGGCCTCATGGCCGGCCTCCGCGCCGCGCACGGCGGCCCGGCCTTCGAGCCTCACGCCACCGTCGTCGGCGCCATCCGCCTACGCCGCTCTGCCGCCATCGATGCGCTCCGCACCAACGCCGCCGGCGTCCGCCCCTACACCGCCCGCGTCGCCGGCGTCGCCCACGGCGGCTTATTCTACCAGTGCGTCTACCTCCTCCTCGAACCCACCCCCGAGGTTAGGTTAGCTTCCCCTCTCCTCATAGCAATTTCCTAGTTTCGCAAGTGTGACTCGTCGAGAGGTAGATGGGTTCGGAGGAGTGTAATCTGCTTAGAGTTTCGAAGTTTCAGTTGGAGTTGGAACTCCAGAGAAATGTTTATACAGTACGCTCTAAATTGTTAAAAACGAGTGATCTGCTTTACTTATATCGAATTCTCTGAATCTTGCAGGTGATGGAAGCAAGCGATCACTGCTGTGCCCACTTTGGGTATCAGAGATCAACTCGTGAGTATAGTACCTGATTTTTCTCTCTCTGAAAAATCACAAGATGATGACAATTGATTCATGGTTTGTGTAATCTCAGCGTACATGCCACATGTCAGCCTCTTGTATGGAGACCTAACAGATGAGGAGGAGGAGGCAGCAAGGAAGAAGGTAGAGGAGATGGACAAGGAAATATGTGGACTGCAGTTTGAGATCGCTGAGCTTGCACTTTACAGAACGGATACCGAGGATAAAAGCTTGGAGTCATGGGAATTGGTGGAGGTATGCCACCTTGAGAAGAAGTGATCAGTTTCCTCTCAATGGTGCTTCTGCTGTAAGTTTGTGACTGCTCTTGTAGTTTTTCAAGTAATTGATTTGTATCTCCTGTAGCCTTTCTGCTTGGAATAAGGAAATAATGTAAAAGTCGGACCTATCTTGTGTTTTCCGTGGAAAATACTTTCTGCTTGGAATAAGGAAATAATGTAAAAGTCGGACCTATCTTGTGTTTTCCGTGGAAAATACTTTGGATGATTTTGATTGTGTTGATTTTATTCAACAGAACTTATTGAAATGCAAAGCAGGTGCTTAGAAATGAGTTGAGTTAATTGAATACTGTAAAAGCGTGAGCCTACCTTGGGTATTCCCTGGAGAATACTTTGTAGTTTGTACGACCATACCATGAAATATACTAATAACTGAGCAGTCTGAGCTTTATTCCATCGAGAGATTAAACTCTCAAATCGTCATGTGTATGACATCATAGTTGAAGATACATATAATGCTGGATACAGAGATGGTTCGGTGCGTTCCATATAGTGCACATTATTTGTGATGTTTCACTATAGTACAGCCATACAATGGTCTGTAGTCACTACTCCCCTTAAGAAGTTTCTTCCCTAAACCTTCTTCCACCTGATCCACCTTCCCTTTGACAGTTGAAATATGTGGCAGCCACAATGTTGAGGTGGTACTGGCGTCCAAAGCTCCTGCAGTTGAAGTTGTGTCGCATGTCTGGTGCGAAAACTGTCCCCCTGCCTAGTTGCCGGAATAGCACAAATACCATGCGGTGGATACCAGATCTTGGCTCTGGCCTCTCATAAAATACAAGCTCTTGGCCTGCAAGAGCATCCTAGCATTATCTACTTAATAGTTTAAAGGATAATTCGACCGGTTGGGAACATCTGTTTTATTTATCTGTAATGTAGTTTACTCTCTTCTTTTCTGGCTCTGGGCAAATAGGAATCTTTCAGAAATAGATCTGCCTGTTTAAGCCACAGGGGTAACTTTTGTTCTGGTGTATGTTAGTTTCAAGCAAAACCGTGTATGAAAAACTCTCTAAAACTAAATATAGAAGATTCAATCAGTTTAAATTTATCTCATGATACTTTCGACATGTGAAAAAAGAAATATGTATAAACAATAGGAAAAGGTAGTTCTTAAGTATACCACTTATTTAAGAGTCCTCTTGTTGCCTGTCTTAAACTTTTCCTGGTTTATTCAATTTTGAACCTAGTTTCATTGGCATGAGTTTGTTAATAACTACCAACAAACGGACAAACACGTATAAGGTAAAACATATGCATGCCATTTTACACTATTGATAGTCATTCCTTGTTTAACATTAAGAGATCCCAATGTTAACAACAGGCTTAATCGAAATTAACTTATTGATTCCCTTGCAAGCTATTTTAACTAAATCATAGGCCTTATGATTTGATTATGAATTTCATATTTTGTGGGTCCCTATTGTATATTCAGGGAAGCTGGTTCTTTAAAGCTGTTGTCTGGATTGCTGTGATCGGACTTGTGTAGATTCATTTTTTGGTCCTTGATTCCTTGTACCATGTGATAGCCCATTCTGTGTTGATTCTATGGTATTCAACAGGTTTGAGGAAAGGGACGTAAAGCCTAACCTCCACTTCTACAAAGTTCCGCTAAAACTAAAAAACATATGGAACAAATTGTTATGCATGGCATCATACCGAAGCTGACAGCAGTTGTTTCAGGGATATCTGTCACCATCCTACACAAGAGTGCAGCTATATCATAACGAGGCAAATTAAAAAGGAAACAGATCTCAAAAGTGTGGGACAAAAAGAAAAAAACGGGTGAGGGTTTGTAGTCATATTTGATGTGAGTTATAACATGTTGCATTTGATTTACCAGTGCAAGTACTCCCTTAGTGATGGGTGGCTTGGGCTTGGGGCGTCGGGATCCACCAATATCTTTTCAAGTCAAAAGACAAACATGTTAACATGCAAATACGTTTTGAGTTTACCAGGAGCAAATTCAGTCATCTAAAAGACCTTTTGTTTCTATTAGATTTCTTCAGAATAATACTGATAAATCCTCTAAAAAGAGAGTAATAATAGTTGTTGTTGAATAACAAAAGGATTGGCATATGTTGTCCCATTTAGTAGCACATATATTGAAATCGCTTAGCTTACCAGGGTGTGGAAAACCCTCATTTCATTGCCACCAATATCAACTCGTGGCCTGCTTACAACCGCAGATGGTCTTAGCTCAGCACCTGCCAGAAGTAGCCTATTATTGTAGGTTATTCTGAGTGGAATGATTGGTGTAAATGGATCTAACACATCCTGTATGACATGAGCCAAAACCAAAGGATCCACTGCCGACATATTGGAGAAGGATAACCAGTTAACAGTCTTTTCTGTTACTCTGTTAAGACCTAGCTCGCTATGGACCTTGGGAAGCTGTGTCTAAGCATGCACTATTTATATGGTTGGTGATGAGGGCTGTCTTATTCACCTTTCAAAAGTTGAGATACCAGTGTCATGTCATGTGCTTCATATTTGTCGATCAGATCATGAGCTCTGTGGAGTAGTCAGGCACTTAGGCTGTAGATATCTTGGGCATCTATGCCTAAGCCATCCGATTGTTAGCATTGTTGGGGTATACTGGAGTAAGCCTGCAAACTGTGGGCAAGTGTTGCCTCAATCAGCTGTTACTTTGGCCACAGGCTCTCGTTGTAAATAATGTGGACCATGTTTCTGAACATGGTTATGTAGCGTTGCTGAACATGTGTGTGTTCTTAATATGTTTTGGTTCTCATTGCAACAACGTGTTTAAGTCGTTTTTCTGAGATATGTGCTGGTATTGTTTGTTGTTGGCATGTAATGCACTTGCACAAAGTTGCTGATTTTCCCATTCTGAGAAGGCATGTGCCTTATAGCTCAGGGTCCTTATTTCATTAAATTCAGGGATTAGAGAAATGGTACAGTAAGAATAGGAAAACATATCGTAAGTCCTTTGCAGCTCACGTACTTGCACTGAGGCCAGGTAGGCCATGGTAACAAGGTGGTGAGCCTGGAAGCATTAACATCATTTACAAGGTGAATTGTTTCTACTGGGCCTGCCAAGTAGTAGCTGATACTTTATGTCGGAGTATGGACATCATCACATCACTCTTCTGTTATTACCGAAGTGAGCTGCCTGCTTGTTCGTAAACTGACGCTATTGTTTTGTTCTGTGCAAATTTTGCCAAAGCTCTAAGTTTGTGTATATTGAGCCTGATCCTTGTTATTGTATTTTGTTGGGTCGGTTTCGTTTCACATATGTTCGTTTCTTCAATGTGTCACTGCTATTCTTTGACATGTAATGTAGCATAGCATCAGTTATTACAATAATGCTTGTTTCCATTTTGACTTGATTTTAACACGATTTTAACCTTGCCTTAAAAATAGTCATTTTAACCGTGCCATAAAAATAGTCATGGAACCAAGTAGGCCATCGTGTGCTTTAGTAATTTTGACATATGTATGTGTCATTACTAGCTTTCTATTTATATTGTAGGCTATCTGTACAGGGTTTCAGCACAATGTCTTAACTATCTACACATACTTTGATCTAACATATGGAAAATTTTCTTGTCGTGCATTCAAAAGTTGACTGCTACTTCCGTTCATGATAAGGATTCTATTTCCTGCCCTGCGCTAGCAAAGTAGAATCCATTTGTTCCTTCTTCACATGGGGGTAAAATATGAATATATACCTTAAGGCTTTTACTGCCTGCTGTCCTCTAGTTAGGACTTTCGGAGGCGCTTTGTAGTGGCTGTGATTGAATGACTGGGCACAGTGATTTGATTATCAGATGTTCAGACTAAGGAAGAGTTGTGACATGAAAGGAGAAGCATCTCTTTTTGTCATGATGTTCCCCAAAATGCATAAGATTAAATATGAAAACAATTTGAACATTCCTTTTTCTTTTGTTGTTGTTGTTTTTATTGATAGGACAATATTCACCTTGTAATGTTTGCTTGAATGTGGCTGTGTTGTCTTGCACATGTTGCTAGTCCAACCATCTACATCCAAATAGCGATGTATACTTGTGTGTGACCAGCCATATCTTGGTCTATGTTAGGGTAATCATATAGTGTCTCATTTGAAAACATGCTTATCGATTTGATCACAAATTCACAATATAGATAATTGCCGTATGTATCTAAATTTATTATAGGAAATTTGGGTATTAAATGTTTGTATGGTGTTGTATGACATGGATCAACAATGCACTCTGTCATGTACAACAATGATTCGATTATACTTCCTTGACAGGGAGCTGCTCCCTCTTCAGTATGAGATCCGTGTATTTTTCATTTAAGTAAATCTTGTGCAATTGTGTGGTTAGATGCTATGATATACTTCTTTATATTCTAAGATAAAAATACATTTGTTGTAGTGCTTGAATACCTATTTCAGATTGTTCTCTTTTTTTCTTGTATAACGTGAGAATTTTTAGCTTCTCAATTGAACATGGTGTCTCCAATAAACTGTTATTAATTATATAATAGATGAGACAAATAAAGATGATAAGTCTCTTCTTTTTAGCTTCAGCTGTTTTTTGGTCTTTTTTTTATAGTAACTAATTTTTAGACAATGTGTCTTTTCAAAACGAGGTCTAAAAGTTGATTGTAGTACACACTTTAACGATTTTATCTATATCGATCAAAATCGTACACGAGTTTCTGTTATTCTATACTCTCTCTCATGATATGTGCAAAAGCTATAGACCATAGCAAAAAAAAAAAAAAAAGAAATCTGATGTTGTTTCTGTGTGTTTATGTCCTCCTTGATGTATAAGCTGCTAATAAATTTGCTAATGCGTTCAATGATATATTCATTGCCTTGAGTTCAAGTAATCCGATCGTGCTGTACTTATTGCCGCCGTTGTATCATCATGGTGTGCTCTGTTCGCCAATGATCATATTAAAGAGGTAATTTGTATTGATTTCTAAATGATTTTTGTTACGATGGATGACTTTCCTCTTGACATTCTTGCGCCTGTCAGGATGCCCGAGACCGCTGCATTATTATTGTTCTGTCCTATCTACCTGACTGGCTGCCACGGTGCCGCATGCCGCCCTTCGAATAAAGCCGTCAAGTCTTTTGCATCTTCGAGTCACATCTGGTAAATCCCCGTCCCATGATTCTTCCTAGGATATGGGCATCGCGTCGTTCCTTTCCACGCGTGAGATCCCATCCCCATATGTGAGACCGTTGCATTTCTATGTAACTATCCAAATTTTAGTTGAAAAATAAAGAAGTGCGTAAATCAAATCTGCTTGGACTTTAATTATAAAGCCAAACCTTTAATTACAGCTTAGCAACCGAGTTTTACATTATTAAGAGTCCGTTCATATTAGTTTTGGGTTTTAACTTCTGCTTAGAGAAGCCAAAGTCAATATAAACGTTCGAGCTTCTATAATCCGCTTCTATCAGCCACTACTATTTATTAGTTACTACTTTACGCTTTCACATGTTATAACACACTTTATATTTTATTATGTCATAATTCTATAAGTTGTATGATAGTCCGAATGTTGTAGTATCTTTCGTTACACTATCTTTATTACATAATGCACTCAGGAAAAAAAACTAAAAGTCATAAGCCAATATGAACATCCCAGTTTCTATCAGCCGCTTCTATCAGTCACTACTATTCATCAACCATAGCCAAAAACCATAAACAAAATCAATACGAATGGGATCTAAGGGCTTCCAAGCCCAAAGTTTATGATACAAGACAAAAAATCTTAAACCATAGATACGCTTGAGCATAGTTGAGATCTAAAACCAGTAATCATCACATTCTAAGGAGCCACAGAAGTCTCTCTCAAAAGTTTCCTCCTCCCAAGTTCCTTTTGACGATGATTAAGTACATATGAGTACAACTACACTGAGCAAGTCATATGAGGATATTTACTTTACTACCTACCAAAATTTCAATAGAAAGGTATGGATGTTCTATTATTATGGGCATAAAAGCCCAACTTTTATCTCACCTTAATTGCATGGGCTATCCAGAAGATCCTAGGATAGCCGGTTCCTCCTATAGATATTTATTGGATCGAGCAATGTACTAGGCCAATTGATAAGTCAAGCTCATGGTTGAGCGAGATCTGTGTCATTTACTTGGCATAAGGATCTAATTCATACTTACCACAGATGAGATTATCATTCATATACCAAGTGCATCACATCACAATACCACCAAAATCATTCCAAAGCTTGAATCCTCAGGTGAAGTCATAAGCTCCAACCATCTAATAGTTGCCCACCAAGTAGCCTCAACACTTAGTTTCATTTCAAAGTCTACCGGCGTGGAGTCGAGAAGTCCTTATTAGTATAAATAAATAATTTTAGTTATCCAACCTAATTACTAGCTATCTATATGTTGATTAAATACCATTGTAGGTTATACCCAGGTTGTCAAGGTGAATATGTCCTTTAAAAATATGATTGAGCTTTTCGGTGGTAGGATCTAACTATCCATTGTATCATTCTAAGTTACTATTTTATGTAAATAAAAGTGCATAATTAATGTAAATGAAAATAAAGGTACTTAATGGGATCAATATGATAAAAAATATATGACTTGTCTTCCTGTTTATAGTCTTCGATCAGGCCTTCTTCTTCAACATCTTGATCAGCTTCTTCAGCGGCCTACTCAACAAATCTGGGTGCTATTGCAAAGTATAATGAATCAAATAAGTTTGGGCTCAAAAGAAAGTGAGCTGGGAACAAAATAAAAGAGAAAATCTAGAAAAAGGTTAAATATAGGAGGGTTTGGGTGGTTAGGGTCTAAGTGGTGCTTGGTTGGGTTGAATGGAGTTGAAAATGGGCTAAATAGGCTCGAGACGGTCGAAACAAGTATAAAAAATGTTAATGGTTTTTGGGTGAATAGTCCAAGTTGGTACTATTCCCAGTGGGTCGGATTTTAGTGAACTGATGTGTTTGATTGGGTTATTGGGCTGTACAGTGATGGGTCATCGGTGAATAGTAGTGGGTTGAGTTGTGAATAGTATTAGCTAGGATATGAATAGGATCGGGTTGCATAGTATTGAGCTAGCCTAATTTGGCCGACTAGGCCAAGAGATGACTCGAGCTGGATTTGCTAGCCCGCCTTGGCGGTCCATGGAGCTCGTGGCCAAACTCACTTCAAAGTAAGCTCGCTCATTCCTATGGTGGTTGAGACAGGGAAGGAGGTGGTGGCATCGCTTTCGACAATGTTGATGACGAATGGCGGCCAATAGTGATGTGGCGAGCAACAACAAGATGCAAGCAACCCATTTTGGGCACATGCATGGGTGGTGGTAGCTAGGAGTGAGCTGATGACGATAGAGCTTAGCAGGAATAGGGGAACAATGCGGTTGCGCTACAGCGGCAATGCGGCCAAATTAGCAATGGCTTAAGCATCTAGGGAGTGATGGGGTGAGGTGGTGGTGTTGGCTTGGCTTTGGATGGTCTAAGGAGGACTAGCGATAGTGGACGTAGGCAGCGGAGCAATGGCACACGACGGCGGTGAGCTAGAAACGGTGAAGCTAAGAAATAAACTAGGGGTTAGCTTCGTGGTGGTGGGTGAAGATATAGATGTGAGCAATTGGACTTGAATGGAGGCAGAGGCGAGGAATTGAGATTAGGCTCACCAGTGGGAATTTGGGCGTCGACCTTGGTGGTGCGACGCGGTCGAAGTTGGGGAAGGAGAGGTGGCTATGGGTGTAGGACAGCATGGAAAGAGGGTAAGTCATGGGGCTCAGCTAAATAGGTGACGAAGGTGGTGGAGCAGGGATGGCATTGCGGCGGGCTCGATGCGTGTCCAGGGTAGTGTGAACAGCTACACGTGATCTTTGCCTTTTTTTTTCAACTTCAATAAAATCAACCACATTTAGCTTCTTTACTCAATTAGCTATGAGAAGTGACAAGGATGAACTAATCCATTAAAAAGTTACTTTAATATGTAATTAAAATCCTTAAACCAATGTTGTAATAGCATATACTATGACAAATCCCGAGTACCCCTTGGTCGGAGAATCGCTATCCATTTGCCCGACTAGCTACTGCTCGGAAGCTTTATGACCCAACATTTGGACCCCCCCTGAGACGATGTCTCGTGTGGTTAAGGAGCGGATCACGTACGTTCTCTTTCCACGACCACTCCATGTTTAGTCCAGTGTCTCCGACAATAACCACCCTACAGTTGTTTCATAGGGCTCTCTGTCACTGACAATAATCGATCGCTAGTTATTATCAGACTTTTCTCACTGACATTAACCGCTTACACATGCGGACAGAAGAAATCAACAAGGCTCCTGTTTATCACAATTGATGCCTCTTCAGCGCTATTTAAGCCTTGCCTGTGAGAGAAGACTGGGCAAGAGAACGATGGCACGACCAATCTGCATTAGGGCACATAGTATTTCCCTTGCAATTGCTTATTTAGAGCAAGTTGTAATACTTATATAGCAGTAAAGACCAAAATTTCCCATTTCATCCTTCTGTGAGGCTTGAATTTTTCTACTATTCGTAAGATCAATGATTCGATCGTCAATAACTGGCACCATCTTTAGGGAAGAAGCGTCAAGCCTCTCAAGGTTCTAGTCTATGTCACTACCCTTGCTCGCTTCCATCAGCATTACCTATGCAATCGTGGTAGGGACTTGGGACAAGGAAAACGGTTCGACTTGGCAGATTACGCCAACCTCGACATGAACACATGCATCCACACCATAGAACACAACGCTTCGTCACATCCTCCTCCATTCCAAGGTCACTAGTCCTTGCACCCATCGAGGTTGATTAGATGGAAGAAGACACATCGCCCCTGTCATCAACACCTATCGGGGAATTAGGCATCCCAACCTTGTCGGAGTGCCTTGGCACCACATCAAGTCTGGCAAACTCGACCAGCAAGCATGGCCCCAAAAAATGCTGCCTCAATCCATGGGTCAAAGTACTCTCAATATGGTCATGGATGACCAATATTCACCAGCAGCTCCTACATGTTTCAGGAGCTAACCGACACCTAGTCATAGTATCGATGAAATTACCCCCAGTAGAAAGCCGGTGGGAGGACGACCTAGTCAAAGGTTCCAACATGGATGCCATGAAGGAAGAAGGTTATTCAACGATGAAGTAACCCCTTCCCCTTAGCATGAGTGACAAAATCAGGGTCATGGTCAAGGTGATCTATGATATCATCTAAACCAAACATCTAATCGAAGACGTCGTACGAGTGTCTACAACCGGATTGCAGTACCAGCTCCCCTCTTTGATTACCAGAGGTATAGATATCTGAGAGACTATAATCCGGCTTCTTTTCAGAAAAGATGCCATGACTCGATCACTAGTTATCGAGCCTTCTTGACAAGCCTCCAAGTAGTACGCTAGCTGAATAAGTTCAAACCAGCTAATCTTGAGAAATTCGATGGGAGGCAGAACCCATTGGAATTCTTGTAGATTTACACAAGTGCTATCAGAATCGTAGGAGGTGACACAATATGATGGCAAATTACTTGCCAACTGTTCTCAAGGATTTCGATCAGTCGTGGTTGCTCAATCAACCAGCCAGAACTATCTACACATGGGAGCAAGTTTGCGACTTGTTGATAGCCAACTTTTAGAGAACGTATGACCAACCCAACAAGGAAGATGATCTTAATCGGTATACTATTTTTAACCGACCAGCATCGGTGTGACTGTTTGCCCCATAACAGTCAGATCGTCGACCACCGGTCGGTCAGACCGCCATTCTTAAGATGGTCATACCACCTTACACCTGATAGTAACTTTGAATGTTACAAACTTTCAAAATCAAACTCAAACTTTAATAAAGTTTACGCAACAAAGTCAAATACTCGTCGCGTCGTATGACCTCCAAATTGTTTATACCGAATCACCGATAAGGTTTCGCTTTGCACCGACCCCGGTTCAGAACTCAGGAGCTTTCACCGATCGCATACAAGATCTATCAACGATCGATCTTCGCTGCTCCGAAACTATGCAGCCTCGGCCCCACCTCGTTCACTGCACTGCTGCTCATTACTACGGGGACGAGATCTGGAGACTCGGTAGCTAGCAGCGGAGCAGAGGCTGGCCGTCGGGGTCTACAAAATTATGCGATCCACGCTTAATAACAGTGTCACTCTGCCAGCGCAGCCGCAGATGCGCGCGGCAGCATTCCCGCGACACAGCATCCACGCGATTGCATTCTCATGGGCATCCGCTTCCCATCTCATCGTCTGTCCAAGGTTCAAAATTAGACAAAGGGCACTGGCTAGAACTGTAGAACTAGGGGCTTTTTTGACTCTTGTTTTGTATCCTAGCCGGTTTATTATTATTATTACCCCCCACGGCGTACGTAAAAAGCGGGAGCAGCAGTGTCAGTCAGTGCCCGGCAGCGGCAGATGCACCGCGCGGCGCGGCGCGGCGCGCGCCCCACCCGACGCACCGTCGCCATCATGGAACGCGTGACGCCTTCGCGTAGCGGCAGCCGCGATGCGATCCCGCAAAAGCGGCAAACACCACGCACACGAGCCGCTGCCCTTCCCCTCGCGTCGCTTTCCTATCGTCTCGTCACCCCGGCGCGGGAAACCGAGACGGGTAAAAGCGAGCGAGCAGGACTCCCCCGCCTCGCGCTCGCCGCCCGCGATGGCCGCCGCCGGCGCGCCATTCTCCATTCGGTACCGGGCAATGCTAACCCTACCCCCTACATTGCGCAACCACGCGCGGCCGGGCGGCGCTCTGATCTCGTGCCATTGTTTTGTTTTGTTCTGTTGCTGCAACGAAGGGGGTATGCGGTGCGGGCGCGGGCGGGGGCGGCGGAGGAGGGCAGCATGTGCTGGCCGTTTGGCGGGGAGGCGGGGGCGCTGCCGCCGATGGAGGTGCGGCGGTTCCGTTGGTGGGCGGACGAGGCGGCGCTGGCGGCCACGGAGGAGGAGCGGGAGGGGGAGGAGGAGAGGAGGATGGCGGCCAAGCGGCGGAAGCGGTCCATCGTCGAGCTCTTCGCCACCGTGCCGCGGGTCGCCGGAGGTGAGGGGCTAGGGAGGGGGAAGAAGGTCAGAAGGAAGGTAGAGAAGGGGGAGTTAGTGGTTGGGGTTAACTCGAAGAAGGGGTTCAAGAAGGAGAAGGTCTCGATTAAGATTGGTGTGAGAAAAAAGGTAAGATTTCCTTGGCCAACTAGTACAGACATTGCATTATTGCTTTATTTGGATTTGGAATGTGTTTGTGCCGGATATGATAGAATGTTTAAGCGTGTAGAACGTTTGCCACTTTCGTTTTCGGGCGTCTAAGAAGACTCGGAGGTGTAGAAGCAATAAAAGTATATAGCCATGAGAGAAATGATTTTGCAAGCAATAGAAAGTGGATCCAAGGACAATGGCTTCACGGGAAGCTTGTATTCAGGAGTCACGATTAAGATTTAGATGTGGATTTGTGTTGATTGCGCTTGTCCTTCCTTTCTGTGTATATGTGCGCAATTGCTCATATGGTCATCCGTGCTTGGTTGTTACTTGCTGAGGAACTACTGGACAGCCAAGCTGGAGATTCGTTCTTGGATGTACATTATGTAGTAGGTACACCCAAGTACCCAACTGTATTACAAAACATTGCAAAATATAATTTTGGTTAGCTAGTAATTATATGAAAAAAAATAAACTTACTGGCTGTTTTCATATGTTTGTGGTAAGAAACAAAGAGGGCAGCTTCTTTCTTATGTTGTTCCATGTCTTTCTGGAACCGTGATAGATGTTCTTATGCATCAGATTTTGAAATATTGGTTAAATGGTATTATATATAGAAGTTGCCGTAGTATGGTTGACTGACTATTTGGATGCAGCAGCTGGACTTGATAGATTCAATTCCCTGAAATACAATAAGCAGCATAATATATCTACGAATGAACTTCTAAAAATCCAATGACCTAGTTAGTCTGTGTGTTACTGTCTGCTGATTTGTATGGTCACAGTTTTATTATATTGCAATTGGACTTGTTACGTAGTATGCTACTGTGCTGAACTACTACAAAGGGGGGGTGATCTGTGAATATTTTTCATTTCAGGAGAAAAGCAGAAAGGTAAAAGTCACCTCACTTGGCATTTCTCAGTTGTTTCAAGATGCCATACAAAAGAGAAAGCTCAAATATTCTCTTGGCAAGAAAAATAAAAATCAAGATGTCTCAGTTTTATTGAACAAGAAAAGCATGAAGGGAAACAAAAAGTCAGTTTTGGATAACCAGAAGGCCATAAAGAAGAGTTGTCAAGTTCAAAGCATTCTTAAGAAGCACTTAAAAACAGGGCTGAGTGCATTTCTGAAAAACACAGCTCTTAGGCGTCCATCAAAGTCTTCTTGCAAATTAAAGCATGTTAGTTTTTCTGATGATGATGACATATTTGGATTGACTGCCTCTCAACCTGAAGATAACATGGAGCAATCACAGTTATTGCAGACATTCCAGAAACCCTCCCAGGATGGCAAATCTCAGGTAGATGACGATCAGTGCAATACACATGAGCCACAGTTGGTGTATCAACGAGTAGATGCTATATCAGGGACTGTAGAGGAGGATACCAGCTCTTTATCTGAAAAGGTAGTTTCAACTGGTGTCTGCCGTATTGTTCCACTTACCAAATCAAAAGAGAGAACTATACTGGGCAATTCAGTGGATCTGAATCATTGCATAGAGATGCCTAATAAAGGAAACTGTTTGAATTCCATTAGCTCAGCTGCCCTATCTGGTCAAGTGCTCGCTCAAAACACGAAAGAAGGTTTGTTTCTTGATGTTGGGTGTCAAGCAGAAGTAAACCATCGTATGATACCACAAGGATCATCTGTTCCTGTTAGTTTAGCAGTTGAGACAAGATCAGATGTTATAAGAAGTCCATTGTCACAATCTTCCCATTCTCATTTCGCTGCTTCTCTCAAAGAAGCATGTGATAGAAAGAGAAGCACATTGCTTCAGGAAAGGTTGGTTGCTAATTGCCACTTGACAGAAGTTCAATCTAGGCTTCTTAGATATGGTAAAGATGTGGTGAGCGGTATAAGCTCCTCAACAGGATCAAACAAACCAACAGATGCACAAACTATGGGTTGTGTATCTGCATGTAGGAACGTGTACTTCAGCGATGGCTATGTCGGCCTTCCTCTTAATTCACATGGTGAATTTATCAAGGTTCAACCTGGCGGTACCCTTAATCCTAATGAGGTGTATAAGAAACAATGCTTGGGGGAGGATTCTTTGCATCCTTCATCACTTCCAGCTATTCTCACACATAATACTTGCATGGATTATGCCAATTTAAGAATCAACCATCAAGCACTACCTTATCTTACTCGCACAATGCCAACTGCATATGGGATGGATTTCAGACAGTTTCCAAGTTCTGAAAGAATGGAAGGTCATAACTATGCAATTCCCAACAAGTATCCATGCAGCAACCAGCAAGAGTTTTCAGTGGAATGTTTTTGCTCTGGATGCATGGGACAAGATAATCAGCCACAGAAGTCACTTGAGATGCAAAGCTGCTTTCCAAGACAGAATTATGAGCAGAATATCCAACCCGCCGCTGAAACAACAGTGCGCCTAATGGGCAAAACAGTTTCTCTTGGAACAAGCAGTAAACAATGCAGAGGCCTAGATAACAAGGGTCCATGTTCCAGTACACAAATAAGAGCTCGAGATCGTTACTTTGAGGGAACATGCACAAAAGCTTTTCCCCAATTGTTTCACGGAGGGCTGGTTGATCCTCCTAGCACATTTAGGATTTCAAATGGAGGGGGACAACCATATGAATATTCATCATGTTTTTCCTCTTTTCCAGCAGATGAGCTAAGGTCTGGGCTTGATACCAATAGTTTCAGAACAAACAGTCACAGTCAGCAACCTCAACTAGCTGTGCCAAATAAGCTGTTTGTGCAACCGGTGAGCAGGTACAATGAGGTTGAGCTAGGGTATCAGCGGCAAGCTGTGGCAAATCAAGTTAGTACTGCTAAACATGTGCAAGTTGGTTCTATGCACTGCAGACACACTCAAAGTGTTGCAACAATGTCATCTTATGATCCACATAACAGCTTCAAAAACTTTGTGGAAACAAGACCAGGACCATCTCAATTCAGCTATTTCCCACAACGATTCAGCAACATGACACAGAGGACCCCAATATCATCTTTTCTATCTGGTTACGCTGTTCAGAACACTTCTGGTTTAACAGCTCAAACAAAGTTTACCTCCCTCTGTCCATTGCCCCCTTCGATGATCTCTTCTCATGTTGACAGTAGTGAAGATGCACAGCCTCATGGATCTACTCCTGCATTTTATCCATCAATTCCCCTGTTTGATCCAACAAGAAAATTTAATGCCCCTGGTGATGCGATCTTCAAAGACAAGAGGAGCATGAAACAGACTGCGATAGGAACAAATCTTGAGAGTGCGGAACAAATCAACAGAAGTTGCAAAAGATCAGCTGAAAAGGATTATGTGTTATTGACATTACCAAAGAAACCTTGCATAGCAGTGGGAAAGGACCTGAACTTGTCACCACTTCCAGAAGAAGGGCTAGAATTCTGTGGATCTACACCAGATGGACAACCTCAAGATATACCTGTTTGTCTCAGCGAAGAACCTGAAGTGGATCTTCGACTTGTAAACAATGATACGAGTACCACATGGTCAGATTCTGTCAGTAGTGGGGGAACAAGACCTGTTAAGTTGAGATGTGGAGCAAAGCATATACTTCAGCCAAGTACTAGTGCTAGAATGGATCAAGAAGATTCGTGGCCTGTGCATTCGATCATACCATTTGCAGTGGAGAATGATGCTTGTACAATAAGTACATCAATGAAGAGGGATGCAGAAATCTACAGATTCTAACCATTCTTGGTGTTAAGTCCAATCTTTTGTGTCATAATCGGCCTGGCTAATCATGAAGAGACTTCATAGTTCATACCCAATTCAACCTGAAACCAGAGAAATGGTTCTTGTGGGAGGGAGCAGGCTTCTTGCATCAGCTTTGTGCTGTAACATAGCTAGGCCTTTCATAATGTTGTTGAAATATGCTTATATAGTAGCTCCTGCATTTGTTAAGACCATGGTTTCGGTTCATATCAGCCATGCGCTGGAATAGAATGAATTCTCCGCCGTGCTCGTACAACATGGGAAATTTGGCATATTGCAATTTCCCCATGTGTATAGCGATGCCAACTGTTAGTGAACTAAATAGTGTGAAGCTTTTCTCTTTTTTTTCTTGCATTCCTATAACTAACTCTTTTACTAATGGAGCCCTTTTTTTCCTCTTTAAACATCGTAAACTAGCGCACATCAGGAAACAGGGAAGTGGCTTAAAACTTACCGGCACAAATATGAAATATGGCCTGGCTGAGAGTGATCCCGTAGCATTTCGCTTACGAGGATTCAAGCTCAGGTAGCTCAGTATACGCTCACCGCGAAAATATATAGTGGAAACTTAAACTTGGGTGGAAACTTGAAAACCACCCTCTGATTTAAGTCCAAAGGCTGAGAGGTGAGTTCTTTTTCGCTATGACTTATAGTTGTAGGTTATAATTTTTAATCTTAGCACGAGTATTTATGTGAATGAACTGAATGCCGATAAACCATTTAAAAAAAGATGTTCTGATAAGTTGTTTTGAAATATCCGTAAAGAAACTATCTTATTTACTTGCTTAAAAATTATAATCTAAAAAGAATTAGACCAAGACATGTAAAACACTCGGCCACTCCTCTATCCTCTCCCTCCCCCCTCTCTCCTCACTAACCGACGGTGTCCGCGGCCTCCTCTGTTCTCTCTCTCTCTCTCCTTTCACTAACAGCTGCTATCCGCTGTTGTGCCTCGCCTCTGTTCGTCGCGCCGTGCCGAGCTCCGTTGCCAGCCTCCGTTTGTGGCTTAGAACGGCAGGATCCGGTTGTCACTTCGCGCCGCGCCGAGCTCCATTGCTAGCCTCCGTCTGTGGCTCGAGACGGCAGGATCCGGTGGTGTGCTAGCTCACTGGCGGTAACGGCTCCCTCCAGTGGCGGCGGCTCCAGTTTGTCACGGCCAGTGGGCGGTGACAAAGGAAAGAGAGATGGGAGGGAGCGAGAGACAAATGGGAGGAGATCTCAGCCGTTGGATTCGAATTTCTCTCAACTACGTGCAGCATCTTATGTTATGGTTGTTCGCTTGTTCTCATTTGCACGCTTCAATGTTCCTAGTGTACTGTCTACTGTATGATCTAAGTCGATTTCTAGTGTCAAGAGCTGATCCCGAATTCTCCTAGTACTAGTGAATGTTGTGAACTTGCGAGTTTCCAAGACATTAACAGATGTTTAAATGCTGCCCAATCATACATGGTTGCCAGCCAAAGTAAACATTGCGAAAATAACTACATAGGCATAGTAGTTCAGACAAACGTATCGATCCTGTATGTGTTGTGTGTGTATATAAATAGGAAGCCTCTTTTCTACATCCAGGTATATAGAAAAAATACATTATACTTCCACGAGTATATACTTCAATGCGACTTGGTTAAAAAATTTTCATTGGAGCATTTTATTTTTGCTATATACCTTTTTTCATATATAAAAGAAGTATATACATAAATTATGCTATAAAAAGTTGATTTTGATAATTTTTTTCACGGAACTCACTTTGGAGTATCTTATAATCATTATTAGAGTATGCTCAAAAGAATAAATAGGTATAACAACATTATTAAAGTGATATATAAGAAGTGAGAGTATGTACTCCCAGTACTATATAATCATTTTCCTACACACATACTATATGTTATTGACATGTATCATGGGTCTATTTTTTTAGGTTGTGGCTTATTAGTATAATAAATAATGATTGTTGAGAGAAGTCACAAGTTAAAAAAAAAAGCCACAATATGATGGAGCTATCACACAAAAGAATAAAAAACTGTAGGCTCACTTGTGGTCGCCCCTAGTTCTGACTTTTGACCTAAGGATCTTGGTGGCTTTTAACCAAGATTAGCACATAACCATGATGATAAGAACGTGGCAAAAAAAAATCAAGCACGAACGAAAGAATTCAAGAACACAAACAACAATATTTGTGGGACGGCACAACTAGCACATTTTTGCTTTATTTCTTACTCTTGCTCTTGCTCATATTCTCTTGTTCATCTCAACTTTGAGATTAAGATTTATAGTATATGCATATAATTATATATGGAATAACTTAAATAAGAAAAGCCTAACAAATAAAATAAACTAATCAATTTAGATCTAATGCCGATTGCATTAGGATCCTAATACTAGTGCAGGTAAATCTAGTGCATGTAATTCTGGTGCAGGTAGCTCCTGTGGACTTGCCACAGGTGTAGGGCTTTCCCGTGAAGTTGACACCAGTGCAGAAGGCTCCAAGCAAATGTCCCTCTTGGGCTACTAGACGAACGTTCCAATGACTTACCTTAGAGTCCTTAGCAGGATGTTCTTTCTTCACCTTTATTCCATCGCCATCATCTGATTGATTCTAACGCTTGTATCGGAATGCATTGCACACTGGACATATATGCATATTTGCATACTTTTTACGGTAGATGATACAGTCGTTTATACATGCATGTATTCTTTCTATTTTCATTTCCAATGGACAAAAAACCTTCTTGAATTTGTATGTGGTTTTACAACTTGTTTCACTCTGGAAGTATATCTGCGAAGAGACGTAACAGTACCGTGAAACTCTTGTTGGACCAACCATTCCTCGCCTTTAATTTTAGCAGTTCAAGCACAACTGACAATATTGTGTACTTTGACTTGCAGCACATGAACATACTCTCTTTTGGCGAGTTCTCCATCAAGCCTCGAAATTTAACATACTCTCTTTCATCATAGTTCACTTCTGCATCACGGTGCATCTGATCCAGATTATCATCATGCAGCTTATTCGAATCAAAATCATAATTGACATCATCTAGCAGCATATAATTGACTTTTTTGGCGATGTCATTATTACTACCTTCCTATGTAATCCGCTCTTTACCATGACTAATTCAACGTGCATATCTTTTTTTGAAACCCCTTTGAATCAAGTGTGCTACGATCTACACTCGGTTCTGAAACATTTTTAGATTCTCGTAGTCAATGCATGGACAATACATATATTCCACCTCTTTATTCAACATATCCTCATCATCAGTTTTTGTAAAAGTAGACACGCCATTAATATACTCTTCACTCACATGGTTCTTAGTGTACATCCAGGTTCGATTCTATATTACACATATAACAATTTATTATGTATTAAATATTAAATTAATTAATTAGTATACTAGTTATATATGATCGAAACTAGCTATATGTGGCAAGAATAATTAATTAGATTAAATTAAATAAAAATAGACTATAAATTGGCTAAATCATAAACCCTAAACAATGCTAGATGTAAATAATCTTCTCGATCTCTACATCTAGCTAGATCTAAACTATTTTTAATTCTTCCTTTACCAAAAGTTAGATCTAAAATATAATACAATTAAGAATAAATTACTAACTATAGATAGTCAAGAACAAATGAATCTACAATCGCTCTTGTCAAATCCGCAGTCTCCTTTCACCAAATAACATCAAAGCTCCGCCTCCTCAAAGCTGTAGCTTGTGAGAACAGATCTGTAATTTAAGACAGATCTGTGAGGGTCGATAGGTCTGCAATTAATAAGTGAAATTATCATAGATGAATTTTAATACCAATATACTATAATAACTTAATTATTACAGATGGTTTTTAATACAAACTGTCTGTTAAGTATCACATATGGTTTAAATAAAAAATCGACTATGATATTTGATAATATCACAGATGATTCTTGTTAAGAATCGTCTGTGATACTTCACAGACGGTGTTTATATGGGCCATCTGTGATATTACCTTTTTAGAAACGATTTTTAGTGTAGATAGCAACACAGACGGTCTCTAAATCTACATTATCTATAATTGTATTTAATACTGATTGTTCTTTTTATAGTAGTGTACACTGCATGAATTTCGCGATCTGTAGCGTGGGAAGCTGCCGTACCTTCCTAGATGCACCCATATGTGCAAACTGCAACTATACATAGCCATTTGCCTAAACGGGGCAATATAGGCTGATTATTGTACGGTACGGTTTTATGTAAATGCTGAAAGAAACGTCAGGCAGATTTAAGGCAACCGATAGATTGGTAGCATACTGCCATGGTCTCATCTCACTGTCGCGAGCCGTCGTATGTCGTGCACGTACCAGATCTAGCTACCAACCTGATGTTGCCACCATCAGGTCGTCATCACGGGAAACAAAAAGGCCGGACACAGCAAAACTACCACCAGCATGGATCGATCACGGGGAGATCATGAAGAAGTAGCGATATATGCATGAAGCTTACAGATACAATCGACGGTGGTCAGGCCGCCGTTGCAGAAGCGTCCGGTCGGGCCGCCGGCGAAGTCTATCCCGTAGGGCGGGTAGTTGGCGCGCGCCAGCGACACGATGTCGTTGCTGTTGCCGTTATAGTTGGCGGCGCCGACGAGAGCCCGCAACACAACGAGCGATCGCCAATCACGCTGCATTATCTTCCTTTATCCTTTCCTCCCCAACTCCAAATACTAGCGATGAAAGCACCACCACATATCGCGCTAGTTACTATGGACTAAAACAAGAGTTAACAATTCATATAGGGTTTTTCTAGAAAAATAGAGATCATATATGTATTTAAAAAAACAGAGGATTTTTCTAGAAAAACAAATGATTCATGCGTAATTCCCCAAAATTTATCACGTAGAAAGAGTCTCTCTAAAAAACTATGGATCTATATATAATTTTAAAAAGTGAAGGATCTTTTCAAAAAATAGAGGGCCTTCTTACAAAATAGCAGAGATATTTTGTAAGAAATAAGGCTTTATATATAAATTTGAAAAATTGAAGGTTTTTTTTGTAAAATTCATGATGTGGCGGGAGGAGGCCAGGAATTCCCGGCCTTAATATAGAGACTATTTGCAAAATCCGTAACGTGGCAGGGGAAGACCTGAAATCCCTCGGTCTTAAATATGTGAGCTAGCTTAGCTTAGACGAGATGAATTCGACTGCGACACATCACAGGGCAGTGGATGTGTGTTTTATATGTAGGATGTGCAATTCGATCAAGCAGCAGTCCTGGATTATATTGGACAGTTGGAGATTAATTGGGCTTTTGCAAATCGCTGCTAGATCCGGCCTGTTGGCCTGCATTTATTTCTAGGAGGCGGGCAATGTGCCTGGGGCTTGGGCCGGTTAGTTTAGCTAGCCTGCTACAGGTGTAAACAAAGAGGTGGCAGGGAGATGCAACATCGCAGCAATGGTCGCTGGTAACAGTAAAACCCTTGAGATTTCGTATGAACACACACACACACTCATTGTTCGCGTACGTACGTGCCCCGTAAACCCTACCTACCAATTATTGGGTTGTATATATGGTATGTATATCTTTACGTAGCACCAGCGAACTGTCAGTTAGGCGATGGAAGTATGTTGTTCGGCTATATCGAGCACAGGTAGAGTGGTTACGACTTTTGATCACAGCCAAAGTACAAGTGTACAATCTTTTCTCCAGATGAGCCTTTTACTACAGTCGCGCAATAGCGGTAGTAGTGAGAGACCATATGTTTGTAATGATTGATATTTTGGTTAGGTTAAATTTGAATTTTGTAAAAGTTTCTAAACTCATATTTGAGATTTGCTGTTAAGTTTTAGACGGTCTAACCGGACCTAGGATAGCGGTTTGACCGGCTAGTGGTTGGCAGTTTGATCATCATGGGGAGTGTGGTGCGGTCTGATCGGCCATTGCACGACGGTCAGACCGGCTTGTTAAGGGCAGACATGTCAGGGGATATCGCAGATATGTCTGGGGTGTCCAAAGAGTTTCTCGAGGGGTTAGACATGTCTAGGGTGTCATGAAATTGGATTTTGAGTTGGTTTGAGTGTGAATATGACATGGGTGTCGGTGTTTGGTTGTATTGAGTTTCATGATGCATGTTTTGACTAATATGAGTTAAGTGTATGAAATTTGTGCTCGAGATAGTTGTCTGATCTTTAGATATACAGGTGGCTTGTACAACATTAGTGATTGACGACAATAGACCAATACTAGGTGGTGGAGCTGAGGTCCAAGCAGTTATGTAAGTCTGTGTAAAGATACGTGCTTAAATGAAAAGTATAAAGAAGACAAAGATAATGAAGAGATACGTCAAGATGTTAGTAATAACCAGTGCCATGCACTGTTAATTTACGTGGCTGTAGTGTAAGGGTGCATGGATCCAATTGCTAGTGCCAACATTTTGGTAGAGAAATGACTGACCGACCTAGGCTACATGCATGCGCGTACATTTTGGCTGGCCACTACACCATGCCACGAAGCGATGAGCTTTGGACACTAGTTGTGAAATCTATGCATTTCGCACCCCTAGGTAGTAGTATACCGGTAGCGCTTGTAATTAAACTGGGTGGAATTGGCTCATCGGCGGGCTAGCAATTCATCGTGACCAGGGAAATGGGCCGTTCAGCCCACTTGTCGGCTGGACAATGGTCGTGCGCGGAGCCTATTTCTGGAAGCCCAAGTAATTTCATTTATTTTAGGCATCGTAGCCGGCCACCTGCTTGCATCTTCTTCCGTTTTCCATCTCCTTGACCATCTATATAGTTCTTAGTAGGTCAAGCCCAGGTCTCCCTTGGAACAAGTGGTGACTCGTGTAGTCGTGCGAGGTCTTCTTCCCTTTGAGCGGATCCTAGTAATAATACACTTGGCAAACTGTTAGGCACCGTTTAGAAGGCATAATTTCCCCCTGATTCCTGCATGAATTGAACAATTTTTATGTGCAATTCATGGGTCCCAAACGAGCCTTGCTACGCTAGTCGTATAAACTGGAGTTCACATTTCGTACGTCGTTTTCGGATATCTGCTGCTGTGCGCTAAGAAAAATCCCAAGTAAATGGAGAGAGAGAGAGAACACGGGGCCGGCTAAAACCAAAGCCGGCAAAACGTAGCCCAAAAAGCCCACATAACTTGTTTAATCATGTCAGTTATCAGTCTCTCTCTGTGTGTATATATATATATATATGCTTAGAGACGTTCAGAGTATATTGCTAAGAATCTCACCGTCTTCATTCTCTTTCTCCTGCGAACTTGTATTGTTGTGCTGCGCCGTCTGAACCTCGTTGACTCTTCTTCTCGGTGTGCACCATGAAGAAGAAAAGCGGTATTTCCGAGCTGTTGTTACTGTGAAAACCTGTACGGAGGTGGCAATAAGATTTCTGAGTAATGCACATCTGCGCAACCATTCGCTGCACTATATCATCTACACGCATGCGCTATTTCTTGTTCTTCATCAAGCCCAACAGTAAGTCGATCGCGCGTTCGATTGACTTCCATACTATATTTTTCTTGCGTATTTTCTGAAGTATAATGAATAGCCTATTGTTAGTTGTAAGTTTTGTATCACTAATTTTATATTGTATTTATCTCCTAGTAAAACTTAGAATTAAAATATTACATCATTTCCATCATCTCTTCCAACAGAATCGTCGTCCTTGACGTCAGCCTCAACCTCCTCAATGGAGGTCTGCAAGAGCTGCCATCGATGACTCCTCACCATCCTCTGCAGGTACTAAACCTCTCAAGCAACCTATTTACTTGAGAATTTCCACCAATTGTATGGAAAGCAATGAAGAATCTGGTTCCCATCAATGCCAGCAACAACAGATTTACTGAGAAGATACCATCTTCTTTCTACATCAACATGCCATCCTTAACCATGCTCGATCTATCTCTCACAACCAATTGAGTGGGGACATCCCCCCAGGGCTAGGTGATTGCTCCACCCCTGAGCTGGGCGATATATCTGCTACCACGTATATTCTCGACACGTGTTAGAGACAGGCTCGAGCCCACACCATTTGCATGCACGGCCAGAGGCCAGAGTACAATACCACCACACATTCTTTTTTTTTTTACACTGACGGGATTTCCCAAAATTAAAACTTGTTGGGCCGTGTAACTTTTTTAAGGAATACGGCACCGGGTTCCACTTCCATTTTTAATTCAACATTGTAACTTCATGTTTATCCTGAAGAACTTGTTTCAAAAAATATATATCCCAAAAAAATTGGAAATATCCTCCCAAAAGGAAAAGATAAAAAGAGGTGGAAAAGAAGAGCTACGCAAGGTACTACTGCTGCAACATATCCTTTTGCAAGTTGGCTGAGGCCAGAGGGGGCCATAGATTCGATCGTGATCTCACCACCGTGAGCTCCGGGCATAAAAACAAAAGTCTTATTATTTATAAATTTTAGGTTAAGACCTAACAGGTCTTATTATTTGGAGGAGGAAATAAGGCCGTGAGACTTTTAGAGGGGAATAAGGTGGTGACGTATAAATATTTATGTATATTTAAAAATAAAAAATTTAAAAAATTATTTAAAAAACAATATGCAGGTGATGCTTATCAAACACTCTTAAAAACAACTTGTATGGTAGTAGTACGCGTGTGTTCCCGGTAAGATCTTGCGAGATCAGATAAAGCTGGTGCATGCCAGTGGTGTAGGTTTGTAGGGCGCTCTGCACGGTTGCCGAGGAAGATTTTGTTCCTGGGTAGATTGCAGGCACATGCATGCTGACGCTTTCCGGTTCCACCTGTAGCCAGATGTGACGTCATCCCCGGGAAAACGATGGCATGACAGATTGTGGGGTCCCCCTGGCTGGGTCACCCTACTTACTACCCCTGAAAATTCTTTTTTAGCTTATGAGGACAGTAAGGTTATATATTCAGGTACGCACGTATACAACATTATATATATCTATATATATCGATGTGGATGTATCTAATGAATATGTTTGAGATTAAAGATGAAAACCTAAGATCTTTTAGAGCGTAAACATACATTTTAATCATCAAACATACTCATGTATGTGTATAATTAGAAAACAGTATTTAAATAAATAGTGTTTAAATAAACAGTATCCTTAAAATTCACGCAGCGCTATGGCTCAAAACCGGACGGAGGAGGCATCCACTGACACATCCCACCAACCGAACAATGCTCGGCCGCTACCCCTGGAAATTCAGAGAAGCCTTCAACTTGGCTGTGTGACGTATACTCTAGCATTAGGTCTTTTAAAAGGTTTTCTGTAGCATTCCATTAGTGGATGTATGACTAGCAAGATGTTTACGTGGCATGTTTGTCAGTAACCAAGAGGTGTTACGAAATATGTAAGATTAGCAATATACTTATATATCACGTTCAGCCTCAAACAGTTTTAGCTTCTAATTATTTTTAAATTTCGATTTAGTTAAGTCAGAAGATTCTTAAAACATACCAATTTCTAATTTCAGTTTTTTTTGAATTTTTTCTTTATTTCTTTACATTATCTATGATAGTATAATAGGATTTTTTAATTTTTTTTAGAAAAAACTAATCGTCACTATAATATAATTTTAGCTAAAAGACAAAAATCACCGTCAGAAACTTAAGCAAGAAAGCTTGACATCTGGTAAGAATTCTGCGAGGTAGAAAAGGAGCTAATCCGTTGACGGTGCGACCGCGACGGTCCACTACATGGAGATGTCTCTTTGCTTTAGATTGTAATTTTTATGTTCCTTTCAAGGATTTTCTATTGCCTTTGCTACAAGATTCGGAACCCATGTACCGTACTAGTTATGATACATGTCTAAATTGAATTTTTCACTAGGCGATAGTTTTATATTCTATATAAATCTATTTTACAATCTATAACTATCCTCCCTCCTGTTTCTAGAAAAAACAATGAACATGTGGCTCAGTAAAAGCAGTTTGATATGTGTGTCCGGGAGTGTATGATGATAGATTTTAAGTACTGTAATGCTGAGGCAGCCAAACTGCTTTGAGTATAGTTAATTTTAATGTTTCCTCTTGCAAAAAAGTTACCGTGTCCAGTCTAAAGAAAGAGGATATATACTAGTTAATAAATCTGTAAAAGAAATAAGGGTGGCCACTTACATTCTTTGCAGTTTACCGAATCTTTTTGGTTATGAACATAGCTTTTGGCTCTAGTGTAAGTGTTTGTGTGAACGAATCGAATGTCGATAAGCTAATAAATTATTTTGAAAAGATTATTTCAATAAGTCATTTTAAAAAGATGATATAGGAGCCGTTCCTCCGTTCATTTGTTTAGAAAATACTATAAAGTATAAACTGAAAAAATGTGTCATATATTCTTATCTTTTGATGTGCTAAGCTGCACCCAGCTTTGGAATCGTTGGTCTTTTCTGGTCTAGTCGTTCGGCACCTTCACCAAATTGGATCGCAGTAACAAAAGTAGGCAGGTGACGTACTGAATGCACATACATCTAATTATAGGCACTAATTCTCTTCTTTTTTCTTGATAAGCCAAAGGCCAAGCTTGATGTCTTTTGATATTTTTTTCTAGTTATGGTATAGTTCTATCTGGATGTACCAACTTGGTGGTGTTGCTAGTAATGTTTCAGTCGATGCTATGGGACGCGTGGTGCTGCGGTGTGCTGTCGGTTCCCTCTACTTGTGCTTTTGACAATGTGAGGTGCACTGCTAATGCTAAACAGTTGGCTTGAGAATGGAACCGGGGTGTTTTTCATCGGGTGTTCAAAAAAAAAGGTGTTTGGTTTGTACTTAAATCAATCTTACCAAAATTTAGCTAGCATCAACAATTTGGTCCTTGTTTGGATGATTGTAAAGTTTTGGCAAGTCTATAACTCCAAGTTCATGCTCTATGTATTTTTTTTTTGCCAATCTTTGATCAAATTGTGGGCAACCAAAATTTTATCTTTGACCAAATTGTGGGCAACCAAAATTTTATCTTTGACCAAATTGTGGGAAATCAAAATTTTGGCCAAAGTTTTAACTAGCTAAATTTTGGTAGGGTTAATTTGGCAACAACCAAATACACCCTTAATGTGTAGAGCTCAATTCATCATGTCCGTCACCTTGCTAGACTCTTTTTTTTTTTTGAAGACACCTAGCTAGATAGTTGGGGCATGTGCTCACGCAGAGAGGGATATATACCAAAGTTATCAACACCGTACGGAAAACCATACCAGTCTGATTTTTAAAATGGTACATTTTGATATCGGTCCATACCAACGTACCGTTTCAGATTTAATATAATAATATTATATTTATAAGTATATATTTGTTTAATTATATGCACATGAAATATCGTTTGTAATATTATTTTAAATACATAATATTATTATCAAATATAACATATAATTTAATAGACAGTACTATCAATTTCATTGGTACCGACTAATGTTAACCGGTATATATTAAAGCTGATATGATCGGTATTTGGGTCAGTATGATATTGGATATACTTTGTACTAGTTTAAATAACAGTATGGTACGTACCGGTACTGACATGTTTGATATATACCGGGTTTAATTCTCGACTCTGTTGATTCTGAAATCAGTTGCTAATCTCGGGTTCTGATATTTTTCAGTTCTCGTCGTCAGGTCGAATGTCGGCAGCACCTCATGACGGGGAAAAAAAAATAACATCCGGATGCAGAAGATCCAGGCGTGACTTGAGCAGTTTTTCGGATTTGATGCACGCATCGACTCGTTCTATGACTTGAGTAGCATTGCTGGTTTCTCCCGTGAGGTAAAATAAAAAATAAAAAATCGAAAGGCGCTAGCTAGCTAACCCCCGCAAATCCGAGGGGGATACATTTGTCGGGTTGAAACCCCCCAAAGGGCAGACCCACCAGCCAATCCATCACCTCGCACGATGCCAATGCGGGTGCAAAGGATCATGGAAAGCCTGCCGTGTAGCATCGCATATTTTACCCTAGGCACGGAGAGGTGGTGAAAAAAAGTCGAGTGAAAAAGGCCGTAGGTACTGTAGCTACAGTATCTACTACAGTAAAATTATTTTTTCGATTTTTTTCCTTTTTTAAAAAAATTTACTTATATTTTTTTTCGTTTTTTATTTTCGGTTTTTTTTACATTTTTCTATATTTATTTATACTCAATAAACCAACTCTGCTACAGTGTTTTTTCAGCCAGCTACAGTGTTTTTTCAGCAAAAACCAAAAGCTATCGCTATTCCGATCACCCCCAAAATCTTGCTTCTTTTTCGGTGAAGATTCATCAACAGTGCCCCCTCTTGGAGGGCAATTCTGCTCGGTTCATCGCTCCCCAGGGCCGGCGTGCCTGCTGGTTGCGTGGGGGCTTTCCATCTCTGCGGTTATGGTGCCAGCCGTTTTCGGTCGAGTAATTCTCGTGGAGCGGTATACGAATAGTAAGCGATGTAGTGTATGTTTAGTTCGAGATTATAATCCGAACAGCCTGCTTGTTAGTAGGAAGGGCCTGTTTGGTCCGGCTTTTATGAGAACCTAGAATAGAAAAGCTAGCTTTTCTTATGAACAGGAGAAGTCGTTTGGTAAGCAAATGTGGAATGGGGAGAGAGAGGGACTGGGGTAGGGGAAGCTTGATAAGCCACAAAAGCTACTCCTCCACACCTTGAACCTTCCTGCGGTCACGTTTATAACGTAGGGATTTTTTCTCTAAATTTCTGTTGGAATTGAATTGAAACTCATGCTTATCGAAAAGCTAGGATGGAGAAGTTGGGCATTTGGCCCGGCTTCATCTTAGCTAGAAGCTAAATTTAAGGCTAAACGCATAAGAAGCACATCTACCATTTAAAAAGAGGAGTTGGTGATGATATGTTCTTTTGCTCCTCCCCACCCTTCTGTACATTCGGTGCGCTGACATGTGGGCCATTAGGCCGCACAAATCACTAGCGACCAGCCTTCTGCCCTCGCATCTGTACCTGTTGTCGCCACTCCTCCCCTCGCATCTACACTGACGCCACCGCTCCTCCTATCTGCTCCAACTCCTCTTTCCCCACCTCCTTGTGCATTTCAGCCTCTCTCCTCCCATTGCTACCATGGACAAGTCTGTCATCAGCTAGGTAACCCACTTGAAAGCATTTATTCTCCTAAAAAATAGTTTTGATAATTAATGATATTATGTGAATATGGGATGAACATGTTTACTGAGTGTTTTAAAGGTTTAGTCCCAACGATAAATATGAGATGCATGCTAAGGGTCAACATAAAGATCAATGAGGCTTAAGACAAAGGTATAAGTAGTCTAAGATCCTTTTTCTTTTTTACTTTTACTGGTCTAAGGAGAAAATGTGGTAGACTGGAGTATAGGATAAATACCGTACTATTAAGAGGGATAATGACTAATAATTTAATAGAATGTTCTTGTGCCATTGGATCAATTTAGAATCATGCATATGCTTAAAACTAAAATTGAAAGCCAAACTATGCATCGACAAGAATATCGGAAGTACTAGGGTGAAATCGACGGTACTTCTATATTTTGGAAGTACCGGTGTAAAACTAGCAGTACTTCCGCATCACGAAAGCTCCGAAAATCTCAGCGGTATGTGGGTGTGCGGTCAGACTTGTGCAGCGTGGTGCCCGTGTGGTAATCCAGACCGTCCAATCGGTTATCATAATGTTCGGACTGTCCAATTGGTAAGAGAATGTTCGAACTGTCCAAAAGGCAAAGGGTTTTCGGACCGTTCGATCAACAATGGACCGTTCGATCGTCAATTGAATGTTCGAACTATCTGAACGACACGAGATCTTTTAGACCGTCTGATTGACAAGGGACCATTCGATCGACCAGGAGCTTTCGAACCAGCCCGAACAGTCAAAGGGGATTCGGACCGTCTGATCGATAAGAGGGTCATTCGAACCGTCCGATCAGTCATAGGGGATGTTCGGATCAGTTCAAACAATGACAAGCATGGACGATAGTGGGACGCTTGAAGCTCGAGGGCTCACTAGTGACGAGGGGGAACAGCGGTGGCCGAGGAGCGGTGCAAAAGAGAGCTGAGAGGGGATCCTCCTGGTACCTGGCATGGGCTAGGGCGGTGGTCGGCGATGAGGAGAAGGCGGCGATGGAGCTTAGGCGGCGGTGTCAGCGACGTCCAGATGGCGAGAAGGCTCGGCTGAAGAGCAAGAGAGGTTGGTGGTGGCGCAGTGATCCCGAGGGCATCGTCGGCGGTGGACGAAGGTGGCCGAGGCGCCCGAGATTTCTCGCCAAAGAAGCTTCGGCAGCCAAGGCAGAGAGAGCGGTGTGGGGGTGATTCGAAGCTCGAGAGAGGGAACCGAGATAGGGAGGGGTAGTGCGAGGAGAAGGGGTGCTTGGGGGAGGGGGCTTAAATAGGGCGGAGGAGGGGTGGAGCCACACTAATTGCTCACCGAAGATGGAGCAGGGCGGTGGTGGTTACGGCGAGATTGAGGGGAGCGGCGCAAAAATAGGGAAGATGACAGGCGCGTGCCGTGCAGGGAAAGTAGAGGGATAGGAGCGGGTCGTATGGGAGAAGAGAATAGGGATGGGGGAAGGAATCCCAGTGGAGATGGCGGCGAAACTGGTTGTGACCGGGTCGAGCGAGAGGGGAGGAAGGAGGAAGGGGAAAGTGAGAAAGAAGACAGTCGGATGGCTGACACGTGGAGGAGGGGGGGGGGGAAATCGGGCAGCTGGGAGGACAAAGGGGTGCGAGTGAGGGCGTAGTGGCGGGGATTGCTTGGGCAGTGACGTGGGTCATTCTGGGCCGCCCATGCGTTTTCCTTAAGGAATAAGAAAGGATAGAGAAGGAGATTGCTGATATGCAGGAGATGAAGGTTAGGTGGATCCTTAGCAAATTTGGAACCGATTGCTTTTACATTCATTTTAACATCTTTTCTATACACACTAAAAAAGATCAGCACAATGACAGCAGATGGGTACTTCGAGAAGCAACCTAAACTCAAGCAGAAGTTCGCTGATGGGATTCATAATGATTACTGGGCATGCTAAATAGCAGAGAGACTCTCATTTCCTTTCCTAGAACATTCAATAATATTTCTTTGTCTCAATCTTTGGTAAATTCCATAACATGTGGACAGGACTTGTTATGATTCCAACTAACTTAGCAGTCTCAGCTCCTCTGTACCTTTGTTGGAACTCATCATTTTCTCCCTTATGAAGATTTTAATTTTGTTTTGCACTTTAGCTCCTTCCAAGAATAGGATGATTTTTGCTATGGCTTGATTCCTCCATGTACCTTGTGGTTTGTTGTGGTGCTCATCCTTCAACGCGCAACTCTTGCCCACAGGCGCTCATCTGCAAGATTGCAACTGAAGCTTGCCTCCCATGTCACATGCCAAGGCAATAGCCTTGTTCCCTCCAATGGAACAATGCACCCTGTGGAAATATGCATTGCGATTGATGTACTTGTGATATCACTTTCAGTGGTTGTGCCTATCTCTTTCTGGTGATGAAATAGTTGAGCACAACAAAGAAACAAAACAGACCACCGTCATGAATCGGTGAAAACAACTGAAGCATGTGCTAAAAAAATGGAGCTATAGTTGTCATCTTTTTTACTCCTGATACCATATGGATTTCCAAGACAAGGACTTGAGAATGAACAGGAGGAAGAGAAACCTCAGGGATGTTGCCCTTAAACAAGGGTTTGCGGTGAGGTATTTGATTTTTCATTGCAACGTACGGGCACATGACTAGTTTCCTGAAAAAAAAAACTTAAGATTTTGTAAGTGCTCATGTAATGCATGGAAGACAAAGCAGCACGATATATCCATCTGATACAATGGCTTGGTTAAAGTTTATCATAGATATTAAAGGGAGATTTAGGATGCCTATGGGCTTGTTCTTTCCGGCTTTTGAAACCCGCTTATAACTTTTGCTACTTGTTCTTTCCGGCTTTTGAAACCCGCTTTATAACTTTTGCTACAGTACTTAACTTTCAAATAGAGTATTTTTTCAAGACGAAGTCTACAAGTTAATTATAGTACACATTAAAAGTTCAACATCTGTATCAGCCAAAATTGAAAACGAGTATCTATCTCTCCTGCGAATAGCCAGAAATTCAAAAATTCCAACCATAAATCACATCCATAAGCCAAAAAAAGAACATGCCCTATGTTTGAGGCTAATATAACACCCTTATAAAAAAAATTACATTTAGAGCAAAAAGTCTATAAAACCCTTAAGAAATTGATAGCCATATTTGATTTCTACTACCACCCCTACTATAGTAGAAGATATCATTGAAAAATCTATAAATAAGTTAACTCTGCCTTACCAACCGTAATTTGGCATATCGAAGCCCTAAACCCACATTTAACCCTAAATCAAACGCGGCCTTACTGCAACTAGCTCGGCCCCAAGTTTTATAGACTCCACTCAACTTTTTATCTACTAGTTCAAGAAATCTGTGTTCGGATACCAATTGCCCGCTACAATAACATATCATAAGTTTAGATGCTTCACCTAGCTAGACACAACTCTAGAAAGCCGGATCGATGCCAGTGGTACTCGACCCTGACGCGTTGAACCACAATGCGGCCATGAATTCGTTACTTGCCTTCTGGAAAAAAAAAAAAAGATAGCGACTACAGTACACGCTAGCGTTAATTTTTAATGAGCCTAGTGATCATGCACGCTAATGTTGACAATGCCTGGAGCCTCCTTTTCCGTGGAGCAAAAACAAGCGCTTTAAAAACATGGCCTCTGAATGTGACTAAAGCCTACGGCATCCAATCGCGTAGCCCTTCCTCTCCGTCTTTTGATGCCCCGGTATGCGGATGCTTCCAAAGCTGTTCCTTAAATTAGTGTGCAATTCTCCTCGCCTTTCCCCCCGTAATCCTATCCAAATAATCGAAAGCGGGCAACACATTTGGAAAAAAGAGGATCGTTGTCAGCTCTAATACCTTGGGAGCTAAGGCTCTGCTCGGTGCATGTGCACGACGTGACGTGCTTGATCACCAGCCGATCATATGCGCGCACGCACGCACGCACGCACACAGACCTAGCCGCGCCTATGCACGCACGCACGCCATGGAGCAAGTACATATGCGTTCGAAAAAAACGGGACGCACACGTCGATCTGTCGAGACATGATTTGTACGCCTGTGCTTAGTCACAGGAACCTAAAAAGATTGCAAAGGCCGGTCATCATTGTTGCTTTCCCCCCTGCTGGCCTTTCCGCAAAGCCGCTTCGATCCACGGGCAGGAGCTGAGCTTTACGACGTTTTGTTCTCGGCCTCGCTGGCCGCTTCTGCCAAATGCCCTGCCCTGGCGTGGTCTCGGACAGATCCTGGATAATATCTTATACGCACGACCTTTGCTGGCCTCTCTCTTTTTCTCTCTTCTTAATCTCAGCCTTTGGGTGGACCCTCCCCTGCCGAGCGGGCGCGAGTGACCGGCGGACGGGCGTGCCATCGGACCTGTGCTACACTGGCTGCTGGTTCATTAGACAGTGGAGCACTGCAACGCTCGCAATTAGCAATCGTTGCTTGCACCAGATGCATGCACGTACCACGTACTTTATTGGGCAAAGATCTGCTGCGCTGACGCACTGTGCCATTTGGAGCTAGCGTAGTGCGCTGAGAGGAGTGAGGCCGTACTTATCCCCTGCCTAGCAGAAGGCTAATTCGCCGGGCAAACGATCTACTGGTTGAGCTTACAGTTTAGTTTCTGGGAGAGCGTAGAAGCACTGTCCTTAATTCTACTAGAAGCAATGGATTTAAAGAGTACTTGGTGTTGGACTGATGGGCTCATGGGTGATTCTGAAATCTATATCCACGGGTCGTGGAGATATGCACACCCGACAGTAGCTGAAGCCATCATGGTTAGAGCACTAGAATGAGAGCTGATGGTTTTGACTTGATGAGGACTGGGCTACAGGGGGTGTCATTGTAAGAGGAAATGATGGTGTTTCAACCGGAACACAAGAGGCATGCCTCGACATGTTCCTTATCATGCAGTCGTAAGTAGACCTCCTGGTGCCGATTGGTCGCTCTCCCCAGTCCCCAAATTGGCAAACGACTATGTAGAGTTGAATTTTGGACGCTCCTGGTAGGGGAGACAGATTTCTGAATTATCACTTTCAAGATATCTATCTCCTCTGGTATATTTGTCAGTTCACATGTGCTCCTCCAAGAGAAACTAGCTAGTTCACAAATTCTAGTTTGAAAGTTCGTCTAATTTCAGGTTTGGCCTTTAACTGAACTGTTCATTTACTTTATGGCATGTACTTATTGGACACACTTTTCGTCCATTAGTATTTATTTTCTAGGTTAGAATATGCCACTTTAGTTGAGCCGGATTTTGATCATCCAAACAAACCGTCAACTGCATTTGAATATGTTGTGCACTGATTATGTCACCTTTTGTATTATTAGAAACGCTATCTAAAGGCCACATGAAGAAAGTTGAGCACCTGGTGCATTCTCCTTTCGATCAACTTAGTCCCCGCTCCAAACGATTTCGGTTTCTAGCTTTTTCTGGCTTCCTTTTTTTAAGCCAGAAGCTACTTGAAATGCGTCGACTTCTAATTACTGCTTTTTTGCTTTTGCTTTTCCTCTTTTTCCTTTCCATTGTCTATGGAGATGTAGCGGTGTTTTTATTTTTTTTATCATTTTTCTTTAATTGAATGACTCAAAAAAAACTAGCAGCCACTACAATATAATTTCAGCTTTAAGCTAGAAGCCGCAGCTAATTGCAAGTAGCTATTTCAATATATGTTGAGTAAGGTTTCTACATATAGAAAAAAGGGTTGGGTTCTATTTGGTTTCATATTTATGACTTATAACTTTTGTTATATAGTAACTAACTTTTAAATGATATGTCTTTTCAATGTAGGATTTATAAGTTGATTGTAGTAGACACTGTATAGCTTCACTGGCCAAAATCACATGCGGATGCCTCTCTCTTTGTACTATCTCTCATGAATAGGCAGAATTCAAAAGCTATAAACCAAAAATCAAAAACCACAGCCTAAAAAGAATCCACACAAAATAAAAAAATGGTGACATCCTTCCTCATGGTTGGCAGTATTCACAATCGTGAGGAAGGACCGGGAGACTCTCCCCCTCCTCTCTTTGTTATTGGCTCCTAAAAACTGCCGAAAATTGGGTGGCAACAGCAGGATTGGAGTTTTTCAACACTTCCATTTCCGTTTTCCTCTAGCGCAAATGTATTTTTTTTCGCAGAAGAGTTGCCTATCGATACTTAATTAGTACTAACAGTGTATCGCAGCACGAGATGGAACAAATGTTGCAGCAGTGAAAATAAACGGTTGATTGATTAAAAACGGATTATTTTAGGTATAAACCTGCAAACCTCGTCCCAAAGGAGAGCGGAGGTGGGAGGAGCAAAGGGGGCTAAGGTACATACTCCTATACGGTAAGGCACACCACATTATGGGCAGCCACTAGCCGCTTCATACACCCCACATCACATTTTCCAGGGGCAAAGAATCCACTGGCACCGAAATTGCCGGTTTCAGAAAGCCAACTTGGCCACTGAACCAAACCATGGCCATGTTTCCATGCCCCCCCCCCCCCCCACACACACACCCAACTTGGCCCCAAACGGCGCCGTTGAGCCTGGCATGTTTTCATTCACGCAAGGTAATTTTTGCTACCCCAACTTCATCCACATAGCCGAGCCTTTGGTTAACATAGAGGTTAGAGTGATACTTCAGTATAGATGGGGATCAGCCGTCTTATGCGCAACATACTGAGGGTTGTGTGATGCTTCGCGGTGCGGCACCAGTGGTACCCCCAACCTAGCCGTCTGCTACGTGCTCCTGCAGCTGTGAAGTTGGGAGCACTTCCCTGTCGGGTATCCGGCCTTCAAGAGGCCAATGCACCCGTACACTTCGTTCGTAGACCCGATAGACTATGGGCTTTCGATGGACCGTTGCCCATTTGTGTTAGGTTAAGGATAGACCATCGAGGTTCTACTTATTGTGGTATGAGTTTAAGTCATTACACGACAACAACATCATCTGGGCTCCGTGGACTCAAGAATTCGTGCTGATAGTAGAGCCATACGGGCTGTCCATGCAATGCACCCATGATGCCGAGTTATGGCCGACGACTTGCCATCTAGTGTTCTCACACATGGTGGAGGCTTATGCGCCGCAGCGTGCAATGCAACAGTTCAGTTTGTACCAGGTCGTGCCCCCTCCGGATGGTAGGTTCCTGCAACGAGCTATACACCTTTGAGTCAAACTCCATCCGAGTAATATTTACACTTTATATGTCTTCTTTTGTAACATCAATCATTTCAAAAATCCAGGCAATCAAGGGCGGGTTGGCATGCTACGGACTGGTAGGCAGTGCAACACAAGTGGATGATGGCATGGACGGACAGGGCGCACGTGGATGTCGTACTGGAGCAGCGTCCGTACACAGGATAGAGCTCCTTCGGCTTTGTTGGAATGTCATACGGTGAAGGCTAGAGCTCCTCCGCACAATCGGGATTTCTAGAGTCCATTGTTTAATACTTCATCACTGGCAGCCCCCAATTTGTCATGTCTCAGTAGGAGGACATCGACGCTTACCAGACCCAGCCTACTCTAACTCAGTCTACTGGTGCACCAACGGTCACTCAACAGATTGAACGATATCTGTACCTTCTCCGATCCAATGCGTGCGCTCTAGACTGGTTGTTGTATCCCACAAGACATGCTTGACAAAAGACAAGGCCACGCCCATGGACGCAGACGCGGCGAGGAGAGAGTAATGGCTCAAATGAGTAAGCCATATCGCATCCCATGTTATGGGCTTTTTATACTGTTATATCTGTACAGTTTTAGACAATACAAAATTCTACAAAAATTAGACAACCAAGTTCAAGGATCCTACAAATTTCATCATTTTTTGTGCTTATTTCCAACATGAAAAAAATTCCTACAAATAGTTTAATTATATGATTTTTCAAGTGAACTTTAGAGTGGATAAAATTATAAATAAATTACACACTGTAGTACGCCGCATCAGAGAGCTCTATAAATATTTTCATAAGTTTTTGAGTTCATTTGCTCTATTTAAAAATTTCTACATGCAGTATGTGTAAATAAATTCCCTAATTACGCTAATTAAAGTAATTAATGCAAACCCTAACACCTGCCGCATGATGGCCATGTGGCACCAAGCTTTGTCACACTGTGGCTGTGTGATGCCCCTGTGTGTCAGCCTCTGGCACCCTGCCACACAGTGGCCGTGCGACAAAAACGCTACTTTTGTCAATTCCATGTGACTGGTGCCATTGCTATAAATATGCCCCCAAAATGGCCAAAAGCGCCAAAAACTCATAGCTTACATGCACCCAGATACGAATCAAGCTAAGGAGACAAGGAGGTCGTGTATATACACGTGCGACAGCATGCAAAAGCTACTTGTTGGGGGAAAGGGGTGCTTGGTGCGTGGGGAGGAGGAACAATATGCGCACGCGTGGGTGCGGTGTGGGGATAGGAATATACAGAGTTCTAAATGCCAAAGAGGATGAGAAGAGCAATGAGATGGATGAGGATTGAGGAAGATACAGAGTTGAGGAAGGCGATAATGGACGCACCACTGCTGTCAAGCTGTGAGTGCTGGCACTGGCATCGCCGCCACCAACGGACCCTTGCATAGCCCGCAACTTCACCTCAGTCATCTCCGCACTAGCGCAATGCGTCAGCCACATCCTCGCGGCCCACAGCCGCTGCTGCACAAAGCCACAATCACCAATACACACACAGGCAGTTTATTTTGAGGAGAAAGGGAGAGCTCACCACCCTAAATCACGGATGCCAACCAAATCAGCCATCACCGAGATGTGAGGAGAGGGGAAGTTGGTTGGAGGAGACAAATTGAGATGTGATATGATCGTTGCTCGCCATTCGAATCCATGTGCGGGGTGGGGTGGGGAGGAGGCGGTGACGGGGAGATGGGAAAGAAGGCGGGGATAGGAAGGGAGGGGGGCAAGGAGGGGAGCCGCGTGGGGAGGAGACGGGGGCGGCACAACGACACGAGGAGGGGACGCCTTGGGGAGGAGGAAGGGGATGGCGTGGGGTGGCGGCAGGGAATGCAGCAATGGAGGAGGGCGAAAGGAGAGGAGAGGGCGACAATAATACCACATACGCGCATCCCATCTGGTCCCACAAATGAATCGTTTTTCAGAGAGAGGGGGAAAAATAGATATAACGTACAAACCACCAATTGGTTCTTTGAAGTAGCAGAGATATAATGAACAAAACTTTTAGTTAGGACTCGATCTCACGTTACACAACAATCGAGTCTGTTAGTTTGGCTTAGCTCTTAGTTAGCACTCTCTGTTTTTTTAATCTGTTCTTGAGCTTATTTGGGACGTGCTTCACCATTTTCAAGGGTGATCGGTTTGGCTTTTTTTCGACTTCAGCTTCTAGCTTCAGCTTTTTTTTTACTATTCACTACACTATCCACTAATTCAGCTACAGTAAAAAAAAGCCAACTACAGTGAAATTTCAGCCAAAAGCCAAAAGCCATCGCTAAAACGATCACCCCTGTGTTTATGAAAATTTTGTTCTAATGCTTTCCAGATTGTTACATGTAGTTAGCAATTAGGATGCCTACTAGTATTAGTCAGCACTTGGTGACTTAACAGCGTAAACGCATTGTATGATGAGAGGATATAGAGCAGGACCCGCGCGACTGTCCTGAGAAAAGCAAGTCACTTCTAGCTAATTCTGTGCATTAGTGGCCGTCAGATCCGATTTTTGAGGGGTTCACATCGTGCATCCGCGTGTGCTACACCCACATATATGATCTTTTTTGTTTCTTCATCTTCTTCATGTTCCGCTTTACTGGACAATAATCTTCCGATGCATCTGTATATTGTCATCCTCTGTAGATCAAACCAGATTTAAACAGCTAGATCAAACCAGATTTAGACAGCTATTTGCTACACACAATTTTCCAAACCAGATGGTTCAATTTCATATCTGATCTTTTTTTTTCTCCATCTTCTTCATATTCCGCTTTAGTTAGAGACAATAATCTTCCGATGCATCTGTATATCGTCATCCTCTCTAGAAACCAGATTTAAACGGCTATTTTGCTGCGCACAATTTTTCAAACCAGATGGTTCTATTTCATCTTGAAAACATTGCGCCAATAACTACTATATTAACCACTTTACGCCCTGAATGTCTGAAACTAATCATGAATATTTTCAGCAGTTACAGGGTCACCAAAGGTTTTCTACCAAAGATACGAAGTACACGTATGTATGCAGATCTGGAGAAAAGACATAAATATCTGTGCGCGATGTATTTGTAACCAGATGAGAGTAAGCAGAGAGAGAGAGATATATATATATCGTCGTCTATGCAAGCCATATCATAGCTGCCTCAACAAAGCGAGTAAAAAGTCAATCAGGCCTACTTTTGGAGACCACAGAATCTGATATGATATCATGGGGGCGTAATTAGCTCGTGGATTACGCCTTACGCAAGTTCTGTTAGTGCATAACACGTACATTTCTTGGACGATAATGGCAAATGTCAATACGTACTTTTGCACGTCTGCACTCCGTATATGTCAGTACAAGATATTATTGATCTGACAGGTAACAAACATACTCCTCTGCATAATTAACGGATTATTACAGTGCTCACACCGAAAAAAGGGAAAAAGCATGGATAATATTCTTTACCCAGAATAGTTTTGGGACGATCGATCACGACGTGTTTGCCCCTTTTTCAACAGAGGAAATTGTTCCTTGTAGCTTTTGTTCGCACTCACCAGTCACCACTGGCTAGCCAAGTCCTGTACCCTAAAAAGAAAGTTGAGCTGCGCCTTCACACTTTTTGTGGCAACAATGAGATCAGGAAGAATATAACAACTTGTTGTTGATAATTCTGGAATTATTACTAATATCTTTAAGGAAAGTCTGTGGTATCAACTGCTACAAGTTGTAGTTTTCACAAAAAAAACTACGATAAGTTGTGCATTATATATTTTACCATTTTTACGTCATATATGCTGCATATTAGCTCTCTGAAATAGTCGTTATGATGCTAACGTAGAACGAATATAGAGGAAGAACAAAAACACAGAGATGTAATCCCAGACAACCCACTCTCTTTATTGATTTTTTTGCCCGTGGACGGGTTCGCAAATGTCATAGATATGTTGTATATTAGCGATCTAAGATAGTCGTCACGATGCTAACGTAGAATAAACATAGAGGAAAAACAAGAACATAAAGATGTAGTCCCAGACAACCTTATCTCTTTATTGAATTTTTTGCTTATAGACGATGTGTGTACAATAAGAGCCACCTGCCCTCCTATATATAATGGGAGGATGTCCTCCTTCGTGATGGAATAAGCAATATTAAACTAAATTATACTAATAGGCTTCGTGAACCGATTATCCCTAATGTGTCTGGTTTAGATAAAGTGTCTACACTATCAGACTTGTGGAACAGACTGATATACAACAAGACATGATTCAAGGGCGAAGGCAGCTAGGGTGCCAGATATGCCTTGACACCCCCAATTTTTTTTTTGAAAATTATGCACATATACTTAGTATTTAGTAGCTATATACTTCATTTGAATTTAGACTTCTATGCAATTTGATAATACTTTAGCAAATGAGATACAAATTGTATCCATACCTTCTATTTAGAACTTGTAAACTCTAGCACCTTTTTTCTCTGCCTACGTGACACCGCGCGCGTGAACGTACAAAAGTACTTTATTCTTTTTAGATAGGAACTTCCTTAGTTTCTGAGTAAAAAATCAAGTGTCTGATTCTGAATTTTTTATGGAGTACCATGTATCCAGTGGTATAGCGCAATATTATTGTGGTTGGCTCATGAGTTAGGGAGCATTTGTATTGACTTTTGCTAATGGCCTGTGGCTAAAAATGATTAGTAATGACTGAAAAAAGTGATTTTTTAGAAAGAGAGAACGAGTAGTGAAAAAAGTGATAGAGAGATACGTATGTATACCTGAAGCGAGAGAAGTAGGGTGCGTAATGCACCCATGTTGCCCTATTTTACCCCTAAAGCGAGACGTTAGTGAGAGGAGTAGAAAAACCTTTCAAAAAATGATGTATTTATATTAATTTTTAATTTTTTTAAAATAAAAGTCAATATGAACACGATGGCCGAGCCGTTGTTCTTCTTCGTACTCTTGTTTTTTTTTCTGATTTTTTCCGACTGCAAACGTAAGCTATATGAGGACGTGTCAACTAGGATGAGGTTAAAGGGTACTTTGCCTGAGCTAATAAAAGCATACGTTACAACCGTACGTTTGCGCTAGCATGCGAGCATCTCTTCTCGACAGCTGAAAGATGCAGTAGGCTTCTTCTCTCACGGGAACTGCATGCACCCATGGACCATCCCTGCTCATGTCCTGCCACATCAACTGTTAAGGACCGTCACATGAGGACATCCTGCGACGTCGTATGACAATATCTTCTTGCCGTTTTAAACGCCGATCGATCGATATATGATATGATCTCCTGTTGTCTACATAGAAAACGATAAACTTCTGTACCAGCATGCATGTGAGCATCGTGTGAGAGCTAATTTTCTCTCCCTTTTCATTTAGCTTGTGCGCGTAGCTAGAGATGTATATAATCATTACTATAAAAAAACTATACTAAACGTCTATATTACAAATGATTTATAAAGAATTATCTGTGCTGTAAATGTTATCATCTATAATACACAACTATCACAGATGGTTATTACAAATAACCATCCGTGATATTTTTACAGACAGTTATTTATACCAACTGTTTGTGAGAACGCCAGATATTACACAGACAGTTATTGATACGAACCATCTATGATAATAGCAGTCATCACAGACGGTTCTTACGATTAATAGTCTATGATATTTCACAAATGATTATTAATACGATCCGTCTATGATAGTTGTATGTCACAGATGACTTATGATTTAAACCGTTTGTAATATGTGTTTATAAAATAAATATTAGAGTCATTCATGCATGCATGCAGATTATAGAACGCACTTTTTCATTCTGTGTGTGTGTATATATATATGGCACATATCCAGCCATTCCAACATCGTGTCATGCGATGCCAGCTAGAGCTAGCCACCGCACGAATGCATGGCTCGGGCGCGCGCCTCTGAGCCAAAAGGTTAGCTTAGTTTCTCTCTCTGTATACGTAGCGTAGTGTATCTATTCTGCCATGTATCACGCACGCCTGCCTGCCGGTTTACGTTACCTGCCTCCCCTCCTCGACGTGGAATTAAAGGGCGAGTGACGTCGCCGTTTTCTAGTAGGCAAGAGAGAGAGACGAGAGGGGCCGGTGACGCCGCGTTACGTGGTGCGGACGCTCTCGCTCGCCAGGATTCCGAGCCGGTGACACGGCGTGGGCGCGCTATCCTTTGGAGCTTAGCGGGCGAGCCACCCCCGGATCCCGGGGCCCAATCCCCCGTTTTCCTGTACGACCGGCCACTGCCCCTGCCGCGTGCGCCTTCGTCCGAGCGCCCCTTCGTTTTCTCTCGCTCTTCGGCGTCGCCATCCCGCGATATTATGCGCTGATATCTAGGATGTCTGTTTTAGCGACTTCTAATTTTTAGTTGAAATTTTATTATATCTAACTTTTTTTACTATAACTGGTTTATTTTTCTGAGCATAATTAAATTTAAAAAAAAATATAAAAATAAAAAAATATGTTAGTCCATCACAAATAATGCAAAGAAATACGAAAAAAAGAAAAATATAAAAAATTCTAAAAAATCTAAAAAATTAAAAAAATGAATTATTGAATAGTAAAAAAAATTAAAACGAGCGGGCCTTATGTGGCCAAGATACCGCAAGCTCGCGCTTAGCTGCTAGCTCAACAAAAGTCGTGACCCGTTTTTCTTGCACGTGGACCTCGACTGGCATATTCCTTTTCTTCCTTCCTTCTTCGCGATGACGCAGAACAGCCTCCCTCTCTCTAGGATCGATGTTTGGAATTTCTCACTATTCCTATTCTTTTGGAGGCAAAATAAAAGGGCCGAGAGCTAACGGAAAATGTTTCTATAAAAGTTGCGATGCAGTCTCACTTACTCTCTCTCACACATATAATTTTCAAAATTAATTTCATGTGTTTTTTTATGCGTTCTGTATTCTAAAGTCTTGCACTTGCATTACTGTATGTTTGCTGTTCTTGCGGTTTTTCTTCCTTGTGTTCCAAACGAACCCTCGGAACGAAGTTAATAAAGAACTAGTGTTATTAGAAGGGAATCACGTTGCAATGGACACTGTTATTTAGCCGACCACGTCCGAGGTAGCAATTGCTCCAATCTGCTTGAACTAGTTCTATAATAAAGAATTGGTCCCACTAACTGTAGTTATTGCTAATTCTCTCTTCCTGGTGCAGCCATATCAACTCCATTTTTTCAACCGTTGGATGAGTATTAAGTGATACCGAAGGCTATTTGATACCAATGTTTCATTACGCTTAACCCAACCAGTAAGATCAGCCCAAAAAGGCCACTTTTGCAGCTATCACATTGTCATTTTCCTTACTACTAGATAAATTTTGCTCCTATATATTGCTAACAATTTCCGCATAGGGTATCATCTAGTAATACTAAACAATTGGTCCACACTGCAGTTATTGATAATTCTCACTTCCATGGTGCAACCACATCGTCTATTATTTTCAACCTTTGGATAAGTATTAAGTGGCACAGGCAGCTGTTTGATGCCAATGTTTTATTTAGCTTAGCCCAACCTGTAAGGTCAGTCCAAAATCCCAGCTTATCTTGCAGATATCACATTGTCATTTCCCTACTAAACAGATTTCACTTCTATATATTCCTAACAATTTCCGCAGCAACGAGACACCATCTAGTCTCAATAAACACTTGAGTCAAAACAAAAAACACACCCTATCCTAGCAAGTCGTTAGCACAAAGCAATATAGGCCCCAGAAAAGTTAAAGCTTTATATATTTCGCATCAACTTGAAGCTAACTAGCAACAAAACTTTTGTTAAGGTTATCAACAGTGTGTGTGTCTCATCTAAACTTAACTAATTTGAATTAATATATATATATACCCTAGATGATCTTAAATACTTGCATACTGCACGTATATACCCTCCGTTACGTGAGAAACTTCCTACGGTATGAGATACGATATAGGGTGTAATTAATATATATATATATATATATATATATATATATATATATTAAAGTCCCTTAAAAATCTAGTGTACCAAAATCCCTTAAATTATAGTATATACCTAAAAGCCATTTGTGCAATTTCATAGGTATTAATCAATTAAACCGCTAACAAATAGCAAAATAAACTTTACAGATAGAAAAAACATAAATTGATACGTACGTAAACATGTAGCAGTGTAAGGTGGTATGTCTAGTGCATCTCATCCTTTATAGTGCCCCCTAACACCCTCCACATAAAAACACCGTTCAAAATAGTCAAGAAAAATTCCAAGAGAATTTGATTGTTGTGTCAAGATATGACCAATCATCCTAATGGGGTGTTCGGAATGACGTTGATTTATGGTTTTTTTTATCGTAAATGAGTTGACTTATTTGACATAATTAAATTTTAAAAAAAATAAAAAGAAAAAATATGTTAGCTCATCACAGACAATACAAAGAAATACAGGAAAAAAAGAAAAGACAAAAAAGCCTAAAAAATCTAAAAAAAACTAGAAAAAGAAAAAATTACTGAATAGTGAAAAAAAGCAAAAGCTGGCTTTAAACTGAAATGACCAATCATCGTAAAAAATTTTAACTCTAGGGTTGATATCAAATGAGAGAAACAAAAATGACACTTTTAGTGAATAATAACTTTTGCCCTTTTCCTCTTTATTTTTATTTTCAGACTAGCTGGTTGAAGCTACATCTGAATTTTTTGTGAGATGATATATGAAAATCTATATACATTAAATTTTATAGAGTTTCTCATAACCATTAATTTGTACAATGTTTTAAGGTGTGGAGTAGAGAGAACCCAAGGGGCGGGTAAAGATGCCTCGGAACTATTTTAGCAAAAGTGAAGGTTATCACCCACTGACACTCCCTACCATTTTTTCATTATGCTGCAAATTTTCCCGTCAATAAATGAATACCAATTGTATCAGTTTTTTTATCATCGTATTGTATCAATTTTTTATCATCGTATAGTAATACATACTTAAGAAATTTCTTCATGGAAAAGCAATGCGACCAAAAAGGATGCATTGTTAAAATGGCTACACAAGCTAGCGTGCCAACTACACTCGCAAAAATGGCAAATTTGACATGAAATGTGTCCACACTGAAAAACACGAGTTCGCATACATACGACGATGAGTGTTGATCATTTACACAGTTGGCCGGTTTTGATCGAAAGGTGAGGAGGTTGTAAGAAGAGGAGAATACCCGTCTGAGCCAATACAAGCCATCCGTTCGGATGATACAAACTACTGTCACATACATCTCACCGTTGGAAGCATGGAAAAGGCTATAGAAAGCATCTATTATATTAATATCTTGGTAACAAAGCGAAAATGTGAACAAACCATTGAAACATAAATATAATTATTCAACAAACAACTTAGGTAATAAAAGATAAGAAGTTATTCTTTATCAATCAACCCAATGTGAAAAAAAGGAAAACCAGATCAAAATTTTTTTATCGCTGCATATTTAGTTACTCACCAATCAATTCATTGTCCATTCTCTTTTGTAGTTGATCCACACTACTGTAGTTTCAAGTAACGCAAAATTTTGATCTCGTATTGACATCAGGAGGAATTTGAATATGAAAAAATGTATTTAATTTGAAAATATCAGTTTTCCTTTCACCCCACGTACTTACAATTTTTTGACGATATGCTAATAAATATCAAAAACTAAATGCTACAATTGAATATCAAATGCTAACCATGAGAAAATAAGTCATAATTCAGCTGGACTAGTAGCACATTAGTGGAGCCACGTTGAGACACGCTTACTCTGTTCATACCCTACAAATGTTTTTTTTACAAATAATCCCACACTAATAAAGTGCTCGTGCATTACAACAGAAAAACAAACTTTGCACGTCTCCCTCACCTTCGGCCTTCCTGCCACCCGATCTGAGCTTCTAAATATGTTAGTACGGTAGTACCAACTGCGACAAGAAGTGTGCAATGCAAAATGCAAGCATGATTAGGGGAGGGAGGGATATTTTTTTTTCACTTCCTAACCAAAAATGGCTTTAGGATCTTAGATACCAAATACTTCACGTATACCTTTAAGAATACAAACTATTCAAGTACAAACATACATTGTAGTAATTGGATAAAAATAAGTTCCACAACATGTGCATGACTCGCATAAATTTATCAGCAACAAAAACTACAAACATGTTCAGACTTTGCAAATAAATTGTCCCAGTTATTCTTCGGTGTTGTGGCAGAAAATGTCCTCTCTGCAAGTTAAATACTAATGTTTCGACAAGCATCAATTATCCACATTGCTTCCTTTTCTGGGCCTGCAAAATAAACAAGCCATCCATTAGTTTCATCGATTCAGACACATTTTGCGTTACACATTATATTACACAACATAAATACAAAACTAATGTGTAAAAGAAGATAAATAACAATCTAAAATAGATTCTTCATTGTTCATTAATTGTGACACACATAAATATGTAATAGGCAGTAAAAAGGTAAACCTAAAGTGAATTGAATCCTTCTCAATAAAACAAACTTGAAATCATATATGATTGTTAATTACCTCTTGAAGTTTCCGAAACACGGACGCTCCAAATCACCGAATCCAGTTCCATCAATATTGGTTGTCCTCCGTTCAGGCGTTTGAGTTGGCCTTGCTGATAAAGTGCCCAATTCTTGAAATGGACCAACAGTTATAGGACCGAAGAAGCATTGTACACAGGATGGTTAATTATCTAATGCCGATTGTTGTCAAAAGAGCAACAAGTACTAGTTAGAGGCGTCATGAAGCCGTGAAATGAAACATTATATACAGTTTCAAGATAGAAAATATAGCTTGGTAAAAATTCCAAAGATTATACGCAAGTGAATCAAATGCATCAATATTGAACAATAAAGAAAGAAAGCAATCAACAAGCTATTCACGATATAACACGTGCATGTGCACCTTGCAAAAATTGATTATGAACTCGTACGTTGTTGTGAATTAAAGCAAAAACTCACTCTCATACGATAGTTTAAGATCTATTATTTGCCCCGACTACTTGACAAATAAAAAATTGGATGAAACACTAAGATGAAAATCGAGATATCAAGATTGGCAGATGCATGTCAAAAACTATTCATCAAGTTCAACTTTGAAAACTCTCCAAGACTAAAAGAGTAGAGAAACACGACTTACTATTGCCTGTTTGGAGGTCATGACTAGCAATTGATGAACCCCTACTCCTTGATATCCTTGTCTTGATCACAATGTCTTCATCTTTGCCAAATTGATGACAAATCTCCTGCAACTTTGCTGCAGTATAGTAGAGCTATAAAAAAGCTCAAGGCTCATGAAGTGCTTGAGCTTGGCTCGGCCTAGACTTGATTTCAGCTCGACTTGAGCTTCAAACAAATCGAGATCAAGCCTAATTGTGAGCTCGCGAGCCTATTCGAGCTGAGCACAAATACTTTACCGAGCCTGAGGCAAACCTTAACTGCTAAACCTAAACTCCTCACTCCTCAGCCCAATTGCTTGGATTGTTGGACACTCCTCACTCCCCATTCGACCAGTCGGGCCATTCCCCAATCCTCACTTCCCCAACCTCCTGCCAATTTTTCCCTAGCCTTTTTTCGACGTCGCCAGCCACCACTCCACCATGCCACCAACTCTCACGGCTCCTAGCTCCCTGCCTCCCTCCACCCAGTCTGCCTCACGGATCCTAGCTTCCCACCTCCCTGCCTCTCTCCACCCTGTCCGCCTCCTGCCCCTAGCCTTGTCTTGCTCTCCCTCGAAGCGGTTGAACACGGCAACACATCGATTCTGATCTTGACCCAGTCGGACCTGGGGCCCTCCTTCGCCGTGGTAACTCCACCATCGGCACCCTCCTACTCTGTGGCTCTACCACCGAGCACCGGCACACTGCTCCTCCACTGCTGATGCCCTCCTCCTCCGGGCTCCGCCGCTGAGAACCAGCACACTGCTCCTTCACCGCCGATGCCCTCCTCCTCTATGGCTCCGCCACTGAGCGTCGGCGTGCTGCTCCTTCACCACCGACGCCCTCCTCCTCCGCGGTTCCTTCGTCGAGTGTCAGCGCACTGCTCCTCCACCGCCGATGCCCTTCTTTGGTCTCCCCTGCTGACGCCAATGCCGAGCATGAACTATTCCTCTAACCTCTCCTCTTTTTTTGTTCATATGAACCACTTGAAAATTTGTGAACGTTCTTGATGGTCATGTGTTACCGATCCCAACACGAATCGAGCTCGAGCCTACTTGAGCTTTGTCCGAGCCGAGCTCGAGCCTATCTACAAGCTCAGTTGCCAACTCAAGCTCGCTCGAGCTCATCTCATTTACAACCCTAGAGTATAGTAGTCTGCACCCCTTCCCCTGATACCTTCAATATTTTACCCTTGTTAGTTTTTGCTCCGTCTTGTGGAGTTCCATCCTTCTTTATCTCCATGTGTCTAGAAACAAAAACAACCCCAAGTTATGGTCACACCCAACAAAGGTATGGTGTGTGAAAGAAAGATGCTTGGTGTTGAATAATCTAGACATGGCTAGTTTAGACGATGGAATACTTTTGCTAGTCTTGTTTTGAGTGCTAACCTACAAATGCAACAATATATATACTCAATGCTACAAGCAGTCAATTCAATACTGTTCCACCTTCATTTGTAGGATACAATTACAAATACTATCCCTTTGATCAATTATCACTCTTAAAAAATAACCTAGAAATATGCTAGTTGTTAGTTGCGTCAAAATGTCTTGTACCTCTAAAATATAAAAGTATCACATATTTCACAAAATTGCCCCACATTCATTACCCTAGAATGTAGCAATTCTGCAATTGTAAGTACATCCAGAATAGCATGACACAATGCTATGAATCATACTAGAAGAAAACGATCCAATTGAATAGATTTCATATAATAGTTAGACAACAGATCGAGAAAGAGGACCAAACCATTACTGAAGTGGAAGCGGCACTTGAGGATGCTAACTGCTTGGCGGCGAAGAACTCCTCGAGCTCACACTTGACGTCGGTGGCCTTTCCTTGTCCTCACGCCTAGCGGCCTCGAGACTGGGCTGGCGGCACGCTCGTGCTCCTCTAGGTTAGACACGACCTTCCATCGCTTTACGCTTGTGGCGACAACCTCTCGGTGGGCGTGGAGGCGCGTGTTGAACTACGCTTGTAGGAGCTTGCGAGGCACTAAAAGTTCACGGTGATGGAGTCAAATCTGCACATGGAGACAATCAATGACCCATTCTTGGCGGCGACCATGTGGAGGTCAACCTTGATGTGTACCATGAACTTGGGCAACGGAGAATAGATAGGGAACCTTGTCAGAGGGGATGGCAGGTTCGATGCCAACGACGTAAGGGACAGTGGATCCAACGCCAATGACCTCGGGGACAACAACGTTGCGGACAATGACTTCGGGGAAGGTGGATCTGGTGTCGATGACGTTGCGGACGACGAATCTGATGCAAAAGAGAAGGTGAAGGGGATCAGGGAGAAGGAGGAGGCGGGAAGAGAAGAGGAGACAGATGTCAAGGTGGAGGAGGTGCGACATTTGTGGATGTGAAGGATGCAAAGGGGAGACAAGAGGAAGGACGTGGGAGAGAGGAGGAAGGGAGCACACAACTCTCTCTAGATGGTATTGCAGGTAGTATCTCTAACTTTAAGGGGTACTTTTCTGTAGAGAGAATAGACGGTGACCAAACTCCTATTTTTATAATAGTAAAGATGTTAGACCATGTGAATGGTCGTAAATAAAGTGATGATGAATAATTGACTTTTGGATTACTTTATATTCTACATTTGTGAAAGTTTTGGTTATTTGCAGTCAAAGATTTCAAGATCGAGTGGTTTTGGGTCAGAGAGGTTTTGTTTTCTCTGAGTGTTTCTGTTTGAGCAGCCTTTAGCTATATCAAGTAGCGACGAACATCGGACGATAATTCACTTCAAGAATGTTTGGACCAGTCCAATCTGGTTATTGACATCAGACGATTATCGAGTAGCGACAAACATCGGATGACGCTTCACTTCAAGAATATTCGGACCAGTCCGATCTATTAAGTGGCATCGGACGGCTATTGAGTAGCGACGGACATTGGATGGTGCTTCACTTCAATGATGTTTGGACCAGTTCGATCGGCTGTGACATCGGACGGCTTTTAAGTAGCATCGGAGGATTCAGTGACTACGACCACATTTGGTTTCAACCACGACATGCTTCGACCACGTCTAACTTTGACTTAACAGGTACATTAATTTTCATAGTCGTAGATCTTGCAGTTTGCTTCTCGAAGTCGTAGACTTTGTGATCGGTTCTGATAGACTTCTTTGTCGGTTTGAGTACTTTATTTCTACTATTTTTGAGTACTTGAGTTTGGCCAGCGGTAGGACTGGCTGGAGTATGATGGATGGTTGTGTGATTGATAGGAATGGTATAAGTGGTCGTAGTGAGCTGTCTTGAGATGTTTTGGTTGGCGATGAGTTGTGTGGTCGTGGATGACCTAGTTGTTGATCATGGATAATCTGGTTGATGATCGTGAAAGGCTTTGTTCTTGTCTGTGGATAGACAAGGGTGTGTGTTATGCTGATGATGGTCAAGTTGTGGAGAACTTGTACTGGAAGAATGTTTCTTTGGTCTTTGCATGTGCAGGAGACTGTAGAGGCGATCATGGTCGATGACGAGAAGGACCGGGACTAGGATAGGAGATCTGAGGTCCAGACGGTTGAGGATGTCATGCGAGATGGTCAGGCTAACGCTGGAGCATGTGGAGATCAAAGATGATGATGCGTGGTGAAGCTACAGGCGATGTGTTTCCGGAGGATTTGACATGGTTGTTGATGAGGCACGATGAAGATACGGGAGGCATGATCCTGGAGACTTTGTTACGTGTTGAGTTTGGAGTTGTGGATGGAGTCCATGGCTCAATAAAGATAAAATCCATGTTTGGAAGAGTTTCAGATCCCTTGATTTGAGGATGAGATATGATCTCGTGTTTGTGTTTGAGTTGGACACGACTTGGGACACTAGCATATAAAAGCTGGCCAAGGCTCTGTGCATGGTGTAACCGAATTGAGAAGAAGTTAGTTGTGCTAGGCTTTTAATGCTAGGTCTTTAGAGGTACCTGTGAGCATATAAAAGCTGGCCAAGGCTCTGTGCATGGTGTAACCGAATTGAGAAGAAGTTAGTTGTGCTAGGCTTTTAATGCTAGGTCTTTAGGGGTACTTGTGAGAGCACTTTTGTAAATATATGGAAATCCAGCAATAAAGAAATTCTCGAGCCAATCTGATTCATTGTGAGTTGAAGGTTTCTACAATTGTTGGTGCAAAGGAAGATTACAACTTCGACTTCATACGACGATTGCTGCAAACAGTCGAATAGAAGTCGTAATCGATATACGGTAATAGAGATTATTTTTCTTCTGGTTTGAGATCTGTCGTTTCAGGTGTTGTGAAACGGAGGCTATCATTCACCCCCTTCTGATTACGTGATACGGTCCTACAAAAGATTATATGAGGATTTGTGAAAAGATCCAGTATACAATACTACTTTGTTTTTAAAAGATCGTATACAAATCTACTCACATTTTTTTGGAAAATACATACAAAAGAGTATATGATTTAAGTTTAGCTCTGCTGCTAAAATAGTAGGGCTATATTTCGTAATATGCATATCCTTTATGGCCCTGCTCCAAACGACTTCGGCCTCTGGATTTTCAGAAGCCACCTGTAACGTGTCAGTTTCTTAATTTCTTTTTTTAATTTTTTCTTTTTGCTCTTTATTCATTTGCGTTGTCTGTCATGATATAAAGGGTTTTTTCTTATTTTTTTACTTTAAAAAATTAATAGTTGCTATAATATATTTGTAGTTAAAGGCTAATAATTAAAACTATAAATCAGAAGTTTTTAAGCTGGGTGAGTGGGGCCACTCCCTGAGGTAAAGAGGTTCGTGAGCTAGCCATTGGTGGGCGCGCTAGCTGGAATCCATCCCCTCCCCTCCCTGCCTCCCATAAAAGCCCAACCGCCCCACCCCACCTCCACATATTGCTCGTGCTCAGAGACAAGAGTGCGAGTTCGAGGCGTGACGGCCCGCTTTTGCATGTTGCATGCCGTGGCTCTAGTGTAGTCCTCCTCCCCCATCCATCCCATCTCCGGAGTCCTCCTCTCCATCTTGTGATCGTAACGAGGGTTCCCATTGCGAGGGCACAGCTCAGCTCGAGAAAAGATCAGGAATCCAGGGCTCGGATTCCCAGGAGGACGCCGGAAAAAAGCGGCGATCGATCGGAGGGACAACTCGGGATCAGGTGAGTTGTTTGTTTTCTTCATCCTCTCTCTTGGCCTGATCGAGATGCCCTGAAAGCCTTGGGATAAATGACGACGGGGCGGGTGCGCGTTTGTGTCTCTGTATTGCCGCCGCGCCGCCGTCGCTCACCACGTGCGGCCTCCTATTGCTGCAGGCCGAGGCGGCGGCGACGGCGTCTCGCGGCGGGGGTGTCGCGCCGGCGCATGAGCTGTGACGCAGCGGGCGGCCAGCACAGCAGCAGCAGATACCGCAGGGGCGACGCGACGATGCCGACCTCGTCCTCCAACTCCCCCACCTCCTCGCCCTTCTCCAGCGACGGCGGGGCCGCCTCCCCGAACCGCATCGAGCGCATGCTCCGGGAGCGCGGCCGCCGCCACCTCTCCTCGACGGCGGCGTCCCCCGACGCCATTGACACCGACGCCGCGGAGCCCGCCTCCGCCGCGGCCTCCGTCGCAGACTACGGGGTCCAGTCGCCCGGTGCCGCGCCCTCCAACATGCACGACGCCGGCGGCGCGTCCGCGGGCCACGCCGGGCCGCCGCCGCTGGCCAGGCCCCGCAGTGGGTTCCGCCGCCTCGGCCTCCGCGGCATGAAGCAGCGCCTCCTCGTCGTCGCCAACCGCCTCCCCGTCTCCGCCAACCGCCGCGGCGAGGACCAGTGGTCCCTGGAGATCAGCGCCGGCGGCCTCGTCAGCGCCCTCCTCGGTAATTCCAAAATTTTACCCTTCTCCCAAATGTGATGTGATGGAGAGATGCATGCATCAGAATCCTTCACTAGCAGCTACATATGTTCATATATGCAACTTTTCCTAACGCCACAGGTGTGAAGGATGTCGACGCGAAGTGGATCGGCTGGGCTGGCGTCAACGTCCCCGACGAGGTCGGTCAGCAAGCTCTCACCAGAGCACTCGCCGAGAAGGTTCGTTGCAATTCAGGACAAATTTGATGTTGTCTGAACCAATAGAACAGTGACTTTTCTGACCACTCTAGTAATTGGAATCATACTTGTTGATTGAATGAACAAAACAGAGATGTATACCAGTGTTCTTGGATGAGGAAATTGTGCACCAATACTACAACGGGTACTGCAATAACATACTGTGGCCTCTGTTCCACTACCTGGGACTGCCACAGGAGGACAGATTGGCAACAACAAGGAACTTCGAGTCGCAGTTAGACGCATACAAGCGAGCTAACCAGATGTTCGCGGATGTTGTATACGAGCACTACCAGGAGGGGGATGTGATCTGGTGCCATGACTACCACCTCATGTTCCTGCCTAAGTGCCTCAAGGACCATGACATCAACATGAAGGTCGGGTGGTTCCTGCACACACCATTCCCATCGTCAGAGATTTACCGGACGCTGCCATCCCGCTCGGAGCTGCTTCGCTCCGTCCTTTGTGCTGATTTAGTCGGGTGAGCGTGCCTTTTGCTTTTTGTGATCGTTGTACCGCATGTTGAATTTGATTGGGGAAGCAGAAGTGTTTAATGAGTGCCCTTATGTCATGCTGAATTTATTTCGTCATGTTAGGCTATCGACTAACTTTTACGACTTTGAGACTTCGAATATGCTCTCTGTGCATGTAAGTCCTAATGAGTCGAAAAATGAGGTTCGGTATCAGTTATATTCCATGTCTGTGTAATAAAGTTACTTTTAGAGCAGGTTAGAATTCAATCGAGCAACTTTTTAGCCCATACACTAGACAGTGAAGATATAAAAACAGATGAAATCGATGGTCTAATACTCTAATTTGACAATCAGGAAACACATTTCTTGGCAATTCATGAATGTTTTAACACAGAAAGAAAGCAGTATTACAGATTGTGATGTTCCTGTGACAACTTGCTATCAAGAGAGAAATATACCAGTGCCACAGTATTGCTTATGTATTTTTCCCAGGTTGAGCTGTTTTTTTCCTTCGTCTGACTTGACCAGTCTCTCCATGAAGTTTAGTTGCAAAACCGTGTGCTGTTTCATTATTGTTTATTTCTGATCCTCCAAGGAATTAATTATAAGAACAAATGGAATTAACAATACAAGGGGAATGCATAGGATGTGATCTCTTTAAATGAAGTTGTCAGTCTGATAAGGGGAACACATAAGTTGCTTCATGGTGGTTCTCACTGATTTCTTCTTCAGATTTCATACATACGATTATGCAAGGCATTTTGTGAGCGCGTGTACCAGAATACTGGGACTTGAGGGTACTCCTGAAGGCGTGGAAGACCAAGGAAGGCTAACCAGAGTGGCAGCGGTACACATCGAAATCTCTGTTTTTTTATTAGCTTTTTATCTGACATGTTTGAAATGCTTGATGGTATTATTGCCTACTTCCATTATAGTCTCTCAACTGTTTCCCTTTCACCTATTATTTTATTTTTTCCATTTTTATTCTAATACCTTTTTTTTTCATTTGATGGTTTATAAGTTATCCAAAAGATGTTTGCGAAATAAAATTTTCTTTTAACTCACTTGGCTGAAATCTTCAGTTTCCTATTGGGATAGACTCTGATCGTTTCAAGAGAGCATTGGAGCTTCCAGCAGTTAAAAGACACATCAATGATTTAACACATCGTTTTGCTGGTCGAAAGGTGAAAAAACACTTGTCCTTTATTTCTTGCTCCAGGATAATTACGAATTTATCACTTCTTTTTCATTGATTATAATATGGACATTAGTTCACCCAAATATTTAGATTCCATCTGATTAACCTGACAAAACACATGTGGTAAGATCCATTGTCCGATTTTTAATCTATAAACCTGCAAATCCAATCTTTTCCTTGACGTGGACTCCTATGAAAACCGGCTTCGCAACAGATTGGCCACCATTCCTATGCTGTACATAATAAATATTTCCTGTGTTCCAACTTATTCAAAGTTATGTGATTTCTTTGGAAGACTAGCATATATTTTGTGGATTTTCAGTGTGATATATCATATGTTGTAAACTATCATGGGAAATTTACAGTACTCCTATACTGGTAGCATTTAGCTGTACCTACATATGAATCGCCAATTCTCCATTGCAAAGGAGCTTATTGGACCCTTGTGCAGAATAATTGCATCTCTAGTTATATCATATGTGGTATTTTTCATCAAGATTAAGCTTTGTCATGCACAAGGACAGAAGAATAAGGTAGAGTGCATGTTACATAGTGTTCTCAGAACTTCTGAATTGTTCATGCAAACCCGAACTGGTTCAATAACCGAAGAATAAATTCCATCTCATCAACTCAGAAACTGCCTATTCAAACACTCTGAAATGGAAATTCAACAATGTCTCTTACGGTCTTACCTAGTATTTTGTTCCTTCCTGATGTGATAGGTAATGCTTGGTGTTGACCGACTCGACATGATCAAAGGAATTCCACAAAAGATTTTGGCCTTTGAAAAGTTTCTTGAGGAAAATCCTGAATGGAATGATAAAGTGGTTCTACTTCAAATTGCTGTGCCAACAAGAACCGATGTCCCTGAGTGTATGAGCCCTTTCTGTGTGTTTTTTTCCCTATTTACACTTACTGCAACTCTGCAAGCATGTCTGATGGAGTATATCAGATTTGTGAAGTACAATTTCTTCAAGTGCATGGGTTATCAAATTATCACTTCGCAGTGTTCTTTTTGAAATATCACCCCTCCTAAAAATTAGACGAAGTTGCAGTTTTGATAGCGCTTTCTTGTTTGGCATAGGGAACATTTATTAGAGTACTTATGTTAGTGTTTTTGAGCATTTCATTTTTAGCGGTGTTGTTGGGTGTTTTTTTTATATATTTTGGGTCATTTTCACTCTCTTCTAATCAATGAAACAGAAATTGAATCCTAGTGCATTCTTGTTTTATTTTCCTTTTTTATTAAGAAATAAATTCAGTCAACATTTCTTATGATCCAATTGTATGCTCCATTTACTCATGTAATGCAGAGTTTTGTAAGTCTTCGTATGTTAGAATGTCCTACAATTCTTGGGATGCTGTATCAGTATCATTATCCTCTACAAGGAATTTTTCAGTAACATTAATAATTGTGATAGGATTAAGTGTTCTAAGTATAAATCAAATAACATTTCTTACATGCATTATATGTATGCTTGTCCAAGGAAATCTGTATTGTTTAATTTAGAATATTGAATGTATGTTATTATAATTTGCATCTTTTTTCAAACTTGTCCAGCTACTGGATTCTATAGATCTTAATGGACAGATTTTGTCTCATTAATTCATTATTATTAAGAAAATAAGTCCAATTGATAATCCTTAGTCTATTATTGCAGAACTTACAAGAGATTATATACTATCCTTGCTTTTAAACAAACAGTTAAAACAAATTGTTTCACAACCTTGTTGTATAACTGATCTGCAAATCTAGCCTTATAATTTCTGGTCATTTCTATTAACCATAGCTTATTATCATGAGCAGATCAAAAGCTTACAAGCCAAGTGCATGAAATTGTTGGGCGCATAAATGGCCGATTTGGAACATTGACTGCTGTTCCTATTCATCATCTGGTTAGTGTTCTCTTTACTTTCCTAACTTCAGCTTTGTGCTATCTTATCACCTAACTTTACCTTAGTAACATCTTTGCATCTTTTTTTTAGTACGCACACCAGAATCAACTAACAGCACAAGTTTCTAATTTCATAGGACTCATATTTTCTATTTGGATATGTCTAAATATCACTATTTCAGTGTTACAAATTGAGCATGAAGACATGAACCCATGAAGATTTTCCTTCCTAGTTTTCCACTGATGATCACATTATGTTTGCATAAGAAAGGCTCTGAAGGAAACTGTTTCATCTAAAATAATGTGTTCCTTGCAGGATCGGTCTCTTGATTTCCATGCCTTGTGTGCTCTTTATGCAGTCACTGGTAACTCTTGGCAATTCTCTTGATTGAAATTTGGACTTAATGGCAATAATTGTTGCTTCTATATCATTATGTTGATGTGTACTGTTTTAATAAAAATGTTCTATGAGAAGTTTAGTGGTTTTTGTCATGCTTGAACTGTGCATTTCCTCTCTTTTGTTCAGATGTGGCTCTTGTAACATCACTGAGAGATGGGATGAATCTTGTAAGCTATGAATATGTTGCATGCCAAGGATCAAAGAAAGGAGTTCTGATATTGAGTGAGGTAAGTGATTAATCATGATGATCATCAATAATTGATAACTTCTAAATTTATTTGGTCATTCTATTCATATGCATGTTTTATGTTCTCTCTCTCTGTCTGAAAATACATGTGATTACTGATCTTAGTTCATACATTTCTATCACTGCAATTTCAGTTTGCTGGGGCAGCACAATCTCTTGGAGCTGGTGCCATTCTAGTAAACCCCTGGAATATTACAGAAGTTGCGGACTCAATATATCACGCTTTGAATATGACATCTGATGAGAGAGAGAAACGACAAAGGCATAACTACGCTCACGTGACTACTCATACCGCACAAGATTGGGCTGAAACCTTTGTATGGTGAGGAGCTCGTTTCCAAATGTCTGAGTTGTGGTTTGGTGTGCCGGACCTTATTAGCTGATTGGATGTTGCTCTTTGGTTATACAATGCCGCTTTCGGGCTTTCTGATGATTATGCTGTGCCTTTTCATGCAGTGAGCTAAATGATACAGTTGCTGAAGCTCAAATGAGAATAAGACAAGTTCCTCCCAGTCTCCCTTGTCGGACTGCAATTCAACAATATCTGCATTCTAAAAATCGTCTGCTCATATTGGTAATACCATATTTCTCTGCTTTCCTATTTGATAATTGCTGCAAAATTGTTTATACTGGTTTTGACTGGTATTTTCTAGTGCAAAAGTTGCTCTTTTATTATCTGACAGCAACTTCTCTAACGAACTTATTGTCTTCACTCTTCTCATTGCAATGGTTGAAACCGTACAGAAAAGTTTTTGGTCTATACATTCTAAAATACATGAAGCAGGGAAGGTTAAATAGTTTTGCTTATTTTGTTGTTAAAGTAAAAATGTTTCATCATTTCCAGATGGAAACATAGAATTGAATATTTCACTTTCCATAAAAAGGCGTTAAGCTTTAATTTATTTTTTTGTCTTGCACTTTCAACCAATTTATGAAATGCATCTGCAAATAAAGTATCATTTGTTTTCTCGATAATTTAATAAACTTCGTTGCACTCGAACAAGTAAATATAGCACCTTATATTTCCTGTTGTTTACACCTGACTTAATGTAGGGTTTCAATTCAACATTGACTGAGCCAGTTGAATCCTCCGGGAGAAGGGGCGGTGACCAAATCAAGGAAATGGAACTCAAGTTGCATCCCGAGTTAAAGGCTCCTTTGAGAGCCCTCTGTGAGGATGAGCGTACTACAGTTATTGTTCTCAGTGGAAGTGACAGGAGTGTTCTTGATGAAGTAATACACAGACGAGTCCTATATTTTATTCTAGATGTGATTAACTAGATTACTATATTTCTCATCAAAACTAACATATCTACTCTCCATGTGCAGAATTTTGGAGAATTTAACCTGTGGTTGGCGGCAGAGCATGGGATGTTTTTGCGCCCAACTGATGGAGAGTGGATGACAACAATGCCTGAGCATCTGAACATGGATTGGGTCGACAGTGTAAAGGTGTGCCTTTTTAATGAACAAATTAGCTGTTGTAACCATTTAATGCCTACCTTCTCACATCATCTATTTTTTCCAGAATGTTTTTGAATACTTTACAGAAAGAACCCCAAGATCTCATTTTGAACACCGTGAGACATCATTTGTATGGAATTACAAGTATGCCGGTAAGTAGGTTCCATGTATAGTTTTTTATTTCCAAATTAAAAAGGCTTGCATCATAAAATCTCCAATACTATTTCCACTTGCCTATTGCAAAGATGTTGAGTTTGGACGGCTCCAAGCAAGAGATATGCTGCAACACTTGTGGACAGGTCCAATCTCAAATGCAGCTGTTGATGTTGTTCAAGGGAGCCGGTCAGTTGAAGTTCGATCTGTTGGAGTTACAAAGGTCAGTGGTTTAGTGTGATGCTTCATGATGATGAAAAATTCTCATCTTATTTAGCTAGTTGATGTTTTACTCATTATTCATTTTTCTATAGGGTGCTGCAATTGATCGCATTCTTGGAGAGATAGTTCATAGCAAAAGCATGGTTACTCCAATTGACTATGTTCTATGTATAGGTCACTTCCTTGGAAAGGTAATTCTGCACTGAGTTTATGTTCACATTTCCTTTTTAGTTCAGTGAGTAGGACAATGGGAGCATGAGAAACTTTTTAACGAATAAATGAAAGATGTAGAATTTTCAAAAATATAATTTGTTTTTATAGAATGACCCAAAATATAAATACCAAGTGTTTCTTTTCCATGAAAAATATATAAAAAATCGAAAAGTCAACGGTGGGCAAGCCCACCTGAAAATTTTCTTATTACCAAGAAAGGCATCATTACAGCCCAGGAGGGCAGGGGTAAAAAAGCAGGGGGAGAGGTTTTAAGGATTACATGAATGTCTCACGCATGGAGTTACACCAGTTATAAACTGAATCCCCACTCAAAACGTCTTCGCTGAAGAAATTTACAATTATCTTGTATGGTGAGATGAAGGGAAACTGAAGGAACTTTGTATTTGTTGTGTTTAATTACGGTGCTATTTCATTGGTTGTTTGGAACAAAGTGCTAGAGGGGAAATAGAAAACGAAAGGTGGGAATGGATCAAAGGAAATTTCTTTGATAGTCTGTCTTCCTGTCTTTTACCCACTGCAACAAGGGTAAAATAGTCACTTACAAACCATTTTTTCTGAAAACAAAAATCATGAGTGTTTGTATCAATGCAATATTATAATAATACGACATGAGTCTAGTAACGCCGAAGTTCAAACCAACCAACAAAATCCTTGCGGATATGCAGCAGATCAAACTTACGGATATCTAATTTAGTGAGAGTGTAATCTTTGGCTTTGTTTGGTAACATCTATTCTTTTTTCAGGATGAGGACATCTATGTCTTTTTCGATCCTGAATACCCTTCTGAACCAAAAGTAAAACCAGATGGTGGCTCAGTATCTCTTGAGAGGAGACCGAACGGACGGCAATCAAATGGCAGGAGCAATTCCAGAAACTCACAGTCAAGGATACAGAAAGCACAGGCTGCATCCGAGAGGTCATCTTCATCGAGCCACGGCACGACAAATAGCCATCATGACTGGCGTGAAGGGTCTTCGGTCCTTGATCTCAAGGGTGAGAATTATTTCTCCTGCGCAGTTGGAAGGAAGCGGTCCAACGCCCGTTACCTGCTTAACTCATCAGAAGAAGTCGTCTCCTTCCTCAAAGACGTGGCAGACGTAACAGCAGCTCACATTGGTTCCCAGTCCAGCACAGCTGATTACATGTTCTTGGATATGCAGTAAATATTTTAATCACCGGGCTTCACCAGAGAAGAGTTAACCCTCGAAAATATTCATCTCTTATATGAGCGCCAGAGTTACACCCGTAGCTGGTCGGCGTGGTGTACAACTCTGTACAAAAATTAAGCTCATGATAAAACTGCAAGTGGCAGCAAATGAAAATGGGAAAGGTTTTAGAGAATTGAAAATTTCTCTGCAATTGGTGGGATTTTTGAGGCGCATGTTAGACTTGATGCTCTGTCAAACTCGAAGGTGCAGCTGCTGAGATCCAAACAGTTAGGTCCTGTTTTTTTTTTCAGCTTCTTAAATCGACTTTTAATTTTTGCTATAATACTTAACTTTCAAACGGAGTATTTTTTTGAGACAGGATTTATAAGTTAATTATAGTACACGTTAAAAACTTAACATCTGTGTCATCTAAAATCGCAAGCGAGTATCTCTCTCCGTAATCCCCGTCATAAACAGCTAAAATTTAAAATTTCAGCTAAAAAACACAAGCTACAGCCATATTAAACAAGCCCTTAGTCTTAGATGAAATCAGTGATATTTATTTTGATTATGGGCCTGTTTGATGTGGCTGCGGCTTATGATTTTGGCTGAAATTTTTGAATTTTGGTTATTCACGATAGAGATTACGGAGAGAGATATTCGTATACGATTTTGGCTAGTACGAATAATGGGCTTTCAATGTGTATTATAATTTAGTTGTAGATTCCGTTTTGAAAAAATATTTTATTTGAAAGTTAGGTACTGTAACAAAAGTCAAAAGCCGTTTTCAAAAATCGGATAGAACAAACCCTATATCTCCACATTGATGGCTTCTGGTTTTTGCAATTGCACTGGTGCTTTTGATTTTTATATTTATATAGCCCCACTTCATATTAACTTCTATTTCTAGTTTCTGGCAATATAAATATCCGACATCTTGAAGCAGCTTCCCTACTCTTATTTCCTTCTCGTTCTAGGGATAAAACAGAAGGGTCACGAGCGCACCACGCATTCTGCTCTTCTTGTTTCCATCTTGCATATACATTTCTTTCTTATTTTTTTCCATCACTCGTTCTCTCCTAAAAGTTACTTCTTTCAGCTATTACTTTTTATTTTCAACTAAAAACTATCAATTGCAGTTAATACGAATAGGCCCCATCACTTAGATATTTAGTTTTTTTGAGCGGATTTGATCGGTGATTGTGATCATGACTTCATCGCCAACACACCTTCAACGTGAGACTAACTTTAAACCAAGGGGATTTACCTAGTTATTAGACACTAGACACCAAAAGTTTATACTTGTAATTTCAATGATGGAAGTCTAGAGCAATGCGAAACTGAAGGGAGGTGTGGTGCAGCTCATGACGGAATCAAATTGCCTAGGCAAAGAATCATCAACTATGCCTATCAGGCAGCCCATTCTACGATGACTATATGCGTGGGGTTGGGATGCCACTCTATAGGATATGGATAACCTAAATCTATACTTAATTTTATTCATATCCATTTGAATTGATATTTACCCATACCTAAATAAAAAAGGATATACCTAATGAGTTTGGGTAACCTAGTGGGTAAAGAAGAAGGAAAGGGACGGGTAAGTCAAAGAGGCTTATAAAGAAGTTCTCGTAAAACTTCGGTATTTAAAAATTTCAATCTCGTGTTCACATCACAAAAGTTTCTCAAAATCAATTAAAATTTGTTGAAGATGATTATGCGTGTAGGGTAACTACTCTATGCAAATTGTTAGTGTCGGACGCACATGTGGACCCCACATACTTTTATAGGAAGCTTTCATAAAACTTCGGTATTTAAAATTTCAACCTCATGTTCACACCGAAAAAGTTTTCTGAAATTGATTGAAATTTGCTGAAAATGATTCTACCTGTAGGGGGAGCTACTTTATGCAAATTAGTAGGTCTAGATGCACACGTGGGCTCCACATATTTTTATAGGAAGTTTTAATAAAACTTTGATATTTGAAATTTCAACCTCGCGTTTACACCATAAAATTTTTACAAAATCGACTAAAATTTGTTTAAATGATTCTGTGTGTATGAAGCTACTCTGTGCAAATTGACAGGTACAGGTGCATAGATGGCTCCCACAAGCTTTTATAGGAAGCTATAATTGAATATAGGTAGTCCAAACTTATGGATAGTCGAAGTGCACTCTCAACCCTAGGTTTGATGTGTATGGGTAAAGATAAGTAAGTGGGTATTACCCTCCCCATACCCAAATCTAAATAGTACTTTATTTCTTACCCATACCCTACAAAGGGCCTGTTCTTTTTGGCTGCGGCTGATGGCTTTTTGGCTATTTACGACAGAGATTGCGGAAAAAGAGATACTCGCTTGCGATTTTTGATGGTACAGATATTAGTTTTTTAACGTGTACTACAATTAACTTGTAGACCTCATCTTAAAAAAATACTCCATTTAAAAGTTAGTTACTGTAGCAAAAGCCAAAAGCGGCTTTTAGAAACCGCAAAAGAACAGGGCCTAAATAGTGTATGTGTGTAGATTTGGACAAGGGTAATGGGTACCCAGTGGCATCCCTAGCGTGGGGCTTCCTAACCACATTCCTGCAATATTACCTAGAAAGGCATGGTGCTTTCGAATGATTGCCTATCCATTGGATTAATGCAATTTGGCATTTTTATGCCATTGCTTCTGTTGGAGCAAGGGCATTTTAGAAATTTCCTAATTTGTACAAACAAAAAAGAGAAAAGGAGATAGACAGAGGAGGAGATGGGGTTTATCCCTTGAATGACTGCCCGCTCATGCGGGTGTGCACATGGAGATAAGGATTGTTTCGATCCTCACTCCTATCTCCCTAACGGTTTTGGCAGCAGTTGAGGGCTGCGCCACCACCTCCCTCCTCCCTTCTTATTCTCGAGCTAGGCCTTCTCCTTGGGAATCGAACCCTCTTCATTTTTTCATCTTCTTCTTCCCCACTAAGGGCTCATCTTCACTGATTAGATCCAATATGCTATGCCTCTTGGTCTCCGGTGTTGGCAGCGGCAGAGGAAGCATTGGACAAGTCATCTCCAGCAACTTGAAGTCTTTCAACTCGCCGCTTGGTTGGTGGTGTTGATTGACTTCGTGAAGGGTGGAGCCGATCGGTGCCTATTCTTGGGTGATGTTGGTGTGTGCTAGACCTTGAGGCTTCCTTCATGGGTGAGGATACTATGCTGGTGATGCTTGGCTAATGGTGCTGGGTTCCATTTGGCCGAGGATTTGGGGAGTCTTGTTCCTCCAAGCACTTGGTTGCTGCTCTGTTCGGGTTGTGTCTTGTGCAGCATCCTTGAGTTCATCGACTTCTTGCTATGCAACTTCAGTGTAGGAGCATGGCTTTGTATCTCTGAGAACCATACCGTGAAACTACGACATAGTCGACAACGATATGTTTTCTGGGTAAGCATCGACAGCGACTTGCCTAGATAATTTGCTTCTTAGTGGCTTCAAGTGCCACTCCATCATGAGTATTGTTGGATGTTTACTATTATTAATCATACATTAGTGTGTTGTTCTAGTGTGCTATCATATCTGTTTAATTGATATAGTGTGCTATCATATCTGTTTAATTGATAATGTATAGTAGTTTTGGGAGACTTTGTATGATTAATTGTGGAAATCGAATGCCCAATGAGGATAATTGGTCTAAATAAAATTGTCTTCATTATTTAGGATATTGTGCTAGTGTTTGGGCTGTTATTAGCATTGCATTGTTGTTGTCCTATACTTGCCGAAGGCCTAATCTTATTTACCTACTACTGTTAATTGATATGTCTGTCTATGTTATATCCTACCACTTCAATCTTATACTTGTTATTGCTTCTAAAATTAATTTAGATTAAGGTAGTCAGTCTAGACCCAATTCTAGCAGAATATCTAGAGATAATTGCGATAATTGTTGATTAGAAAATTATAGACTTGTTGTGCCAGGGGGGCTGTATCTAAATCAAAAGCAACCAACATCTAAAAGGTCATTATCATCAAAATAATAATTTATGTAATATGCTAATTGATTATTTGTTCACTCTTGTTCTAGTTGATATGATTTCACACACACACACACATAATGACATAAGAATAGTATATTGTCATGAGATGATTTTATTTATGCTCTTGTCATTATATTGTACTTGTAATAATATATTTCTTTCAATTATTAATTCTAGAATTAGGACTAAATTCATGCTAAAACGACATTTAATTCAACAATACAAAAAACCTATACTTGAAAAGATGGCTTCATCATCTGATTTTGTTAAACCGAAAGTCTTTGAAGATGCTAACTTTAAGTGTTGGTAAACTAAGACAAAATTTGGTTAACTGACCTAAAATTATTTTGGGTCCTGTCTGATCCTCTCGTGTTCCCCTTGGAAAGTAAGGCTAAGTCTCATTAGGAGGATGCGAACCATGCAATTGACAATCAATGAACTGTCGAGTACCATTAATGTGAAGGAGCATGCCAGGGCCAGCATTGGTGATGGTAAGACCCATGCCCAAGCCCATCAAGTTGAAGTCAAGAACTTCAAAGGCAATGGAAAGAAAGTCAGGAATTATCCCCAGAACAAACCCAAGACCTAACCGATGTAGAAGAAGAATGAGACCTTTACCTGCTACGTGTGTGGCAAGGTTGGTCATAAAGCTAGCAAGTGCCACGACCACAAAGACAAGGAACCTTCTCTAGATCAGTACAAGGGCAAGGCTGAAGCCAATGTGATTCTAGCTAGTCCTAGTTCAAATGGGTATGTACCTTAGACTTTTTTTTGGTAAATTCATCAATTGATTGATGGATTCATACAGGTTGATGCAACTAGATATATTTGTGCTAATCGTTCATGCTTCTCTTTATTTTAGGGTGAAGGTGGTGACTCCAACCTAATGGTCAACGACACCGCTGCTACTGTATGTGGGATTGGAGAGGTATGCCTAAAACTCACTTCTAGCAAGACATTCATTCTTAGAGACATATTGCATGTACCTCCAATGTCCCATAATCTTCATAGTGGGTCCATGTTGTTTAGGCAAGGAATAAAGATTGTTTTTGAGTCAAATAAGATCATGTTGACCAAATTTAGTATTTTTATAGGAAAAGGCTATGATAGTGAAGGCATGTTCCGCTTATCTATTCTTAATTTTAATAATTCAAATATTTTTAATATTATTCAATCTAATAAAGTTTATGATATTTGGCACTCTCGTTTATGTCATGTTAATTTTGAAGCCATAGCGCGGTTAAGAAAAATGAGTTTAATTGTGAATTATAATTATGAGAAGGGCTCTAAGTGTGAAGTGTGTGTGCATGAGGCACTTCTCCACTTGAGCTAGTCCCTTCTAATCTATGCGAGATGAATGGTATATAACAAAAGATGGCAAACACTATTAAAAGATGGCAAACACTATTTATTTACTTTCATTGATGATGTGACTAAGTATTGTTATATTTATTGTAAGTCAAAAATGAAGTACTAGAACACTTTAAATATATAAGGCTGAGATGGAAAATTTACTAGAAAAGAAAATCAAATGGTTAAGGTCGGAGCATGGGTTGTGGAGGTAGGAGCAAAACCACTTGAAGCACCAGTGAAGGTGGGAGAAAGCTGCTCTACTGAAGCTGGAGGAGTAGAAGCAGACTCTTCAACCAATTTAGGAGTGACTAGAGAACATATTGGGTCCTCATTCTCTAAGTCAAGATCGTTATCAATGAAGATACTCTCCTGATCACTATGTATCTGTGTACCTACGCTATTGAATCTAGTACCAAGACTAGTCTTATCAAAGGTGATTTCATAAGTCTCAATAATTTTGTTAGTATCTAAATTAAAGACTCGAAAGCAACAGGAATGAGTAGGATATCCAACAAAAATATCATCATAATATTTAAATTCAAATTTATCTAAGTTGTCATATTTAAGAATGAAGCACTTGCAACCAAATATCTTGAAATGAGAGACGCTAGGCATATAACCAAACCTTAACTCAAAATAAGGCTTGCCTACAAACGATCTCAAGAACACACTATTGGACACATAGCAAGCAGTGAAAATTGCCTCAGTCTAAAGCCTACTAGAGGTGTTATGTTCACCTAGCATGGTCCTAGCCACTCTGCAAGAGTCTTGTTCTTTCTCTCTACAACTCCATTTTGATGGGGGACTTTATGAAAGGAGAACTATTGCTCTACACCTTGGTTAGTACAGAAAGTGGTAAAGGATGAGTTCTTGAAATCTGTACCATTGTCGCTCCTCACGGCTTTCAAGGCTCCTGTGAGGTCAACTGCTAATCTAAGGGATAACTCTCTAAAATAGCCAAAGGACTCATCATTAGAAGTAAAAAATACACCTAAGAATATCTAGAGAAGTCCTCTACAGTGACAAGTATATACCACTTTCCTCCTGTAGACTGGACTCTAGAAGCGCCAACTATATCTAAGTGCAAGAGTTATCCATGTCCATCGGTTATCACTAAGGTAAAAGAAGGATGAGAAACAAAAACCATCTTACCATATCTACAGGGTATGCAAACTAGGTCCTTGCAACTCTTAAGCCTATGTAATCCTTTAACAAGGTCTTTGTTACTAACTCTAGTCAAGTGATCAAAACCTATATATCCAAAACTACGATGCTACAATAATAGATTATGAGAATCAGAAGCTACAAGACACCTAGGGCCAGAACTGGAAGAGAAACTAAAATCTGCATTGAAGATCCTCTCAAACCTAGAGATCCTAAAGATAAACTCACCTAAGGAGTCTAGAACTCTCCACTCTCCACTCTTGAATCTCACATCTAGACCCTCATCAAGAAGCTGGGAAATAGATAACAGATTATACCGTAATTTACTTACCAAAGTGATGTCCTTAAGCATGAACTTATTGTTGACACACATAGTGCCCTATACCATTATGGTCCCAGTAGAAGCATCCTCGAATGTAATCAACTCATTGCCGGATGCACAAGTGAGGGAGGAGAATAATCAAGAATCTGCAGCCATATGTCAAGAATATCTAGAGTCAATAGGCTACACATCCTCCTTCCTCACTCAACAGATCTACAAGGCATAAGTAGGAAACATTGGTACTTCAATACTAGAGTTAGTAATGAAAGACTTAGGAATCTAGCAGTGAGCCACACTATGTCTAGAAATAGCAATAGAAGCAAAAATCAAATGGTTAGCATAAAAATCATAAGGATGTAGATGAGAACCACGTAGACCTCTCTGAATCGGCCAACCAAAAGACTGGTACTCCCCTGTCAAGACATTACCCATGGTCATGATATCTTAAACCAATATGCGGCCTCAAACCACCAAATGAGTCAAAAAAAAAAGTTATCTACAAACATAGGCCTAAATAAGGCCTAGCTCTAGAGACACTCATAGGTGAAGGAACTCCTCTAATGGATCTTAAAGCACATATCCTCCCTTTCTCTCAAGCTTGATTCTACGAAAGTAAAACCCAACAATGTGGCCATTCTTCTTACAGAAGGTGCAGTGGTACTTGACCTTTTGAGGGGGTTTAACTTGCTGAAGTAGAAGCACGTGTCTTGTTAGAAGGGATTTGGGCAAATCCAGCTGACCTAAAGACAACCTTTGATGGCTCAGGGGTTTGACTTCAAACCTACCACTTTCAATTACTTTCACAACTTTAGATAGGTGGTTCTTAGAATACACTAGAGAATTAAATTCTAGATCTCTCTTCTTCATACTCACCTTAGATTGGTCAAGAATCATGTTAAGATTCTTCTTCCCACTAGAAAATCTCTTAAGAGTCTTTTTGAGGTATCATTCCCTTGTGCTAGGTTTTTGCATGTGACACACTAAGTGGTTTTGGTTGCTCTACCATATCTCTCTTTATGGACAGCTACCTTAAGTCTTAAAGCCTCACAAGACACACAATTAGTTTCTCTAATCCTACCCAACTACTCCTAGAATTTAATTCTAAAAGCCACGTGCATCTCATCTAAATCTACCCCAATTTAAGCACAAAATGCATATGAAATATAATAAATTACTTTCTTAGATACAGTCATGTATAATGATTTTTTACATTTTATCCTCAAGTGTCTTCTTAGGTGCATCAAGTTCAATTGTGAGCCTAGAACATTTTTTACAAGATTCAGTTCTAGAATAATGAAGTTCTTTCATCTTAAGTTTGATATCCTTACAATGAAAGCAAGTATGATCAAGATTAAATTTGAGCAATTTATTAGTAGCATTGTCAAGTTTTAGTTCAAGCAATACACAGTTTGAGTATGATGAAGGAATAACATTTAAAGGAATCACATCCAAAGTAATAGCATTCAAATAATCATAATCATTACTAGACTTGCGAGATTCTAGTTCATCTAGAGCATCTTTTAGTTGACTAACAAAGAGAAATGAGCAATTTTTATATTAGCCAATTGATCATGCAATTATAAGTAAAATTCACAGCTTTCATCATTAGGATTCATGGATTTGAACCTAACAACTTCTAGGTTCAAGTTATCAATAATAATATTCTAGTTATTAATTAACTTAGCTTGTTTTTTAGTTTTTGTTCAATTACAACAAGAGCATATCTTATTTCTTTAGAGGAGGGACATACCTCATCAAGATCACTAGAAGGCTCGTCATCGTTAGAAGAGTTGACTTTGATGTTGCCCTTGTCCATGAAGCACATACTGATGAAGTCCTGGGTCTTCTTACTCCTGGAGTCATTTGCATCGTTCTCCATTTTCGAGTTCACATTGCTCATATCGACGTTCTCAAGAGCGGCAAGGACCCGGTTGACAAAGTTGTGATAGTTGTGGTTCTTGATCTTTGGGTCTCAAGCTTGATGACACCTTCAAGAGTGTTTCTCCTTATTACCCTTTAGCTTAGGGCACTTGGTCCAAATGTGATGGCTCGCCACACTCAAAGCAAGTGATAAGATCACTCCTCTTATCCCTCACCTTGTGGTATGCTCTTGTGAATTTTGTGGATAGGAGGGTTCATCCTCAGGAAGCTGCTCAGAAGCAATGCTCTAAGATGGGTCAATCATAAGTGCTATCAACTTTATCTTGGGGAGACACGAGATGGAATCAATATCATGTGTCTTTAACCTCAAATAGAGTTTATCCATGATAAGCTCACTCATGATAGTATTTTCATTGATGTAAATGGTTTTCATTCTCAAAACTTTCATATCAAGTGTACCCAACAACTGATGTGCATTTTTAGATTCAGAAAAGGTCAATCCAATAGTACATAAATCATGAATGATCTTGATAAACCTTTCCATAACTCATGCAAGGATTCACCAGACTTTTGTTTAATCTTTGAGTATTCTTTCTTTAGTTAATTCTGTCTCACTTTCTTGATCACGGTAGAACCCTCATGGTAGTCAGCGAGAATCTTCCAGATCTCATGAGCAGATATCAAGTGAACAACTCGCTTAAACTCAGATCGACTAAACTCTTGAATCAAAAAATTGTGAGCCTTATTGTTTGCCTCTACATCTAGTGTATTCACTTGATCATCGACCGACACCACATAAGAATTCTTGACTTTAATCTAAATTGGGTGCCATTGAGCCTCGATGTAGGATTGCATACGAGCCTTCCAATAAGAGAAGTCAACTTCGTGAAAAACAGGAGGCTTGGTTGAATACTTGTCTGATGTTATGGCTCTTAAGACTGGTTAAGATCTATGAAAAGAGCTAACTAGCTTTTGATACCACTTTTAGGACCGGTATGGTAATAGAGGGGTCAACGGTGCCTTCAAAAATTTTCTCCAAATGTTCATCAATCATTTACTCTAGTAGCTACTAAATTATGAAGGTCAGAATTGAAAACCAAAGCCAAACCAATAAACTCAAGAGTCGAAGAACTCACACTCTACACCTGGTGGTCTGACTGGCAACCAGGCATGTGATCTGGTGGTGCCTAGGCGGTCTGACTGGTGATTACATGATGGTCTGATCAACCTCCGATCCAGCTGGGCCTGAGAGCGGTATGATCTCACCCCTGTGCCACCTCATCAAAATTGCGAAAAGGATCTCCGATTTTCTCAAAATTGAGTACGAGCCCTCAGTTTTTGCAAAATGGACCCACCACATCAGCGATTTCGCAAGAAGGCTCTCCACTTTTTTAAAATTACATACGGATCCTCGGTTTTTCCAGGGAGACCCTCCTTTTACACGATAAAGCCTCACAATTTTCTTGGAATTACGTATGGGTCCTCTATTTGTTCAGAAAATCCCTTCGCTTTGTTAGGAAATACATACAGATCCTTGATTTGTTCGGAAAAGCCTCCTTATGAATTGACTCTTGCTTCAGTCCACGTGGTATCTAGCGCAATGTGCCGCCATGCTTCCGTACCTAATTACCTTTCAAAGATGGCAAACTTTTGGTGAATAGATGGTGTGTCTAGACTGGGCCAGCACCAAAGATAGACCATAGAGTGACATGTAAAAATAAAGAGCCTATTGGTGCTGGTCGAGCCACGCACGATCATCACCTAGTTAATTACCTGTTAATAGATAGACTATGTGTTGATTAGATCCTAATCAGTGGGCTCAACTCAACTCAAGCATATGCATTATGTTGGATGACGTCTGAGTTTTACAAAGGTTCATATATTTATTCATGCGCATCAGACTATGCAATTGGCCAATAGATCGCACCGTAGGCATTGGTGAATATCCGAAGGTATGGCCTAAGGGACCATAATGTGAAGGGATATGTGAGAAGATCTAGAGTTGTTATGACGAATCATTGTTATTTTGAAGGAGTGAAAATTTGCAAATTTGCATGTTTTCCTAGATAGCTTGTAGAAACAGATGATTTTGGGACATTTGAGTCCTGGGATGATTTATTTTGATATAGTTCAGTGCATATGTGTTACATGATGTATGTTATACCTAACATGGATCAAGTTGTGAAAAATTTATGTCCAAAAATCATTTCTTGATTTTTGGATGTACAGGGTCGTTTGGAGTCAACTATGGTCAATAACAAGGATCAAAGCTATGCTCATAAAGGAGCTGAGGCTTAGAACGATCGAGGATATCAAGTGAGATTGTAAGCTTAAGTATGGTACGAGAAAGGAAGAAAATATTGAAAAAAAGTTCGAGTGATGGGTTGCATCATGTGGCTTGATCAGTCCAAGTGAGGCATGGTCCGATGAAACCAGAACAGGAGAAACTTGCCGACCTGTAGCAAACCAGTGGTGCACCTACACATAGCAAATATGACGATTGCTTGTAATAAAAGATGAAGATCGGGTTAATAAATTGTATTTTGGTAGTTTGGCCAAAATACTTAAAATTATCTTAGATCAAAACTATAGTGTTTGGGAGTGTCGTTTAGGTCAAGAAGAAACCAAGAAAATCGAGTTGGATCAAGACTAAAAACTAAGCAAATTCAGGGTTATACGTTTTGAAAAGCGTGTATAAGAGTAGTGTGTGAGTTAAAACCCGTGTATGGGGTTATCGGGTTCCCTATTGTGCTAAGTAAATAGTATCCACTAATAGTTAGATGGGGCTAGCTGACTGCCTATCTATTTAACAGGTTATGATGGAAACTTGCTAGTTAACCATCTTCTCATTGAGTTCATGAGTTTTAGGGTTAGAGTTTGAGAGAAGTTGAGCGTTGTGTTGTGCTCTCTTGTCAACTAGGTGGAGTGGTTGTAAAATTATTGTCCTCAAATAGCAATATATCAATCCTTGTTTATCTCCCATGGGTTCATCTTATGTTGATTCATTTGCTCTTGATTTGGTTAATTTTTGCTCTTCTCTATCCCCTTCTTAATCTTGTTATGACAAAGATGTATAAGATATGGAGATGACCTTTGAAAATCAGTCTCCACCTATCTAGACACATGGTTAGTAAGTTTATAAAAAAAACCAGATTTTTACTCTTTTTGGCCTCTCCATGTGATTTCTTGATTCAGTTATTTTTTCCTCGATTTTTTTAGTAGTCTTGCTTGTTGTGATATATGAGAACACATCTAGAGTCATTTTGTCCATCATCCACTCACGAGTAAGTCATATTCATAGTTTTTTCTTTTTGCCCGGTTTTAGTGCAACGTTCATTCAAACAAAAATTGTTAGAACTTTGTAACAATGTTCTTGATCGTTGATTGCATTAGGTTTCTGATATTCTAGAGAATATGCATACCATATTTCAAGTGATTTGGAGTTTCGTTTGAGAGTTAGCTCGATTTTAGGATTTGACCGGATTTTGGTGCAATAGAGCTTGGCGAACCAAAATATCTCAATTCTCTTAAGTTCTTTCATGATTTTTGGTTGAGATAGGTTTTTTAATGTCATGATCTAATCTTGGTTCAAGTTTGAAGACTTTTGGATTTAAGGACCAAAGTTTTATGGATTTTTGGATTTAAAATAGTGTTATGTTTTACTGTTCACCAATCTGAAATAACTGTAGCAACATGATTTTTTTAAAATTTTTGGCTTCTTGATCTTCATAGCTTCCTATAGCTATTAGAGTAAAGAATCAATGAATACTTGAGAGAAATTTTGAAAGTACCATTTACTTTGTGTGTGTGTGTGTGTTGCTATACCAGTCCAACATAATGCTTAAAGAAAAAAACTAGAGGTCATTGTTGGCAGGCACTTACCCTCTCGTCCAGGATAAGATCAAAATTCTTGAGTAATCTTTCCTAAAAAAATGAGTAATCACCATTATAGGATGCAGAGTAGGGGTGCAATCGGAGCGGATAAGATCAGTAATTGCTTATCCTGTATCCTATACCATTTTTTTTTCTTATAGTCGGAATCGAACACGAGTAGTGCTGGATATGAATACGGACGCAGATAGTATCGGTCCCAAATACGGAACAAATATGGACTAGATTCAATATGGTAACTATATTTCATCGGATAACACACGAAAACAAAGATCCTAAATGTAAGTGAACATATCACATATAGCATATATAGATCATGCATATCAGTATAAATAATTAAATATAATATAGAAAGATCATGTATTTAAAAGTTAAGTACAGAGAGCAACTTGTATACATACCAACAATAACGAACATTGTATAATGTATATATGTTGATAATATATATGTCAACAATGCACTTAACCAGGCATCCATGCAACAGTATGTATGTATGTATGTATGTATGTATGTATGTATGTATGTATGTATGTATGTATGTACGTACGTACGTACGTACCAACAATATCAACATAGGGGGGGTATGCCAACAATATCAACATATATGCCAACACCAACAGTCAGCTTACAAATCTTTGGCTCCAAGCCTCCAATGAAAAACTGCCGTGCCATCTCCCGTATCATGAACTTGCCTAGCCGAAGACCTTCTAGTATAATGCTTGCCACGATAAGAGTCTATAACTACCATGCTACAGATTTAGGTGCCACTGCTTGTACTTGTTAGTTTGCAGAATGCAGTTCTGAGGAGGACTACCTTTCCATAGCTTCCCGTCAATTGCTGTGCAAAATCTCTTTGGGCCTGTGGTTTCACTTGATCCTTTTGTTAACAAATAGGGTATATGCGCTCACAAAATTTGACAATGTAGCCTAGCCTAGTGTACCCTCTGTCACATATGATCAATCAACATAATTATTATGATTTTACTCTTTTTGATACCTCTCGGTGGTCACTGGTTATGTTTCCTTCCTATACAAATACAACTGAAATTTCTGACTCTTCTCAGTGCCAATTGTGATGAACGATTTTTTGTTCAATCTTATTTGACTGGTTAATTGATCAGAGGTACAAGAGTTGTTTTTTTTCCTTGAGCTTCATGTTTAACCACATAGCTTCTTGGGATCTTTTTTAGCTGCCAATTCCTTGTAGTGTCGATTCCAATATAAGATGTTGGTCTCCTATGTACAAACATGCAGTTTGGAAAGGATAAGACCTGAGAAGGAGCTTGAACGAGCAAAGGCGGAAATCTTGCGGTGCAAGTTGAGAATACGAGAAGCCTCCCAGAATCTTAATTATCCCCTATCTGAGGGGACGCTTGAGGAATTTTTGTTTTATTCTGGAGGAGAGATATCTAGAAAAGATGTATGTCAATATGTTTTTTCTGATGTTGTCTATTCATCTCCAATACTTGTGTTCTGTTATGCTTAGTATTTTAGTCAGTGACCACGCTTCCCATCTTGCAGATTTTTTGTGCCACTTGTGGTTCGAAGGATGTTACATTGAGTAATGACATCATTCTCTGTGATGGAGTCTGTGACATTGGGTTCCACCAGAATTGTTTAAATCCTCCTTTGCTGACGGAAGATGGTAATATTTATTTTCCTCTATTTTTTTATGGTATCTTGGGTATCATTATCTTTGTAGTCCATTTATTCATGAGCTCCATTCCCTTGTAGTCCCTGCGGGGGATGAAGGGTGGCTTTGCCCTGCATGTGATTGCAAGATAGATTGTATAGATGTAATAAATGAACTCCAAGGGACCGATCTCTCCATTAGCGACTCTTGGGAGGTAACAGCTTCGCAGTTCAGAATAGTAAAGTATGGCCTTGTTTCAGGATCAATGAATCTAAATTTTATTCCACCGCAATACTACATTTATTTTTTGCAGAAGGTTTTTCCTGAGGCAGCTGCTTTCGCAAATGGTCCTAAGCAAAATGATGTATCTGATCTTCCATCAGATGATTCAGAAGACAATAACTTTGACCATGATATAGCCGAAGAACCTGTGGCCAGTCAGGTAGAAGGATCTTCTGAAGAGGATGGGGATGAAGGTTCAGACTCCCATGACTCAAAACTTTGTCACCTCTTCTGACAGTTCAGAACCTTTGAAGGACAAAGAGAAAGTTGATGACCTTGGATTACCTTCCGAGGACACGGAAGATGATGACTATGATCCAGCAGGTCCTGATTCTGATAAAGATACCCAAAAAAATGCAATCAAGTTCAGATGAGTCAGACTTCACATCTGACTCTGATGATTTCTGTGCCGAGATTGCTAAGTCTTGTGGTAAGGATGAAGTTTCATCAGGTTCTAAGTCTGGCGACCCTACCAATGACTTGGAAGGAACCACTGTTCAGGCTAACAGAGAAAATTCCAGTCTCAATTCAAAAGATCTTGAGATGGACCAAGATGTGGTTATACCAGTTTCAGGGAGACGGGAGGTTCAACGGTTGGACTACAAAAAAACTGTATGATGTATGCCCTCAACTTGCATGCCTGCATATTTTAACACGAAAGCCTTACGTATATTTGTTTGTACTGTCAGCCATTAGAGTGCTTAATCTGGCACTGAATAAACAGCTGGTCTGCGCGTTCTTGAATTTAGTCATGGATGCATGGGGACCTGATTTTGCATGAGTCGTTAGTCATTATAAGCGGTTCACTGGGGGTGGGGTTCATACATGCATGTGTTTCACCGGCTTGTGAACTTGACATGTTTCCTCTAAATTCTGAAATTGAAAAGGAGGTTTATGGGGAAGCATCATCTGATTCAAGTGATGGTGAAGAGTGGTCTGGGAAGAGCACACCCGAAAAAGATTACGAAGAATAAAGTGAAGCGGATTCTTTTGCACACAAAAGCTCCAGAAGAACAGGGGTTGTACACCAGAGTAATGAACCCACTCCACAGAGGTGATCAAGGAGAATTCGCCAAAGAAATTATAGAAGGACACAAGTCACTGATAAACCAATAGATGCTAAAGCGACAACTGTACAAGTTACGTATAGAGGAAGATACACGGTTCATTGATCATCTCAATATCTTCAATAAACTTATCACATAACTGACTAGTGTGATGAGAAAATTGAAAAAAAACGACAAAGTTGTCATACTGGTATCATATCTACCACCATCATAAGAGCAATTGATGGTAAATATTTTTATCAGAAAAATCACTCTCAACTTCAATGATGCAGTTGCATATCTATTAGAGGCGGAGTCCTTAAAAAAATCATTGGAATCTTCATCGTTGGGTGATCAAATATTGACTATAGTAAGTGTTGCAGACAGAAGCAAAAGTCACAGAAATAAGAAGAGCAAAACCAAGAGCACATGTGTATGACTAGGAAAGTTACATGATAAAAGGTTGTCTAAGTTTAAAGTAAATGAAAAGTGCATGTTCAGTGGTAGTATCAAAGAATGATTCGGATGTACGTACTAGTCAGCAGTCAATCAGGCACTTCTCATTAATAGATATTAGATTTAGGTTATTACTTCCGTATATGTTCGACGAGGGAGGTGTTTGACAAAGGATCTCTACATGTACATGTATGGAACTGTTTACTTAACGGATTACAAGGAGTATAGAATTACTGAGGTAGGAATGGTTATATTGGAAATATATGATAGAACACATCTCACATTGATGGGGAATTCAGTATGTTACCAGTTTAAAGAAGAATCCAATATCTATGAGGTCGCTTGAACTCGAAGGTTGTGAGGTATCACTTCGAGATAGAATCATACAAGTTACTTGCAAATGGTAGGTGATTACTTGCAAATGGTAGGTGATTGTGAAAAGTATTCAGAGCAATGGATGATAGCGATTAAAGGATAATATTAAAGGTGGAGCAACCAATTGGAAGTCGCATAAAAATTATAGTCAGGAGAAGAAAACCGTATCATCAATATTAGGTACTTAGAGTTCATCTGCAGTTATGTACGAAACTATAAAAATAGTTACAAAATCTAGCAGATGCAAAGGCAAAGGTATGAGTTGTTGGAAGAACGAAGATGTGGTGGGATCAACCACGTAGTACCGAGGAGCAGATGGAACTCGAAGGCGGTATAAATGTATGGTATAGAAGGGTGTAGAAATAGGAGTTATAGTTAACCAAACTAAACAACGAATGAGCTCTCAAGTGGAGGGTTTAGGCAGGCTAGCCTGAATACTGACACACACATTACGGTGATGTGCATGAGTCCCTGTGGTAGGGGCACTCCCAAAACTGAGAGGAAAAAAGGCTGGAGCAGATTCTTAGAGGAGCACAGTAACTTTAAAAGATAAGAGTTAAGATGGAGATTGTTGAGTTAATGTGACTTATATTTAGTTTTTTAGAATTTAAAAGGTGTGCTACAAAGAGTCCTAGATGAATCTTACTAGGATTAAGACTCTCCACTACTATTTGGATTAAGATTCCTACTCTAAATTAGAGAAGAACTAAGAGGGATTATATAAACCATAGGGATGACCATGGAAAAGAACTAAAGCAACCAAGACTACTCATACAAAGGTAGAGGTGTGCAAGAGAATTAGAAGGTAGATAATTCTTTAGCATAAAATTTTTGTATAAAGTAAGGATCTGAGGGTCCTAAAAAATTAGAGACGATTATAAGCGAGTGACAATTCTTTGTACTCTTTTGAGTTTGTGCTTAAGAAATTTACAGTCGGCTTTATCAAATCTTTTCTCTCTCGTCGTGGTTGCTTCAACGTCATTATTTTAGGTTTCTCTACGAGATTCATCTTCTTCGTTCTTGATATTGTGTACGCTTGTGCTGTATCTCATAAATTCTAATCTGATCGGAGGTTGCTGAATATAAGAAGAGATATCATAGTGTAACGTCCTTGAATTTGCAAGCTGGGGCATGATTTCAGTGCCACACGCCACACTACATACCTGAAAATTTGGTTCTGTATAAATCTATGCTGGGTGTCAAGACACCATTAGAATCCTGCTAGTCAACTAACTCTTTCTCTCAATCATGCCAGTCAACTAACGCTTCTCTTCATTATTAGCCATAAGTCATGTCCAAAAATCATCAGTAAAAGTCAATATAAATGCCCCTAACTAATGGAGAAGCAGTATGTTTCAGAAAAACTAGAGGAGAAACAGTCAATTTCTTACCCCGCATGTTTGTTGTTCGACTCCCATGGAGAGCTCGGTTTGATTTTTGGGACTCTCACAAAGAATTCTTATATTCCTTCGGATCTTCTGTACTGATATTGCAGGTAAGGTTCAATGATAAAACCTAAAGTCCGAAGTGTAGCAACAGGAGTGCACTGTTATGATAGAGAATGGAAAAGATGTACTGTACTGTTGTTTCATTATGCACTCATTGCTGAGCTCTCCTTTTAACATGCCGTGAGATCAAGTTTTTGTTAGATGTGATGTGGTATCAAACCTAGTGTTATGCGAACTGAAGATGGCTTTGTTCTATTTGGAGTTAACCGTCATGAGTTGTGAACTTGTGTCATTAGATGTGTATCTAGATAACTAGAATACTATGCTTATCATGCAAATGGGCAACGTCAGTGGCACTCCCCAACCTTCATACATGTTCTGATGTAGTGATGTTCATAAGGAGTATATTCTTCTTTTTTTGTTACCCTTTCTTTTTCATGCTTTCCACTTGTCCCTTTATTTGCATCTATTTTCACTTGCAGTGTAAGATATGTTTTGCTAGGACCACCTTACCCTATCCATGGTATCTTTGTTGAATGATGAGTCCATGTGCAGTGTTGTACAGCATAATCTTTTGGTAATAACAGTTCTGTTAAGTTAATTGTAGTAGGACAGAGCAAGTTTTAAAGATCTTGAAATGATCTGAGACAAGCTTGGCTCCTCTGTTGAAAAAAGAAACTGCACTCTTTGGAGGTCTGTGCGTCATTAAACCGATCCAGGTCTGCAGATACGATTCAAGCTGTCCCTGTAGTTGTATCTATACGCCATTCTGGAAGCCCATGTCCTTTGCTCAGGGAATGTCTTTCAGGTAATTGACGCCTTATTCAGCCAGTTACTCTTTTCTTGGTCCCATGCTCTGATGATGCTTCTTTTTCCCGATGGCCTATTTCATTTCGTCAATGGATGGTGGTGAGTCCTAGACATGGAGTTTGCTTGGCTCAGAGCTGTGCCACCCCATTTCAGCGAAAAACCATCTTTTTTTTCGACATCAGAATTACTACATCACTACATGGTTCAGTTCTCACACGTAACAGGGTCGGACCCAGCACGATTCAAGGGTATTCAGTTAAATACCTAAAATGTTTGGCAAAAAAATCACTATACATAAGGTATAATACAATATATATATATATACTTAATTGAGCCAAATTTATTATTTTCATACCCAATCAGCCTAAATATGTACCAAACTTATTTGGCCCATTACCCCATCCTACTGGGCTGGCCCATTCCCCCTTCAGCCATGTTTTGCCATGGAGGTCTCTCGAGTCTCGACTCCCTCTCAATCTCTCCCCTGTGGAACCCTAGAGCTAGAGGCGGCGATGATTAAGGTGGTGGCGGAGATGGCAGGCATCCCCAGAGAGTGAAGAAGGAAGGTGCGCATGGTGTACCTCACCGGCGAGTGTTTGCCAAGATTAGTAGGTTACTAGGTACACTCACCAGTCATCATGTTTGTGCTTTTGCTATTTCTGCTCCTCTTCCTTTCCTCCTTGAGGAACATACGAGTCCTGCATCCATCATGAAGTGCGCCATTTCTGGTTTTGTAGCTGAGACTGACGATAGCATTCTGTTCTCTTTTTTTTTTCTTTTATAGGATTACATCCCCACATTGTTCGACAATTTCAGTGCTAATGTTTCGGTGGATGGCAACATTGTCAACTTGGGGCTATGGGACACCGCTGGTATTGATTCATCTTATTTCATTTGCTGAGCTTTTTTCTACTGGTGTTCAAAATCTGAACCTCTTATCTTATTCTCTTTTCTTTTCTTCGTTCAGGTCAAGAAGACCATAGCAGGTGTAGGCCGCCGAGTTATAGAGGTGCAGATATATTTGTGCTAGCTTTCTCCTTGATCAACAGTTGCAGGGCAAGCTATGAGAATGTTCTAAAGAAGGTGCTCTATGCAGTAAAGTTAACAAATAACTTAATAAGATTAGCAAGTATATATTCCAATTTTTTCTCTGCGTTGATGGAAAGAATACAAGCCTGAAGCTCTAGTCTAGATTACAGATATATGAATCTCTTTCACATGAAAATACTAACCAAAGTAGCTGCAACAAACCTTTACTTTTCCTTGTGATATAGTAGACATTTAGACCGCCTTTGACCAACATCTAAGTATTCATCACAAATTTTGCTTTCCAGATAAGTGCCTATTATTTGACTGGAATGCATAATCTGAACTAGTGATCTTTCTATTTCTGATCAAACAATGGATGCCAGAGCTTTGCTGGTTTGGACCGAATGTTCCAGTTGTTCTTGTTGGGAACAAGTTAGGTGAGGAACCTGTCCTGAATATGATGTTGATTCAATGAAGTTCAATGCTACAGATTCCTTCTCATGCTTGTTGCAATGGTTAATGGACAATGGTGTTAGGTTGTGATTGTTTAGATCTCTGTGATCACAGAGCCTACCTTGCTGACCACCTGGGTGCTTCAGCAATCACAACTGCACAGGTTAACCATGTCTGATACATTTTATTTGAATCATTTAGCATTATGTTGTTCTAAAGGTATATGTTTGATTTTGTAGATCTTTGAGTTTTAAAAAATGAAGTCGTCTGCAGATTTGAAATCTTTATGGAAGAAAGCTGGAAAGATGCAGAAGGTAGCTTCCACCTTGATGCCAAAACTGATTTCTAATGAATACCAACTTCGGAACCCCAATGACGTAGAAGGCATGAAGCATCGTCACATTAATTTTTTAATTATTTTGTAATTTCTTTATATTATTTAAGATGTTATCTCTAGTATGAACAATTGTACTTTAATTTTCACTATTGTGGACTTTTATGTTTTCTATTAAATAATATTTTTATAATTTCAAATACATATCTTGAAATTTTTAGATCCGCCGTTGACACGTAACAACTTGTGGTGATCGAGTTTCAGGTCTCTCACACATGGTACTGTACAATTTCAGCGTGATGCTCAGTTACTACTTGCTACGGATGCAGAGACAAGCAGCACAGGTGAGTTGATTGTGCATGTCGCTTTTGCTGCTCTTTACGTAGAATTGCCCAGAGCATTGGATTCTTCCATGTCAGGAGACAGTGACGCCACGGCTCGTGAGCCGGTGAGTCCAGCGGCAGAAGTTAGGCGAGTGAGATCGTAGCTAGAAGACGAGCCGGGTGCTGGATTTCTCCACCGCTCCGTGGGCATCATCGAAGGGGCATCTGGTTCTGGCCCTCCACCTGCATGGTCCAAGGGGAGGAAGAACCAAACTAGTCAATAAATCGATAGATGCATGATGTGTATGTGCTTCACAGGAACACGTCCAGGAGACGAGAGAAAGCGAAGGATAACAACTTCTGCGCTGCAGATTTGAAGCCTTTTTTTCCCCATTTTTTCGTCGCCAATTTGCTTATCATACTATTCCTTTCCCAAAGTGCTGAAGAACTTCATTGTTGGCAGTCTGGCAATTCGCACCAAACTAGGGAAAACACACACTTGTGTGCTGTGCGCGTCTACCTTGTAATCTAAAGGAAAGTACTATATCAAGTCAAATGAGCACCAAATGTGGATCGGAAGCTACAGGAGGCAATGAGAACCGGCCAACTAATAAACAAGGTTGTCAGGATCATGACTCCAGGGTAAGATCATTTTTTGTTTGATTGGATCAGATGATAGAATCATGATTCTATTAGGTTTTTAAAAGTGTATATAATTTATATAAAAAATTGAATTGAATTATATTTCTAAATATGCAAGTCTATAGTAGAATTTTTTAATTTTTTTATTTAATTTTGTAATTTAAGTACACTTATTCATGTTATATTGAATTAAGGTTAATTTTTGAAACTTATTTAATTATTTTTGTAATAAACTAATAATCTAAAAGTTCAATATGTTAAAAATAATACTTTTTTTACCTTAGAACAACATGTAAACAACAAAAATAAAGCAAATTCAACTAATTCAACTTAAATTAGCAATACTAATATAGTTTGCTGTCAACATCATGATTCTACCCGATCCTGAGCACGATCCTACCCGATTCCATGTGATCCCACCTTTAGGATCACAATTCTATGAAATTTCGACCTATACATCAATTCATATCATGTTGGCTCCATGGGATAATAGAATGTACAACCCCATAATCCGTGTTATGATCCTAACAACCTGACTAATGAACACATCACAGTTGCTCTCTAGGAATCTAGACTGAGGCAGGGGTGAACCTAGTAAATGGCCAATGAGGGCACCGGGCCCTACTCATTTTTTAATCATATCTATATCAGTTAAATTTTCACCATTTATAGGGTCTATTCTTTTTAACTGCGGCTTATGTCTTTTGGATGAAATTTTTAAATTTTAACTGTTTACGACAGAGATTACAGAGAGAAAAATACTCGCTTGCGCTTTTGGATGGTACAGATGTTGGGCTTTTAGACTTCATCTAAAAAAATATTCCGTTTGAAAGTTAAGTACTGTAGCAAAAACTAAAAACTATTTTGAGTTGAAAGAACAGATCCACCGACCCCCGGCACACGGGTTTTCATGTAGGTCCGCCTGGACTGAGCTAAAGCGGTCCATAGGGAGGAGCCCTCGCCACGCATTGTCAAGTTTAGATGTGGAATTGGTTGCACACTTGGTTTCTTGTTGGTCAAAGAAGGTCCAAACTCACAAAGCCATTAGCCTGGCTCTCCTTTTCTTTTTCTTCCTAGTGGGAACACCACCAAAGGCCTAGTTTTCAACTTATTAAAACTTTTGGAAATTGGAACTGTCGAAAGAAATGTAGCTTGGACCCACCATACATGAATGAAGCATTGGCATCTACCATCAACATACTCCTGAATTGCTCCGTACGCCTACGGATGACATGGGCTACGGCTCTTTTAAATTTTGTTATAATAACTAATTTTTAAATGATGCATCTTTTTTAAAATAAAATTTATAAGTTAATTATAGTAGATACTATACCAACTTTAGCTATACTGACTAAAATCACATACGACTGTCTCTCTCTTCATACTCTCACACACACAAACAATCAAAATTTAAACAGCATAAGACATAGTCCAAAAGAACCCACTCTGATCCTTCATCTTTATCCTCCGCATGAGTGTGTATACCATATTAATGGTAGAGCTAATGTCGATATGTCGCTAATTAACTGGTTCTACATTTGAACTGTAGATGCTATTTTTTGCATTCAGTTGAAACTAATTAAATCTAAGAAATAACTGAAAAATGAGACCATCATCTCATCCTAACGTGTCGATCCCACGAGGAGACCAGGCTGAGCGAATCCAGCGATCTGCATGGTTGGCTTGTAGGCCACAAGCCCACGAAGACAGCCACAGAGACAGAAGAAAGAGATACATTGAAGTGCACGCCAAAGCGGGCAGCAGTACGCGGTGCGATGGAGCGTTTGGCCAGGGGTTTTTCGTTTCTCTCCCCCTCCCCTCGGCCGTGTTCCGGCAACGGCAATGGTTATTCCCGTTGAAACCGACGGCGCAGCGCTGGAAATGGGATGGGTCCCTGCCGGGATTCAGAGGTCGCGCGGTCCGTGCCGTGCGCGGCCACCGCCGACTCGGCGTTCGCTGGTGGTTGGTGATGTGGCCTCGCGAAACTGTCATCTCACCCCCATCCGCCACGATATTACCGGAGGGGTTAGGACACATGGTACGGCCGCCGGACGCGTCCGGCTTCGCTGCAATTTTCCACGGCGGATCGATGCTTTCTCCCCTGCCATTACCGTACCAAGTGTGCAAAACTGAGTGAAGTTTAGTATTCTATTATGGTTTTCGTTGAAGTATAAGTAAATTGTTTATTTTTTTTATTATTTTAAGTTTTTTAGTGAACTGATTAATACATGTAACTCAGTATAGTATAAGAGTCGAGAAGTCTTGACTTTAATACCCGGTTGGTGTAATTAAAAAATAATTACAGTTTACTTCTCTTCCACGTTTTAGGCCTGCATAAGCCTACACGTGAGTTGAAGAGTTAAAGTTTAAATGAATTACTCGCTTTTCCTCATTAGTTTAAGATTTTAAGTGACCTGACTGATGTATATAACTCAATATTTAACGAGCTTAAGGTATATTAGGCCCCGCTCAAGTTAGCTTTTTTTCAGCTTCAGTTTTTTTTTACTATTCACTACACTATCCACTAACTCAGCTACAGTAAAAAAAACCATCTACAGTGAAATTTCAGCTAAAAATCAAAAGCTATCGCTAAAATGATCACCTCTTAGTAGTACTATACACTAGTACATTTGACTTACTCAAGCCAACAGACAATTAATGGGTGGTTAAGTAGGTACGTCCGCTGCATTATCAACAGGATTCAATGTAATCAGAATCTAGGCAATGATTTTTTTTGGGTAGTAAAATAGTAGTATCATTTTCAAAAGTCGAATGCGCTCCTAGTTTACCTGGAACATGTACATCGGGTGAGTCTAGCGGAGCTGGACTTCGGACCGCTGAGACAATGGTCTAAAGTCTAATTAAAAAAATTCTTACAATTTTACTATAGCTATAAATAGTGAAGGTTTTGACATGTTTCTTCCTATGCACTGAGCCGAGGGCTGGCTACGCCCCTGGATGAGTCAGAGACTAAATTCTAGTATCTCGTAGTGAATCAACACCGAGCAAAATATCCTGCATGGAATTTCTTGCGCACTTGCACGTTAGAAAAAACGTGTCAAAGGTGATTTTAAAAAAGAAACTGTTATAAATGCTGACCAGACCGGCCTATATCGCACAAGGGAGTATTAACTCGCTGAACGCATCTTCAACAGTATTATCTTAGTTATTTTTTAACTATATTAAATAAATAAAATCATATGAAAAGAAGAGAGGATATGTGAAGAGATAATATGTCGTCTCTTATGTAAGAGATAATTTAAACCTACAAACCAACGTAAATAATATGAGATTGTAAGGCAAGAAGTTATGTTAAAAATAGTATAAAATAGTTAAAAATAATAATTTATTATTGAAGAGATTATCTCTAGTGTTATTTTTAGATAAAATAAAAGTCTTAAAAGGCAATCTTAAGCGACATTCTATTGTACGTGTCCTGAATGGCCTCAGGTCCAATGGCATATGGTCGTGGTGAAGCTGGAGCCAAACACTTCTCTTTTTCCCCCATACGATTTTCCTTTCCTCGTTGTGGCCAACAGCATCATTTTCATTCAACTTTTCTTCCCTTCTTTCGGGCCGAACGCAATCGGTGTGCCGTGGACTGAAGATACTGGTCGCACAGGTACATCGAACCGCCGGAATCGGAGCTCCCATTTCGCTCTCGTGACCGTCAAAACTGGAATTGGATGCTCCCTTTTCCGCGTTCGTCTTTCCATCGCGTCTCTAGAATCCGGAGTATACATGATGAGCATTGTTACATTTTTTTCTGGTTCTTTTTTTTTTGTTCATCGTAAAATGCTTCGAGCTTTGCTCAGCTCTAGTTTAGAGCAGGGTCTTGAAATTTGGGAGGAATTTTTTGTTATTAACATAGCACAGGGGATTGTCGTATGAGCACTATAGTTTCATTACAGGGAGGAGAAAGAATGCCAGTACCGTCGCTCATCGAGCATTTTACCCAGTTCGGTAGTGCTGTGCGTATTGATGTGCTGCATTGATGTTGGTGTTATGGTACGGGTGCGTACTCACTAGCGCACTAATGCAGAATTTAAGATGGAGTTAATTTGGGGAGGGATGTCCTGGGAAAGCATTCATTATAAGATCGTTACAAGCCTTGCACTAAAAATTCCAAAGAAAGGGTTTAGAGAAAGGTTTGCCCTAGAAAAGAGAACGCGGTTAAATTTTGGCTCTGAATCGAGTTCCCACACACCGTTCTCACCTTTGTTATATTATCATGTTTCGCGCACCAACCTACTTTTACTATGTCTTCTTATAAATAATGCATCTATTGAGCTCTGATGCAATATTAAGTTTTTCTCTAGTGCAATATTAAGTGTTTATGCTCCAATCAACTGAGCAAGTCACTCAAGAACTAGCCTCGGCCTCTCAAAAAGGCTAACCCTCGTTACCACAGTACCACTACGTATTAACTAACTTATTAGGCTCTCAAGCTACCAAACCAAACGCCCAAAAATGCCTGAGGCAAACTAACCTGAACGACACGTAATAACACTGAACGCAAAAATGCAGTCCAAAATTAAACAATGAGTTTATTTTTAGCTTATAACTTTTTTAAAACAAAAAAATATGACGTTTCGTTTTACCGTTTTGAAACGGCTTATCAGTATACGATTCGTTCATACATACTTACGCTAAGATCAAAAACTATACGTCGCAATCGAAAAGAACCACCCAAATACGTCTTTGGAATAGCGATGGTTTTTGATTTTTGCTGAAATTTTACTATAGCTGGCTTATTTTTTACTGTAGCTGAGTTGATTTATTGGATATAATTAAATTTAAAAAATATAAAAATAAAAACGACACGCTAATCTAGAGCGAACAATGCAAAGAAATACTGAAAAAAAAATAAAACACAAAAAAAGATTAAAAAACAAAAGTGCTACAGTATACTACAGCAAATCCGAAGCTAAAGCTCGCCGCTGTCTAATTTTTCCCAACCACCAACGACGACCTGGCTTCATTTAGAAAGATAATGGAATTGACTTGGCACAGCCACAGCCCACAGCGAGCGGCAGACACGGCCCTTGCTTTCAAGAAAGTCCTTGATGATAGCCTGAAAAAGCGCAGGCACTGAGCAGGGAGCACACCACTACACCGCGGCGGCTTTCTCACTGCTTCCACCACGCGACTAGACTTCTACTATACTACTAACCTTTTACTGCCTTTTCTAACGTCCAAGGACGAGCACGTACTACAAGTGTCCTACTCAACTGGTAGTAGTAACATTCACTACCTAGTACTACCTAACTACTCCATATCAAGTAGTATTGACCAATCACGAGACACTGCAGAAGTCTGCAGAGGGAAAGAAGGTGAGTACGCGGCGACGACGACGGGATAGTCAGGATTGAAGACAAAGCATGAACGTTCACGTATTTGGCATCTAGTTATATTTTTTTTTCAATTTTAGCATCTAAATATAAGTTTATAAAAAATAGCTTTCTTTCTGAATTCGAAAGACACAGCAGATAACACATTTCATCTGCCACGCCTAAGGAGCTCGGCAGGAGTAGTGGCGCATGGCAGGCAGAGCGAGCGCGACAGGGAATAGCGATGTGTATCAGGTGGGCGGGCCCACTGTGTTGACAAGCTGCAGCTGCTTGGCAGGTGGCCTAGCAGGTGAGCACGAGCCGGGTAGGCAAGCATGGGCAAGGGGCTAGGGGGCTCGGGGGTCAGGAGTTCGGTTGCGGCACTGGCTCGGCAATGCCATGTGGTAAAATTTATTTTTTTGTAACTAGGTAAATACACATATAAAGTAGTTAAAAATGTGTACATTGATACATATTAAGTTCATGTGTGCATAGATCTTTTTTTAGGATGGTACAAGGGGCCAGGGTTCAAACAGGTAGATAAATCACCATCACAAACTCCCTGTGTTAAGTAGTAGAGATACGTTGTTACAAACAGTTATCGTAATGGACCATGTATAGGCTGACAAAGCACTTCGCAATGAATATGGAAATTACATGATGTGTATGGTTTGATTAGGTGCATATGTTTACCTCACTATTCATACAAAAAAAGCGGTAACATGCGCGAACCGTCAACCCTAACTACAGCTAAGACACATGTGCGTCTTTTGGAAGTCATGGTTGTAGTCAGTTGTCGTACACATTGGGTCCATCGGTGCCTTTCTCTTCTCTCCTTTACTGGTTTTAGCCCTCGCAACTCGGGCCTAGTACTCATTTTCATTTTCACAACTTGTGTAGGTTTTTCCTAGTCAAAAATAACTTAGCATTCAGCGGGGGCTTCGGGGACTACCGGCACCATACCTTTGTCCTTTCTATTGTCATTCGGGGTGTGAGGTTTTCAATGTGTGAATCTCTATAGTGCTACCGGGTAATTGAGCATATATTTTTGCTTGATGAATGCGCTATCATACATTTTCAAGCCATCGATCTATTGGAAGAAGTAGCAACACTCTGTGGTCTGCCAGTATGGACAGAGTGGGTTAAAGATGTACGAAATAAAATATGCAATGTGAAATGGCAATACATGCTTACAAGAACTTCGCCACACGTGTAGTGTGTCCAGCGCGGTCATTGCAGGGTGTGTGGACTGAATGATATGTGCTAGATTGCCACAGTCGCACTGTGGTCGTGGAAACTCCGGTGGCACAGATGCATCCTTGCATCTCTCCGTAGTTCAACATCTCTATCAGGTGTGCAATGACGTCATGTATCTCTCCTTTATTCTCCCTCTACTCTTTTCCTTAGTTTTGAGATCAACTCAATTAGAGTCTTGGATCTAGTTGTGAAGGTTGGCTAGATTTTATAGGAAGTCGATGTGCAATATTCAAGGGTAAAGCTTGTACGTATTGTCATTTCACTGAGGAAGCTTGTGTGTGCTATGGACTCGCTGTGAAAAGTTGGTACGTGCTGTCAACACACTGCAAAATTTTCATATGTACGTGCATCCATTAGATCATCGCTATCGCCATCACTATAGAATTGTGTCTCCAACTGGTACGAGTGCACTTGCATACATCCAACCAATAGGAAAGTGCTCCCATGACTATAGCTACAACAAGATGATACGGGGTCGCCCGATCTTCTCGACGTAGGATGGATACTCGCGGGAGTCTTGATGAATCGCAATGATCCTCCAATGCCAATGCAAGGGACGAACACTCTTTAATCCGCCAAAACACACTCGCGTCGATTTCGCCGACCACCAAGCGAAGATCTATCGTGCACCCAATTCCCAGCGGAAAGGTTGAACGATCTTGATTGAAGAACACTCCTAATTCCCTCACGGAATTTCAGCAGCAACGATAAACTTAAACAAAGTTTAATAGATTGATTATTCTCAAAGGTGGTCTCAGCACTTAGGCTGCCAATACATGGCTTATATAGGACCTTGGGACATCCATAGAGTCCACAAATCTAGTACAACTCAACCCTATATGGTTTTAGATACGAACTCTCACAAAAAGGAAACTATATTTTACAGCCGTCACATTGTTTCAGCCATAACTTTTGATCCGTGGCGAATTTGATAGTGGGACTAGATCCATTGCGTAGCCCTTGAAAATATCTTTCCAAGGAGTACAAGAACACCCAAATCGGACTCCGTTTGTGAAAGTTATGACCTTTTTAGTAAGTGCCTGTCAGGCTGTCCCGAACCGAATCCGAATTGAATTCTGAGTTGAATCCGAGTTTGAATCCAATTGACCTTGTGGGAGGTACGAATTTGGCTGAATAATCTTATCCAAAACTTGTAGTTTAAGTCCTTGGGCTCCTCCCTTTTGCTCTCCCGCTGCATGAGCTTTCTTCCTTCATGTCTTTGGCACCAAATGTGGTTATCCTCTTCCTTTTGCCTCTCCATTGCTTTGCCATTGACAAACCTAAGAATGCACCATTTGATAACCTGAGGTAGTATTCCATTCTTATGAATAACAACATTATATTTAATTTGGAATGAGTTCACCTGGCAATGTTTCATGCGGCTCAATAATTCTTTCCAGTTGAATAATATAATTAACTGAAAAGTACAAGACACGTGCGTATCCGCATCATCCTCCTCTTCTTCAAGAAAAGCCGTCCTCGGCTTTTGATAGCCTGAAATTGTACTAAACAAAGAATACAACGTGTACGCATGGTATATATATTTATCGTCAACACTTCTTTGGCTTATCTCATCATTAATTTCAGAAGGTGTTATAAACGAAAAGAACAACACATATGCATGGTATATGTAAGAGTCAATTATTGTGGCATTCTTATTATTTTGCACAAACCGATCAATATAGTAGTGACCAAAAGGTGTATGCATCGTAATATTATTTGTCACATCATTCTCCCTCCCATAAAAGAAAGTCGTCCTCGACTTTTCTAAGGACATCGACAAATCATTAATGGGCAAAATCAGATTTATTTGTTCATACATAGGAAAGAAAATTTTGAGCGGTTTCCATGCTTCAACTGCACTACTCTGATTATTTTTACATGATTGTACATTAAAGATCGAACAAGTAGACTTATGAAATCTTTCTAAACAGTACGTGCTATTGTTGAAATTCATCTCATTGTAATCACAACATGGCATAAAGATTGTTTATCCATAATATGCGATTTCAGTTCAAAGAAGCTTATCACATGTAATGCAAATTTGTGAACATAAAAATTTTCATCTACACCATAATCTCCAATCAAATTAAACTTATATGTGTAGGCATAGGTACTAACTAGTGATTTTAGACATGAAATTTCAGCAACATTATCAATCACACTAGATAGCTCTCTAGGATCATGAAACATGATATAGCACAAAGAATCATTAGGAGATATTCTAGTAAGAACTTCCTTATGAGTAATCAATTCCACATTATGTAAATTGAGCAAAGAAATTTCAGAACATGGAGTTTTCAATTGATCATATGAGCTCTCAAAATTACTCACTTTTGCATAACTAAATTCAGCACCACTATTGTTACCTTTATTGTCCTTCTCAGATGATGTAGGTGCTGGGGGTTTTAAATTGTTTGGATGTACCCTCGGGGCAGCAAACACTTTATCCCTTCCCGTGGTTATCTCCTCATTTGGCTTGAAAGGTGTCGGTTGTTGAATGTTCAATTCTTCATCTTTAATGTCAACCTGCACAATGTGAGAAACAACACTAGATGTAGATATTAATGTGTTAGTTTCGGATGCATCCTCACTTTGTCTTTCTTCTACTTCTCTCTTTTCTTTTGGTGTCTCTCTCACACTCTCAATTTGGATGCTCTCAACCTCACGTATGGTGGAATCACACAGCTCACTCTTTTTATCACTCTTACTCAATTTGGCTCTGTGTCTCTCATCCTCGCATGGGTTGTAGTGTATCTCAGGAGCTATATCACTATATATCTTCTTGATCGAAGGGAAAGTCCCATGCTCGGTCATTTTCTCATGTACCACACTATTAGGGGCAGAAGAACTGAAGTATGAACATGGAGAGAATTGTGGTATACGTCTCTCTATAAGTCTCTTCTCCTCTTCAATAGCATAATTCATAAGATCTTGCACACTACCAAAATATTTATGTTGAAGTGTAGCGCGATCTTAGAATTCAATTCTCTTTGAAGTATGTCTTCTTTGCAGTTCACTGAGACACCGCCCGACGTAATGCATCTTGTAGCTCAAAACAATATTGTTGCACAGTGTTACTCTCTTGTGTGATACTCTCCAGATGGCGAAGCAATCCCCGTGCATAATCAGATGGCACAAATTCTCTCCTCATCAGTGCCTTCAAATCTGACCAAGATTTAATAAACTCTCTTCCAAATTGTTGTTGCCACCAACTATAAGCATAATCTTGAAATTCTCTAGTGGCACGCATCACCTCTTTGGCTTTAGGAAGATTTTGAAATCTAATCACTTTCTCCATTCGCCATTCCCACTCAAGATACTCCTCTGGATCTTCACTGCCATAGAAAGGATTATAGTTATCTTCTTCTTGTTGTGGATAAGTACCCGCACAATATCATTCACAATGTTTGAGCATAACACTTTCATTTGATGATTGAATTCAATACGGTGATCTTGCATATCTGTCTTGAGCTGTCCATCCATTATAGCTGTGCTAGCTACAAATTCTTGTTTCATAGCACTTCTCATTGCCAAATGTTAGAAACGTCATCATCGTTATTTTCTTCGCCTGTCATGGTTAGATTGTGCAAAGCAACACGAAACAACACCAAGATATGTATAATATGTGGAATTCACTCAATCTCACTCTTTCCTCTCCCAAGTAAAGTTCTTACCTTTCCGAAGTAAATTGAGGCCAAAAAGAAACTTACACTTGGTGGTGGCTACAATAGCAAGTGATGATCAAGCGGATTTAAAAGTGACTCACAATTGCAGGCAAAGGATATTTAGTAGAGCTTGGTATGGAAGTGTTTATTCAACGCAATCTGAATTCACGATGTTGTAAAATTAAGTAATAATCCAAGCTAGAAAGTATTGCCTATGTGCCGATCCAAATGATATAAGTGAAGTATATGAACGCACACGCAATGATCAATGTGACTCAATGCAAACAAAAGGAATGAGCTAAAGGAAACAATCGGGAATATTAGCTCGTTTTGCACCAAGTACTAGGAGAGACGCTAGCCAATTGCAATAATATGAATTTGAGGGCACAAGATTGTCCAAAGAAATTAAATACACAATCTGAATTTATGGACTAAGATTAACTCACCCAAATTCGGCCAATGCTTTCTTTTCTTGCTTTCTTTTTCTTTCTTTCTTTCTCTTTTTTTTTTGGCTCAAGCCGTGGCTCTCTTTTTTCAATTAGCTGCCTTCTTTTTTTTTGGCTCTCTTTTTTTTATACTCAAGGCCGAACTAGGTTTAATTGTTCGTAAGTCCAAAGTTGTTCAGCAATATGTAGATAATTCTAGAACAGCCCTAAAGCAATTATCAAAGACTAGTCTCAAGGTTCAAAGGATTTAAGTGAAGATCTGAATATGTTCAGCTAAGATTGTTGTGGCCAAATCAATCAAGAAAAAGGAAACCCAAATATATTCGGATGTGATATTCTTTCAAGATGCACAAAGATCTTATGTGGACAGCAAGAACAAGATTTCAAAAAGTAAATTGAATCTACTTTTTTTTGGATGCTAATTGAAAGATCAACTAGCGGATTTTCAAGGGTTCAAAATAACAACGATGAAGCAACGCAAAAGGACACTAAGATCAGCACGTAAACAAAATTTCTAATGGATCAAAACTTAATAAAACTCACGAAATTAACAGATGCGAAACTAGGGTTTGGATTTTTTTTGTTGCAATTTTCGGTTTATTGGACTATAGGACAGAAATAAATCAATCTAAAAGTAAAGGGATAAGATCCTACCGAGTAAACCGCGCTCTGATACCAGATGATACGGGGTCGCCCGATCTTCTCGACGTAGGATGGATACTCGCGGGAGTCTTGATGAATCGCAATGATCCTCCAATGCCAATGCAAGGGACGAACACTCTTTAATCCGCCAAAACACACTCGCGTCGATTTCGCCGACCACCAAGCGAAGATCTATCGTGCACCCAATTCCCAGCGGAAAGGTTGAACGATCTTGATTGAAGAACACTCCTAATTCCCTCACGGAATTTCAGCAGCAACGATAAACTTAAACAAAGTTTAATAGATTGATTATTCTCAAAGGTGGTCTCAGCCCTTAGACTGCCAATACATGGCTTATATAGGACCTTGGGACGTCCATAGAGTCCACAAACCTAGTACAACTCAACCCTATATGGTTTTAGATACGAACTCTCACAAAAAGGAAACTATATTTTACAGCCGTCACATTGTTTCAGCCATAACTTTTGATCCGTGGCGAATTTGATAGTGGGACCAGATCCATTGCGTAGCCCTTGAAAATATCTTTCCAAGGAGTACAAGAACACCCAAATCGGACTCCGTTTGTGAAAGTTATGACCTTTTTAGTAAGTGCCTGTCAGGCTGTCCCGAACCGAATCCGAATTGAATTCTGAGTTGAATCCGAGTTTGAATCCAATTGACCTTGTGGGAGGTACGAATTTGGCTGAATAATCTTATCCAAAACTTGTAGTTTAAGTCCTTGGGCTCCTCCCTTTGCTCTCCGCTGCATGAGCTTTCCTCCTTCATGTCTTTGGCACCAAATGTGGTTATCCTCTTCCTTTTGCCTCTCCATTGCTTTGCCATTGACAAACCTAAGAATGCACCATTTGATAACCTGAGGTAGTATTCCATTCTTATGAATAACAACATTATATTTAATTTGGAATGAGTTCACCTGGCAATGTTTCATGCGGCTCAATAATTCTTTCCAGTTGAATAATATAATTAACTGAAAAGTACAAGACACGTGCGTATCCGCATCATCCTCCTCTTCTTCAAGAAAAGCCGTCCTCGGCTTTTGATAGCCTGAAATTGTACTAAACAAAGAATACAACGTGTACGCATGGTATATATATTTATCGTCAACACTTCTTTGGCTTATCTCATCATTAATTTCAGAAGGTGTTATAAACGAAAAGAACAACACATATGCATGGTATATGTAAGAGTCAATTATTGTGGCATTCTTATTATTTTGCACAAACCGATCAATATAGTAGTGACCAAAAGGTGTATGCATCGTAATATTATTTGTCACATCACAAGATGTACCAACCGACAAGGTTTAGCTTACCAGTGGCACATTGCGAGCCATTGCACAAGCCACTGTAGGTCGCATACAAAATAGTCAAACCCCAACTATATAACGAGACCACTTCAGGTTGTATGTCAACTAGGGACTCAGTGATGTGGATGTGGCTGGGGTACACCTAGTCTCCCTGAGTCGTACGAAACATGACCCACACGGACATGAAGAGCAAGTACTTGTGTAGGTATGTCTACTAGGCATTGTCTGTACTGTTGCAGCCACGAGTGTGGCACTCCATGGAACTTATCCAAAATGCGATGACCAAATTGATGCAACATATGAGCCTCTCAATCAGGTGATTTAGGGGGGTAGAACCATGGGACAACCCCATAATGGTAGACCAGTGAGATACGCAACATTCTGTAGGGTGGTCATCATCTTCCCCATCGAAAGTGAAACATGTAGGGTCTCCGGCTTCCATCGGTCAACGAGTGCTGATAGAAGCAGCGAGTCCAACGCAAACGACCATCCAATGTACATCATCCTTGCTATGGGTAGCAACTCAGCCCACTGCAGAACTAGAACATACCGATCATCGAGAGGCCAGTACTCTTGAGCTCCCCGGAGAACAAAGAGGGACAGTCAATCACCGCTCGACCACACCCAACAACGATGCTACCCATCCCAGTATAGGTCTAGCAACATGTCACACCTGTGATTGCCACTAGCAATCATTCCCTACAGTATAGAAAATAATGTGTCAGTATCAAACGGTGCTAATACAGCTAACAATAACTGCGAATAATCACGCCGCATACCTACATACATATTTCCTAAATTTAGCACACACTAGAAACACTACAAAATAACAGCGCATATTTACTTCAGCTATTTACTAAAAAGGGGAAACTGTTCACACAAATATCACTGTAGCCACTTTTTTTTTTCCAAATTTGGTCACCGGTGGAGCCAAGAGCCGGATCAGGAATGGAGGATTTTGGGGAGAAGAAGGAAGGGAATGAGTGAATGAGGAAGAGAGGATAAGGTTGGGGATACGAACCAAATGACCAGAGGAGGGATTCGGCCAGGTGAAGAAAAAGAAAGAAAAAGAAAAAGGGAAGGGAAAGAAAAGAAAAGGAGATGAAAGAGATTAAGCTCTCGCGATAAAAATTTTTCCCTCATAAATCTTTAACCATGATCATTCCATTGCATGCTAAACTATTCAGTCAAATTTGGATAATCATGTTAAATTACAATAAGCCACAAGTGAATGTTTATGATTATTAAAAATAAATTTAGTGACGTTAGCAAATTAAGACTTCATGCATACAGATTAAATTGGTGAATTGCTTCACTGATAAAATTGAAATGGATGATGTTTGCCAGGGGTAGGCCCGGGATCCGTGCCATCCACATATCACCCATGAGTTTAATCATGCAAGTGTATGGTAGAATAGTGGATTGTGATGGATACTTGATACTTATTCCTTCATGATTTATTTTATAGTGTTTTATGGTATGATATTCGTGAGTACATGTTAATCATACATTAATGAGTAATGCTTCGGGTTAAATGTTAACATTAGAAGAAAATTGCATCATGCATCACACTCATACACATGATCTACCTCAGGTAAGTATCCCACAAGAGTGGAAAGATAAAAATCTATTTCGATAAACATTTCACGAAAGTGGAGTTTGAGACTCCATATGAAAAAGGACAGGACGAGAGTGGTTCATCGACGGGTGAACACTCCACTATACCGGTATATGCTATAGTTATAAACGCATCGCATTGAATTGCATGAAAGAAATAGAACACAATGATATAGTTACAGATGCATTGCATTGTATGAAAGAAACAGGAAACAATGGTACAGGTACAACGATTATGATTTATAGTTCATAGATATGAAACTTATTGGATTGATGTGTTGACACCACTATTTTATTATATGCTTATTGAGTCTTCGGACTTACCCTTGTTTACTTGTTAGTTTTTAGGTGAACTTTGGAGTCACCATGCAACAGAAAGGGGAGTTAGCACATCTACATCATATGCTAATGTTAATGCAAATCTCTTTTACCTAGACAATTACTTTTGAATGTAGTGTAACTAGTTTGGTAAACTAGTCTTTTCTGGTTGAAACTTAGTGCATGTTTTAGATAGCGTAATGTTGAACCTTAGAGTGTTTATGTTATGGTGGATATATTATTGTTACATTTATCACCATTGTGAACTCAATTATCTTTATTACAGTTTGATCATATTTATTGATTGCCCTTGTTTGTAGTCGTATAAAGAGGGGAGGTGCTATAGAAATTTATTAATAGTAGTGTCAAGCCGAGTTGGTAAATGTGTAATGGTAGTATTTCGGACTTAAAGGTTAGGTGGGCGTGTTACACTAAGTGCAACCATCCACAAGACCATAACAAAAACCGCAGGGCTCAAAAAGAGAAATACTGGAAACCAAGAAAATCTACGAGAGTAACAGACAACATCCCAAATAGAGAGAAAGCATCCATCATCCACTCCCACACAGGCGTATTCCTTTGGGTTGCAGCTTTTGTTTTTTTAGCTATGGCCTATAGCTTTTGGTTGTTCACGAGAGATGACACGGAAAGATAGAGACTCGCGTGTGATTTTAACTGAATAAATGAGGTTAAGGTAATATGTACTATAATTAATTTATAGATTTCGCCTTAAAATATACTCCGTTTCTCTGTTTAAAAACTATTTAATATAAAAAATATTTTACCGAAGAAAAGAGTGTCTATATTCATCACCTCCAACCTCCCTCTTTTTATTCCCGCTCCTGCTGCTGCGAACCCCTCCCTCCCTCTCCTCTGAAACCAACCAACCATGGAAGTTGCTGCCCTCAAGCAACTCCCCCCCATGGCACCGCAAGACCCCAACTCCCCATCCTCCTCCACTTCCTCTTCCTCCCCCTCCTCCGCCGCCGCCTCCCCCTCCCACCGGCCACACGCCCTCCCGCCGGCCTCCCCCAAGCCCGTGCCCCGCACCATCGACACCACCCCCTTCCCCACCACCTTCGTCGAGGCCGACACCGCCTCCTTCAAGCAGGTCGTCCAGATGCTCACCGGCGCCGACACGCCGTCGTCGCAGAGGGCTGCCAAGAACCACCACCACAGCGGCAGCGGCGTTGCCGGCGGAAGCCAGTCCGGCGTCCCGTGCCGGCCAAAGAAGCCGGCTTTCAAGCTGTACGAGCGCCGGAACGGCCTCAAGAACCTCAAGATGATTGCGCCGCTGGCGATGGCGGCGGCCGCGGGGGCGTCGCCGAGGAAGGCGCCGGAGGTGATGTCGCCGAGCGTGCTCGATTTCCCGTCGCTGGCGCTCAGTCCAATCACGCCGCTGGTGGCCGACCCCTTCAACCGGTCCCCGGCGTCGGCGTCCCCGGGGATGGGAGAGGAGGCCGCGGAGCGCGCGGCCATCGCGCAGAAGGGGTTCTTCCTGCACCCCTCGCCGAGGGGCGCCGAGCCGCCGCGGCTGCTTCCGCTGTTTCCCGTCACGTCTCCCCGGATGGCCTCCGCCGCCGCGGTGCCGTCGTCGGAGTGATCGGGCTTCGCGCGTTGCGCTGCTAGAGTATATGAGTACTGCTCGCGCAGTTGTATTGTTTCAAAATCCGTTCTTGGTGCTTGTTGTAATTTTTGCTCACTTCTTGAGCGATGGCTTGCGAAGAAACGGAAAGAATCACTATTGAGCTTCTCCTTGTTCTCACCCTGATCAGTTCCAATTGTGCCTAATTTACTCTGATGTTATTAACTCTATTCTATTCACTTCCCTCGGTTACTTTGCAGAAATCTCTCTCCTTTCTTTCTTTCATGAAAACAACACCACTAATCTGACTTGTTAAGTTATAAAAGCTCAAGGCCAGTTGTTGTTTAGATACCATCAAATTCTTGCAGCTTTCAGACGTCCCCCAAATCTAGCATTCTACCACTGATGTACACAGACACAGCAAGCAGCACCTTTGCCTTCTGACTGTAAATTTGTGGAATCATAAAGATCACAGTATCGAACAAGGCTGAAAAAGATAATACCTGTTGAGTAGTGATTTGCAAAAATTAATTTATGTTGTCAATAAATACTCCTAGTCCTAGTGCCCCTTAATATTCAGTCAATAGAGAGTTTTACTCAAGCATCAATTTGGATCAGGAAATGGCGTTTTCATCTAACACCATCATCCGGCAGTACCTAGACTGTCCAGTGTCCAGTTGACCATTTTGCCACGGGAGGCGTAGTGCGCCGGCGGCTCGCGACCGATGGCCGGCACTCCCAACCATCGGTGCACTTCAGTGAAAAGTAGTCAGGCAGGCAGGCTCAGTGGTGCATGTTATGGCCACAAAGCTCTGAATTCTGATAGTAGTAGTACAACAATAATGTACAGGAAATTAGTAAGGTTTGGAATTCCGTAGGAAAGTTTGCAGGAAATAGGTTCAAAATGGGGCCTAAAACGGAGAAGGAAAATAGAGAGATTATTCCACTAAGGGGGTGTTTGTATTAATTTTTAAAGAAATCAGCTCGAAGCGGCTTTTGTACTTCTTTTGCTCCTGCCTCGCTCTAAAGATAAGCCATAGGACACGGGCACATCACGCACTTCATTTCTCTCATTCCAATCTCGTGCACACATCTCCCCCTCACTTTTTATACAGTTCGCCCCTACTTTTAAAAGTCACTTCTTTCAGTCACTACTATTGATTTTTAACCAAAAACCATTAATTGTAGTCAAAAGTTATCAATAGAAGCCAATACAAGCTATAGGCATTGTTCTTTGCGGCTTTTAAAAATGGTTTTTGGTTTTTGCTATAGTACCTAACTTTCAAACGAAATATTTTTTTAAGATAAGGTCTATAAGTTAATTGTAGTACACGTTAAAAGCTCAACATCTGTACCAGCTAAAATCGTAAATAAGTATCTCTTTTCGTAATTTCTGTCATAAACAACCTAAAATTTAAAAATTTTAGTCAAAAACTATAAAATATAGCAATAAAAAAAAGACCTATAGGCCCACTTGGTCGACCGTTTAGACCAGCTTGTGTCTGGAGTAGAATGGAAGCAAGCAGAATGCGGCGAGCAGGGGCAGGAATATCCATCCAATCCCCTTTCTTCTCCTCTTCACCTCCCTACCAGCCCTTTCCAACGACCCGTGAGCCCTCCTGCCATGGGGCCACCCTGAGCACGAGCTGCTTACCAATTCACACTCTCTACTTGCAGGCTTCTAGTAGCAGACTAGCTGCAGCAGCTGGTACTAACTGGTAGTCTGGTTCAGTTCCTACCATTTCGTCTCTTTACTAGATCATGTCCTCGTGCAAAACTGATGGAGTATGTGAGACAAGAGTACATTCTTGCAGGCTCAAGAACCCCGCGAGACCTGCTTGGGAATGCAACCTGAAGTGCGCGTCGTTTTCACAAGGAAGAGACAGGAAACTTTGCCTTTCAAATTCGTGCAAGACAGGAAACTTTGCCTTTCGAATTCGTGCAAGTTAGTCAACATGGTAAACTGAAAGCAGTGGAAGTTTCCGTAAGATTCTCGAGCTGCTCCTGTTAGCTTGCGTGTACACTAGTCGATGGATCACAGTGCAGTTTAGCGACGCATCTGTCACTCCGACACGAGCACTCGCTCCACCAATCCCCCCATGTTTGATTGTTAACGCCTTTACATTGTTCCAACCATTGCTTTGGCAAGCTGACCATTCAAGAAGCAGCCACTAAGCTGAGTTTAGAGGCTAAGCGAGGTGCAATGTCTTGCCATCAACTCAATCAAAACCACGTCGATTTCGTAGAAGTGAAGAAAGTATCGTACTCTTAATTTTGCATCCATCTATTTGACTTTTGTATGCCAATTGCGTTGTACAATTGTACTTGGCCCACATCCCTCCCTTGCCGTCGCATTTGATCCATCATCGTCGTCGATCGTTACTCCGAGTGAATTGCAAGGAAATGACTCGCAATTGGCTGGCTCTTTCATAGATAGTGACCTGGATGGCCATTATCTGGGTCAAGATGGTTAATTATTCTAAGGAGCGGTTCTTGTCCTCGGTTACGCAAATTTCTTACCGTTCTTCGTAGTGAAGTGAAAGGTCAGCAAAGGCTGCACGCACGCCATAGACGACGTCAGAAACAAAGATAAGGAAGCCTTACAAATTATGATCCGATTGTGACATATACAATTTGGAACTTTGATACTGGCCAATGGCGATGCCAGGGACGTTGTGCACTGCCTCGGTGTCCTTCTTGACTTTGAGCAGGAAGCCAGGGGTTGGCAACTTCGCATAATCAAATGAATGCATACCATTCACCCATGAAATGGTCCCAAACATGTGTTCTCATCAGCTGCTCGCCGAGAGTACTATGAGCCAGATTACGGCTCCATTAAAAAATGTTATGACTTTTGACTAAAATGGTATTGTAGTAGTTGTTACTTTTTTTTTCTGAAGTACTCAATTAACGAAAAATAAAAAACATCATTATATCTCTATAGATAATACAAAGGGAAAAAAGGGGAAAAAATCGTGTTAAGAAGTTAACGTGTTCTAAACGACTTCTAAGTTTTGAAGCTAAAAGTTGTTTAGAATGGGGCCTTAATCATTAGACCGCAAGGTCAAGTTACTACTTCTGAAATATTCTATCAGATATGTAGTATATATGCTTTTGATATGATCATGCTGAAGATTTCAGTGATGAGTCAGGTGCAATGTACAGGTCTGTATTGAATTGGTGCAATTCAGAGTCAACTGAGCATAGCAAAGATTATATCAAACTTAAACGTATGGGCCTGTATTGAATTGGTGTAATTCAGATTTCAGAGTCAACTGAACACGGCAAAGATTATATCAAACCCTGTTTTATATATACTTCTTGTTTGGACAGCGCCATGTCCGAAGAACGTACGCATAAGCTATTTAGCGTTCTCACGTCATTTTTTCCGCATCAAATTGGCAGACAATTACTATGTCAATTGCCCAATGATCTCTAGTCCCTTGAATTGGTCAAGTCTTCCTTGGGGAAAACGGAGGCAGTGCAAGTTTTCCATTGGGACAGTGAAAAGAAAACGTAATTTTTTTTGGTGCTTTGCCTTTCGAGTTCGAGGAGCGTACATTGCAAGATCACGTTAAGCGTAATTTAGATCGTAAGTCAATATGTTCACAACAATTCTCATCGCATCAACACAGACAAACAGCTTGCATTCTGGTATCCGCAACAGGCAACAGTCAAGAGAAAATTGCAGCCGAGGTCCTTGGACTAGCAGTGAAGCAGTGCTGTTACTAATTTTCTAAGTGCAAATCGAGTCTTCATCAGTTACAAACTACTAGTAGCTCCTCGTCAGTTTATCAATCTACGGTCCAATAAAATTGTAAGCAACAGTAAAAGTTAGGTTTGGTTGCAGGGAAGGTAGAGGCAGCTTCCTGGTGCAAGCAAAGTTTTTTGGCGTCCCCTCCAGAGGAAATTGCAGGGAAGGTGACGAACAGCTCGAGGTCCCGGTCATTAGCAGTTCATTATGTTAAGAATCTTCTCCTGTTAGAGCAACTTCAGCAGTAGCTCTCAAAACAGAGCCCCTACTTTTTATTTGAGAGCTCTCCTTATTTTTGAGAGCCCTGTTTTCTGGGCTGTACTCCAGCAGGAGCTCTCAAAACAGAGCCCCTACTTCTCAATTCTCTCTATTTCCTCACACACTATATGCATATATATGGGACAAAAGCACAATACACAATAAAATATTTATGATTTCATAATGAGGGACAATATGTAAATTTATGAATTCAAATACGAATATTCAAATTTATTCCGAATTTAAATTTATGAATTCAAATACGAATATTCAAATTTAAATTCAAATTTATTTCGAATTTAAATTTATGAATTCAAATACGAATATTCAAATTTGTTCCGAATTTAAATTGAAAGCACAATGAGGGACGTTTAAATTTATGAATTCAAATACGAATATTCAAATAAAAATTCAAATTTGTTCCGAATAAGAGACGTATTTATTTAAATACGAATAAATCTGAGTTTAGGAGCTCAAGTAGGGGGCCCCTAGGAATGAGGGCTTGGAGGCCTCATTTGAGAAGCCCCTATTTTTGAGGGTTCAAGTAGAGCCTCTTTGAGTTCAATTTTTACTCGACTCTCAAACCGAGTTTAGGGGCTAAGAGGGCCCCGCTGAGTTGCTCTTAGTACATTGCAAGCTGCCCGGTTGCTCTGAAACTCCACAATGTCCGTTAGGGACTTTGGATTACGCCTTTTAAGAGCAGAATCATGCATCCTATGTGCCCTACTTTTGGCGCACATTATGGATCGGATTAGATAAACAAGAAGGATTAATTGGCGACACATGTTCTCGTCGGTGTTTCAGGTGGGGTGAAGCTTCCTTGTTTCGCAGATCCACACGCGAGCACAGCACGGAGGTAGCACTTCCAAATCTACACATGTTCCTTCTCGCATTATTAGCGGATGTTTTTTTTTTCTAGGGTTATATTATGTATATCTGATCGTCCTGGCGCCTCGTCTCGTCCAGCACCCGCGGCATCCGATGGGACCGAGCCGGTTTGTCCCGTAGTTGTTGGCGCTGGGGGCCTTTCGGAGTCCTAGTAAGAACTAAGAACCGGGAACCTGCAGCCACGACACGGCAGAGCACGGAGGTGTTAACCACGAACATGGATCGGGCAGACCCATTTTAACGATATCAACATGATTTGTTAGGATAATATTATGTTTTATTCATAACAAAATACAGATATTTAGCTAATAATAGTATAGACAGTGGTTATTTGTAATACATCTTTACATCATCTATAGATAAAACTAAAAAAATATTTACAAAATCATCTATTAAATAGTACATAACATCTTTCTCTCACCTCTATTCCAACCAGAGTTTTACGTAACTTTGAAGGACTGATACGTACTACTGTACATGTCCTGGGATCACCACCACGCCTGGCCCCCGCCGCTCGCCGCGAGGCCCACGACGTCCACGTAACAACGGGAGGCGCCCGACGCAACGCGATAAAAATAGAGACGTCACGGGCGGCACGGCCCCATCGGCCCATCTCACCGCAAACTCGGAATGGGGCCCTCGGATGATCTGCTAGTATTTTCCTACCTAAAGTCGTCTCAAATAATTGGGCGAATATACAACGCGGTGGTAGACCTCGCCTCGCAGTCGCAGGTCTCCCCGCCGTACAATCTACACGTATACTGCTGTACTTGTTTCCTTCTACGGCCAAAAGGGCATCCACGCTCGAGCCTGTGACCGGGGGGGACGAATCGCGTGAAAGCTTCTCCACTCGGTCTGTCTCTCGACTCCCGCAATTCCATTCCTCCCGCGGGGCGGCGTCGCCTTTCCCGTGCGCCTCTTACATTCGTTTCGCACTTTTTGATCCCTTTTCTTTTCTTTAGTTTCTTCAGTTTAATTTGCTTCCCATGCTCTTGATTTGGCTCGTTTGCTCCGTTAGTCAGGTGGCGATGATGGTTCTTGGTTCAATTGGGAGGGGGTAATTCCTTTTGTCATTTGGATTTGATTCGATTTGATTTGGATATGGGGTGTTGCGTCAGAGGGAGGGAGTGGCGTGGAGTGAGCCGCCAGAAAGATAGCGTTTGCTTGGGAGCGACGTCACTTGCTTTCCCTTTCCAGTGAGTTGTGACGGCCTCCGCACTCTCTCCTCTCTTCTCTTCTCTTCTCCCGGTTGCTGAGACATGTACGGCTCATTGTTTGGTCCATACTTTTTCTACCCCAAACCGGTTGCTTTCCTCTTGAGCAATTGGTCTGTCTTTTCTTTTCCTTTTCCTTTTTGTTTGGTAGATTCTGCCATTCTGGTAAGCTCAAGATGCCATAGGAGCGACTTTTATGTTCCTTTCTTGATTTATTGTATTGATTTTGAGTATTTCCTTCCAAAACTTGATTCAGGAGGAGGACGAGGCGGCGGCAATTGATAAAATCTGATCGAATGGCTCATCACAGTAGAGCAATCGAGCAGGTAGCATGCATTGGGTGATTTCAAGTCCCTCGGGAAGGAATCAAACGCGGATCCTGTTCAATGTTTTGTGGAGAATTCTAGTACCAGGTTCTTGGATTCTCATCTAGGTTCCTCTGATTCATTTCTTGTTGCAAGTTTGCAACCCTACCGTATTCTGTTCATGGATCTGGTTGACTTAAGATTTTGAGGAGATGGATGAGGAGGACTACTCTTGGGTGCGGCGCACCAAGTTCTCGCACTCCATTGTAAGGTCGAGCTCCGGCAGGGAGCAGTTTGGTGCGTTCGTTGAGCAGTTTAACCGTGGCGGTGCGTTGAAGCAGAAAGGATTCAATTCAGAGCTCAAAATTCCTGCACATAATTTACAACCGAGGGTAAAAGGAGCAGTCTCAAACTCGGCAAGGCCGTCAATTCCGAGGGCAAAATCAGCACTTTCCCAGGCAGAACGGAAGCCGAAGGATGTGTTTTCAGATGGCCAATTGAAACAACGGGGGGAAATTAGTGATTGCTCATTGCAAGAAACATCGGTGAAGCAAGACTCCAAGGCTGGACCGAAGGGAAACGGCCTAAGCTTGGATGTTCCTCATAGACATGTGGTCCAGACTTTGAAGGATGAAAGCTCCTTCATGCCGGATTTCTCTTTCCACTCTGAGGAGCAAAGCTTAAGGTTGCAGAGAGTATGTTCTAGCCCAGCTCCTTTCTTTTCAAAGGATACAACACCAGCTAGTGATTCCACAGTACGAAGTGCATCTGTTAAGGTCATGGGAGACGGATCAAAGCCAAAAAGGAGAGCTAAATCACCTGTCCCCACTCGTGTCATCTCCGATGTTTTTAAGGAGGCGAAAGCTGCCACTAAGAGGTTCTCCACTCCGCAGCGGCAAAGGAAATCTAGCTCTCCACGGTCACTGGATGATTGTCCCCCTTTGGGCTTTTCTTCGATGAGAACTCCGAGCAAATTGAAAACTAGGAGGGCCTCTTCCTGGCCAAGGAACTTTGACAATGGAGTGGCAGCAAAGGTTGCTGCATTGGAGATACTTGAGAGATGGGCAATCGACCGCTCACATTTACTCATTGGTCGCGGATTTGCATCAGGAGCGTATAGTCGTTTGTTCCATGGAATCTACAAGGAGCAGCCTGTTGCTGTCAAATTCATCAGGCAACCTGATGACGGTGAAGATGCAGAATTGGCTGCTCGACTTGAGAAGCAGTTCACTGCTGAAGTTACCATTCTGGCAAGGCTCCATCATCGTAATGTCATTAAGGTAACTACATGAATTTCCATGCAAAATTTTGTTCTCATGTTGTGCACCTAGTCATTGCCTGTGAATCGGCATTTATTTCTTCCTTAAAGGCACTACGATAGCCGCTATGTCATTGTATAATCGTGCCTATCTATTTATTCATGGATCTGGCCACACTTAGATTTGGGTATTTTATGTTGTTCAGTTTGAAGCACACCTGAAATAATTAACATGTGCGAAATACATTATGTTGCATTGGCACATCATTAGAATACCAATCAGGTTAGCCGTAAGCCGTTAACTCTACACATCTGTATTTCTTGTTTTGTGCAAGCACTACTCTTCTGCCACTAGATTGAGTATTTTCTGTAAGAACATATATGAGGAATATGCTTACTACAATGCCAAGTATCTTCCCCTGGCGATAACAAGTATATAAGAGGAAAATGCTAAGCCAACATATTGACTTTGACATAATTATCTAACTACTCCTGCACCTTCCAGTTTAAATCATTAATATCATATTTGTCAAACACATAGCACGGTAATGGAGATAATTAATTTATATGCACCCTGAGAGTTATTTCAGGAAAAAAAGAAGCCAAAGAATTTTCATTGCTTTTTGACCACTGCCGTGGCTTTTTATCATATTATTTCTTTAGATATCATCTGATTTATTGTAACAAAGGCTATATCATCACATTGTAGCAACATTTCATCATGTTAGTTCTTTATATATCATCTAATATACTATAACAAAGTTTTTTTATCCATTCTCAATATTTTTTAACCTAATTCATTCTCACTATTTTGTTTAGCTGATTGGAGCATGTAATTGTCCACCTGTCTTTTGTGTCATCACTGAGTTCCTATCTGGGGGTTCTTTGAGAGCCTTTTTGCGCAAGCTGGAGCGCAAAAAACTTCCTTTGGAGAAGATTATTTCCATTGCCTTGGATATTGCACGAGGTATGGAATACATTCACTTGCAAGGAGTAATCCACCGTGATGTGAAACCTGAGAACATTTTATTTGATGGAGAATTTTGTGCAAAGGTAGTTGATTTTGGAGTAGCTTGTGAAGAAGTATACTGCAATACACTGGAAGATGACCCAGGTACATACAGATGGATGGCACCAGAGATGTATAAGCACAAGCCGTATGGTCGTAAGGTTGATGTTTATAGTTTTGGCCTTCTCTTGTGGGAATTGGTTAGTGGCTCAATCCCTTATGAAGAGATGACTCCGATCCAAGCAGCTTTTGCAGTTGTTAATAAGGTATTTGCTCTTTTCATCTCCCTTTTTTTAAGGAATGCGCAAAAGAATTGCACATCGTTGCATTAAGGTAAGAAAAAGGTTAGCACCGGAGTGCGAAGGATTACAATAACGATTACAGGATGGACTAAGGGAGAGCTCTCTCGGTGGGCGGGAGTGACCCTGCACCAGCCCGACGCCAACAGTCTAGATCGTTGAGGAGGTCGTTTAGGAGGGGTATTATCCCTTGGGTGGAGCTTTCGTAGATGCGGGTGTTCCGTTCCGGCCAGATGGTCCAGCAAAAAAGAATGACTACTGAGTCAAAACCCTTTCTGTCGACTCTGGGTAGGCATAGCCGCCACCTCGACCAATGGTCTAGGAGTGAATCGTGGTGGACTCGGAGAGCCTGGTAAGAAGTGAAGATGTTGAAAAGTTTGGTCCACACCTGTTTCACCAATGGCAGCTTAGAAGATGTTGAATGTTTTCTTGGTGCTGCCTGCAAAAGACACAAAGAGGCTGCACCGGTAGGCCTTGCCGTGCTAGCTGGTCAGCAATCTAATAGCGGTTTTATACAGCTAGCTACATGAAAAACTTGCATTTTGACGGTGCGGCACTCTTCCATATTTGCTTGTAGCCTGGGAAGGAGGTACTTCCAATGAAAAACGTGGTATAGGCTGACTTTGTTGAGTATATCTCCAAAGTGCTGAACCTCCAAATCAGCTTGTCTGGGGTGTGCGGATGCAGATTTACTGAGCGAACTTTAAACCAAAGCTGGAAGTATTGGGCTAGCGCCTCAGCAGTTAAAGGCCCTGAAAGTTCCGTGATCCAGGTGTTTAGATTGACTGCCTGGGCAACGGAAGTTGATCTCCTGGCACTTGGAGGGACTAGATTTCAAACGGTAGGCCAAAGGAATTGAATAGAGTTCCCATCTATCCATTTGTCTGTCCAAAAGAGAGTATCTTGGCCATCTCCAATTGTCATCTCTGTGGCTGCATAGAACATGCGTTGAATTGTTGGATCAATTGAAGGTTAGTCCAGGTGCGCGAGGGGTCAGTTTTTTGCCACCAAAGCCACCACATTTTTAGAGCGTAGCTCATTAGCCTCAGGTCTAAGATTCCTAACCCGCCGAGGTGGAGTGGCCTGCATGCTGATTTCCATGGTACAAGGCTATGGGCACCACACACTGCATGCGTGCCCTTCCAAAGAAAAGCCTGACGGCGTTTGTCAATGGCGTTGATAGCCCATGCCGGAAGGTCGAGTGAGAGCAGGTAATACAACGGTGTAGCCAAGAGGACAAGTTTCACGAGGACAAGGCGGCTGCCCGAGGAGAGGAGTTTGCCCTTCCAGCTTGGAATTTTCCTGACAAACTTTTCGAGGATAGGTTGCAATTGAGTTTTGGGCAGTTTGGTCGTTGACAGCGGCAGGCCGAGGTATTTGATGGGGAAGTGCGAGATTTGACACGGTAGCTCGGTTTGAACCATTGCTAGGTGAGAGTCATCGCAGGCATTGAGGGTTATAGAGCTCTTTTGTAGGTTTGCACAAAGGCTGGTGGCCTCCCCAAACATATGGAATATCTACTTGAGAGCCCACAGGTCCTACTGTTGTGGTGCAACGAAACATACGATGTTGTCGGCATATAACGACATTTGTTCTTGTAAGCCTTGAATTCCAAGAGGGGCTATAATGCCCAGACTTTTGGCTATGCAGAACAACACGTTTAGCGCTTCCATGAGTAAGAGAAAGAGCAACGAAGACAAAGGGTCACCTTGGCGGAGGTCCCGACGCAGTTTAATTGCTTGGCCTGGCTGTCCATTGATTAAAATTCTAGAGGACGAGGTAGTCAGGAGAAGAGATATCCATTCTCGCCACTTAGGTCCAAAACCCATGTGTGTGAGGATCTTGAGAAGGAAAGGCCAGGATACCGAGTCAAATGCTTTAGAAATGTCCACTTTAACTAACATTTCTAAAGGCAAAACCTGAAGGCAAATGCTTTAGAAGGCAAAACCCATGTGTGTGAGGTTTTGTCCACGTTTACGCTTTGCCTTCAGGTTCTTTGATGCAAGTTGGACATAGCGGAAGTTGTTGTGAATACTCCAACCAGCGATGAAAGCGCTTTGGTTTGTGCTGACCAAGGAAGGTAAAGTGGTTCTAAGTCTGTTTGCCAGTATTTTTGTGAAGAGTCCGGAGAAGCTGTGTACAAGGCTGATAGGCCGGTAGTCTGAAATGATTGAGGCGTCCCCTTTCTTCGGGACGAGGGTAATAAGGGGGTCGTTGAGGTAGGTATCGGCCTTTCAAATCAAAGAGAGCTTGAAAAGCATCAAGGATGCTCGGTTTGATCACAGGCCAAGTAGTTTTGAAGAATGTCACCGTGAAGCCGTCTGGTCCTAGTGATTTCGCAGTTGGGAGTTCCTTGATAACTCTCCATACCTCGTCTTCCGTGAATGGCGCATCCAAATAAAGAAGGCTTGTGGTGGGCAACTGGAGGAAGTTGAGGTCAAGAGTGAGTTCTCTGTCTACGCAGTTGCCCATGAGTTGAGAGTAGACCTCATGGAACTAGTCCGCAATTTGAGATTCATGTGTGAAGATTGCACCGTTATTAGTAATAGAAGAGATGGAGCTTTTCTTCTGCTGGTGGGAAGCATGGAAATGGAAATACTTGGTGTTGGCGTCCCCTCTCGGAGCCAATTAATATGGGAACACTGCTTGACAGGAGTTCTTTCGATAGAGGCCAAGCCGAGACATTTGAGTTTCAAATTTTTGCAGAGCCAGACCTCATCCGGGGAAAGAGAGCGGTTATCCTGAGCACAGTCAAACTAGAGGATGACCTCCCTCGCCATCTGAAGGTTCAATCTGATGTTACCAATTTTTTTTTGCTCCCCAGCTTTGAAGCCTACGCGCGGAGTTTCTAAGCAAGTGGTCTAGGCACTTGAGAGGGTGTGAGATGGAGGGTTCGCAGACCCAAGCCTCACTGACAGCTTGTAGGAAGTCTGTGTTGAAGTATAAGTGAATTGCCCACCTTTCCTTATCAGTTTAAGCTTTTGGGTGAACTGACTGGTGCATACAACTCAATATGGTACCAGAGCCAAGAGGTTTTGAGTTCGAGACCCGGTTGGCACAATTAAAAAAAATAATTGCAACCCACTTCTATTCCACGTCTTAGGCCTGAGAGAGCCCATACGTGAGGGGAAGTGTTGAAGTATAAGTAAATTGCTCACTTTTCCTCATCAGCTTAAGCTTTTGGGTGAACTGGCTGGTGCATGCAACTCAATAGTTTGGTTGTTTTGTCCAGAAGAACTCAAAGTGGAAGCGTCGCTTGGAAGCGAAAGTGTTTGCTGTTGAGATTAGTAAAGGGCAATGATTGGAGATAGACGATGACTGGCCCTCATGAAAACATCAGGGAATAAATCTTCCCAGTCAACAGACACAAACACTTGGTCAAGCTTGACTAAGGTCGGGACTTCCCGTTCGTTTGACCAAGTGTAGCGACGATCGTGGAGCTGATGCTCTTTTAGATCCAGATCATTGACAAAACGTTGGAAAGCACCCATAAGGCGTCAATTAGTGTTAGGATTGTTTTTGTCAGCAGTTGAGAGTATCATATTAAAGTCCCTTGCAAGTAACCACGACCCTGCTCAGCCTATTCGAACTTGTCGAAGCTCAGAAAGGAACGCTAGCTTTTGGAGGTCTTTTGTCGGACCGTAAACAGTAGTTATCCACCGGCTGAACTGAGAGCAGTGCGACGTCACTTGGAGCGTGACCGAGTAGGAATGCAAAAGGCGAGAAGAGACCGAGATTGTAGAGGTATTCCTGGCTAGGAGGATACCTCCACGAGTGTCATCTGAAGGAAGAACTTCACAGGAATACGCAGAATTGAGCAGCTGAGATAGCATGACCGGTGTGATCGCCTGCAGTTTGGTTTCCTGTATAGGAAAGGTTTCAACCTTGTATTCACTGACGGCTCCTCTAACCATGTTCCAACGTGCGCGAGTGTTCAACCCCCGCACATTCTAGACTGAGATATTACAATTAGGATTAGACATTAAGCACTACAGGTTGTACACAACGAAAAAGTTTCAGATTGCCAAATCGCCCGAGGAGAAGGATTGCTTCGGTCGAGGTGCAATATTGAAGAGGTTCGCCAGAGCCGTGATGTGGTCCGTTGATAGGGGTGGTCGAAAAGTGCTTCGTATGCCTGAACTGCAGAGTCGCTGACATGTCCCTCTACACTGGCAAGTCCGAGCTTAACCATTAGACATTTCTAAGCCCGTTTGACCGAATCCAAGTTCCTGGTAAATGATTTGGCCGTGAGGTGTCTGCCACGTCGAGGCACCCTGAGAGGGCTCTGAGTGGCCACCAGGTGGCAATGAATTTTCTGGTTGAGCAGCAAGTGAGGTTGGGTAGGGATGGCTGACATGCCTAGTGGGTTCGAGCACGTGACTTCGGAGAGAGGCCCAATGGGTGATCGGTTGTTGCATTGGGTGGAAGAAATCCGAGCCCCCTCTGTGCCCATCCGAACCTGAAACTGATGAGATGCCTGCTGGACTAGGCTGAGTAGGTGTGGCACCACACTTTGAAGAGAGTAGTTCCTGCGTGTGTTGGTCTGCGCCCTTGATACGAGTTCCTAAACCAAGGGGATCCTGCACAGTATGACCAAGATCCCTCGAGCCTGTAGCCAGAGGAGCCCTATCTGAATGAGCGGGCTGCTCCGTAGTTGGCTCGGAACTGTCCATAGGGAGGCACTATTGGCCGTCAGTGACAATAGGGGTGCAGCAAGGTACAGGGTTGAGGCACCGTTGGGCTAAAGGCTTAGAGCGCCTAGAGTTGGTCACGAGGGGTGCACAAGAGTTCCCCCATATACCTTTTAGTCTGGAAAGTAGGAAAGGATGTGAAGTTTCCCTGCCCACGCCTGCCAGTTCCAAGGTTTGCTCCCGCGTGTAAATCTGGGGCTCGACGTGTTGAGCAGGGCTTGGCTCGTTGCTCAGCACCTGTTGGGTGGCACGTTGGCGTGGGACCAGTTGATAGGTGATGGGCTCTACCTGAGGCAGCGCGCCAAGCGACATTGTGCAGGACCGGCTGGAGCGCCAGGCATCATATGGCCATCCGCCGACTGTCGAGGGATCTCACTTCGCGATTGTCACGCCTCCAGGAAAGTCGAAGAAGGCAGATTCGGCTACGACAGCCCAGAGGGTAGGCAGGGAGTCGCCAGTCTTGAACGGAGCAATGCTCGGTGCAGAGATGACGTTGTCTGTGAACTTGTCCGTGGTCACGTGATGACGGTTGGGCAACAACACCATCTGGGAGACCTTAAGCGTAAGAGAAGAACAAACGCTTTGGCCCTGAACCAGACGAACCGTGAGTCCCCATTTCTGGCTTGCCACCATGGTCACTATCCCCGTCGCTTGAAGGGTAGGAAATGTCGGACAAGGAGGACGAAGAATTGTCATCTCGGTAATCCTCCACTTTAGAGATGTGGAGGAGCACCTTGTAAGACAACTACAACTTTTGACGGAGAAGCACTTGAAGATGGCCAAAGATGGGGTTTGAGGGGTCTGGATTGCCTTGCTTCGGCTCGGCGATGAGGAGGGTCACCTCTTTAGGGATCAAGCAGGGATCAACTATCTAGGTGTAGAGTCGGAAGCTCGCCGTGTCATAGCGGTTCGCCGTATCTAGGTAAAGACATTCAACCCAGCAAGATGGCGAGAGGAGAGTTGAGGCTGTGTGCCAATCCCACGCGTGCGTCGGGAGGCCTTCGATGTCCATGGAGACTTTGAACAGCAACGTAGCATTGGTGGACTGCGCCTGTCTTGTCATGGCTTGAGGAAGAGGCTGAAATGAGAGAAATCTACCCTGTCGTGCCGCGCTACTTGATTGCGAAGGTCCTCCGACGCGAAGATGAGGAAATTCTCCAGGTGGAAGATGTGGACGGAGAAGTTGCACAGGGAATGTCGAGGTGTTCCTCCAACGCCAACGACGCCTCCTCCTTGGAAATTAGGGTTTTTGTTCTGCCTACGTAAGCAACGTGAGCACACTTGAGGTGGCTCTCCATTTCCTCGTGAGAGGTTGTGAAAGACATGATGCTGGTGACATGGTCTGGACGAGCTCCCGGGTGCCCCGAAACGGCCTACAACAAGAACACCCGATGAGGGACAAAGACCTCAGAGGGGATGTCTGGGGTGGAAGCACGACGACTGTCAGAGCCAACTGCAGTCCCCGGGGAGTCCATGGAGCTGGTCTGAGAAGATACAGACCCATGACGAGCAGCACCACGGTGCAAGTGCTGTGATGGTGTCAGAGCCCCGTAGGCGTTGGCAGGGGGTAGCAACCATGGTCCTGATGCTATCCTCCCCTGAGAGGGGGCTCTGCCGATGCTTGCAGTCCTTGATGCGGTGACCGAAAGCTCGGCAACGCCTGCACCAAGTGGGGTTAGTGCAATCGACCGTGACATGGTCTAGAGCTAGACAGTTCCAATAACGATCGATGAGGTCAGCAGGTACTTCACTACGATGCCCGGGTGGTGGGGGAGGGTGCTGGTTGACACGTCTCGAGCGACGCCTATTGGTGACCTCACGCCACCCCTTGTCGGACTGAGGGAGAGCATGTAATCTACCCTCCAGGCGCGACCACGTTGGAGATGGACCAAACAATGAGGCTGGCTGGGGTGCCACCAGTCTTGTAATCGCCGGTGAGGTTGCCGCCGCCAACCACCACCTCCAAGTAGGTTGGAGAAGCCATTGGCCTAATTGCTATGGCTGTGGTGTTGAAGGAGGTCGGTGGGTTTTGATCCAGCCATCGTTCCCCTTTGCCATGATCAACAACCGGAGAATCCTGCCCGGGGTCGAGAGAAGGGTGGAGGGTGGCTGGCATCGGTGGAGTGGAGTACTGACGCCGGGGAGGTAGGAGGGGGGTTCTCAGGGAGAGGGGACTGACTTGGTTTGGCTTAGGATAGAACGGTGTTAATGTAGCAATCCGATCACATGTCGCTGTGATCGATCAGTCCTCCCATTGCTATCAACCCTTTTCATCCCCTTATCTTCCCTATACAGGAGTTAGCAAGTTGTTTCATTCATAGAGGGTTCCTCAAGAAACATTCAGTTTACGCACTTAGCAATTTGTACATGAATTGATGGCTAACTTTTAGTAAGTGTATATTATCCGTCCTTCTCTTATGTTGGTGAACTGTTTGGAAACGAAAATGACAAACCTAAATTCTCATTTCAGAACTTGAGACCAGTTATTCCTTTGAGCTGCCCGGCACCATTACAACATCTGATTGAGCAATGCTGGTCCTCTCAACCAGAGAAGAGGCCTGAGTTTTGGCAAATAGTTCAAATCCTTGAAAATCTCAAGACAGCTCTTGATAGAGATGGAACACTCGACAAAATCCCGAGCTCCGTCAACTGCCAGGAACCTCATGACCAAAATAAGAATAGGCTTGCCAACTGGATCCAAAAGCTCTCGTATAGTCAACCTGATTTCTCCGGACCTCCGCCGCCAAAGCTACTGTAATTATGTGTCCTCCCTCTTCTTTCCAAAATGTGTTATTTCGTACAACACAACTCTGTAAATCAGAAGTTTCTTCTTGGTATGTAAGACACAATTTTTCTTTAGAGAACACAACAAAAACTTGTTTGGCTCAAAAAAAAATCTTGAAGGGAGCAATAGGGGGAAACCCTGGTTATATGGTATCAGAGAGGACTTTAAGCTCATGTGAAAAAAAAAATGCTATTTTGCACTTGTGATCTTTCTTGTATACTTGGGTGAGGGGTGAACAAATCTGACCTAGTGACAAGAAAAATGTAAATGAGAACTTGAATGCAATTACAAGTGCAAAAGTTCCTTCTCAGTGTTCATTCTCGTAGTCGTATTCCTCTTGGCTTCGATGATGTACACGTCTTTTTTTTTCCAGATGATGCTTTTCCTGGCTTCGTTTTCATATTCCTTCGGTTTGTTCCATTTTCCCCTCGGTATCTCTTGCACGAGTAGGGTCCTGTTCTTTTGCTAATAGATTTTAGTTACGACTGATAGCTTTTGTATGCATTTTTTAAGATGATAATAAATAGTAGAGATGTTGATATGGACGATATACGCGATTTTAAACTTAAAAAACTGTTTTAAAATCTGTTTTTAAAAAATTGTCTTATTTATTTCAATTTTCTGAAAAACAAAGCATAAATGAACAGATGTAGAGTAGGCCTTGGCCTATATTGTTGTACGGCCCACAAGGCCAAGAATTGACCCAAAGAATCGTGGCATGAACCGAGCAAAGCAAGGGACCGCACAATGTTGGTCCCACCTGTCAGTCACTCTATTAGTTCTCACATCTCTTACACCCCCGCTCCTCGAGAAGCTTCCATGTCGATGATTGGCGATGCCATCGGGATCCGTCGATCTACGCGGTGGAGGCCTTCCGGTAGGGGCGGATTTAGGATTTTTTATTACGCTTGAGTTAGGAAGGGTCAGATGCCACTATTACTTGAGTTGAAAGGAAAAGTTATACACTTGATTTACTTAGACTTTACACTGAAAAATATCATATGCCCTGGATTGGGGCCTGACTTTACACTTGCCTTCTGGAATCCGGAACCGGCGACACCACGGACGCCGTATTCGCTGACCCCCTCGTTGGCACGCGTTCCGGATCCGCAGGGGCAACCTCGGAGCCGCAACGCGCGCGCTCCTCTCACGCCACCATGGTACTACATCCAGCTCCCCCACGTTTAGATCCAGAGGTTTATTTGATTCCCGATTTTATTTGGTTGGTTGGTGCGCGTCTCGTAGATGCACGAGGTAGTCGGATCTAGGGTTTCGTGGGGCCCGGCTCGTTTCGTTGTTACCTTTGTCATTCTAGGGTTTCATTGGTACGCGTGTCATTGTTTACCTGTGTCATTCTAGGATTTGATGGTACACATTTCATTGTTGTCTGCGGCCGTCTAGGGTTTGATTGGTGTGTATTCTGTTGCTACACGACATAGAATAAAGTTTGGCTGTGTGCGTTGTGGTTATCCCACTCTATGCTCCTCCATACCCTCCTGCATGGATTTAATATAACCTACTTTTCTTTAGATGTGTTCGTGTATGTGCTTTAGTTACACTTTTCTCGGATCCTCCATAGCACATGCTCTGTCGATGCAACCCTTCATTTGGTTTGGTTGGGTTCTGTGCGAGCGTACACCCAAATTCCCTAGTCCTACCATGTTCCTGCCCTAAGCCAGGAAAAAGGAGAAATGTTATGTTAAACTTAACGAGCTATTGTAAAAAAAAGCTATCTTTTTATGGAATAAAATCTAAAAGACTTAAAGAGGTTTTATTCGTAGTCTACCTTAACTTATTTAGAATAAAAGACCATCCAAAGATTCATCTATCAGTAATAAAGAAATTTGGTCCACTTGCTCCATAAAGTAATCTGAGAGTTCCTATTCTTTTGAAAGAAACAGTGTACTGTGTAAGGCGTGGCTTATTTTAGCCCCGCTCAGAATGGCTGTGGGCGGTGGGCGATAGGCGACAAAACACTGTAGCAGATACTGTAGCTACAGGTACCTGCTACAGTAAAAAAAATTCGGTTTTTTTGTTTTTTTTAAAAAAATTTACTTATACTTTTTTCGTTTTTTGTTTTCGGTTTTTTTATATTTAATTATACTCAATAAACCAACTCAGTTACAATATTTTTTCAACTAGCTACATTGTTTTTTCAACCAGCTACAGTGTTTTTTTAGTAAAAACCAAAAACCATCGCTATTCCGATCACCCCCTTAACCTTGACCAACAATAGCTAGATATATGAATATTTACATCATCTATATGAATTTTTAAAGTAACTTATCAATATTTAATTTATTTATATAAATATCCGTTCTAGAACTAAAAATTATTCAACGCAGCCGAAAAGTACAGACGCTAAAAACTATACTCACCTGTGATTAATTCGAGGGGTAGCGTGGTCCGCTCAACCTTGGGAATTGTTCGGCCTAATGTGCGGCCCATTAGGATTCAGGACGTTTTTTTTTTTCTGAGGGAAGAAAGCTCACCTTTTTGAGAGTAGAAAGCTTACCTGTTGGTTGCGATCTTCCAAGATACGCAAGAAATAAAATATACCACCACCTTGTCCTTTGAAGAAAAGGAAATAGAAGCTATACATGGAACATTGATAATTCCATTAAACCGAGGCACGAGCTAAATCGCTTTTTACTGTTCTGAAAGTGCAATCATTTCTTAAGAATGAAAAAAAATATAAGTCAAATGCATATATTCTTTTACTTTTTCTGAAAGTGAAAGTTTATTTCCATTGATCAAGTTCAGCAAGATGCACATTAGTCAGCTGTTATTCGATATCCCACAAAAGTTGGAATTAACGAAGATTCCAGGAAGTTAACGTTGAACGTTCCCTACTTGGTGCTAGTTGATACCGTGATTTGCCGGTCGCCGTGCTTTTTTATTCGTGCTCATGGCAGGCGTGTCGGTCCTCAGAGCGTGTACTTTCGCCGGCTTAGGTGTTAGTTTTCAGTTCCATTTCCAAGGCTATTTCAGTTTACCAAATTCGGATTTTAAACTTTTAATATAATATATATATTTATAAGTATATATAATTTCACTTAGACGGGAATATATAATATGCACTCATCTTATGGTGCATTCAAACTAAAAAAGTCGTAAAAATTTATAAAAAATTTCTAAATATACTTTATGATTTACTTCACCTATGTATAAAATTTTAAAATTAAAATTCATTCTTTGTTAAGAATACCATTTTTTTTTTGACAAATTGGACCATGCTGTCACTATTAGATAGGAGACAGTACCACTTTATCTAATAGGAACAATCATGATCTAATTTCAATAAATTTTATTTAATTTTTTGACCTTCTTGATATGTATGATGGAAAATATTGTGAAACGGAAGAAGTAATTGGCAACCTTGCCCATATATACTTCTTCGTTTCACACCTTTTTTTTTTTTGAAAATTTTGTTTTCTTAGCTTCGCTCGTTTCAGCTTTTTTTCAGTTTCAGCTTTTTTTTCACTATTTAGTAATTCGTCTTTTTCTAAATTTTTTATATTTTTTGAGCTTTTTTGTATTTTTTCTTTTTCTGTATTCCTTTGCATTATCCGTGATGGGCTAACATATTTTTTTTTCTATTTTTACATTTTTTAAAATTTAATTATGCCTAAAAAATCAAATCAGTTACAGTGAAATTTCAGTCAGAAACCATCGCTAAAACGAACGCTTCCTTAGGTGTATGTGCTCATTTTGGCACATGGAACATTCATTTCACACATTTGGTTTATTTGGAAACTATCGATGTATGTCTTAGAAACTGGAGTAACATAGAAATGTGCATGGCACCAATATGACTGCTGTAGTATTTGTGTCTCGCCCCGCATGATTTGAATTTTTACAAACTACAGATTAGATAGATTTGCTTATGAATTTGTTAAGATTTAATTGCACGGTCCCTTGATTTTTTTTAGCCTTGAAAATAACTAGACGGTATCAACTAAACATATCCTCTACAAAACACGCAAGTGAATTATCACATTATAGGGGACGACCTCATAGATTACGAGAATTACGACTCCAAAAATCACGGTGCCCAATGCCTACTTTTATGCAGGAGCGAAAACGTCTCACTGAGAAATTTACGGGTGCGCTACGGGGTGCACTTACATGTGTATGCAAGTGTGTTATGTACGTACTCTTCTACTCCTTTTTACGGAATGAAATTATCGCGGTATAATCATATCGTGATAAAACTGCTAATGCCATATCAAATCCCCAATTATCCCTGTTGATATTGCCGTCTCCCCTAATCCTCCTTCCCCTCGTGCACGGTCGCATATAATGCAATTGCCCGTCGCACTTCGCACCGCGCTCTCCCCGTTTTCCGTTTCCGGAGCTCGTTTCCACACACGATTTTTGTCCCTGAAAAAAATTCAAAAATTTAATTCTACGACCACACGCCTCGATCGATCTCTCTCTCTCTCTCTCCCTGGAAGGCTAAAATCCCCAATCCGTCGCGCACGCCTCGATCCACCCACGCAGCAATTCCTCCCTCGTTCTCCAATTTACACCCCCCCGTGTTCTCGCGCTCCTCCAAATCGTTAGATCTCGGGCGTTCTCTTGCCCAATCGGTCCGAAAATTGTGGCCATTTGGTGTTTTTGTTTGGGAGCTGTTGTTTTGCTCCGAATCGGAGATCTCAAGTGTGATTTTTTTCTGACACAAATTTGAACTACCTCAGCGATTCGGACAGTATTGTGGTTTCAAATTGGGCGTTGTCTGTTCGTCGCGGCATCGGATCGAGCGCTATTGGAAGAGAGGTTGGTTGGGCGTTTGTGATCTGCGCCGCGCCAATCGAACTTGGTGGGCGATGAGAGCTGGCGCCGTGGCCTCGAAGGCGGCGGCGGAATGAGCGGCGGGGCGTCGTTGGGGCTCAGGTCGTCGGGGAGCTATGGATCCTTGCAGCAGTCCAACGGCCAGTCGCCGCCGCTTGCCGCCCGAAAGCCCGGGAAAATGTCCCTTGGCGGCGCCGGCGCCGGCGGCCGCGGAGGCGAACGCCTCCTCTTTGCCCGGATCTGCAAGCTCGCTGGCCGTCGCCGGCGGATGGTCCTCCTCTTCCTTGTCGCCGTTGCTGTGGTCGTCTGCTTCCTCTTCTCATCACTTGTCAGTAAAGGTGGAGGTTATCTTGCCTCATGTTTTATTCCTAATCCCTGTGACTGTTATAGTAACTAGATCGAATATTTTGACCAGTGTTATTATTTTTTTCGTTATGCATTCATTTGGTCAATGAGTTCAGTGGAATAATGCAATGCAACTTGCAAGTAATATTATTCTATGATTCATGTAGGTGTTTCTCATTTCTAGGAGTAGAAAACCATCTGGTTTAATGTAACTTGATCACCTGGCTATATTCTTGTTTATGTGCATTCTTTAATTTGCATCACCTTTGACTTCAGCTGACTGATATGATGCAAAAGGATGAGTACATTATTCTTTAGCAGTTCAGATCACGAGGAGCAGTGTCAATGTTTCTGTAATAGTTGAGCTAGGCAATTTGCATCGAGTGATTAGAGAGTAATATTGAGGTGTGATCCCAAGTTTTGACTTTTGAGTACTTTGGTTGATCTTTGGTTACGAGAGACGCTTTAATCAGTTCTCTGGAACTGAGGCGCAGACTTTGTTGGGATGCATGGTGTTTAATATAGTTAATGTGGCTTATGTATTCCTAAAAGTTCAGACCTTACAATGAGCTTGAAGTATGAAAGGTGCTAGTGCTGATAATGCTGTCAAAATTTGTGCCTTTGTGGTACCGGCTAGGTAGGATTTTGGATTGTTAGTGCTAGAGTTGTTTATTTTTTAATCATTTGGTCAACTGCATGCTTGTGTTTACACCTGTTCTTTTACATTTTTCAATATGCATCTTGTTTGACTTTGGCAGACTAATCTGTTGCCGTTTAACAATTCACTATATGGAGTTAGTCCTTCATCTAGCAGTCAATTTGCACACTCATGGTTACAATTGCCCTTGGTTGGTTAGTCACTCCAGTGTCTTATTTAGGACTTGATAGGCTTGAAGGACTTGACTCTCTCCTGGTGCTAATGCATCATGGGTTGCCTTTTTTTTTTTTTTTTTGACAAGGCCCCAAAGTCTAACATGTTCCATATGATGCCAATTTAATGTGTCCAATATCGTTTGCTAAACATTATGTTTGAAATATGCCGTATTAAAGTAATACATAATCATTAGCGGTAAGTACACTTTGTGTTTTCACCTTCATCTGTATCTTCCAATACTGAACTTCAATATCTTCTTTTGGCTTATTCTAGATGAAGATGCACCACCTGGTATTGAAACCATGTTTGGATTTTCTGATCATGTCCGGAGCTTTGTGAATCCTGTTTGGACATCTTCGGGTAGACCAATAACCCAGAGAGATTCTTTGAGTGGAAATGGTTTGAATACAACATCACAGACAGAGAAACAGTCTGACACCGGTCATGAAAAAGTTCAGGGTCTCCTGCAGAGTTTCCCACCGGCTGTTGTTCTGGAGCACCATCCTTGTGAAAATTTCTCATTTCCTCCTCCACCTATCGATAGGAAACGCACTGGACCACGACGTAAGTTTTGACTAATCCATTTCAGAGTCACAAAAGTTCTGAATCTAACTATAGTATTTTGAACTTGTGTAGCGTGTCCTGTTTGTTATGTGCCTGTTGAGCAAGCCCTGGCATTGATGCCAGGTGCTCCATCAGCATCACCTGTCCTTCGAAGCCTAAATTATTTGTTTGAAGAGAATTTGATTTTCAAAGAGTCCAACGGTGGTTCTTTGTTTGGAGGTTATCCATCCCTAGAGGAGCGAGACAAGTCTTATGGCATAAAAGACTCGATGACAGTACATTGTGGGTATGTCCATATGGATCATCTGCTTAAACTCTTGTACATCTATATGATGACTGTTTATGGTGTTATGCTGTCGCACTAAACTTTTCTTTATCTTCAGATTTGTGAGAGGGAAGATACCTGGTCTCAATACTGGGTTCGATATAGATGAAGCTGATCTTTTGGAGATGCAGCATTGCCAGGGGACAGTTGTTGCTTCTGCTATTTTTGGTAATTACACCCTCTTTCTATGTCAGTTCTAATTACAAGTCTCATGTAAACTTGCTTATTTGTGCTTTCTCAGGAAATTATGATATAATGCAACAACCAGAAAACATTAGTGAATTTTCCAAGGATACTGTTTGCTTCTTCATGTTTCTGGATGAAGAGACAGAAGCTGCAATAAAGAACTCCACTACTATTGATAATACTAAAAGAATTGGACTGTGGCGGGTGGTTGTTGTCCGCAACCTTCCAAGTTCTGATGCAAGGCGCAATGGAAAGGTACCTGTACATTTGGTTATTTTGATTTTTCCTAGTCAAATCTGTGGAGTGCCAGATACTTCTGGCATGGAGATGCATAAGCGCACAAGTCAATTTTCAGTTTAGTGGGCCATGTAAATTATAAGTTATTTGTGTAACTAACACAATTATATATATACAATCTACATACATGATGTTTATGTCATATTCTAAAACAAAATGACCTTGATCTAGATAGGTTGATTGCTAAAGTTGCCTACTTTGTAAGGTGGATGAGTGCAAAAGGGATTTAAGGTCTATGCATTTCATCTTTATTGCATTTTGCAGATTAAAATCAATGCTGCAGCTGATGTTTTGGCGATTAATATGTTTTTCATTCTTATCTCTATTAAGTGAATGTGTGAAAATGGGACTCCAGAGTCCAGATCCCCCATCTACCATTATCATCCCATTTTCAAAGTTTTTTTGACTTGAAAACTATTTTTCTGTTGTTCTGTAAAAAGGCAAGAGGATGTCATGCTTAATGTGAATCAGCGTAAACAATATGTTTTTGTAATCATTTATGGTCCTTGTGTTCTTTTCCTCAAACAGGTTCCAAAACTATTACTTCATCGGCTTTTTCCTAATGTGCGATATTCACTTTGGATTGATGGGAAACTTAAACTAGTGAGGGATCCTTATCAGCTATTAGAGAGGTAAACATTACACACTCATGGAGTTCCATCTGCTACATGTTTTAACTGCACTCTGCATATAACTCAAGGAACATTTAGGTATGCTGTCAGAAAGTAAGTTCGCTTGTTGCCAGTGCCGCAGAAGCTCCATCTATTGTACCAAGATCCAAGTTGCATCACATTCTTATTCTAATTTGTTTGATTTGTTGAAGTCTACTCTCATCTAAACTTCGACATCTTGGTTTCTGATTTCTATATACACTGTTATGTTACAGATTCTTGTGGAGGAAAAATGTTAGCTTCGCTATTTCCAGGCATTACAGACGCTTTGACGTCTTTGAAGAAGCTGAGGCTAACAAGGCTGGTGGAAAGTATGATAATTCTTCGATCGATTACCAAATAGAGTTCTATAAGAGAGAGGGTTTAACCCATTATTCATCAGCTAAGCTTCCTATTACGAGTGGTAATTGCTTCTTCCCCCTAATTTCTGACCTAGTAATATTTCCGACATACATCTTCCTGATAACAATATATTGTGATTAACAGATGTTCCTGAGGGCTGTGTAATAATAAGGGAGCACATCCCCATCACCAACCTCTTCACATGCCTTTGGTTTAATGAAGTTGATCGCTTCACCTCCAGAGATCAGCTAAGCTTTAGCACAGTGAGGGATAAAATAAGGTCGAGAGTTAATTGGACTGCAGACATGTTCCTGGATTGTGAAAGGCGCGATTTTGTTGTTCAGGTACTTTTGAGTTAATGTTTTGTGCGGTGCATTTACTATTGATTTTCTGCACACCCTGTTGTTATGTTATATATTAGTGTTTGCTTATAGTACTGGGATCGTCTCAAATATAAATGAAAAAGGAAAATAAAACATGATTGATGATAATGCTTTTATTCCAGAATGTCGTTGTTGTTTGTTATTGATCACTTATTTTTTCCGTTCCTACTTTACAGGCATACCACAGAGAACTGTTGGAGCAAAGGCTGGCTGCCTTAAGAAGTCAGCCTCCACCGCCGCTTCCTGTGGTGCGTGAGCAACCTAGAAAGATGCTTCCAGACAATGCGGCAAAGGAACTTGGGAAAGCCTCTGCAACCAAGAAGTTAACAGGGAAGCGTACACGGGATAGGAAATCAAGCTCAAAACGGCCCCATCGAACTAAAGTCACTGGTGGGAAGGAATTCATTCAACTGTAAATCTCCAGGCAATTTTGCTCCCATACAATTGCGGATCCACAGTAACAACATTCCAACATGGTTTTATTATTTAACTTCTATTCGTGTTCCCCTCCCAAAGGCTCGAAAATTTTGTCAGGACTTGTTGATAGCGGGTTAATTTTTTTTTGTGTAAATAAACATTTTAGAATAAAGGTGGATTCAACTAGTAGCTGCTTCAATTGAATATATTTTTGATCTAGTGATTTAGTCAGGAACGGGGTTGCAAATGATAGTTCCGTACAACTTCCTGCATTCCTGGTTGGTATCAAGGTAAATTTTGAGTTCAGAAACTAGGTCAGTAGCTATCAAAAGCATGTTCTTATACTATCTGTTCGTAATGGTTTCTGTTTCTACCTTTATTTAGAAAAAACAAAAGTTAATACGAACATACGGCTTCTCGAAGCGATTTTTTCACTATTCTCATTATCATCTCACTCTAGAGATAAGACAGAGGGTTACAGGTGTATTACGTATTTTACTCCTCTTGTTTCTATTACACGTGCATATCATTCTCATTTTCTCTATCCTCGTGTTCTTCTGCTTAAAGCCAAAAATTATAATCCAAAATTCAAAGTCATTAGTAAAACATTATACGAATGCCCCATGGTATCTCCACATTCGTTTGTGGAGGGGTTTAGTTGAAACCTTGGCTCTTTGGAAGTTCGATAGTGTTCATGTTGGGTGGTAGCACTATCATCTTGACTCAATGTAGCCCAATCCATACTTCTTGTTTTTGTCGGTCATGAAACAGTTAGTGTCTTGTTTTCCCATATGCTTCAAGAAGTTCAAACGCGGCACTAAAATTCTGATAGCTTTCTATTCGCCCGGTGCTGTCGAGAAGATTGATCAAGAGTGAAGTGTGAACTTCACTGAGTGTGAGCCGTTTGGTGAGCCCCATGGTTCTATTGAGGTGCCTAAAATTTCTTTGTTGAGACTTGAAACGTGTCTTTCCTTGTGTAGTTGGATCTTATGCCTGGTAATGTAGTTTAGTTGTTGCTATCTGATCTGACCAAGCTGAAGTTGCTTCACAATTGATCAAGCAAGAGAGCAGCGAAGAGGCCTTCAGCTTCTGCTTCACAATTGATCCATTTGTCACAATGGCGATCGGCGGTGGCCTCTTCCTGTACCACATCCCAGGCTTCGTCTCCTGCGTGGTGCTAGTCTACGCCTCCTTCGGCGACGTCGACCTGCACCTCACCGCCGCCGTCAGCTGGCGGGACCGCGGGAGGCTGACGTCGTCCTTCGTGGAGGCGCGCGGCGCGAGTCTGTTCCTGATTCCTGCAAGGCGAGGCGCTGTACGTGAATGGGCGGAACTCGAACTGGCTCATGGACCACGCCGTGTACGCGGCCACCCGCCCGTGCGTGTCCTGCATGCTCGAAACCACCGCGTGTTTTAGACGTCTCGGGTAACATGTTAGATGCATTGGTTACAAGGCATGACATGATTTCATACTTATCCCTTCACCTGTCTGGTATGATTTCACACTCCATCTTACCTGTCCGGCATAGTCTATATATGTAATTTTTTGTTCTTCATTCTATTCATCGCATGATTGCTCCAAATATTATATACTCTCATGGTATCAGACACGATCGCTCTTACGACCGTACCCTTCCACTAATTCCACCAACATGGCCGGCATAGACAACACCACCGCCACCGCACACCACGAGCAGGAGGCTGCCGCCATGGCCGGCGAAGACGCCGCCGTCACTGCCGCAGCACGCCATGAGCAGGAGGCCGCCGCTGCTGCGCACCGTGCATAGGGTATTGTGTCGGACTCGAATTTGGAATCCAGAATTCTCTGTAATTTCACTGCACTATTCTCTAAATCAGTAGATAGTGCTCACAGTATATTGCTGAATCAACTCACACATCGCATGATAATCATAAAGTTATAACATAATTTACATCAGAGTTCAAAATACGCCACGACGGGCGACCATTTTACATAACAGGCCTTCCAAGCCAAATACTTACAGATCAAAAGTATAGTAGCAAAAACGAAAATATCAGCGAAACCATAAGTCACAAGCAGGCAACTAGGGGTAAATGCGTGCTTCTATATTGCCTACCTCTAGGTAATATAGGTGCATACCCTTACGGCAAGTCTACATGCTTAGGACGGGCTATTTAGAAATCCACCCTAGTTGCAATTTTTGGCTCCTTGGCTTGGTGCAACCTTATAGGCATAATGATCTTGACCTCCTGCTTCTGAATATGATGATACGAGGGTGAGCACACTAATCACCGTGCTTCGCGATCCAATACACAGAATACAATTATTTAACATGCATGGTTTGACAAAGAATAGGTTCAGATTATTTTATTTGCTGAAAATTTGCTTTTAAAAGACGTAACATATTTATATAAAAACCTCCTAAGACTTAGCCATTTAGACTAAAATCATAATATTTGAAAAAGAATTATGATGATAGTATTGGTACAGATTACATCCACCTTTACATGTCACCTGCACCATATAATCACTTTTCAGCGTTATAGCCGCTTACTTTATCATTGGGACGACACCCAGGGCAACATAAAATCAGGACTGCCCATCGTCCTCTATTTTCCTTTCTAAGTCATTTCCTTTTAAAAAGTATTTTTGAAATAGAACTATATCCAGGTTAGGTTCCTATGTCCGTCTTTGATCGTGGGCACGGCTATTCGAATAGTTTTGACTCTGCAGAGTATATACATTTTCACCACAAGAGATAATCCGCTCGTTGCCCCACATGATTATTTAGGCATGTAATTGAGTAGATCATCACGGTAATCTTTCAAACCACCTAGCCTCTTGTTCTCATCTTACCCTATAGGTGCGGTGGGTCTCATACGTTGCGCGAGATGTTAACCACTGATACTAGCACCTCCAAGCTTCACTCCATATAGTGCTAGTATGACTGGAAAACAAATCACCCTCCACGTGGTGTCCCTTTAGCCACAATAGATCCTAACATTTCCACACTTTCCTCCCCCAACCTGTGAGATGAGTCCGAGGTTCGATAGATTTACTCAGCTAAGTTGCACTTTGCAGACTTGTAGCTATACTATTTTACAATGGGAGGTCTTGACCAGACTCGGTCCTCAGGGTTATTTGGACGGTTCTACCACAAACCACACACTCATGCACTCCAATGCACCATACCCCCGAACCATCCGCCCAGACGAAATAGCAATTGGAGGTTTTAGGGGTATAAAATAATGATCATTATGAAAATACATGACCACTTTCATTTTCCACTTTCCCCAAAATTGCTTTTGTAATTGTATGGGGATTTGGGGTATTTAGGTTACCAAAATTACCACTTCCATTCACTGTTTGGCTGAGAGTAATGTTTGAGTGAAGATAAGGAGGGGGCAGTGGTTAGACATCATAGTCGATTGGGCATGCATAAATGCGTCCAGGTGTAGGTCTTCCCAATCCATCGATACGTATGCTCTGTCAAGTCTAACGAGAGTCAGGCTTTCTCTTTCATTACTCCAAGTAAATCGTCGGCCATGCAAGTGCAGTTCCTTGAGCTCGAGGTCGTCAATAAAGCATTGGAATTTCCCCATGATCCGTCTATGGAGATTTGCGTTGTTCTTGTCTATAGTGGATAGAATCATGTTGAAGTCTCCTGGTAGCAACCAAGGGCTAGGGCAGGAGGCTTTGACATTACGGAGCTCTTGTAAGAAACGAGGTTTGTCAGGGTCTGAAGTTGGTCCGTAGACTGAAGTTAGCCACCAAGTGTTGCTGCTAGTCTATAACGTCACCAGAATCGTGACTGAGAAGATTTGAACCACGGTGTTAGAGACCAAAAAGGATGAGGTCTTCCACGCAGAGAGCAAGCCGCCATGGGAGCCCGAGGCGGGTAAGCAAGCAAAATAGTAGACTGAACCTAGAAGCTGCATTACAAGAGATGCCGGAATGGCATCTAATTTTGTTTCTTAGATACAAACCATGTCTGGGTCATGGTCGGAGATCATGTTCCTGACCACATTTCTATGAGCGTGCGTGTTTAGCCCCCGCACGTTCTAAACTAGAATTTTACAGTTAGACATTCATCATTGGTTACGACCGGCAATGGCAAAAGAAAGGTTGCAGCTATCCTGAGGTTGTATTGTCTGAGCATCCATGGTCTGCAGCGGAGCGTCGTCGTTGTTCAGAGGACTGAGGTTGAAGAGGGCTGCAAGAGCTTCAATATGTTTAGGAGCTAGAGGATTATCAAACAGTGAAGCATAAGCCTGCACCGCTTTGTCGTCGAGGTGATCCTCCGCTGTCACGATGCCTAGCTTGACCATGAGCCATCGCTGCGCCCACTTGACAGAGTCAAAGCCTCTAGTCGGCTTGGATGACAGGTGCTTGCTTCAGCATGGAACCCTGATCAGGCTGCATCCCTTCAGTTGACGACGGTGATTCGGTGGGTTGGGGAGCAGAGGCTGAGAGAGGAGGAAGACAGCTCTGCTCAGAGGGTTATGGACGTTTGGTGTGTGTTGGGAAGGCTGAGAAGCCAAAGGATTTGAAACTCATGGGTTATTGCTCTGGGCCGACGGACAGGGACCATCCAGGAGATCGAAGTCGGTTGGTCTTTGAGTCTGTGGCCCATGCTGAACTTGACGCGCGTGGCCTGGCCCAGCGGTCGGCCCAGGCACCTGACCAGTTGCGGTGGCAGAAATTTCTGGTGTCTGTGGTAACGCATCTTGCCCATTTGGGAGTAGATGACCACCATCGCGGTCTCCAACGTCACGCCCTAGGGAGAAGAGCCGCAGGGAATGGCAAGACCCGTGAAAGCCGTTGCTGGTGAATCAACACGTCGATCGGGGAGTGGATCCCCGTCAGTTCCCCCTTAGGGGCTGTCAGAGGTGTGGGCCCCTGTCAACTGAGGCCCTTCCCTCCTTGTGCGCATCGGCTGCCGGAGGAAGGGAGACTGTCGGCGACGATGAGAGGCGCGGGAGGTCCGCCGCCAGCGATGATGGAAGGCGCGGCCAGTCCTCCCCCCGAGGGGAGGAGATCTGCTGCATGTACAGTGAGGCGCGGGAGGCCATCTTCTCCGCAACCGGGTGGAGCTCATCAATCTGTGTCGGGGGTAGGAGGCTGGGAGGTGCCGATGGTGGCGGGCGGGCTCCCCTCGGTGGCGACAATGACGAGGGCAGGGAGGGGAGGTGCCAAGAACGATTGATGCAATTGCTGTAACAACAATGTGTGTAGCCTTCGCCATTGTTCCATCTCAATGTAGCACGACCCAAAGTCCCGTCTGGATGTCCTTAAGCGTAGGTGAAGAACCAGCACCAAGGTCCGGCACCAGAGGAGCCATGGAGCCCCATTTCTGGCTGGCCTCCGTGACCGCTATCTCCGTCGCTAGAAGGGTAGGACGACTCCGAGGAGGAAGACGAGACGTCGTTGGGACGGTAACTTCAACTTTGGCAATGTGAATGATTATATCGTAGGATGGTTTTCTTCTCACGAATGAGCAACGACAGCTTGCCGAAGATGGGATCTGCAGGGCCAGGGTTCTCTTCATCCGGCTCCGCAATCAACAGGGAGACCTGCTTAGGGATTGCATTTGGAGATGCTCTATCCAGCACGCTGGCGAGAGCAAGGTTGACGTTGTGTGCCAGTCCCACGTGTGTGCCGGTAGGCCCTCGATGTCCAGTGCTACCTTGAAGAGGAGCAGTGCGCTGGAAGATTGTGTCTGTCTTTTCCAGGGCTTGAGGAACAACAAGGTGAAGTGCAAGTACTCAATTGAGTGGCTTTGAGTAGCCCGATTGTGAAGCTCTTCTGAAGCGAAAGCGATGAGGAAGTCCTCTAGCCAAAAGTTGTGGACTGAGAATCCGCAACGAGGGATGCAGAGCCTCTCTTGGACACCGCCGGCCGGTTCCCGCCTACGTGTGCAACAAGAGCTTGTTTTAGATGAGTCTGCAGTTCCACTTGCAATGTGGTTCGCAGCATGACACAGACAGCGTGCTCCGGTCTCCCGTCAGGGTGACCCAGCATGGCAGAAGAGGAGGAGCTACGAGGTATAAAGACCTCATTGGGAGCCTTTGGTGTGGTAGCACGATGGCTCTAGGAGCCTGCTACGGTGCCGAGGGAATGAAGAGAGTTTGAATGAGCAGAAGGGGACTTCGGAGGAGGGGGGTCTGTGCACTGAGCGCCGTTCGAAATAGCGATGGTTTCTGGTTTCTGATTGAAATTTTATTGTAGTTAGTTTATTTTTTACTGTAGCTAGTTAGCTTATTAGGCATAATTAAATTTTTTTAAAAAAATTAAAAATAGAAAAAAACATGTTAATCCATCACGAACAATGCAAAGGAACTAGGGCTGTAAACAGGCCGAGCTCGAGTGAGCCCAAGATGCCGATCAAGTTTTGAGCTGAGCTCGAGCTCTGCTCGGACGAAGCTCGAGCTCGGCTCGAGCAAGCTCGTCGAGCCTCATTAAGTGATTTAAGTGATTTCTCTGCAACAAAGTGCTTAAAATACGGTGGGGAAATTCATACCAGAGGACCTTTGGGGATGTAGGCATCGCGCTTCCAATAGTAGATGACGAAGCACTAGAGGGAGCCGGAGATGAAGTAGAGAAGATACCCACCGAGGCAGTTGCGCAGCCACGACCGCAGCGGATGCGGCAGCCCGCGCCACCAGTCGCCGGGCACCACCGCACTCAGGAAGATCTCGTTATACCACTCTGTCTCCTCCTCGAACTGCTGCAGGTAGTCGTCGCTGAACTCCACCGCCGCTGCCGCCATTGCCAGCAGCGATGCATGTTGTGTTTGGGTGGTGGAGGCCTGGGGGAGTTGTGAAGCGTGGGAGAGGCCGGGGTTTTCAAAGCTAGTGCGATGTGTCGTGACCTCAAAGCAGCAACAGTCTGAAGAAACATTAAGGAATTGTGGTTTAGGCGAGGAGGGGCGGCGGCGGGGGAGAAGAGGGGCGGCGGGGGGGGGGGGGCGAGGAGGGACGGCGGCGAGGGAGAGGAGGCGAGGCGGGTGGGATTTGGGGGTGACGGGAGAGAGGAGGCGAGGCGCGGGTGGGATTTGGGGGCGGCGGGGGAGAGGAGGCAGGAGGCGCGGGTGGGATTTGGTGGGAGGCGGGAGGCGCGGGTGAGATTTGGTGGGAAGCGGGAGGCAGACTGAGGGAGTGCGACTGTGCAAGCAGCTGGGGATGTTGGATGTAAAAAAATTTCAAGCTTGCGAGCTATTCGAGTTCGGCTCGTTAAAGCTCGTGAGCTTGAGATTAAGCTCAAATTCGACTCGTTTGGAGTTCGAACCAAACTCGAATCGAGTCTAGAGCGAGTTAAGCTTGAGCAACTCGTAAGTCTCGAGCTTTTTTTATGGCCCTAGTTCCAACAATGACCAATAAGGTCTATTGGGATCTCCGGCTTCTGGTCCACCGAAAGCGTTAACCGGGATTCAACACGCTTCCATCGACACCTGTTGTTGACCAGGCGCAGTGGTGGACCCACCGGAGGTCAGGTGGGCTGACGCCCCCCCTACGCCGGCCGCTCCCCCCGGCGAGCAAGCGAGGAATGAATGTTAGCGAGCTTGACTTCTAGCCAGTCTTCACGCGTGCATCACCCGTCCTGAAGCGTCATTGCCTTGCATGGCATTGCATGCAATCTTCATGCGAGCGTCACCAATCCCGAAGCGTCACCGGTCACGCCGAGATTGCGCTTGCCTCAAATGGCGCTGCATGCAAGCCCAGCGCTAGCTTTCACACGTATGCATCAATCACGCCCATGCATACCTTTGTTCTCTCGGCTTAGGCTATATATTGTAACTTATACGGTTATACCTTTGAGTAATGATATAACTATTACGCGGGAATCATTGCTTCTATCAATGAACACCAATGAAGCTGTCATCCATCACGGTGCTCGGTCTCGGTGCTGTGCTGGGTCTACAGGGACTCCGTCACGGTGCAGCAGATCGGCTCCGAGCTCAAGGGCCTCGGCGTCGGCTCATTCGGCCTCGACTGGAACACCGTTGCGGGCTTCCTTGGCAACCCACTCGCCTCGTTGGCCTTCGCCATCTTCAACATCATGGCCGGGTTCGCGCTCACCGGTGGAGAGGCACGCAGAAGATGCACTTGCCACCGCCTGCACCGACGAACTCCTGCAGCACCCCGCCCGCGCCGCCTTACTCAGACATGGCCTGCTCCATCGTCATCGAGCCACCACCGCCGCCGAAGGAGGTCCTATTAGCCCCTCCTCCCTAAATTTTGATTTTGGGTCCGCCACTAACCAGACGCCAACCTTCATCCATCTCCGGAGGCAGTGGGAGGAGGCTACCTTCTAGATGGGATTGGCTGGGAGGGGCACCTAGCATTGAGGCTGCTGGAGGTGGCGCTAGTGCAACCGCCGCCACCATCGAAAGAGGCCTCTTCCCCGAGGAAGCTGACGCCGAGGCCCCAACAACAACCACCTCCAGGTAAGAGGCTGATCTTTGGAGGGAAGATGAGGGGTTTTGACCTTGCCAATGCTGGTCTTTGGAGCGACCAACGTTGGGAGGGGACGCCATCAAGGAGGGTTGCCTGGGGAGGGATGGATGGGATACTGGTGGCCGGCGGCCATAGCGGCGTGGCGCTGATGGGGGTCGATGAGTCCGAGGTGGACGTGTCAAGGTGGGGGGTGGGCCTTGGGGACAGGTGACGGAAGTGGCTAGTTGGATAAAGTTAAAACTCAGTGGCATGTAAGGAAACACAATTTTTATAGTGGCATATAAAAAAGTCCATCTCAGTGGCATATAAAGAAATTCTCTTCATGGTAATGGATTGCTACTCGTATCACCACTTCAACAGCAGCATAGCAAAGAGATGGAAGACAACACAACGATCAAGAAACCAAGAGCCGCCAAATCAATTTCCTGTCCTGGATACGTGAAAACGGATCCATATGAATTAAAAAAAACTCGCCATACAATTCAAAAATGCTACATCGTGTAATATCATGACGACGTTACAGCAAACGCTCTGATAGGCATATCAAAGAAATACAACTAAAGATCAAACCACTCTACCCTGTGAAGATACCAAACTGGGTAGATCAAGTGTAAGAAAGGTGCAAACAAATTCTTATAGTGAAATCTAGGGTCCATTTGAGCTGTAAGTGTGCTCAATAGCGGATAATATCACTCAAGATGCTAAAGAAATGGTTGATATCTATTTTTTCCTCTCCAGCATAAATTGCTTCTGCGCTTCCTCCTGATGGCCCCTGTGCAGCCATCTCAACAAGTGTATACAACTTCTTGATTGGCATCTGCACCAATGGAAGGATTGTAAGAATTTGGTCACGCAAGGTTTTTGTTTGAAGGGCCAACGAGAATACTAGAAAAAAGATTACATCGTCCAGCGCTTCTGCTGCTGCATCAATATCTCCTTCATCAAACACATCGAGATGCCGCAACACCTGCAGAGAAGCCAGATAAAGTCGGTAAACAAAAAAAAAAAAGAGCAAACCTTCAGTGTTCCAGAAATAGTGATGACGAACAGAGTTCCCTGCCACACTACCGCAATCTACCAAGTGATCTACCAAGTGAAACGACTCTAGCATCTTGCATTTTAACCACAGCACTATTGCAGTCGACAAATGCATTCTAGTAATTCTCTCACCTTTGTGGCATCCTCCTTTTTCAGTTTGGGGACATGGTAGGTCACGGAGAACACATCACACATACCAACGGATTCTAGAAATCCTACTTCACTTGTGGTTCCAATAACAAGCAAGTTCTTGCCCTGCAAATGATAAAGAGAGATGCGAGTCAAAAGGAAAAATGTTAAGACAAAGCTGGATTGCGTTTTTTAATATAAAAGAAGTAATTATGTGGCATCAGTGCCCAAGTTCAACATCCAAGTAGTGGAACAGTAACCAAGTATTGTGCTCAAGGATAATACTAAAGAAAAAGTGCGATTGTACACACCTTAGGAGGAACCCTCTTGAGGAGGACCAGAAGGGTTTGTGAGATCAAGTTTGAAAAGCGTGGTCCGATGGCAACATACTCCAGTAACCTATAAGATTATACAAGAGTATCAACACACACTTGAAAAAAAATGGAACAAAGAAAGGATGCATGATAGCAAACTTTTGTAAATTTGAGGGTCTAGTACCTTTCAATGTCATCAAGAATTATGATGCTAAACTGAGATTTGTATGCATCCTCAAAAACCTGTACTGCCATGACAAAACACACCACCTCGATATAATTCTAAAGCATACGGAAAGCAAACAAGATAACTAGAAAAGGCAAGTACATTTCTTTTTTAAAAAAAAGATGCAGAAGAACACAACAAAAAAACAGGATAGGTCTTTCAAGTAGATTCTTCCATATGTTAATTAACTGACTACAAAAGGCTATCAAATGCATTATATAAAGAACATCTCTGACCTTGCAAATCTTTGCACACTTGCTGCTTTCACTGAAACCAATCATTGTTTCTGCCGATATCTATAGTGAACCATGATTAGAGACATTCAGTCCTATACCTTGCAATAGAGGATGAAGGAAAACCGGAAATAAAGGAACTTACAACTTTGACATAAGCAAAATCACTGTCAATGCCAACAGTAGCTGCCATAGCCGATTTACCACTGACAAACAATTAATATGAAATGAGGTTCCAGCAATGTTTTCAAAGACAACAAAGATGTGTTTTAGACACTGTACCTTCCAGCAGGACCTTCCAAGAGGCAGGTCACAAGTGGGCTACCTTTGCTAACTTTAACTTGTTCCACAAGAAGCATACCTCTCTGATAAATGTGCTTATTTGCCTTGCCACAGTCAACAATACCACGTAACCTGTATATTTTGCACAAAGATATGAAGTTGTCAAAGATGACATGAAACACCATTAAAATTCTATTAAATATCGAGGCCAACAGTACAGATTAAATAAGAGACACATGAATTAATGAATTTAAAAATCATATATGTGTTTAGTTCATCCTGAAAATAAGAAATTCTTATAAGGCTGACAACGCTATAAGCATGTGATTTGTTTTAGTCAAAATTAAATTGGGCATGACATTAACATTCAGCAAATGTACTCGCCCAAAGAAAAATAGATTTTCCTACTAAGCTAGCTAATGGATATATCACCAAACAACCCATGAATTGCCGCATATTCTAGTCCATCACACGCTAGCACCTGAAGTGCTTGTTGATTGCAAAAAAGCAAGGCGGGAGATTGACATGCCCGTGGCCAATGTTGACTATGAATTAATAGGAATCAGAATTGCATAATTTATTTGTAGGAGCATGGCATCAGCCAGGTGCAAAAGTTTGTGAAAGCACATTGTGTTAAAGACTGTAAAAATCAGAGATGCTCCTATGCATCACTATTTCAAAGTTGCACAAATATTAAAGCATGAATGAAGGGTGAATGGTGATTACTTACCCCTTCTCTTGCTTTAACATTTGTGCAATTTGTATTAAGGGGGTGATGCATAGAAAGAAAAAAGTTCCACAGGACACATGGGGAGAACTAATATGGAACTAGATCTGAACCCAGCAATGCCCTAAGAAGAAACTGATCATCTAACATTTGAAATTTGTGCGGACAGGAGTCATTTTGCTAAATTAATGTTCATATCATGCACGCACCTGCATCTTTCAAGGTCATCAGTGGAAGCACCAAATGCAGGAGTAATTTCTTGGAGTGCATTCACAAAATCATCCATAGTAATCTTAATGCTTTCCTCATCCAAAGGTTTCGTGAGGTCATCCATGCTTATCTGCCGGTTCAAAGCAAATGAGACGGCACTTTTAACAACACCTTCCAACTCTGCTCCACTGTAGTTCTTTGTTCTTGCAGCTTCATTCAGAAGATCAGGTGTCATTTGGATGTGATTTTTACAATTATCGATACCATACAGTACAAATCTTTATCATATTGAATAAGAACTTCCCACAAACCCCTAGTTAGTCATACTAAAAAGTAGGACTGAAAAAAAAATGACATTGAGTGTTAAAGTACGGAAGTAAAGACAGTCAATTTTTTTTTTAAAAAAAAATCTAGTTTGAAAAATAGCTCTAGCTATGAAAATTTTAGGAAACCTTTGCTGTAATGAACGCAATGCCTAAAAAAATATTAATTCACAAATAACATACCTAGCTCTTGAAGATTAACATCTGGAGAAAGGAAAGAGTTCTCTTTCATCTTATTTGTATGAATTAGAAGAATTTGCAAACGACCATTCTCATCAGGCAGGTTTATCTCAATATGAACTTCCAATCGTCCAGGTCTGCAACAGATGTATCAAAGGGCAATGAGCACATGCAAATAGCAAATCAAAACTACCAAAAGAAAATATGGTCTACTTGCACAGTCCCTAAAATAGATCAGCAAAAGCTCTTTGTGAATTGCCCTGTAACATGCACCACACTAGGGAGTGATGAAAAGGTACTAAATGCATGGAAAATGTGATAATGCCAATATTCAAAGGCCTAATATATTTTTCAAAATCCAGCTTGAATGCATTTACATAGACAGATTTGCTAGATCAGTTTATCTCATCAGGCAACTCATTTGTTTCAGTATGACACATTTGGGGCTACCAAACTAATGACTTCACTGAATAAATGGCCAGATGATCCAAGGAGGGTCACAACATACCTCAATAAAGCTTCATCAAGCAAATCCTTACGATTGGTCATCCCAATAAGCAATACGTTATTCAATGCCTCAACACCATCTATCTATAAAGTAAAAAGTAGAGAGTTCAGTCAGAACTCAGTAATACATATACACAAAGAGCATAAACAATTCTAAACTACAAATTCTAAGAAAACATACCTTTGTAAGGAGCTGGTTTACAATGCTATCATGTACACCTGTACCATCTCTGGTAGATCCTCTTGACTGCACAATCAGAGTTTCATTAATTTAGGTATTTTAAATAAAACTGAAGTGATGCTGCACATGGTCTAATCTTACAGTACAATGGAACATGCACTGGACAAAATTGTTAGTTACAGAAGAGACAAGGAGTTTGATGTGCAAATTTAGGTATAATTGAAGAAAAATATGAAGGGATATAAATATAATATGTATATAATAGGTTTCATGTAAAACAAATGGTATCTAGAAGAAACCATGCCACACAAAACTTATGAGATACTCTTTTGTGAGGGCCTTTCCTATACACGATTACCCACTATCACAGCAAACTTTAGAGAGCTATTGATATTCCAATGATCAGGGGTGAAAAACACTAGTACTCTCTGAGACTCCATTGAAATCCAAATTGATAAGAGAAATCCAGTACTATCTAGTGATAGTTGCAAGATAATCTTCGTTCTACCATCTTGAGAAAGCTCTAGGCAAGTGAGAGTATGCATGATGATGTGAATTAAAGCCAACAGAACTTCACCTTGCATATAGCATCAATTTCATCGAAAATGATAACGTGGAGGTCACTCTGATCACCTGTGTTCAAAAGGTGGTACAAAAAGACAAAAAGTAAGTGTTCAAAAGGGTTCACTCCACACAGAAATATGGGAAGGATTTGCTGATGAGGTATCGTACCTCGTGTCCTCTGGTCATTTTCAGCATCAGCAAACAAATCTCTCACGTTCTTTTCTGTTTCTCCAACAAACTTGCTCAAGACTTCAGGTCCATTCACAATCTGAGGTTAGAAAAAGGAATTAGACACTAAAGACCTTAATGGGAAAACATTTAGCATTATAGTGTTAGTTTTAACAAATCATATAATACTGACTACTGGGTACTTGTTCTACATAAAAATGTATTATGATACATGACAAGTTCTCAGCATAAAATGGACTATGATACACAAATTCTTTATTGAATTATTAGCATATTCAAAACAAGATGTTGTGGCTGAAATTTTAGTGGATGGGTGGAAGGGATAACTGGCCAGGGAGGCGATGGATCGCCCTCTTAGTCAGTGGGATGCTCCCAACCGAACAGGGAGGCTCTGATCTTGCCGACCAGTTAGGGAATTACTTGTTTATTGATTGATTGTCTCTCCAAGAAAATAATGGCAGCCTTTATAGAATAAGCGCCCAAACCACCAAGGAAAATCCAACTTATTTAGGAAAGCAACTAACAATAATATCCTACGAGAGAAACTAACAATCTGACTTGTCCCTTTCTTAGCCTTGATCTCCTTCCTTTGATGCCGCTGTGCTGTTGCCTTCTGCTGCCATGGCCCCAGTATGCCGACGCCGTTGGTAATATTTAGCAATAAGCGCATCCACAACACAAGAGAACTGAGCACCCAACAATTTTAGTCTTAAAAAATAATTTCTTTTCTATTATCAATGCTGGTGACAACAAAACTATGTCAAACCCAAGTTTTAAGTGTAATATGCATATAGAGTAAAGTGTCCCACTAACACATACCAGAATGAACGAGACAACAGGCATTACACGAATATTTAGACAAGTAGCAAAACTACACTCCATGTTTAATAAGAAAATCCATACCTTGGGCTCTTTTCCGTTCAACAGTTTTCCAATTTGACGGGCCATAAGGGTCTTGCCAGTACCAGGAGGCCCATATAGCAATATACCCTTCACATGTTTGATACCCAATCTACAGTATTCAGTTGTTAAAACAGCATCTATTACTATTGGCAGAAAAATAAAGCAGGTACCGTACTTACCTACTAACAACGTGGGGAGGAAACACTCTCGAAGCAAATGCCCTACGGAATATGTCTGTGAATTCAGCACTTAACCCACCTATCCCCAATTTTTCCAGGTTAAACTCTTTATGTTTGAAAAGCTTGCTGCTAGCAGCTTCCTTTTGGTTGATAACCTGCAGTACAATAACAGGTCTTATTATGGTATTTTCACAAGTTATAAATAATGCTAGTGTCACATTCACTATTAATAGAAGTGCTGAAAACAATATAGAAGGTATTCAAAGAAACCTTAATTCCTGAATTAGGAGCAGCCTCAAATATGATGTATGTATCGCTTGACAGGAATCCTCTGTCCAACAGTGTGGAACTCTCTTGGCCCTCTAGCAAAGCTTGATTGACGGTAAATATATAGTTTGTTCCATAAAATTCAAATGGCACTCTTTGTCCATTTGTCATGACCTGTAAACAACCCCACAAATCACCATTTTGGGCACACAAGTGGAATTAGCATTATTAAGTTACAGGCATCCTCAATCTAATCACACATGCGATATCTCATAAATAATATACACACTAAACTTATCCCAATGAAAGAAATAAGCCCTAGTCAGCAAAACCATGCTAATTGATTATGCCATACCTGATCCAGAAATCTCTTCCGAAGTTGTTGGGAAAGAACAACAGCATCCAGCTGTGAACCAAGCTTATGCATATGAGACCACATTGATCAAGCATTAATGAAGCTCCCATCATAAACAGTCCAATGAACTTACCTCCTCATTTCGGTTGGCTCTTGCCTTGGCGTACTCTATCTCTAATGTGACCAATGCCAACTTGAAATCATCAGGGGGGACAAAACTGGACAGAAGTATTATCACGGCAAACAGTAAGGTAACATACAATCATAAAAATTATTGATTTCTGTGGACAGTTGAACTTCCTACCTGCTAACAGTAATGGAATCCCCAGCTGAAACCTTTGTCTGCCGACGCTGAACAGCATTCAAGGCGATGCATCCAATAGCAACAGCATCATGGGCAGTGGATATCATTAAGGATCACAAATGAGAAGAAAAAAGTATATCTCCATAGGAAGGTCAGCACACAATATCATCAAAGCTTCATTCGATTCCACACCAGAGCTTATTGAAGGTGAGACAACATCACAACATGATGTGATTTTAACCAAGGTAGATTTCAGGGCAACAATCCAAAAGTCACAATACGACGAGCCCAGTACAGAACACTAAATTTCAACACCAACACTAGAATGACATAACACTAACGTGTGTTTGCACTAAGACAAATCATAATCACGTGCCTATAATGAAAATAGAAAGTTTATGTCCAAGTCGACTCATTATTCATCAAGGCTTCTCCTGCCCAACCAAATGGAATTCTACAGATCAACAGTTGCAGTAATGGTCACCGATGCAGAACTCAGAAGGGTCGATATTATGGATATCATCTATCCAACTTATCTGCCTTGGCAGATGCCTCGTGGATTAGCGGGGCACAATTTTACGAAGCAAGTAGAATAATGGAGTCACCTATCAGCTACAGCAAGGCAATTCATTCCAGAGATGAACTGCACCACGTCGAAAGTTTCAATATACTCAAATTGCCAACCCGTCCCCCCGAGATCACCACAAAAAAACATAATCAAAACTCCCCCGAAGCCAAAAGAGAGGCGCGGGATTCTCTAGACTGCAGGATTCAAACGGAAACTACTACCAGACCAGATCAAAGCGCCGGACCATCTCACGTAGGAGAGAGATCTCATCTCAGGGCATGGGCGAGCAAAGCAAACAATCGATTACGAGATCACGTGAAGGATATCGCAAGGCGAAGACCAGGGCGTCGCCGACGAGGGCGAGGGCGTTGGGGAAGCGGCGGAGGTCGGAGGGGGAAACGTACGCGCTGTTGGTGAGGGCCAGCTCCTGGCTCGGCGTGCTCACCACCTCCATGGACGCGCCGGCGCCGGCGCCGGCGCCCGCGCCGCGCCCCTGGTAGTGCCTCCCCGCCATGGCAGCGCCGCAGCAGGGTAGAGAGAGAGAGAGAGAGAGAGAGATCTCGCGGGAGATCGTGCAGCGCGGTCGCAACTCGGGAAGAGAACACTTCGGTCGGTTTCTGACTCCCGAGCCCGTGGGAGAGACGAGACGGAGCAAGTTTTTTTTTTTTTTGCCTGTCCCCTTCTTGCTTTTCGATCTGAATAAATAACATTTAGCACTGATATAAATGCTTATATAAATAAATTAAATATCAATAAACTGTTTTAAAAATATTATTTTGACAAGTCACTTCAAAACGATAATAAAGAATTTGTCCTATTTATTTATTCAAAAAAAATCAGTCATAAGCTATAAATTATAATAAACATAAAAGAAATAGACCTAATATATCTAGAAGCCCTAGTAAAATTTTCTTTTCCTCTAAAAAAGAAAATTTTTCCTAATATTACTTTTCGGCCGCTAGATGCGCTCCACTTAGCGGCGCGCATATTTGGCAACCATTCGGTCGGATGGCCACTCGATCATCGCGCGCCATGTTGATAGGGGTGCAAACGGAGCGAATATTTTCCGACTGTCCATCCGTCCGTTTTAATTTGGATAGAATTCGGAGCAAATTTTCGGATATCCGAAGGTTTTGCCGCATACGGAAACGGATTCGGATATTTTTTGTCGGATACGGAAATGGATTCGGAACAAACATTATCCGATGGATACAGAACTATCCGGATATTTTTTCGGATAGTTATCGGATATTTTTTCGAATAGTTACCGGATTCAACTCAGAACTCAATTTGGATTCGGTTCGGGACAGCCTAACAGGCACTTACTAAAAAGACCATAACTTTCACAAACGGGATCCGATTCGGGTCTTCTTGTACTCGTTGGAAAGTTTATTTCAAGACCTACGTAATAGATAAAGCCTCATCTTCAAATACATCACGAATTATCTGCTATGATCAAAATAATGTGACAGCTGTAAAATCTAATTTCCTTTTTGTGTGAATTCGAATCTAAAACAATATAGGGTTGAGTTGTATTCGGTTTGAGAACCATATGGACGTCCCAAAGAGCTATCTAAGCCTTGTAATTATAGCCTTTAGGGCTTAGACTACCTTTTAGAAAAATCAATCTACTAAAGTTTGTTCGAATTCATCATTGCTACCGAAATTCTTTATGGAATTAAGAGTGTTCTTCAATCAAGATCGTTCAGTTTTTTCGCTGAGAATTGGGTGTACGGTAGATCTTTGCTTGATGGTTGGCAAAATCAATGCGAGCGTGTTTTGACGGATTAAAGAGTGTTCGTTCCTTGCACTGGCATTGGAGGATCATTACGATTCATCATGACTTCCGTGAGTATCTATTCTATGTCGAGAAGATTAGATGACACCGTATCAAATGATGTACTTGACTACTTAGCTATGGATAATTCTTACTTTCGAACTGCGTGGCATATAGCTAGTTAGCTACTACTTGTTTAACTAGTTTCTATCATTTACCTGCTACTTTGCTAACTCGAATTTACTAGTTACTTAACTTGTCACTGTCATCGTGTGAAATTTGCTTATTAAACTACTACTGTAGTTCTATTTTGGATATGTAGTATGGTGATTGATCCTTATACATGTGATATATATGGTTTTTGTTTTTGCGTATTATCCGACTAAATATTCGTGACCGAGACTAACCGTATTCGGAGTGGCATGTATTCGTGACCGAGAATATCTGTATTCGTATCTGACATTATCCGTGTCTGATTCTGACTCCGACAAAACATATGAAAAATGATACAAAATGAGCAATATCCATCCGTATCCGCTCTGTTTGCACCCTTACATATTGACATCAATTTCGAGTTTTGAAACCCAGCATCGACAACATATAATTCTTTTTTGCGCGTTTATAACAATTCTTTTTTTTTCAAGAGATCGTTTGCAACAAAATTGGGTCACAATTTTTTTCCTCAGGGATACACATCATCCATAAACCAACAAGGAAAACTCCATAAGACAGTAGCCAACTCATCCTTTGGACAAAAACACCAAACTCCGGAAAAGCCTCAGCTCGACTTTTGCCCAAGAATCAATCGCGTTGCTCAGCACGCATAGGCAGTAGTGATGCAGACCGCCCATGTATCATAAAGATCGGCAACGGAGTACTCAGCGATCACGTTCCGCTGCAAGAAAGAGAGATCTGTGTCAGTTCCTTTTTCCACACTTGAAAAACACATTTATAGCATCTTTTGTGAACATTGCAATCATGAAGATCGGCAAAGGAGTACTCACAAATGTCAGCATTCGTCAACCATATAACCTAATTCTTTGTCCCAGCAGAGGACAGATATTTCAACAAGTACTCGTTGGAAGAACAAGTGTCCGCCAAATCCTGATGAAGTCTTGTTATAGACTTCTGCAAGGACTTCAGAGCAGGAAGCAAGGTTCTGGAGTTCTGCTGAATATAGTTTCCATGAACCTTACACAGCTCCTGCAACAAAAATGTTGGAATTTGATAAATCTGGTATTTTCACCAAATCGTCAGCTTCAATAAGGAAAAAGAGAATGATACCTGGGCCCAAAGGAGGATAAATTCCAGACGGGGACAACTTTCCAAAAGGTCAGCAAATGCATCATCAATCTCTGAAGATACTTAAAGGGTATTGATGAACAAATTGCTCGCACATTGGATGGATCCACAGCAAAAATGCATTTCTTAATCAAGGAGTACAAGGGCTCTCTGTTGTTGGTTTTCCGCAAGAGCCTCCTCCACTTTCTATAGATATAACATGCACAGAAATTTGTTGCAAATTGATCGGAGTAATTTTGAGACAATACTCAAAAAGACAGAATATGAAGTAAATACCTCAGGGGTAACATCAATGTCAAGATCTGTTGGATCAAAAATAAAAGATTCGTCAACTGTGTACAACAGAACACCATCAGTGGTCGCTGCAGCAAAAGATCTTCCTGTTGGAGCAAATTTCACACATTCCGTCCGCGCTGTGGGTTTTCCACGATTTGCCATGGATCCAGGTAAACCAAGGCCCAAGTTACCTCTTGTATGTCGATCAATTCCTTCGTCAACATCACTATCTTCATCGTCAATTAGATCTAGCGCACCCGCATCTGTCATCTTTTTTGAGTTTAGAAAATCAAGAACTCCATCCAATGAAAGATTGCGAGTAATCTGTAATCTATGCAACAGCACCTGCGCAGGTGACAAATACGTAAAAACAATGAATAAAGTCAACCATTATTGTGGGCAAAAGGCATGTTTACAATACTGTCAATGACTAAAGATATGTCAATGAGGCCATGTAGTAAGATGTTTTGACCTAACATATGTATCTTAGTGTTAGGATTAATTCCTTAAATTTACATAGAAAATGGAGCAACATTCAGATGCGGTTAGCTATTAATGTCTTAAAAGTTTGTCGCACTACCAGGTAATAAGTTTTGCCACTAAGTCGCCAGATGCAAACATTGGGTAACAATTAGTAATATACAAATACACAATAACGGAATTGTAGAGAGAGTATGCATAAAAATGGAGGCATATCAAAGATCATACAATTAAAAGAAAAAGGATGAAATGTATGTGTGGTACAAGGTTATTATTATCACAAGAAATATTTTCTGACCTGTTCTCCAATATCATACATGCATGGGCCTGTTCTTTTTAGCTCTGGCTGATGGCTTTTTGACTGTTTGCGATAGAGATTGCGGAAAGAAAGATACTCGCTTACGATTTTTGATAGTACAGATATTAGTTTTTTAACGTGTACTACAATTAACTTGTAGACCCCATCTTAAAAAAAATATTATGTTTAAAAGTTAGTTACTATAGCAAAAACCAAAAGCGACTTTTAGAAATCACAAAAAAACAGGACCTATATTTGCTGTTTCCTCCAGCTAAAATATAGCTCCCATCAGCAGAATAGCATAATGTTGTGAAATACTTCCCTACGGTTGTGTTAGCTGCAGATCTTCTATCAGTCATTAGGCGCCCCCAGCAATATCCCTGCGGCCTTCGATTGTACACATCAACAAGCCACCAAAAGGATCCCAAAAATGGATTAGGCCATCTAACGTGCTGCATGCTATCTTTATTATAAAGTCTACTTTAATTCGCAATATCGAATATCATCATTTTTGCATTTAATTCTTCAAAATAAAGTTTCTTTGTTACCATCTTACCACCAAATCTTAAGGTTTTACATCCATAAATCAGGGCATGTTCTTTTTAGCTGCGGTTATGGTTTTTGGTTAAATTTTTTGAATTTTAGCTGTTTGCGATAGAGATTACAGAGAGAGATATACTCACTTACGATTTTGAATGGTACAGATGTTGGGCTTTTAACGTATACTATAATTAACATGTAGACTCCATCTTAAAAAATACTCCATTTGAAAGTTAAGTACTGTAGCAAAAGTCAAAAGCCGTTTTAAGAAGCTGAAAAGAACAGGCCCTCAATTCTGAACTAAATTGAACCATTACCCTGATTTATAATTTACAAACAAACTGCAATCACGCATATAGGCTAATTAAATAAGCATTGCATATAACTAATTTTTTGATTAAACTAATATGCCAAATTTTAAGCACATAAAATTTAAACAAATTATACAATTATGGAAACTATGTTGGAAGCCTACACATGAAATTTCATAATTTTTGAAGCTCGTTTACTATATGTAAAAATTCCTATAAATATCAAAATTGTACGACTTTTTGAGCAACATTTATAGTGGATAAAATTATTTAAAAAGTTGTAAAATCAAATACGTTGTGTTAGGAGGCTGCACATAACATTTTGTAAATTTTTAAGCTCATTTACTATATTTAAATTTTTAAATAAATAGTATAAAAATAAAATATGTAATTAAGCTAGCTAATTAGCTAGCTTAATTACCTGCTATATTGCCACTAGACGGCAGGCCACCTACCGTATTATGGTCAGGCGACAGGCCACTTGCCGTCTGGTGGCCGGGTAGCAGGCGCTTGCCACCGGCGGCGGAGCCACGTGTCACCTACAAGCGGCTGACACCCGATGACCGAACGACAGAAGTGCCTTTTTGTCAATACCATGCACATATGATTATTTTTGCAAATATGAGTGCAAAACACGCTATATTTGCTAAAACTTCTACCAATATGCTCATGTTGAGCACCGAGCTACATAGTGTTGGCTACTACTACGAGCATCTGATCTGCCCATGTTCGAATCCCATGTTCCACGTGCGCTTATTTTCGTACACGCGTGTGCATTTCAGTGAAAAAGTGTGTGTCTATACTCCATGAGGTACTTGATAAATCTATAATTTATCTAGCGACCTCTGCTTTAGATGTAATGTGTGTTTCAGTTGGACGCATATATGTGCAGCCTGATTTGGAGCATGGAGCAGTCAGTGGCAAGCTCAAATGGCGGCGGTGGCCAGAGCATGGCTTTATAGCGACACAGGGCGCTAGAGTCTAATTCACTGTTAGGAGAGCAACACGGGGTGGAGAGCGACTAATAGGAGATGGAGGGCCAAATATTCATCTCCTTGTGAGCAGATTCGGTGCCTAGCATGATATTCAGCAAGAAGTATATATAGCCTGATTTTCTCAACTAGAACTTGTTTGCCCTGGTCTTCAGGAAGCATGTTGCAGATAATGCTTAATGTGAGAAAATCATCACTCTTCAAAAGTACACCTGTAGTAGCATATAAAAATTCAAAAGCTTGCACCACTAGAATTTGCCATGTCCTGCATTTCCTACACTGTTTTAGCTTTGAATAAAACGTCATTACTAAAAAGGGCTTCAGACATGCTGCGCAATCTATTGTTGTCAAACCAAGATTTCTTCATTTTCCCATAACACCCACCAACTGGTTGCGAGACATGATGAGCATCCCTTGCATATGCAATGACCAGTAGCACATATCCTTGTATTAGATTGCCTGCAAAAGTTGTAGAAGAAGCAAACTGCCTAGAATTTGACACGCGATGAACTTTGCAAAACTCCAGCAGGTGGCAACTCAACCACGGCCAAGACATTTTCATTATCATTAGCACAGAGCTTAACATCTAGAATGTCAGCAGTAGCGTGACCATCTCCATGCGTGGTCAACAAATTCGCTTGGACTGAATTCCTTGCCATCTTCAAATCATTCGCAACTAGCATAACTAGTAACTTCTTGATTAGCCATCTTGGTGGGGGGGGGGGGGGGGGCACGGTGGTAGAAGCATTAGTGCATTGTTGCTGCAATTTTTAGACCACATCCCCATCTCAACTATCACACTTTTTCACACCAATTGCTTAATCAGGTGGCCAGGGTGGTAGTAGCCTCATTCCACTATCACTGTTTATAGAGAAATGACCAAGATGCAAAAATCTCATCTCAGATCTGCTACTCCAGCCCCCTCGAATTGGTGGTGGAGGTGGCACTCGATGCATCCAGAGGGCGTGGTGGAGTTGGCGAAACACACGGAGCAGTAGGAGTTGCCCATGGTGGTTGTGGAGGTGGAATACTGACCAGCATAAGGACGAGCGCTCTCATGGTCATAGGTGGTGTCAGTGCAGTCAATGAGCACCCTTGCTTGCCCTTTCGATCCTATGTGCACACGGCGATGCCTTATGCGCACCCGAGACACCCACTTGACAAAGACCCTGGCTTGTACCCTTGCTTTGCATGGACAGGGCAGAAGCAACGAGCTCAGTGACAAGTGGAGTAATCTTGACACTTGTTGGGCACATGGTGGCACCAGCAGGTAAAGAGGTGGCCATGGTCATAGCAGTGGTTGGTGGTGTGGGCGAAGCCTCCGTTGGGGTAGTCACAGCTGTCAGTGCACAAGAATTGTGGCTAGGGCGCGATGTCGAACACCTAGTGGGCGCTGTGGAGCCGAGGCTATTGGTGGCAGCGTCTCATGCTGTTGTAGCCATCGACACACCAGCGCCGTGGTCGAGACCCTTCGTCGAACACCTTGCGGGCGTCGCCACGATGCCGTCAGCGGGAGACAATAGCATGCAGTTATCGTTGATGCAGTAACCATGGGAGGCTTCTCAAGCTCGTACTGCATGGTGACCAGAACAGAAGAAGATGAGTGCCCAAACATGATATGTCCTCTCGAGCATGTACACCTTCTCGAAGCCACATGCATTAAAGATTTGGTGAAACACCTCCTCAGTTACTTGATAGAGTACAGGGCTCACCGTGACACAAAGAACATGTCCGGTGTTCACCTCCTGGTGGCCCCGCATTTCATCGAACACCCGACGTGCATGACTGGGATGGCAAATGCTGCGCTAGTGGTGGCGGCTGCCTTTGTAGCGGTGGCCATAGGGGACATTGCGCGCATTGGCGCGACCGTCGTTAGTAGCGACGTGGAACCTTCAAGCACATGGACCGACGTAGACATAGCCACACATCACGAAGGGAAACTTGCCCACTGCACGGATGTCGTTGGTGTTGGAGTCGAGGCCTGGCGTCGAACACCTGGCGGCGTGGCAGAGGTGGTGACAAGGGCGTGATCCCCCACTACGATTGATAGTGGGGAGGATTTCGAGGGACTCACCATGGCTAGCAATTTCTCGCACAACTCCATGCACGCCCTTAGTTCTGTCCTGGCCATGGCTTGGAGTCGGCGATGTAGCAGAGAGCGAAGTGGGAGGCTCTGATACCAATTTGTTAGTCCTTCACTTTCAGATACAAATCAACACTAGTACTTGGGTAATTTGGATACAATGGAGGAGGAATTGGATAGAGTTTAGACCGGGATTAGCAAGGAATTAAGGGTAGACAGAAGAACAGCAGGGGACTAGGAAAACAGAGGGAGCGGTCTGGAGGAAAAAGAAGTGGAAGACCGATGCATGTACGCTCTCTCCATCTGATCCAGGAGTGCCGTTTGTAGCTCACTCTGTCATCTTGGGCCACAACTCAGCCCAACGCCGAGCCCATGTCGTAGTCCATCCAATGCTATCATGTATGAGTCCATGACACTTCCTTGGCCCGCGGCCCATCGATGTCGCTGGCGTAGTCGCGCTCCGCGACGGCCGAGTCCTCTGCCTAGCCGAGACCGGCGCAAGCAGCAAGCTCCGCTGTGATCGACCCGGGCACGCTTGGCACGATCTGCGAGTTCCGGTACACGAAAGCTACCCCGGTTTGGTCCACTCGGTGCACCCGATCGTGACCCCCCCGAGTCGGAGCTATGGGCCTATCCCCCGAGTCGGAAGTGATTGTCAAAGCCGAAATGGCTACAGAGATCTTGGCAGAACAAGCTTCTCACAAAACCATCAGAAAACATCCCCTTTCAAGGCATCAAGAAGCGCCTGATCACTACTTTTCTACACTTATTCCGTTATTCGGCATGGCCGGCAGGCCGGCGCTTCCCAGCCCGGACCTTGAGGAACTTCGGACATTTTACTCTTCGTCCATATCGTCCGCTTCCTCGCCCTCCATGAACTTCATCTTCTTCACGGCCTGCGCTGCGTCGCTCCTGATCGCCCCGCTCGGGACCTGGATCAGAATGTCCGACTTCTGGCCCGTCTCCGCGTTCACCAATCCTCCACTCCTGTCGACCCTGTAGGCCAGCTCGTCCTTCTGGGGAGCGGCGTCGATGTACACCGTGCAGTTCTCGTCAATCTCCTCCTGGATCAGCATCTTGGACAGCTGGGTCACCACCCTCTTCTCGATCCATCTCCTGATTGGCCTTGCACCATACACCTGTTAAAACCAAAATGTACAGCACTGAGTTCGCATCAAAGCAAGGTGAATGTATGGGGAATTTTCTGACGGATGAGATGGATGCTATCACTTACCGGATCGTAAGCCAAAGATAAGATGACATCCAATGCGGCATCGGTCACAGCCAGAGCAACTCCCCTTTCGGCCAGACGGACGGCCACGTCCTTCACCTGAAGACGGGCAACCTTCCTGAGTTGCTCGTGTGACAGAGGGTCGAATATCACAATCTCGTCAAGGCGGTTCAGCAGCTCAGGACGGAAGTGCCTCCTCACCTGCACACAAGCCACTCGAATTGAGCACCACATCGCAAAGGAAACAACAACTTGGGAGATACATAGCTGGTTCTGAAAGAGAAACTCATACCTCCTGCATGACAAGATCACGGGCAACCTTCATCGAGTTCTCGCCCACCATCCCTGCAAGGAGGTGCTCGGCGCCGAGGTTCGATGTCATGATGATCACGGTGTTCCTGAAGTCCACTGTCCTGCCTTGCCCGTCAGTCAGCCTTCCATCATCGAGAACCTGGAGGAGAGTGTTGAACACTGCAACGTGTGCCTTCTCAACTTCATCGAAGAGGATCACACTGTATGGCCTCCTCCGCACTTGCTCTGTCAATTGCCCACCCTCCTCGTGGCCAACATAGCTTCAGCCAACAAAAAATTCCAAGTCAGCATCCAAATTCAGTTTTTTTTACAGCTAAAAATGCAGTGGAAACACTGGAACATCATTAGTAGCATGTACTGCTACTTACCCAGGTGGTGCTCCGATCAGTCGAGCAACCGAGTGCTGCTCCATGTATTCAGACATGTCGATGCGAACAAGAAGGTTCTCGTCGTCGAACAGCTGCTCCGCGAGGGCCTTGGCGAGCTCGGTCTTCCCGACACCAGTCGGACCCAAGAAGAGGAAGGAGCCAGTAGGCTGCTGTGGCCGGCCAAGGCCAGCCCTCGACCTCAACACCGCTTCCGCGACGGCGTTCACGGCTTCTGTCTGTCCAACCACCCTCTGGTGCAGCCTGTCAGCCAGGCCAACCAGCCTCTCCTTCTCGTTCTGCCCAAGCCGGGTCACCGGAATGCCGGTCCATCGGCTCACCACCTATCCACAAGGAAGAACATCATTTCAGCACACCGCACAATATATACTGCAAGAAGCAAACAGCATTGCTTGTTTGCCATAGCTAGGAATGTCTGAAGCACACATACCTCAGCAATCTGCTCAGGGCTCACGGTTTCAGTGAGCATGAGGTTCTCCCCCGTCTCGCCCTCCAGCTTGGCGATGGCGACGTCGATCTCCTGGAGGGCGCCGTACTTGAGGTCGGCCACACGGGCCAGGTCCATCCGGCGCTCGGCCTCCTGCAGGGTGAACTGCAGCTCCTCGCGGCGCTGCTTCAGCTTCCTGATCTCGTCGATCCTCTCTTTCTCCTTCCTGTACTTCATCGTCAGTGGCTGCAGCTTGTCCCTCAAATCGTCCAATTCTTTCCTGACCTGAACCACATCGAAACAGTATCAGTACAAAATAGAACATGGCAACTCAGAATAACGAGTATGACTAGAAGAATGAAGGATTCAGGATCGTAAGATACACACCTCAACCAGCCGTGCTTTGCTGGCCTTGTCCTTCTCCTTCTCGAGCGCGTGGAGCTCGACCTCCAGCTGAATCCTCTTTCTTTCGAGGTTGTCGATCTCCTCCGGTTGGCTGTCGAGCTGCACCCTCACATTCGCGCAGGCCTCGTCAACCAGGTCGATGGCCTTGTCGGGCAGGTGGCGACCTTTACAATTCAAAACGATCAAAGAATATGTGAGATCAAACCTGACGATTTAGCATATGCCTGTGAATATGTGATGTGCCATGAAGCAGTTTTGGCAATAACAAGAACAGCGAGAGCACTTACCCATGATATACCTCGCCGAGAGCTGCGCGGCGACGACGAGCGCACGGTCCTGGATCCTCACACCGTGGTGCCCCTCGTACTTCTCCTTGAGCCCTCGCAGTATGCTGATGGTGTCGGCAACGCTCGGCTCAGCGACGAGCACCTGCTGGAAGCGCCGCTCGAACGCCGCGTCCTTTTCGACGTACTTGCGGTACTCCTCCAGCGTCGTGGCGCCGATACACCGGAGCTGGCCCCGCGCCAGCATTGGCTTGAACAGGTTGGCCGCGTCCATGGACCCCTCCGTCCTCCCGGCGCCAAGGACGAGATGTATCTCGTCGATGAAGAGGATCACCTTCCCCTCGGCCTCCTCCACCTCCTTGAGCACGGCCTTGAGCCGCTCCTCGAACTCGCCGCGGTACTTGGCGCCGGCGACGAGCGCGCCCATGTCGAGCGCGATGAGGCGGACGTCGAGAAGGTTGCTGGGCACGTCCCCGCGCACGATGCGCTGCGCGAGTCCCTCCACGACGGCCGTCTTGCCAACGCCGGGCTCGCCAATGAGGACGGGGTTGTTCTTCGTGCGGCGCGAGAGGATGCGCACGACGCGGCGTATCTCCTCGTCGCGGCCGATGACGGGGTCGAGCTTACCTGCCTGCTCGACGAGGTCGCGGCCGTAGGTCTTGAGGGCCTGGAAGTTGGTATCGCCGGAGGCGGACTCCACCCGGCGGTTCCCGCCGCCGCGAAGCTTCTCGAGCTGGGCGCGCACACGCGCCGAGGACACGCCGGCCTCCTTGAGGCAGTCGGAGATCTGCGAGTCCTCGAGGAGGCCAAGAAGCAGCTGGTCGACGGCGAGGTGCGAGTCCCCGCGCTTCTTCTGGGCGGACTGCGCGCGGCGGATGACCTTTATCATTGCTGTGGACGCCGGCACGGTGTCCGGCGGCGGGGACTGCGATGGCAGCTTCTTGAGCGCGCTGCTCAGCACGCGCTCGAACGAGTCCGCCGCCGCCCCGTCGCCGCCGGATGCCTGCGAGATCGCCTGCCGCAGGATCCCCGCCTTGTCCGCCGCCAGCGCCGCGGCCAGGTGCAGCGGCGTGAGCTGCGCGTGGCCGGCCTCCGAGGCCATCTCGTGCGCCGCCACGAGCGCCTCGTTGGTCTTGTGCGTGAAGTTGTCCGGATTCATGACTCCCACTACCTCTTCTCCTCACAATCTACAACAAAAATCAACCTCTCTGCGTTTGTGGAGCTGAGCTGAGATGAGATTACCAAGTGTTCGTGGAATTGCTTCGCTTCTGTCGGTGTCTGAGCCACGGCTCGAAGCTGGAGAGCGGTGAGCATTAGAAGGGGGGAGTGGAGAGTTCGGCGGGAGTCTAGAAAGGAGTGGAAGGAACGGGAAGAGAAGCGGCGAGATGCTGCGAGTGTGTTCTTATGATATGCGGGGCCGTGTGCTTTCTCCACCGTGGGATCGTCATTGGAGCGCTGCGGATGGACGACGCGTGTGGCTGCGGATGCGGTTGCTCGATGTCGGCTTTTCTTCGGCCTGGGAATGGCATTATGGTAGTAGTCTCTGACGCGTGTGGTAGAAGACTTGGGTACATTGGTAAAGTTGTGTGGGGTGGGTCCCATGAGTCATTTCTTGCCTTTTTTTATTATTTTGCACCCACCTACGTGGAGTAAAGTTTTTGGCGCTCAGGCAGCCACTAAGATTTTCTTCTAGAAAGGAAAGAAAGTAGGGTTATGTTCTTTTTCATTTTTAGTCAATTTATATTTATACAAACTATAATAATTAGTTTTAAAATAGTGTGCTTTTTTTAAAGTGGGCTCAATAAAAAGATTATAGTAAAAAGTATATCGAGTTTAGCTGTATCGACTAAAATCGCATGCGACTATTTTCCTACACTGTTTTTCAAAGATAGAGGAACGACGGTTCGATCTCCCTATCTATGCGTGTGTTAGCGCCCTACTTGGCCTACGTCGCTCACGCTCATCCTCCGTGGGCGCTGTCTTTCAAAGGTAGGGGAACGGCGGTCCGGCCTCTCTACCTCCGCGTACATTAACGCTCTGCTCGGCATACGCCTCTCTACCTCTGCGTGCGTCACCTCGGTGGGGCAGCACGGCTTCGTCGGGAGCCTTCGCCGCTGCCACCTTGTAGGCATTGCCTTGGCGAGACGGCCTAACTTCAGTGCGGGACTTCGCCACTTGCTTTGCAGACATCGCCTCAGCGGGACGACCTAGTTTCGGTGTGAGACTTCACTGCCGCTTTGGAGGTATCGCCTCAACAGGACGACATGCCAGGAGACTTCGTCGCTTGCCTCATAGGCATCGCCTCGGCGGGACGGCACACCTTCTCTGGGAGACTTTGCCGCCCGTGTTGGAGGTAGCGCCTCGATGGGATGGCACATCTTCTCCAGGGGATTTCACCGTCCGCCTTGTAAGCATCGCCTCGGCCGAACAACCTCCCTTCGACGTGGGACTTCACTGCCCGCCTCGGCGGGACAACACGCCTTCGCTGGGAGACTTCGTCGCCCGCCTTGTAGGCATTACCTCGACGGGACGACCTAGTCTTGGTGTGGGACTTCACCGCCCGCCTTGAGGCATCGCCTCAGCGGGGCGGCACACCTTCGTCAAGAGTCTTCGTTGTTGTCACCTTGTAGACATCGCCTTGACGGGACGGCCTAGCCTCGGTATGGGACTTTGCCGCTCACTTTGGAGGCATCGCCTCGGCGGGACGACATGCCTTCTTTGGAAGACTTTGCTGACTACGTTGGAGGCAGCACCACAGTGGGATGGCACACCTTCTCATGAGACTCCACCTTGTAAGTATCGTCTCGTCGGGACGACCTACTTTCAGTGTGGGACTTTCTCGCCCGCCTCGTAGGCATCGCCTCGGTGGGACAGCACGCTTTTGCTGGAGACTTTAGATGGCATGCCTTCGCTGGGAGACTTCGCCTCCCGCCTTGTAGAATCACCTCGACGGGACAACTTGACCTTGGTGTGGGACTTTGTCGCTCGCCTTGGAGGCATGGCCTTGGTGGGGCGACATGACTTCACCATCCGCCTTGTAGACATCACCTCCGTGGAGCGGCCTACACGCCGCTCGTCCTGGAGGCACCACCTCGACAGAGTGACTGCGACTTCGTCGCCCACCTGGTACACCTCGTCGTGGCGAGGCAACTCCGCTTCCATGTGCCACTCGTCTTGGAGGCATCGCCTTTACAGAGCGACCACAACTTCGACACTCTACTCATAGGCGTCGCCTCGAAGGGGTGGCCCCGCCCTAGCTCCATCTGCATGCGCTGTCGGGGGGCTCCAAGATGACGTCAAGATCACACAAACAAACCCTGTTCCAGGAGGTTTAGAGCATCTGGACCCTTGGGGTTGGAGCTAGCAGTTGCATCAGCTCGCCCCCCTCGGAACCTTTGTGCTTGCTGTCGGGGGGAACGGGGGGCTAGGGCAATCGATCACGGCAGCTCACACCTCGGGACCTCCACGCTTGTTATCGAGGGAGTACTGTTGTAAGGGTAGTCCAGCCCTCCTGTGACTAGGCCTTGCAGTGGGCCCAATATGTAGTAGGTCCAATAGTGTAGAGAATTTTACCAATGTACCTTCACATTTTGTAATTATCAAGGAGTATGATAGGAATATTTCATCCTACCCTATTCATGTATATAAACCCATAAGGGTGGTATAAGATGGCCAGATTCATTCACTTTTACCACCAGCTCTCTCTCTCTAGCTCTTTTAGTGCTATGTCTCCTATGTAGAAAGGTATCATGTACTCACTATTGTAGCCATACCATAACACAGTTGAAAGTGGAAAAGAACTTAACCTAGATTTGGCTCCTGACAACTTGGGGTGGGGTGTATAGAGCGCTCGTGCAGAGCGGTGCGTGGCCTCTTCTTCCCGGTGATTCCTCCTCTGTCTCCAGCTCTGTGCCTCTTCTTCCCGACGATTCCTCCTCTAGCTCCGTCTCTGCGCCTCTTCTTCCTCCATGACAAGCTCCTCTTTCGTCTAGTGTCTGTCTTTTGTTCCTCTCTGCGCCTCTTCTTTCGTCTCGTGTCTACCTTCTTCTTTTGTCTTGTGTCTGCCTTCTTCTTCCTTGATGGCATGCTCCTCATCGTCTTGTATGGAAGGACATAGAGTTTCCACACGCATTGCACACTCGTGCATAGCGGTGGGAGTTGGATCGGGCTTTTACATGCCAGCTTGAGGCCCAAAAGCCCTTGCACAGCCTAAGCACGGCACACCCACCATATGGCAGGCTGGGCTAGCATAGCACAAATAGAGGGCTAGGTTGAGCCTAAAAAGCTGGCTCATTGGGCGGCACGGCCCGATAGGCGCAGTGTAGGCTAGGGCAGCGCCAATAGTAACGATATTTTCAAGCAGCTAATGCATATGTCTCTTTTGCTAGCTATCTTAGAATGCATGCATGCATGTTGTACATTCAGGTGTCATTCAAACAGCTAATGCATGCATCCCTTTTGCTAGCTATTTTAGAATGCATGTATGCATGGTTCCTACAGCGCTAGTTGTGTCATCTTGTCACATTCATCTCGTCTCCAACATGCATGATGCCTATTGGTATCCTCGCTGCAGTTAGTCTAAAATGACAAAACAAAAGGCTAAAATTATACAATTAATTCGATTCAAATGAGGTTTTTAACGAGACAACATAAGAGGAATGAAGATGACGGTTGTCGCCATCGTCATCGTCGCCTTTACCATCTACAGTTATGTAAGGTTGGGCCAAGGCTAGCATGGCACCAACCCGTTGTGCTTTGAGCCAGGGGCAGATTTAGGCCCATGGCAAGGTAGGCTTTAGCCCGGTGCGTGAGAATATTAGTAGTGTATAGTCTAAGTGCATCCAAATGAAGTGGTTTGCTCTGGACGGCTGAGATGCGAAGTTGAAGTGGTAAGTGGAATCGAGCGGCTTAGCGTTCAGTAAATGTTTAGACCGGCCAAAGGGTTATCATCTATTGTACGTCCGATGTAGATCCAGCAGTCAATAGCGATGGTAATGTTCGGACCATCCGAATAGTTATCATTTGTTGTGCGTTCGATGTAGATCCAACGACTGAGAGCGATTTGATGTTCAGATGGTCCGAACGTCTGGGCTGAAATGGTTCACACGATGCTAATCGGACAGTGATATGATTTATGGAAGTCATTGCTGACTTCAATTAACGAAGGGGTATGGACCGATAGTCATTCGATCTGGACTAACGGCCAAGGATTACTCAACCGATTGTTCAGTCCGAAGAGTCATGCTCTACTGATCGTCTAATGTACATCTAACGGCCGAAAGGTTATTGGTGATGTTCAGACCATCCGAAGAGATACATTTTACTGATGGTCTGATGCAGATCTAACGACTAAAAGGGGTGGTGATGTTCGGACAGTCTGAAGAGTCCTATCCTGCTGTCTTTTACTTTTGGTTAATGCTCGAGTCGGTATAAAAAACTTGTAAGACTCTTTTGGGAAATCATCGAAAAATAAAAAACCCTAGACGTCATCTTTACTATTATAAAAAAAAGGAGTTGGTGGTTGGTACGGCCTCCCTCCTTCTTCCCTTCTCAACCGTCTGATCTAAATACTAAAATCCTGACCATCTATCTAACATCCCTCTTCCTTTCTCTCATATCTAACTACCCCTCCTCCCCACTTCCACCAACAGTTACCACTCCCCCTCTTCTACCTGACCTCTCTCGCCTCCCTCCCCTCCTGCTCCGCTTGCTTCCGCTCCCTCTCCGCGTCGCCACGAGATCTCCGTCGCCACTCCTCCACATCACCTCCCCACACACCCCTCGCTCCTCCCCACCCCGCGAGCCGTCTGTGCAGACCCCTCCTCCCCACCCCGCGCGCCGCCTTCTCCCCTCCCTCCCACTCCGCTCCACCGCCGCCTCCTCCCCCCACCCCGCGTCGCCGCCGCCTCCTCCTCCTCCCCACCCCGCGCCGCCGCACCGCCTCCTCCCCACCCCGCTCCGCCGCCTCCTCCCCTCCCTCCCACCCCGCGCCGTAGCCGCCTCCTCCTCCTCCCCACCCCGCTCTGTTGCCGCCTCCCCTCCTCCCCACCCCGCGCCCCCACCGCCGCAACTGTCTCCCCACCACGCCCCCTCTCCCTGCCCATCCTACCCCGCACCGCTGCCGTTGCCTCCCCACCACACCCCGCACCGCCTCGCCCCCCTCCCATCCCTGCCTCGCCCATATTCACCCGGCCGACGCTTCCTTCCCCGCTCCACTGTCGGTCACCATCAGATCCGCTCGCTCTCCCCAAATCAGGGGAGGAGGAGCGAGGCAACGTCGGCGGTGGCCGGATCTGCGTGAGGCGAGGCCGTGGTGGCCTGACGAGCATGAGACGGGGTGCACGGCGGCTGGATTGGAGACCTCCTCCCCTCGCGCAGCGCCCTTACCACTCCTCCCCTCGCGGCGCCACTCACCTCCTCACCCGCCGCCCTCCCCGCCGCATCCACCACCGCCTCAGCCTCGTCCGTCTCCCCCGTGGCCACCAAGCGGCCGCACCTCGTCAGTGACGACACGCCCTGGCGACCATCGGCGCCGTCGGAATCCGCCCCGTCCTGCGCATCCACCACGCCCCCGTCCTCCGCGTCTCCCAGGACTCCCCTGAGCTGGGTCAAGACCGCCACCTCCGTGGTGAGAGCCTTGCATTCTCTTCGCTTGTTGATTCGATTTGGTTGTCGTTTCCTTTCCTTTTGCACTGTGATTTTTTATGTGGTCAGTCGATGTCTGCGTCGGTTCTTGGTAGGTGGAGGAGATGATACGAAGGCTGCGAAGAAGGGTCAGATGCCATCGCAGATCGGCGTGGTGCTCCGTGACCAGCACGGCATCCCCCTCGTCAAGAGTGTGACCGGCAGCAAGATCCTCCGCATCCTCAAGGCCCATGGTGAGATCCCTCCCTTCTCAGACTCCACCTCCATTGCTTGATCTGTGACGTGTTGTGTGTTGATGTGTGGATATGTCGTTGTGTCTCGCATCTCATCATTTTCTCCAATTAGCTTGATTTGTGTATTGCGAGGAGACGTGACCTAGAAAATTTTGTCTTTATATTCGGGGTTGAGCTATGCAAATTGCAACCCAGAAGTTTTCAGAATAAGATGCGACGAATTGTTGCTTTGCTTGAGCAAAATATATTCCTTCTGTAGATTGAAACACTAAACCCCATTTAACTCTGGAATTATTTGATGACACTACGAGAATTTTGTATGAATTTGACGCAATACATAAATGAATTGGGGAGTGCTTTGCTTGTGCGAGGAATGGCCGTCGTCCTGCTGCTAAGGCATTTCGGTTGCCCTTGCTGGTGAGAGAGCTAGCTCCTCCTCCTCCTGTATATATTGTTTTGCCCTGAAACTTATGAACTACTACTTGGTAAGAGTTTGTGCTTGTTGGTTTAATTTCCTTTTCTGTGCTAATCATCAACTCTGCTTGTGTCCTGTGTAGTTGGGAGTTGGCCTCTGTGTTGAGGATACTGAAGGAGATATTTGATCCAGTAGCGTCAAACTAATTGCTGTCGGTGTTGGCACTCCAGATAAAGCCCGTATTCTTGCTGAACGTGTATGTAGTACGCTTCGATTTATACCTTATTTCTTACCCTCTTAACACACAGCCGTGAACTGTTCTAAATTATCCCTCTTGTCTGACGACTTGCTAGACAATGGATTTCCAAAAAAAATCAATCAATCATGCATATATGTTTTAGAGAGTTCTCCAGAAATTTCCATCCCTAACTAACTCTGTCTAAATATTTAATGCAGTTGCCCTTTCCATTGGATTGCCTCTATGCAGATCCTAGACGCAAGGTACTAATTTGTGTGCTCGCGCATTAATGAACCTATTGGATATTGCTATATTGTATGCTAGAGAGTAACTATATGCACTTGATATTATGGTTGAACTTTTGAATATACCTTTCTTTCATATAATATCTGTTGAACTTGTAAGCATCTCCTTGCCATTTTATTGTCTGGATTGTACTAACAGGATCTATCCCATAAAAACGTGTAATTACTATTTTGGAGAAAGATTGTTTTAAATTATTTTGTTGTGGTCAGTCAGAGAAATGTGAATTCATAAGATGCAAGTATTGATGGTGACCGTTTATTCACAAATGGAAGGCGTTCTATAGTTGCAAAACATGATATCTGTCTTATAATCGTAAAAATGTACAATAATAAGTTGTTCCATAAGTAAGGATTCCATTAGAAATGATCTTTGTTGCTGCTGGGATTAATTTGTGATGTATATCTTTTTCCCCTCTTTTCGAACTTAGTTGTTAGATATCTAAATGAGGTAGATACATGCATATACCATATTTGGTACATGAGGATCAATTATATGTGGATTGAAAATTTTACTATCCACCAAAAATATTTTCTTTCTTCTGTTCCTGAGCATGACTTCCATCTAACCTTTTCAGGCTTATGACCTCTTGGGTCTATATTTTGGTATTGGTCGCGCATTCTTCAACCCAGCCAGTGTAAGCATCAATTTTGCTTTTCGCTTGTGTAGTTGTTTTGTAATGAAAAATGCTTGGACATTGTCGTAAACAGTTGAACATATTCCTTTGAAGGTCAAAGTGTTTTCTCGGTTTGACTCCCTCAAGGAGGCGGTGAAGAATTATACAATCGAAGTCACCCCTGATGATAGGGCAAGTGTCACCTGTGAGTTAGATCATTTATTGGTACTTTAATCGCTTCGCGACCCTTGAAAAAATGTACGCCACCATCATTTGAACTTATTTTGGGATTTCTCAGTGTCTTGATCTATGGAACTGCTTGTTTGTTTCCCGTGTGTTAGTGTGGAATGTTTGTGTTCAAAGGGAAAGAACTGTTATATGCAAGGAAAGATGAGGGCACAGGTGATCATGCACCTTTAGATGATGTCCTAAACATCTGCTGTAAAGTTTCAGTCGCCTGATGATGTGTCCTACAAGCTGGTATGTCAGATACTCGTGCTCTTTTATCCATCAATTACTATTTTGAGCTGCTGCTACTGCTTCTCTCTCGCTCGCTCTCTCTCCCCCCTCCCTCCCTCCCTCTCTCGGGTAAATAGCAATTTCAGTTCCATGTTAGCTTATGGCAGTCTGGGGCAAAAGAAATAACAATATACTTCTAACTTGCTTATTGTCTTCATCAACTCATTTGGTATTTCGTTGCAATGCATGGGCACCTTACTAGTACTAGTATATGTAGTTCTTGTAGTTCATAGCTCTTAGTTATCTACTTTACTCTTCCTTACCACGATTTCCTACTTGACTTATCTTGATCGGTTTTGCAATCGATTGATAAATTCTCCAATCTTTCTAGGGTCCTGACAGTCGATTTTAGCAAACCTTCATGATTTAGGTACTTAAATTGTATCTTTATTATGTTAAATTGTTTATATTTTGACATCATGCTATGTTTTCCTTATTATACTTTATATTTAGCATTGAACTTAAATTTTATCTCAATAATGCAATTATGATGTACTTTTTTATATTATAGTATGAGTATAAATTAACGTTAATTTTATATTGTTAAAGTTTAACTTAGGGTATAGCTAAGTTATAGTTCTGCTATTGCTTTGAGCCGTGTAAGGCTCATCAAAGGCGAGATAGGCTGGTACGGTGAGGTGGCCAAACCGATCTAGCGTAGCACGACGCGGCCAGAAAGACACCGGCCCATCACCTCTACTCGCGCGCGCCACACGACATGTTCGCGTCACTAACCCGAGTGTCAAAACACCAGAGTACCAGACCGACAGCACACGGTCGATCCAACACCCAAGTGCAGAAGGGACGCGGAATTAGCGTCAAATCTGAGCCGTACCCCTCCAATCCCACCAGATCCAGTCTAACATCCTGCCGACTCCTCCCACCCGCAGCAATTCGTCGAACACCTGCTGCGCGCGCTCCTCTCCTGCGGCCGCCATGGCGTCCGCCGCGCGGGCACTGGGCGCGCTCCTCCATAAGGCCTCGTCGCTATCCTCCTCCGCTTCCGCTCTCAGAAGCGCCTCCCTTCTCCACAGTAACCCACCCATCCTCGCTCCCCTCCACCGATCCAGTTCCCTTGAGTTCTTGAAAAGATTGGTCTCTTGTCTGTTTTCTGCTGTAATCAGGGAATGGCGCTATTGACAGCGCCACTTTGTTCCAGAGGCACGCTGCGGGGCGGAGGATTTGGACGTTCCAGCCGCTCTGCATGGGGCGGCGCTCCTGCAAGATCGCCGGAAGGAAGGTGATCTGTTCTTGGCATGTTCTTTTTCAATCATGTCTCAGTAATTCAGATTTAGTGGCTACTCACTATGCAAGTTTTGGTTGGCTCTAGCTTCTATGGAAGTGGATGTAGTAACGAATATCATGTTTCAGTCAGTTGTCTCTGAATTAGCAGTGCTGCTATTTTTTTCATGTACATTGCGTAAGGTCAAGTAACTACAACATTTAACAGGAAGCAACATTCATTGCTCGCTGAGTGTAGTTATCTTTAACCTCTTAATATATATTCTTACACCAGTTGTTTCTTTGGCTCAGGATGCCCAGAATTTGAAAAAGATGAAGCGCAACAGCAAAATTGGAAAAGAAATCGTTGCTGTGTAGGTGTTGTTGGACCCTTTCAGCTTGTATTGCCTACAAATATCTTTGCCATAGCTTGATATTCTGTAGATTTAGTAATTCGCATTATCTGGAGTATAGAGTTAATCCGACACACTACCTTCTGCTAATATGTGTACTAATATGTCCACATTGAGTAGCATAAAGTGTTTTATTTGTTAATGTCTGGTTAGGGATATTGTCATTGTTTTCTGCAATTGACCATTACCTCCGTACTACCTATAAAACTGAATGTCACTAATTCCTCGAAAGAGATCTTGTTAAAGTTGGCTTTCTCATATTCTTTTGGCCCTGAAATCTTAAAAAAAAATGAAATGGCATGGCAAGATCAAGCATCGGAGTTCATGCACTCTCTTTTTTAACTAATATGGCTCCTTATATGGACATCATGCAGCATCAAGAAGGGTGGCCCAAGTCCCTCATCCAACACAGCTTTAGCAGCAATACTAGAGAAAGCAAGGGAACTTGATATCCCCAAGGAAATTGTGGAGCGTAACATAAAAAAGGCTTCAGAAAAGGGCCAAGATACTTATACAGAAAAGGTTTATGAGGTAAACTTTTCTCACTAGTTTGAGTACGTACTTTCTCAATAGATTCTCATTTTGGCTGTATGATATATGATGACCCATATCTAAGGGCAATACTGTATGTACATATACAGAACTAAATTGGTGGATGCAGATCTAGGGTAAGACCGTGTGCAAGGATTTATTGAGGGTGCAGATCACCTTTTTTTGTTTTGTTTTGTAAAAGGTTTTAAGTACATGAAGCATTTCCACAGGTCTATGGTTTTGGTGGGGTAGGGATGGTTGTTGAAGTCCTTACTGACAAAATTACAAGATCTGTTGCGGATATTAGAAATGTGGTAAAAGACTGCGGAGCAAAATTGGCTGATCCTGGGTCTGTTACATTTAGATTTAGACAAGCTCGAGTGGTGAACATAAAGGTTACTGATGCTGATAAGGATCAATTGCTCTCTGTTGCTTTGGATGCTGGCGCTGATGATGTCATTGAACCAAATTTAGATGATGGTGATGACGATTCTGAAGAAGATATAGAAAGGTACCCAACTAGTATTCAGATGCATGCACTTTCAATTGATGCAACATCACATCATCGAAATTTGAACTTCTAATCCATTAGATTTGATGATATCTATCTTACAACTGGTGAAATTGACACAAGTTGAAAGCTGTTGTAACTTTGCAAAAGGCACTGCATATAGAGAAATCAAAGTGGTTTGCCTGGTAGCTGCCAAATTGCATGTGATATTTTTGTTACTTTACTTTATAGTTTACTGGATTTAGCCACAATCTTCCTCGAAAGAAATTCTAAGATACATCTAGTATTCTCTATTCTGTTCTTAAAATTGCTCTATCTTTTTCTAGGTTTTACAAGATAGTTACTACATCAGAAAACTATCCTGTTGTGCTATCAAAGCTACAAGAGGAAGGACTAAAATTTGAAACCGATAACGGCTATGAGCTGCTGCCTCTGAACCCGATTGAGGTATGTAGCTTTCCTTTTCACATGGTCAAGTACATACGAGATGGGCATTAATGACTAAATGCTATCATAGGTTTCACTCAAATCTTAAGGTTGCAGCCATACTTTCGACACTGTTCAATAAAAGCCCCAACTTTCTCAATTGCTATAGTTTGGTAGATTATTTTCATATTTTGTAATCGACAGTATATGGAAGCCAACTTCCATGGTGCTGTTTTCCCATTGATCTTAGATGAATTATGTTCAATTAAGATCAGACGACTTGTGTAGGAAACAAAACCAGTTCTATATATATTCTTATTTGACCCACTACATCTTCACGAACATCTAGAAATATGGCTGGATGCAAAGTTAGGTTCAGGTTTAAAACAGGACTGCAACTAGATTCTGATAATAATCCCAGCGACAAGCGTGACTAGAGTTAGCTTAGCTTTCTTGGTAAATCCTTAGTAGGATTGGAAGATTCACCAAACTCTACTGGACGGAATGTTTGGGAATCTGGGATAGACTCCAATTATTCCAGTCATTGGCAAGATTGATAAAATCATGGATCATGGCATCATGTTATCTATGTGGATCCTTTATTGCATGATGTATCCCATGGCTTTAATAATATCTAGGAGCTTCATATATCTGGAAAAAGTTTGACACTATACATTTCCACGTTGTTGTCGCAGGTAGATGATGAGGCCATGGAACTAAACAAGGAGCTTGTGTCTAAGTTGCTTGAACTCGATGACGTTGATGCTGTCTATACAGACCAAAAGTGACAGTGAATTCTGAGCCGGCAGGCTCTCAACTCTCAAGACGCTGCTCAACGGCTTCTGGGTTGTACTGCAAACTGCAGTACTGCACTTGTGGCTAGAGCGTGTTTACGGCTTTGAATCCATTCAGGATCCCAGATTAAGGGCTGCTTATGAAGCCTGGTTACTTGAGCATAATTAGTTTTAAGTTTCCAAAACTGAAGTTGATTATACGGCTTTTTTTTACTTACTCTGGCATCCTGGCATCTCAAACTCAGAGCTCTACCTTACGTTTCCCTTCCTGTTCTCCTTGTCAACGAATAGGTAGGACGTTCAGATAGAGGCTTTGGGATTTCATTGTAAAACAATACAATAACACTGCCCTATCCATGGGTCTTGACGAGAATTGTAATGAAGGTTAGGGACGGCAATTCCCCCTGTGGTGATATTCCCAACGGGAACGGTCAGGGGCTGAACTCCTCCATGGGAACTCGGTAAGAATAAAAATATTATTTTGTTTATATATTATATATCTTTAATATGTGATATGTACTTTTTTCTTAGATATTTGGACTAAAATTTGAATCTATATTGATGAGGGAGCGATCTCCGCCTCTACCGGCGGGCCTCACTTTACAGGAAACACTTGCTCATAGATCAATAAAAGCAATCATGATTATACCTTTCACTTGTACTCATAGGGTAGTTATCCCTCAAAGAGTATTCTCGTCATATGTACATGCCGGGGAGTCTATAAATACCCTATGTATCTCTTATTTATAAAAGAGACTTAGAAGTAATACTAATAGCTCTTCAAACCGGTGCCCTCCGAGAGGAACCCTCGAATCCCTCGAAGGTCACCGACAGAAGTAGAGCGGTCCTCTTGGACCCTCGAACCTATATAAATCTTTGCGTCACTCCCGCTTTCGTGGACGCTGACCCGTAACACGATTGATATCTGCCCCTTCTAACATGTTCGGTTTTTTATACCTACAACATTGGCGCCATCAGTATGGAGCGTAGCTAATTGATGAAAGGCTATGGCTCCTACCAAGAAGCACTCCAAGTCAATGAGGTCTCCCCCAGCTCTGAAGCACATAGAGCCTATAGACGACCCATCTGCCCTTCGGAGGAGTTCGAGGCACGTGCTGCCTTCGGAGATTGGGGCTGTTCATCCCAAGACGGAGAATGCACTACATTCTTGGAACCGCCAGGCATATCCACTTCCCTCACGCCAACTAATGCGGGTTTTGGCCAAGAGCAAGTGGCTCAAGGTACCATCAAAGCTCCGGGGCTGGCCACCGCTTCCGAGGTGCTCGATGCCGCTAACTGCAGGGCAATGATGGAGGCAACCGTACGGCAAGTGGTGGACTACATAATGATGGCCTACCGTCCTCTTGGTGGCCCCTAGCACATCTCTCCGCCCTCGGTGCATCCTTCAGTTCAAGTGGCCATTGACCTAGGCGCGTGGGGGGCTTTCGCCTTTGGCGAAGGGCAAGGGGGAAATCCTTACAACCTCCCTCCACTAGCCCACACGGCGGTAATGAATGGGGCTTCTTACTGGCCGCGGCGCCCGCCGAGCTCCGGATAGGGAGGAACTCAACCTGTCCCGCTGCAGTTCATCCCGTCACCTCCGCCTTCGAGGCCTGAGCTCATACCCCTAGGGATGAGAGTTCCAGGGCCTCCCCTCCAAGTTCCTCCACATGGGAAATGTGCCTGCACCTGGAGATGGTAAACCAGCTCTCACCAGTCAATGTAGGGCTCTGCCCCCAAGGTGCTACTTGGTCAGGAGCGACTAGAGAGCCCTCGAGGACAAAGGTTTTTCCCCCACCGGTAGTCCCTTTGGCACCTTCAAATGAGCAAGCCATTCCCCCCGCTGCGGCGCAAGCACGCTCGCCAAGCCGAAGGGATTCACGCTGAGAGGACCATGGCCGAGATAGGCAGAAGAGCCTTTACTAAGCAAGCACTAGGCGCACCCCTGTACCACCAGCTACATCTGTTGATGGGCGTGGTCCTCATCGCCGCGAAGAAGTGGAGGCTGAGTCCCTGATCTCCTGGCCAGACCAAGTCGTTGGTCGGCACAGGTGCCCTAACTCGTCAGTGTGCGGACATCACCGCCGCCACCATCGAGCATCTAGCTCTTCCAGCTCGGGAGAGCCCCACCATTGCCGTCAACGCCACGCGTGGTCACCATCACCTCATGCGTGAGGGGACATGGGCATCCCGGAGACTGGCAACCCTCTTGCCTGATACATCTCCGAAACTCTATTCCGACCAAAGTTCCATCAACCTAGCCTCGGGCCCTATGATGGGGACTCTGACCCTTTGCAGTTTTTGAAAATATATTCCATGTCGATTTGGGCTGGAGGAGGTGGAGATGCGGAGATGTGCAATTGCCTCTCACTATTCCTGTCCAAGACAGCGTACTCCTGGTTCTTCAATCAGAAGAAGGGCTCTATCTACTCCTGGTACCAGCTGTGGTAATAGTTCAACGCAAACTTCCAAGGAAGCTATAAACATCCCATGCTCCCTAATCAACTCTTTACTGTCAAGCAACAGAAGGGTGAATCCACGAGAGAATTTCTTAAGCACTTTTCCAAAGTATGAAGCCAAGTGGCGGACACACTAGATTCCACTATTATCAATGCATGTAAGGAGGGGCTGCTCCCAGGCAAGCTGAACCATGCACTGGGAAGGGATTGCCCGAGAACCACCCATGAGCTCTTTGAGGTGGTGGAGAAATACGCCCGAGGAGAAGAAGACGACCTGGCCAAAAGGGAGATTCTCCCACAAGATGGGGCGAATCCCCCAGGAAAAAGTCAAAAGGCTCCTGGAAGAAGAGCAAGGACCGGAAGGATCGCTCCGGCAGGAGGCACAATTCCAAAGTCCTTGTCATGACTGACACATCCTCGTAGGAACGCGGGGGCAATTCCGCTAGGGGCCCAAGAAGAATTCAAAGCCTAAAACCCACTGGAAGGGGCACCCTGATGCCGCGAATATAGAAAAAACAACCCCAACTAAGGACATGGACGCTGGTGTGCTTACCACAAAATGAACAGGCATGACATAGATGAATGCCGCCAGTACGCTGCTGAGGTGGCAAAACTCCTCAAATGCGGCCCCGAGTTGCGTCGAGGATCTCCACCTCACCCCACAGCTGTGAAAGCAATGCCCCTTCAAGCAATCCCACCACCTCAGGCATAGGCTCCTGGTGATCTACCCCCTAGGGGGCACTAGCAAGATGCTAATCAAGAACTCTTATTTCAAACACCACAAAGACAAGTGAATGTCATAATTGGGGGCTTGGCCTCAGGGCATAACTCCAAGCGCCAGCGAAAGGAGTATGCCCAAGAGGTCAACATCACGAAGGTGGCTCCTCAAAGCACTCTTCCTAAATGGGCAAGCATTCCCCTGAGCTTCATAGCTGAGGATACAAAAAGCTTAAGGTTCCCCCATGTCGATGCTCTCCTGGTGACTGCCACCATATCCAATTGTGAAATCTCCCGCATCCTTATCGACGGGGGAAGCTTCACAGACATACTCTACCTACGTGCACTCAAGGAGTTGTGGGAGACACAGGTGGTATCATCATGATATTCTGTTACCATCAGACCGCCTCCTTACCGACTTCATACTGGGAAAATCTATTCAACCCCTCGAGAGGATCGAGCTCCTTATGACTTTTGGAACACAAGAGAACCACCGCATAGAAGCTGTCAGATTCGATGTCACAGACATCGAGTCCCCATTCAACGCTATAACGGGGCGAGCAACTCTCAACCGCTTTTGTGCAGCAGTTCATCAAAACTACCTGTGCTTAAAGATACCAGGCCCATGTACCACCTATACCACAAAGTAGTAACCAACTCCGGTGACATCAACATCCTCGAAGTTAAGGAGGTGAAATAGGGGATACCCTCACCTCTCCCATTAGGGCACGACGAGAATATGGGGATACCCTCGCCTCTCCCATTAGGGCACGACGAGAATATGCCCCCAACAAAGTACTCTCTCAAGCTTCAATCGAAGGAGGATTTAAGGGAAATGCCACTCTTCAGCCCGAATGACCCACGATTCGCCAATCGGGGTCGATCTCCTAGAGAGAATGGAGGAGCTCGTAGAATTCCTAAAGTCCAATACTGACGTGTTTGCCTGGACACTGTTAGACATGGCTGGTGTCCCCCGGGAGGTGATCCAGCACCACCTCCTTGTGAGGCCCGAGAGTCATCTGATAAAGCAAAAACTTCGAAAGCTATCCTCAGAATGATACTGGGCCATCAAGGACGAAATTGACAAACTCAGAAGGCTGGCCTTGTTCAGGTGGTTTGGCATCCAGAGTGGCTGGCAAACCCTGTTTTGATCAAGAAGTTCAATGGTAAGTGACGCATGTGTATCGACTTCACCGACTTCAACAAGGCATGCCCGAAGGACGATTTCTCTCTCCCGCGCATCGAGCAACTTGTTAACTCCACCGCTGGGTGTGAGTTGATGAGTTTTCCAGATATATATTTAGGGTATCATCAATTCCATATGGGAAAAGAAGACGAGGAGAAAACCGGCTTCATCACCCCTCTGGGCACATTCCGCTATCTGCGTATGCCCTTTAGGTTGAAGAATGCCGAAGCCACTTTCCAACGTCTCGTCTCTCTCGTCCTTAGGGACCAATTGGGCCACAATGTGGAGGTCTATGTTGATGACGCCATCGTAAAGAACATCTAGCCTCATCACATATTGAAGATCTCCAAGAATCATTTGACAACCTTCGCAGATTCTGTGTCAAGATGAACCCTGAAAAATGTGCTTTCGGTGTTAAAGGAGGGGAGCTCTTAGGATTCCTGGTGTCACAAGGGGCATCGAGGCTAGCCCCGAGAAGATTCACGTGATCTTGGACATGAAACCACCTTGGTCTACCAAGGATGTCCAGCGCCTCATGGGGCGCATGGCCACGCTCAGGCGTTTTGTATCACGATTAGCGGAAAAAGGGTCTCCCCTTCTTCAAGGTGCTCTGAATGATTGAAGGCTTTGAATGGACTCCTGAAGCCCAAAAAGCCTTTGAAGACCTAAAGGCTTGCCTAGCAACCCCTGCGTTCCTCACAAGTCCAAGACCAGGAGACACACTTCCCCTATACCTCGCTGCAATCCCAGTTGCAGTAAGTGTCGTCCTGGTGAAGGAAAAGGATGGAGTTCAATACCTAGTATATTATGTTAGCGAGGCTCTTGCGGGTGCCAAGACAAGATACACAGAGATAGAGAAAATGTGCTATACCTTGGTCATGGCGTCAAGGAAGCTTCGCCACTACTTTCTGGGGTATACCATCACCGTCCCATCAAGTTACCCTCTCAATGGGGTAATAGGGAACAAAGAGGCCATGAGAAGAATAGCAAAATGGATCACAAAGCTAGCACCTTTCTCCCTCAAGCTCGTCAGAAGAACTTCTATCAAATCACACGCCCTCACTGACTTCGTGACTAAGTGGACCGCGCCCCAAACCAACCAAGAAGCATCAACAGATGACCAAAATATACCCAACAAGTATTGAACTCTATACTTTGATGGCTCCAAGCATTTGGTAGGAGGGGGTGTAGGGGTCGTTCTGGTAAACTCGGAAGGGAAGGCACTAGAGTATGCGGCTCATTTATCCTTCAACTATGCAAAAAATATGGCTAAATATGAAGTGCTTCTATTGTGCCTACGTCTCGCCAAGACCATGGGGATCAAACACCTTCTCATCTTGGGGGATTCCTAGCTGGTCATCAATCAAATGGATAAAACATAGCAATGCCTCGGCCCAACATTGGCTAAATACTTAGACAAGGTGAGGAAGATGGAATGCCACTTCGCCAAGCTTGAAGCTCACCACATCCCCCGCAGAGACAATCAACAAGCGGATCACTTGGCTCGTACCGCGGGCTCCAAGGAGCCCCTTCCTCCAAAAGTTTTCTTCGAAGTTCTAAAGGCACCAGCAGTGGAAGAAATATATGTTCATGAACCACCACCAGATGTCAACGAGACCTCTGCCCTACCACCTTTTTGGATGACTCTTATCATCAAATGCATACAATTAGGCGAGGAGCCTGAGGACATAATAATGGCTCATAGACTACTCTCGAAAGCCAAGTCATATGTGATTATCGAGGGAAAACTCTATAAACGCAGGGTATTCACCCTTCTCAAATGCATCACAAGAGAAGAAGGCATCTCACTTCTCCTTGATAGCATGAAGGTCTTTGTGGCTCTCATATTGCTCCAAGAACAACTGCAGCAAAGGCTCTTTGCCAAGACTTTTATTGGCCTGTAGTGGTGCAGAATACCCTCAACGTCCTCGGGTATTCGGGCATGCAATGTAGGATTTCTCCCCCAGTGTATGTGACACGCCGAAACCTTGGATCACACCAGCTCCTTGTAGAAGATTTTGGAATTGTAACAAAACAGCAACTACACTGCTACTGAAGAAACCCCAAAACTTCACGACGACTGATTCGCCATCCAATTTCTAAAGTTGAAAACAGGAAAACAGTAGCAAGTCACTATATAAAGGCTACTTCTGGCCTTGTTCAAATGTTGTGACTTTTAACTGATTGTAAGAGCGATTGAGGGTGTAAAGGACACTCGCGTTGAGAGGTCCTTTCATTTAAAGCAGCTCCTGTAGTGACTCCTACAAACAGCTTATAGAAACCATCTTAAGAAGTCACTCTGTTCAAAACTTCTAAAAGCCAAAAGCTAGAAATTATTTGAAACATAGCCTCTATTGCATCAAACATAGCCATATTGGTGTGGTTTTGAATAGGGATACAAAGGGGGCAGGCCAGCCTACTATTCCGCTGGTCTGCCCCCAAATTTTCGACTCCAATGGGAAGTGGGCTGACCCACGAAATTACGAGGTCTAGTACCAGCCAGACCCCATCGACCCGGCCAACCCCCCCTCCGGCCTAGCCTCCGCCTCCACCTCCACTACGCGGTGTGCGGCGCATGGGGCAGGTCCGGGCTGGGCCGGACCAGTTGCACCCCTAGTTTTGAACCAGGCGGTTCTCTATATGGAAGGCCTAACATTTTCAGAAACAGAGTATCCCAGCCTCTTTTATACCAGAAAAAGGTGACGAAAAAGCTTAGTAAAGTCTATCAAAAATGTCAGCAGCATTCTTGCTGGTTCCAAAAACATATTAGGGGATCAAATACCGAGCACAACAATGCAGATTTCTCTAATCTAGTTCTGTGGTTTTCTAGTTCTTTCGAGCTTAGTGCAGTTGAGCAGCCAATAGCAAGCTTCAAGTAAAATGAAACATTCGTTATCTTTATTGCCACGGGTTCTTCTTTCGGCCTGCTGCAAGCGTGGAACTAGTTTTGGAATTCTGCGATAAAAAGCTTAACATGTTTAGGATGGGCTCAGAAAGTATATATGTGAAAATTAGTAGGTTGCCAAACTTACAGATTTCAGCTTCTTCAACTTGCCTCGAACCCTGTTCTTTGGAGGCTTCAGTTTATAGATACGGACCATCCAATGGTGCGTTGTGAAAACCTTTATTTGGCACCGCGTTAGGTAAACACAGTGAAAAACAACTTTCGCCAACTGGAAAGGAGAGTAACATCACATTACCTCCTCAAAATGTGTAAGCTTGAAATGTTTCTTTCCTATTTCATATCCTCTTACTCTATCAAAGCCTTTGCCGTCCGTTTCGACAAACCTAGAGAGTACAAGGAAAACAAATGTCAAAAACATTCATGGTGACTCAAGTCTCCCAACTAGATTATTGAATTCTGTGTACCAAACCTGTAATAGCAAAGCTTGTACATGAGGCAATTCAACATAGTTGGAGTGGCTTGAGCATCAACACGATATTGACCATCCCTCTGGCAATAATGTAACACCAGAAATCAGAATATCGAAGGAAGTTTGCAAAATCACGTATATTTCCCTATTTTTTTTCTTTCTTATGCCACCAAAATGATGTCTGTACGGCACCAGTGAAGAAAGGAGTACACAACTCACAAGGTAATCTGGTTCCTTGATGTGAGGGAATACACCACCTCCTATGCGAACCATCCAAAGGAACTTATTAATATCATCACTTGGGTAGCCAACAAGCCCTGTAAAGGAAACTCCTGATGTCAGGGATCTGGGATCACTGGTTTTGGTTATATTGTATTTTTTCTAAAGTCGATAAAACATCAACCTCCAAAGACAACAAGCACATATTTGACATCTAAAGAATTTAAGATCTCCCATGCCGCTTTTTCTGGGGATGACATAGCTGTCCCAACAGTTGCTATGTGAGTGTTGTTCCAGGTATTATTATCTACAATCACAGTCCTGTTGGCCATTGCAGTTGTTTGATAACCATAGTCCCACCAGGATGCAACCTGCAGCAGAACATCTTACTGTAAGGATAAAAAGACAGTCCACATATCAACAAAAGGCATGGGTGAGCATACCTTGTCATCTACATCTGTGTTATGGCTCAGCCATGCATAAGCTTCACGGAAATCATCAAAAACATGCAATCCGTCATGTGAACGAGATGTCAACACAATTGAAGGTGCGGAGTATGCTTCGGCTGCTGCCCATACACAATGGACCTGCAAAAGTGGCACCCGTGAGGTTCCTCTCTTTCTATAAAGAGACATTCTTTCAGGTAGGTCTAAGAACAGTGAGCTTACCACATAGAAACCACCTAACACGATCAGCAACAAAGTACCCACAACAGATAATTCCAAAGGCAGTAGCAAAAGCCTCTTTTCCTTTTTAGGCTTTACAGGAACTCTTTCTGCCACTTCTTTTTCCTTCTTCCGGTTCTTCTTTGATGGTTTTTCCTTTGGAGCTGTTTCCGATTTTTCAGTTCTATTTTCACTTTTTGTTGAATTTGTGGTGAGAGTACTAGCACTAGAACCCTTACTGGCATTACTAGCACAAGAACCACTAGAACTCTCTGCGCTACTACCCCCTAACTTTATTTTCAGAAAAAGCAAGTTGTCAATGAGTTGCTGAAAGAGATACTAAGTACTTCATTTCTGACAGAAAGGAAAACAATGAATAGAAAGCAACCGTACAGCAGCAGGGCTATCATTCTCAAATAATTTTGACAGCTGAAATTTGATAGATCGTGTGAGGACATTGAAAGCTTCAGAGAGAGCAATCCCAGATAAAATGCAAGCAGCAGGAGCAAGGACAAGCATAAGCCGTACCTAGCAGAGCATCAACATAACTGAAAGTTAATAAATAAATGTTAAATAAACATACAGATGTACATACTTTATATACACATATTCTTACCATTACTCCAGAAAAATACACTGCAGTGACCAAGTACAAGACCATGAAGGAGCTTGCATCAGATAAAGGCAAGAAGCATGACTGTGGGTCATGTCAACATTGAATTATTAGAATTAAGACTGATAATAATTCACTTCAATTTCAAAAGGCATATTGCTTACAATGATACCAGCAGGAATTAAGAAGGCCAACACATTGATATCCATAAAATAAGAGGGCCAGGTAGGGGGTTGATGTTCACTGACACTGGCAATGATGGGGATGTACTTGCTTGCATAGGTTCTGTCAGAAGAGTTAAGGTGTAGCTATTAATGCAGAAAGAGAAGCAGAGTAAATGCAATATAACATGACATTATATACAGGAGAAAGAAAGCATTAGAACGACAGAATGGCAATAAAAACCGCTTTCCTTTGTCTAAAAGAGTAAGCATCAAAGGCAGACATTGTTATTGTTTCGTTAGCGACTCCAAAACCCATGAATAGATGGTTAAAATTAAGTATTATTCATGTTTATTAGTTCCCAGCCCAGTTCCTTAACTCAGTGGGCAAAATAACTGTGTTTTTATTTGATAAGAACTTACGGGTCAAGTAGACTCAAACTGCGTCCACTCCAGCCTTTTGTTGGGCTAGATGCCACCAATGCGACGAGTATAGCTACTACTGCAAAACAAACAACCCTGCAGGAAGGATCTTGCTATTAGCATATGGTGATTGAGAAGTTACTAGTTCAACAAATCAAATGTTTATATTTTATCCCAAGGCCCGAACAACTACCTAGACATCTAATAGTTTCTCATGCATTCTAGCTGATAGATACGGGCAGAAACTTACAATCCAACAGTTATGACAAGGGTCATAGCCACTTTGAACAGTCTGGGAGTCAAAAGTCCTTTGATATAATACACAAGAGCAACCACATGAAGGATTATGAACACCTGAAATTCAAGTATACAGTCATCAATGAAATCAAGAGTGCAGTTATTGAAAATTTCTTCACTTCTAGGCATGCTTGTGAAGTTAGGAGAGAGAGAGAGAGTTGAGTGGTTAGAGCATTTCCTTTAATAGGATATCATCATCTGACCTTGTTACTCTTTTGATAGATTCTATACTTAGTCTGTGTGCACAATGTAGTTGGACAAATATTGTGAAGTAGAGGGAGTATTTATTGTACATATATTATAGATGAACTGCAAAAGGAAGGTCAATGCATGCTTGTATTTGATCTCAAAAAATCAACATCGAGGAACCACATTTTTTCTAACTCTATGCTAATGTTTTTCCAACAGTTTTTTGAATTTGATTACTCAAGAAAGAATCAAATTTGAAAGACCAGCCTCAAGAAGCAAGACAATTGCAAGAGTTCATTGATTCAATAATGTTTTGTTGAATGGAGAAAATTCCAGAAAAGAAGGCATGCATAAGCACATGAATGTAGGTACCAGAAATGATGCAAAGTGCTCCGATGTCATTACTGCATTAAAACCAACAACAGGTACTAAGGCTGCCAGAAGTGTTCCCAGTATAACCTGCAAAATGATTAATTGATCGAATAAGGTCATTTTCCAGAGAAATAGTACTAACCCATGTTCAGTTACCTTCTTTTTGTTTTTTTGTGTTCAAATGCAAGAAAGAAGAGCATAAGCTTATGCACTTACAAGGGGAGCATATGCAATGTAAAGTCGTGAAGAATAACGACCAGTTACAATGCACAAGAGCACATGCATTGGAATAAGGTTGATGATGAATGTGTAGCCTCCCCAAGAACAGACCTGGAAAAGGTGAGGACATGATTACAAAATTCATTTGAAAAAAATGGATCAAAGCTAACAACTTTACCATGTAGAAATACGAGAGAGCATTCAACGTTGCATAGAAGAGTGATCCTGTGTTCAGTGTCTGTATATCATTTGCAAACAAGTCAGTGCATAATGCTAAGTTAAAAAGAGGCAAAATGAAAAAGACATCTTGTGCATCATGACCTTTACATATAGATAAAATGTGAATATCAAGGCAAATATTGCTACAGCTTCATTATCATAGCTGCCTGCAACGGATCTTGAGATATATGAGGGGACCTGTAATGATGTCAAGAGAGGACAACATTCTGATTAGTGATACAATATGATTAGAGTAGGGAAGGCTACATACGTAGTTAATAGAGCATTCTTAAAAATATCAGTAACTTGAACATCTTGCTTTTATACAAATGCAGTGGTATATTGGGGGCAAAGCATAAGATCCTGTAACATATTTACAGACTGTAAAGCCAAAAAAATGAAGGAACTCAGCCAAGGCTATTCTCAACAGAGGCAATGACCGCTGAATTATATCCAGACTGTCAAGTGCCAACATAACACAGTTTAAGTCATTCAGCAACTTCCAACAAGTTTAGACTTCAGAAATATTAACTTGGCAAAGAAATTGACAATGATAAATAGCACTCCCTCCGGTCACAAAAGGAAACTGTTTTGGACATTGTCACAGTCCCCAAAATACAGGTTTGACAACTCATTTTTATTGTATTATATTAATATAAACCTAACAAAATCATTATATTATGAAAGTACTTTTCATGACATATCTACATGTACCATTTTCATGTGTCCAATCCAAATACTCATAAAGATATTAATAGGCAAAGTTTAGAATGTTCGATTGCACATGTCCCAAAATTACTTCCTTCTATGACTAGAGGGAGTATGCCATATTGTTCCACTCTTCTTTGTTCCACCCACCCACAAGCGGGTAAAGCTGAAACTATCTAAAAATATCTCTAGCTTAATCCAAAATAATTCATATTTTTACTTCCACCATTACATATGAAAATGGATGTTAACATCTACAAATCATGCAAACAAATCTTGATACTAAAATGATTTTTCATGGCCAAAACTCCGCATGTGTAGTTTTCTACATAGCCTATCCCAAGACAGGAAAAAGGAGGCTTATGTTAGGCTCAGTGAGCCAAAGTAAAAAAAGCCATCTTTTCATGGAATGAAACCCAAAAGTGACAGGGGAAAAGGTCGCTAGTGCAATTTACCATTGCCAAAATGGCTGCTGCCATCAATCCAGCTCCAGTGCCCTTTGCTTCCTATAGAAAAAACACGAAATTTCCAGATGAGTACAACTACTGTGAGAACTCATGCTTCTGTGAAAAAACAACCTTTGTTAAGAGGTAAGTAGCCCAGGAAGCATTTGCTGAGAAAATTGGAGCAGTGAACACACAAACAGTTTCCACCGACAATGGGATGTTAAGAGAGTTCAGCAACCTAGCAGAGCAACCAAATATTTCAGGCATATTTGCAGTAATTGAAAGGAACGTAAGGGTGTGTTCCTTTGATAACATACCACCAAATGGTTCCAGCTGTCAATGTCAAGCCAGGATACACAGTACCACCAATCACACGGCCAAGGGGATACCTAAAACAGAAGCAGCAGCAAGAAAAATAGCTAAGTATGCATATTACACATTCCATTTTACATTGAACTTACACAGTACTAAATGATTAAGCTCTGTGAGGCTCTTGCCATGTCCTATCATCAAACCAGTTCCAGAATTCGTAAATTCCATTCTTCGACAAAAACTGTAACAAGTTAGAGGAAATTTAGATCAAATACAACGCATAACTGCTTCAAGCCAGCACTTCGTATTTTTATGCAACCATCAGTTGCTCTATACTTCCACTAATCATCCCCGAATAAGCAAAATATACCAAACAGCAGTCAATTTGCAAAACCCAGAATCCTCCAACACCAACACTCTGAGCCAAAGAAACATTGCAATCTCCTATGAATTGAGCTCAATTATACATACTCCGGAACAAAAAAAAACCAAAAACAAAACAAAATAAATGGAACCACGCAATCCAACCTGAGTGACGCGGAAGTTGAAGTAGGGGTCGAACTCATGGATCACGCTCTCGTACTTTATCACCTGCGGCACCAAACGGTGGGGCGCGTAAGCACACACAATTTCGGAAACGCTAGCCGAACACCGAGCTGGATCTGGAGGCGTCGGGGTGGATCAGATCTTACGGAGAAGAGGCGGATCGAGAACGCGAGGACGCCGATGAGGAGGAGGGTGAAGGCGCACAGCACGCCGCCGAAGGCGTTGCGGAGGCGCCCGCCGCCGGACGTCGCCGTGGAGGCCTCGGTCTCCGCCATTGCGACCGAGTCGCGGCTGTGGGTGGAGAGGAGAGGGAACGGAGAAATCCCAGTACTGTTCCCAGGGCGGAGACGGAAGACCTCGCGATCGCGAACTCCACTCCAGTGTTGGGATTTATTGCATTTTTTATAGGACCCTGGCAAATAGTCAATATTTGTTCGAACGATGTTCTGCAAAATGACTGTGTTGCAGCTTGCGAGTATTGCCCCCTCGTTTCGGCTATTTTCTGATTTTAACTTCTAGTTTCTGTTTTTTTTTCACTATTTAATATTTCTTTTTTTTTAATTTTTTTAGATATTTTAGACTTTTTTATATTTTCTTTTTTCCCGTGTTCCTTTGTATTATCCTTAATGGGTTAACATGTTTTTTTTTTCTATTTTTACATTTTTTTAAAATTAATTATGCCTAAAAAGCCAAATCAGGTACAGTAAAAAAATCAGCTATAGAGAAATTTCAGTCAAAAACCAGAAGCTATCGCTAAAACGAGCGCCATCTAAGTCCGATTATTTGAAGGGTATGTTCTTTTTAGCTGTGGTTTATGGTTGAAAATTTTGAATTTTAGTTGTTTGTGATAAAGATTACAGATAGAGAGATACTCGTTTGCGATTTTGGATGGTACAGATGTTGAACTTTTAACGTGTACTATAATTAACTTGTAGACTTTATCTTAAAAAATACTCTATTTGAAAGTTAGGTACTGTAGCAAAAGCCAAACATCGTTTTGAAAAACTGAAAAAACAGGTCCGAAGTCATGGTTACGAAAACTGGATCAGATCATCAGTTTGATCGAAAAAAACTGAAATTAAAATTCAGTCCAGTTTGATTTTACTATAGGGCCAGCTGTGTAACTGAACTGCCCTAAACTGAAAAAATCCTGATCAAATCGACTGATTTTGCATAAAATTAGAGAAAAAACTGGCTGTTTGGACCAGAGGACAGTGAACTGTGCGCCACGTGGGAAGAATTTTTGGGAAAAAGAATGGTGTGGAGGGAACTTGAATCACGTTAGAATCCCACACGCATAGCTGTGCTAGCCAATTGAGCCGCTTACATGCTGTGTATTAGTGAAATTAAGTATATTATTAAGCTATAATATAATCGATGATTTGATTGGCTAACTAGCGGTTCGATGATTGATCTGATTTCAATAATTATGTTTGAAATTTGTTTTATTTGAAGTTCATAGAGCGTATTTGTAAGCAAAAAAAATCTCACAAAATTAAAAAAAATGAAAGGTTTCTTTCTCTTTGTTCCCGTTCCAAAGCTACCATAGTACGGCAGCTGGTGTTTTTAGGACAAAGTGCAAACATTGAAGACAATGTCTAATATGTAAATTTGAGGGAGCTCTACTTTTCGTGCTAGTAGATACAAAGTGAAAATCAAGACCGTTGGTTTCTTTCATCCACGGCTAGCAACACTTTCTTTCCTCTTGACCCAGCCAGGAGCCTTCTGATTTGCCCGATGTCACATTTTCCAAGGAAATTGACCAATCAGAACTGCGCAACTCACGACCACAGGAAAACCTGTGCAAAACCAATTCCCGAAACAAAACATTTGAGTGAAAGAAATTCCCAAACTGTGCCTCCACATTAGATCCAAAACGAACAATTAATAAATCCAACTCGAACAAAATAACCCAATTTTACAGAAGATGGTACAATTTCTCCAAAATTCCTCTTTGCCTAACAGAACAGATCTTACTTTCAGATGGAAACGAACTAACCATCTGAGTAAGGTAACATCTTTCAGAAGCGTAACACAACTTAATAGACAAAATAAATACACAAGCCAGTTGAAAACAACTATTGAGATCTCATGACAACATCCAACAGCATACAACAGCCCCTCTCATCTTAGCAGATCATTAGACAAACGTGAAAAAATTGCACATTATGAATGTTACATCGCCAAATAAAAGAAGTTTCACTCTCCAAAATCTCCAAATCTTAAGCAAATTTGCTCCCAAACATTCGGCATGCTGACATTCTCGTTCTAGTACTAGCAACATCCACCGAGGACTAAACAAACAGAAGAAAAACCGAAGCCTCAAGTTATATCATAGGTCCTCAAATTGACAAGTTAAATGCCAAATATCAAATCCATCACATTTGTTACAATAGATTTTGCTGGTGCGGCAACGCTGCCTGTTGCACAGCGTCCTGCATCTCTGATAACGTTTGGGTTAGCCTTCGGATTATATGGGCGTGGCAACATGAACTGGTTTGACGCACCTGTCGTCTCCAGGACAAGTGACTTTGAAGGCAAGGAAACCATGAAGCCTCCTTGATTGCTTCCAGTGAACCTCTCATCCAGCTGCAGCCGGTGCATTGGATTAATAGGCTTCACTCCAACTATGAGACCACTGCTTAGTTGGATACCATTTTTTTGAAGGGCCTTCCAAGCATTGTAAGAGTGCTTCAAGACCAAGTACATTAAAAGACAATTGTCAGTTTTGACCGAAGGAATGAATTGTCACATCAACAATGTAGAAAGCTATCATATGATGCATCTACATAGCAGAACTGAGGTAAAGGTTTGTCAAAGAATTGAGTTAGGCAAAATGATTTGTTGAAATATTCAAAGAGATCAAGAAAATAAATTAATCTGCAACTGTAGGAATATTAAAAAGGAAATCCATCTAAAAAGACAGAAGCAATTGTTTGTACATGCTCTTAATCTAACTATTATACAACAACAAAGCCTTTTATCCCAAACAAATTAGGATAGGTTATGAATGAAACCTCCTCAAGGTAAAAAAAAGTCTTATAACAAAACCTACAAGACTAAAACCCTAAACTCTACATCTTGCCATTTGAATCGAGAGCTTAAAACACCGCACCTAAACCTCCTTATATCATGGTTCTAGTACATGTATCATTAGCTTCCATGCACTCCTATCTAAAGCCAACTCTTTGGATATATTCCAATTCCTCAAGTCTTTTTTAACTACTTCCTCCCACGTCAGTTTTGGTCGACCTTTGCCTCTTCTTATGTTTTCGGTACGTCTTAAAATTCCACCACGTGCCGATGTCTTAGAAGGCCTTCGTTAGAGATGTCTAAACCACCTTAAGTAATGTTGAACAAACTTCTCTTCAATTAATGTTACCCCTACCCTATCACGTATATCATTATTGCAGATTCGATGCCACCTTCTGTGACCATAGATCTATCGCAGCACTCCAATCTCCACTATACTCATCTTCTGTACATGTTTTTTAGTTGCACATTGCCAGCAATAACAGAACTAGATGACAATAGGGGATCCGAAGAGTTACTTGAATAAACATAATGATGTGACTGCCAAGGAAGCAAGGTTAAGGGTAGTCAGTAATTTACTCAGAAGGCCTCGTTGATGATACTGATGGATAAGTCATTGTGTTGTTGTTGTGTTGTTGTTTCTTCTCTCTTTAGGACAGCATCTCCTTTAAGGACAGCATCTTAGACTAGCTTTAGGACAGCTTTAGACTAGCATCTAGGACTAGCATCTTGGCATATGCTTGGCCGGTTAGCGGCCTATAAATTTGTATCCCCAACCCTCAAGTTGGTGTGGCATTGTGTGAGAAATAAACAAGAAAATTTGCCCCATTCCCAGTGTCATCCTCTCGATGAGAGTAAGGATCTTGCTATCACCAACAAACAAGACTCAATGAGTAACAAGTGGTATCGAGCCATACTATCCTGTGAGCTCGAGCATCTCTGCTCATCTCCTTCTCCACCTCGCAGAAGAAGACCGGTAAAGCAGCGCCTCATTGTCCCCGCCGCTCCTCTCGGAGGCGGCAAGCGGCTCATCGAAGCGCACCTCCCTCCACGCAAGCAGCCCTCTAGTAGCGCGCCATGTCCGCAGGCGATCTCGGCCTTCGATGCGCCGAGCACGCGGCGTCGAGACGGCCGAAGCTTCGCGCGCAGAGCAGCGCGAGCAGCAGCGGCGGCAGAGACGCGGCGGAAAGAAGCGTCAAAGGGCGGGCAGCGGTGGCGGGCAGCAGGCGAGGAGTGAAGCGGCGGCGGCGGCAGAGCGCGCGGCGGCAGCGGAGGTCAAGGCTCTGCGGCGGCAGAACGGCGGCTCCATCTGCGATGGCGACGGCGCGACGAGGATCTTGAGCGGCGAAGAGGAAGCGCGCGCGGCGAGTAGCGCGATGGCGGCGCGCGCGACGCCCGCGCGCGGCGGCGAGCGACAGACGCGAACGCGCGGTGGCGCTCGGAGGAGGCGCGCATGCGGTGGCGTGACGGGTTGACGTGAGAGCGCGCCTTCACAGCGACGCGGCTCTCCCCGGTTCGTCACCGTGGTCACCACGAGTACCGTGCCGTCGTCGAGGACGTCGGCCGGCGGCGAGTGGCCTACCTCACCAAGACCAACTACGTCGAGTGGGCGCGGTGATGAGGGTAAAGCTCAGCGCGGCATATGTGGGATGCGATCCGACACGGCGGCGTCGACTACGACCGGGATCGACGGCGCTGGATGCCCTCATCGCCGCAGCCCCGCCCGAGATGCGATTTCGCTACCAACAAGCGATCGCCAAAGAGGCTTGGGACGCTTATCGCTGCAAAGACGCATCGGGCGGCGACCGCGCGCGCAAGTCTACATTGCGGGCACTACGCAGGAGTGGGAGAACACGGCCTTCAAGCGGTGAGGGCGTTGATGATTTTGCTCTCCGTCTCAACACTCGCTGCGAAGTTAGTGCGAGTTCGGCGACGACACCTACGGCGAGAGAGAGGCGTGGAGAAGCTCTTCCACGCATCCCAGAAGTACAAGCGGATGGCTCGCTCGATCGAGTCTCTGCTGGACCTCTCCGCGATGACGATCGAGGAGGCGCTGGTCGCCTCAAGGTCGTTGACAACGATGAGCCACGGCGTCTCTCGGGACCGTCACCATTGGCGGAAGCTCCTCCTCGCTCGGGCAGCGGTGGTCGCGCGACCAAGGTGGCAGGAAGAAGGAGCCTTCTTCCACGACAGCGCCACAAGCGTGGCAAGCGCGGCAAGCCACGCAAAGACGCCGAGCGGCGCGAGGACGTCCGAGGGTGATGACCGTGAGGCGCCAGCATGCGGCTGGCGGCAAGCAAAAGGCGGCGCGAGGCGACTCTTGCCACAATCGCGGCAAGCTTGGTCATTGGGCGGATTGTCGGCGACCACGGCGTGGTCGAGCCCATGTCGCGCAGCGGAGGAGCGGCGGCTCGTTCATTGCTCATGCGAGCACCGAACTATCTCGGCCGCACCGGTGCGGTGGCTCTCCTCCGCCTTGACGAGCCAAAAGCACATGCCCTCTCGCCACGGCTCGGCAGAACGACAAGATCGGCGGGTGGTGCCTCGACCGGCGCCACCCATCACATGACCGGATCGACGGAGCTCTTCGCCGAAGTTTGACTCTAGCGCCCGAGGCTCCGTCAAGTTTGGGACGCCCGGCGTGGAAATCAAGGGCGTCGGCTCCGTCATCTTCACCGCGTGTCGGTGAGCACAGCGCGCCACCGGCGTCTACTACATCCCCGATCTGCGGAACTCCATCATCGGCTTGGGGCGGTGGATGAGAACGGCTCGCATGTCGAGATAGAGCACGGTGCTGCGGATTTGGGATCTTCGCCGCCGCTTCTTGCCAAGGTAAACGAGGCGCAAATCGACTTTACATTCTTCACGCGCGGTGGCACAACCCCTCTGTCTCGCTACTCGTCGGACGACGAGGCGTGGCGATGGCACGAGCGCTGGGCACCTTCACCGAGGCCCAGGCGGCTCGGTGCTACGAAATGGTGCGAGGCTTGCCGTGCCTTGACCATGTGGAGCGATTCGCGGCGTCTGCGTGTTGACGGCGCAGGCGACTCCTTTCCTCACGGGCGAGTTTCGAGCCAAGGAGAGGCTCGAGCTCGTGCACGGGACTTGTGTGGCGGTGACACCGCCACACGGGAGGACGACGCTACTTCCTGCCGCTCATCGACGACCTCTCCCGCTACATGTGGGTGATGGTCCTCGGCGGCAAAGGAGAGGCCGCGGACGCCATCGAGCGCACGCAGTCGCCGTGGAGGCGAGCGCGCCGCAAGCCGCACGTCGTCGCGCATGCACAATCGCGCGAATTCACGGCGGTGACCCGCGTCATCGCTACGATGAGGCATTCAGCGCCACTACTCGCGCCGTCTGGCCGCAGCAGTAAGCGTCGTTGAGCGGCGTAACCGACGGTTGTGGGGATGGCTCGGGCTCTCCTCAGCGAGAGGATGCCGCTATCTTCGGGAGAGCGGTGGTGACGGCCGTCTACATCCTCAACCGCCGCTACCAAGGCGCTCGACGGCAGGACGCCGCACGAGGCTTGGCACAAGCGCATGGCCGGCGGTCTCCCACTTGCGGGTCTTGGGCCTCGCGTTCGCCAAGGAGCTTGGCCACATCGGTAAGCTCGGCGGCGAGCACTCGAGTGTTCATCGGCCACGCGGAGGGCTCGAAGGCCTACGCATCCTCGACCTGTCACACGTCAGCGCCCGCATCTCGCGTGGCGTTGTGTTCGGACGAAGGCGGTGGGCGTGGGACAAGGCGGTGGGCGGCGGTTCGACTTCAACTCTTAGGGACTTTGTTGTCGACCACGCCCACTTCGAGAGAGCGGGAGCTAGCGGCTCGTCTTCACCAAGCTCGCCACCTCGACACCTTGCTCGCCACGGCCCCGCGAGTGCTCCACCACCTTCGCACGGCACGCCCCCTCTCTTGCACCGGCGGCCACACCACCGGATCGACCCCAGCGGCCGGTCCACGACGAGCGGCGCGATGGTGGAGTTCGCTACTCATTATCTCACGACGAGGACGCGTCGACGCTACCACGACGGCGAGCCTCTACGCTATCTGCATCGTGGGCGACCTCCTCGCGGCGGCCGGTCCTCGAATCCGGCGCAGCGCGACCTGCGCGGCGGAGCCGCACTCGCCGACAGGCGGCGGCGAGCCTCGTTCGTCGCCGAGGCGGAGAAAGACGCGGCATGGCGTGCGCGCGATGCGAGGAGATGGACGCCGTCAGCGGAACGAGACGTGGGAGTTGGCGGATCTTCCTGCCGGCCACCGCGCGATCACCCTTAAGTGGGTGTTCAGGCGAAGCGGGATGGCCGGCGCCATCGTCAAGCACAAGGCTCGCTTGGTGGCACGAGGCTTCGTGCGGCGAGAGGGGTCGACCGATGATGCCTTCGCGCGTCGCCGCGCGCATGGAGTCCGTTCGTCTACTCCTCGCACTTGCGGCCCGGGAGGATTGGCGCGTCCATCACATGGACGTTAAGTCCGCCTTCTCAACGGCGACTTGAAGGAGGAGGCCTCACGTCCGTCACCACGGGATTCGTCATCCCGGCAAGGAGGGCAAGGTTCTCCGCCACGCAAGGCCTCTACGGCCATGCGCAGCACCACGAGCACGAACGCTGTGGACTCCACTCTCAAGCAAATGGGGTTCCAGCAGAGCGCACACGGCCGCGGTCACCGGCAGGGCAAAGCGCAACGCCTGGCGGTGGCGTCACGCCGACGACTGGTGATCACCGGCTCCGAGGCCGAGGTCGAGGCGTTCAAGGCGAAATGAAGACCGTCTTCCGGATGAGCGACTTGGGGCTCCTCTCCTTCTACCGGGATCGAGGTCCACGGGGCGGCTCCGTATCTCCTTCGTCGACCGCCACGCCAAGCGCGCCGTCGAAGTGGGCGTGCTCACCGATCGCAACCCCCCCACGCTCCATGGAGGAGAGGTCGGCCGAGTCGTGAGAGCACGGCGGAGGAGGTGGACGCGACGCAAGATCTGCGGCGCATTGCGGGCGCCTTCGCTACCTCGCCCACACGCGCCCGATTTGGCGTTCGGCCGTCGGCCACGTCGGTCGGTTCATGCAACGACCGACGACGAGCATCGGCAGCCGTGAAGAGGATCCTCGCTACGTTGCGGGCACCTCCGACCACGGCTTGCACTACCCGAGGTGTCCCGCGGCACACTTCATCCGCATGCGGCGGCAGCGACCACGCGGCGACATCGACACCGGCAAGAGCACAAGCGGATTCTCTTCTTCCTCGGCAAGTGCCTCGTTAGGTGGCGATCGATCAAGCGGCGGTGGTGGCCTGTCGGTGAGGCCGAGTACATAGCGGCGCCCACCGCCGACTCAGCGCCGGCTCGCTCGATCGCTGGTGATCTCTCGGCAAAGACACCGGCGGTGGCGCTTAGGGTGGGCGGCAAGTCCGCTCGGCTCGCAAAGAACCCGTTTTCCACGAACGGAGCAAGCACATCCGGTGAAGTACCACTTCATCCGAGGTCGTTTGGATGAAGGCGACATCAAGGCGAGCTACATCAACACCACAGATCGACTTGCGGACTCGCTCACCAAGCCTCTTGGGAGGTCAAATTCCTCGAGCTCGCTCTAGGGTCGGGTGGTTCAACTTTTCCACAAGACGACGCACAAGACTTAGGGGGAGAATGATGGATAAGTCATTGTGTTGTTGTTGTGTTGTTGTTTCTTCTCTCTTTAGGACAGCATCTCCTTTAAGGACAGCACCTCCTTTAAGGACAGCATCTTAGACTAGCTTTAGGACAGCTTTAGACTAGCATCTAGGACTAGCATCTTAGCATATGCTTGGCCGGTTAGCGGCCTATAAATTTGTATCCCCAACCCCTCAGGTTGGTGTGGCATTTGTGTGAGAAATAAACAAGAAAATTTGCCCCATTCCCAGAGTGTCATCCTCTCGATGAGAGTAAGGATCTTGCTATCACCAACAGCAAGACTCCAGCGAGTAACAGATACTACTTTCTTTTGCTTTCTAATGTCTTACAACCAAGAGGCCATGGATGCCCACAAAAGTTTACATCACACGAGCACTGTAAATACATCCCATCTCCCCAATAAGTACAGGCTGGAGGAACCTATACAAATTTCATTATGAGTGGACGCGTGATAATAGATTATTCTAGAATTTGGAGATTTTTGAAAAATAAAGAAAATATTTCCTACGGTGCTATTCTGGTCCATGTGATGCTGAAAAACATATCTATGACTAACTTACCTTTATGCTTAATGTTCAAAGGATAACCAAACCATATACCACAGTATTTACACAAATGAGGACATAATTTGATGTGCATGGTGGTGTAGGTCAAAAATATCATCCCATTAACTTAAACTGATATAAAGAATATGAAACCTTAAGCCCAATGCATCTGACAATAGGACAAAAAGGCATCACTTCTCCAATTGCAGCCCCGGCCATACAGCATATGAATTGAACAAGTGGAAAATCATGAACTTCTGAATCATAAGATTGTGAAAGGTCATGAACTTACTGCCTAAAGCCATGAAATGGATAGAGTTCAAGCTATATAGGAGCGTAAATGAGTTTATCTAGTGTCACGGTTCACTAGCAAGTAAATCGCTAGTAAGCAACAGAGCAAACTAAGGTGATGACTGTTTTGGGAAACATAAATTCACGGAAATCGAAAGGTAAAAGAAAAAAATGGTAGCATGTTGGTAGATGAAGATATCATTACCTGATATAATATGTGGATCCAATTACCATCTCTTGGACCGGAGTAATGTCTCAATATCACACCGCATTTCTCGAACTCCCGAAGAATAAGGTTGGTATCTCTAAGGGAGACTCTGTAGATAAAAGGGGGGAACAAGCAAACACCAAGAAACCAATTTATCACATCAGGGACCCAAAATTTGGGATTAGCAAACAAGTGCCCAGTAAAAGGTAATCGATGACTGCTGCCTTCTCGGGCAGAGACTACAAACATAACCAATTCAAAGGATACTATCTAGTCAAGTCCATCCAGGTGCTAGACTAAGTACTAATGAGCAATACCACTAAACGAACAGCCCTGCTGTCGCTCATCGACATACACAAGAGCGAGCAAATGACACGGGCATAAACTCATACTACGCAATAATTTCCTCAGGTGCGGCAATAAACTCATGCTACGCAATAATTTCCTCAGGTGCATAGGTACATGTCCAACACGCAATCACAGCACCACGCTACTACTTCCAGAACCGAATCTACCGAGTACATACGCCTCTACCTACACATTGCTAAACCGGGCCTCCGCGGCCAGAGGAGGAGGTGGAGTACCAGCACTCGACGGCGGGGGCAGCGCGAGCACCTCTTTCCGTGGCGGCTCCACGACCCCGGGGCCGAGGCCGGGGCCTTGCCGCGGGAGCGGTCCCAGGACTGCAAGCGGCTGGCGGAGGCGCGGGGGGAGGGGGAGGAGGCGATGGGGAGGAGGTCGGAGGCGGTGGGGTCGGGGGAGAAGTCGGCTGCGGCGAAGCGGTCGTCGAGGGTGAAGAGGGGCGGGGGCGGAGAGGGCGGCAGAGGCGAAGAGCGAGGCGGCGCGGTGGGACGGGATGAGGGAGGCGAGGTCACGGAAGAAGGGGGACTGCCGCGCAGCCGATGCGCCGTCGCCGCGGCGCGAGGCGGCGGGGGAGCGGGAGGAGGAGGCCATAGTGGGGCCGCGGGGTTTGGAGGGCTGGTGCTTTCCCCCGCGTTTCCCTCCTGTAGTGGGGAGCGGCAGCGCTGGGTGTTCGTTCCATTTCCGAGTGTGGATGCCTCCGTCTGGTTTGGCTGATTGCTTAATGTTGGGCCTCTCTCTCTCTGACTTGCGAAGCTGGAAATTGGTAGGTCCAGCCCCAATTCAGGCTCGGCTCCACAGGTCGACTTTCCTATTTCGGGCAGAAAATTCGCATGAATTTCATAGAAAATTGCAGGAAACATAATATCTCCTACTAAATTGCCGTGTTCTAAACTGCTTAGCACATTCTAATAGTATATTGCATCTTCTTTACTTTTCGATATGTGTAAGAGGCGAGCGACATTCAAATTGTTCCACATCCGTGCATGTGCCGTTTGCTGCTGCTTGCACGGTTAGGAAAAGAATCCGAGAGAATGCTTCATGGCGGAATAATAGTTTGAAGTTTACACATTTGGAATAGCGATAACAGTTGAGGAATCCTGCGTGTTCTGCAGTTTTGTAGGAAGCAAAACACAATAACTAAATGAATTGCAAGTACAGATGCCATGAATGTTTCCTCTCGACTCACGGTGCAAGTGATCCATTAATTTGAGAAAAACGACAACCTACTTCCAAAATCACAGATACTTGTTCAGTGTCACAAAAACGGAAAACGACAAATACTTGTTCAGTGTCACAAAAACGGAAAAACGAGGTGATGCACTAACAGCAACATGAGAAATAGATTACAAATGATGACATTTTAAGTCGACCACTCTAGAATGGGATCATCAAGAATTGCTTTAGGGTAACATGAGAAATGGGTACAGCATCTCAAGGATTCTGACCTCCAATTGCAAGCGCACAAAATACCTCCGTGATCTGAACCCCAAAATTGATAAGAATCTGTGAAGGGATAAAGGCGTCTGGTGCTACTCAGGAACACGTCGAACTCTGGAGAAGGCGGATGACTGTTCGGGAGCCAAACAAAACAAAGATAAAAGCCTAAGGTTTAGCAGAAAGGATGCACACAATGTGATTGTCAAACAGAAATATGAAGATGCAACTTGCATCAACAACAATGTGGTTACTATCGGTTTTTCATGAGCCCCTCAAATTTCATAAGACCAAAGGCAGGCATGTTGGGAAGAAAAACCATCAGAGTGAACAGAGGACTGAGACTGACCGTGTCCGAGATGCAGCTCACAATAAATGCAATTTCCCAGTAACTGAATCTATGTCTGCTTTCCTCCCTACACCACAAGATCATGCTATATTATGCTCTCCCATAGTGCCGCATAATTTTAAAATCATTATTAGGGTTCATGGGCATGAGTTAACTATCAGAGTCACATATTGGACCAAGGGCCATCCTCTTTTAACAGAATTAGCACAAGGTAATTGCAAGGAAAATTTCCATGTCACGACAAATACTTGTCGCATTGGCAAACAAAATGAGAAATACAAGTAAATTCAGATATACAATTCAAACAAGCAAATCCAAGACAATGTGCAACTCGCAGATTAAAACATATAGTTCTGAACTCTGATTGAGAAACTAACCTGGCCCTATTGCAAGAACTGTCTTAGACCCAGCCAGTACCTACAAAGAGAGTTAGTAATTATCAGGGTGAATGGGATCACAATCATTTGACAATATAGCTGCCACTATTCATTTATTACAACATAAGTATAAAAAAACCAAATTATGAATTAGAATCACTGCATAACACATTAGCACCAAAATAAACATCCTAAAGGATAAGTCTGGCTCAAAACTAATCAACGAAGTACATCATTTTAGTAAGAAGTACAATCAGTCAAGAGTTTTGCAGATTCAGACATTCAGTATCACTTTGATATGTTGAATTATCGGAAGGATGATTCATGATCGTTTTCTTGCTGTTTGTGAATGCCCTGAAGAGGGATACTTTTACAGCTTATAAAGGCCAACCGGCAAACCCAGTACAGACAAAAAAAATGGCCCATATCAACATAGGTGGAGTCATAGAAGCATCAAACAAACCTGTGTGCGCCCTGCATCAGCAACAACAAAAGTTGGGATACCTCGTTGTTCTGCAGTGTCCTTTAGCCTGTTCCTGATAATACACAACGGAAAAAGGCATGCTACATCATCATCCAGAAAATATTGTTCAAAAGGAACATATGTGCTAGGAGAGCAATGGCTTACATCTCCTGTTGATTCTTGCATGTCAAAACAATCTTAGCTTGGCCAAATTGCTCCCATTGCATCAAAAGACCGCGGTTGCTGCAAAGGGATATATCAGACGAATGATGAAGAAAACACTTCAACTTTGCAAAGCATGAAAGCATGCGAGGTAGGCAAATAGCTCCTTGACACTAGCACCTCTAGTCTTGCATGAACATTAGGAATCTAGTACATTTCAAGCTTCATGGACACTATGTAATTCCTTGCTTTCATAAGAAAAGATACAAGGGAAAAAGAAAATAAGTCTTGATAAGGAAGAGAACTACTTAAGGCCTGCCTTATCTTTCCCATTCACTTATTTTCTTCAAATTGAAATTGCTCTAAAATCTTAACTCCAATTCTCTACTTCTACTGCATCACTAGTTGTTTGAAAAGGGCCCTTTTCCAATATTACGTTCACTGAAAACATAACCAACAGCAAAAGCAAGATGTTTTTAAAGCTTATGCTCTGGAGACTCCTTTGATGGACAATGAAATACTTACGAGTAACGTAATAGCTCAAAGCTAAATTCAACAGCTACTCAGGCACGATAGATTGGTTTGTGAGCCTTCCATGCAAAAAAGAGTTACACCGGCTTCCATGCAGAAATGCACTCAACACACCGTTGCGTTTACTAAACAACATTAATTCAATGAACGATTTTCAACTTCAATCAACATGTACCAGCTTTCATACCAATGTCAATCCAACCCTACATATGCATAAGCAAGCCATATGCTGTGGGCAAAATAGTCTACATCCTTCAATTAGAACTACCTAATGAAGCAAGATTACAAACTGCATTAGCACCTTGCCAACAGCTTTGCATACAAGCCAGTTGCTGCATCTGCCAAGAACAATAAATCGCAAGTGGTTAATAGTATAATAGATGTAAATTGGCTTAAACATTTAGTGTTCAGTCCAAATAAAAACACAGCTATGAGCTATCCACACAATTCCTTAATTCCGTCAGCACATAGACGGCCTAAACTGGAGCTGCTCTGGCTAAAATTCGGTTGTTGCAGAATAGGCAAGCAATCGGCTCTATCTGGGCATAGTAGAATAGTCTACGGGATAGGTCAAACAGTAAGAGACGCGTCAAAGAAACAAAATGGTTACACTAAGAGTCCAAGAGATGAACTTACGAGCACATTGAGACGCTATTTTTCCAGACCCCATCTTGAGGTCCTGACGTACAACTAAAACCTGCAATCGCAGTGCCGAAAACTCAGGACAAATTCAACTCTAGAATTGTGGAATTCGAACAACAAAACAACAATACTTCCAAACACAATTCAAACGATCCAGTATCGTATCCTCAAGTACGAAGTCGTGTAGAAAACACGAAACACATCACAAATGGTAAAGTCCTCAGGGGTCAATTAATCAAACGTAGGGTGCACATGGCTCGTCTTGAACTAGCAAATGAGATACAATTCTGCATAATACTCCGCACTCCAACTTACCATCTTAAGCTCTTCGCCGCCGGTGACCCCGCCGGAGGCGGATGAACCTCCCGTCCGCTTGGAGCCCCGTAACGCCGCCGCAGCAGGAGGCGGAGAAGGCGCGAGGCTGGACTTGGGTCTCCAGGAGGAGGATAGGTCGAGGAGGAGTCCGAGGAGGAACCCGATGGCGAGGCCCGGGAGGAAGTTCCCCGGGCGAAGGCCCGCCGCGAGCCACGGCTCCTCACCCTGCGAGGAGAAACAGACGAGAATGTTAGGGTTTATGAGAGGATAGCGGTGGAGGTGGTGGCGGCGGCCTGAGGCCGGCGGGTGGTGCTCACCTTCCTGTGGCTGGGGCTTTGCGGTGGGTTTCGCCGCGGCGGCGGAGCCATCGGGAACCGTCGATTCGAGGGAGAGGAGGAAGGGGAAAGGGGAAGAGACCGTGCGGTGTCGTGTCGATAACGGATCCCTAGATGGGCCGGACGTTTGCTAGGTTTGTGTCTCAAATGGGCTATTGAGCTCTATAGGGATCTTGTCCTATGGGCTGCACATCCGCATGCAGGCTAAGATTTGCAAATCACTCCCATTCTAGGTTTGTCTAAAAATAGGAAAAAAAATCTCACATTCTAGGAGATACTAGAAAGTTCTTGTATATCGAAAATTGGCATGTAGCCAATGGCTAGGCATGCAAGTGGGCACTTAGTCTATAAGGGTTTAAGTACTAAACTTGGCGTTGGTGTCCACCAATTTTAAAAGGATATATACGTATACATGTTCAATGAGAAAGCGTGCACGTGTTCTGTAAGACCTGTGATGTTTTTGATAAATTTCTAGTGTAGGTAGGAGAACACGCATATATGTGTACATAGATGGTGTAAGTGTGATATGTGTTATGCGTGTGTCCGTTTTGTACCCTGTCAAAAAAGTTATTATATTCAAACTCACTCATCGTCGGAAAAAAGAGGACACATACGCATCACACGTTCAGTAAGAAAACATGTGCCAGCACTCTATGAGACCTGTAATGTCTTCGATAAATTACTAGTATATGTAGAAAACATGTATATGTGTGTATATAGATAATTTGAGTGTGATGCGTGTGCACCTGTCTTGTACCACTAAAAAAAGTTATTGTATTCAAACTCACTCAAAAAAAGATCATGAACATGGAAAAAAGTCAATATAAAAATGCATTTTGATTCACCTATCGTTTCACTTCATATATATAAGTAAATTGGAGAAATTGGATCCGTATTTTTTTTATGATTCTTCATTATCATACTATGGAGTATCGACGTGTAAGCTAGTGGCAAGAACTAGTAGCACGTACTACGCACGTAGTACGGTAGCAGTAGCACGGAAGTTTACACGTGCGTCTTACCGTCGCGTGTTCAAAATAATATGGTTTTGGCATAAATTCATATTTAATTTCAGCAAAACCTAACTGATTTAAAGTATAATTTCAGCACCATTTAAACAACATATTAGTATGTAACTTCATCAAGCCATTTAAAAGGTATAATGTGTTGAAAATATAGAACATGTGGGCTATTAAAATCAGCATAAAGTTCAAATTTACGTTTTGATTATTGCTCTCAGATATATGGTTACATAAGATATAATATTAGCCTTTCCTCTACTATAGTCTATACTCTTCATTAATTGAATATGGTAAAAGAGGTTCAAACTTTGAGCTCTAAATGATAATTCACTAATTTGTCAATCTTAATATCATACTAATAACAGTTTAAACTTTCGGCCAATAGAAAGGCAATGGCAAGATGATCACAAGACAACCCTTCAATTAGCCTAACAACTTGATAAACTTTCAGAGTATAGAATCACAGTTTTAATAAGTTCAGCAACAAGCCAAATGGGCTAACAGAGATGCATACAATATGTAATCTAGAGATCATAGAGCAAAATATGTAATCACTTTGAAAGTAACTAACTGCAGAGCTAAGAACAAATGACAGCAATAGCAATACTTTGGAGCTCAAGTTTGAGAGATTCAATTTCACTATATGACCATTTTCATCATCAAGCTACCCAACCGAACCCACATTATCTCTTTGCAAATTCCAATCAATGATAGATAGTAATCACCGACATAATGAATATTTGAAGAAAAGTGCAAAGAGTAAGCAGCCGAAATATTCACAGTACCGATGATACTCGAAATCACCGAGAAGAAATCGGACAAGGTAAGACACACATGTAGCGCTGTCCCAGAAAACCAAACGCCTCGTTATGCCGCGCAAGGAGACGAGGTAGATGGAGATATAATGTCGGTCTTCAAACTCGGGATCACCAAAGCTTGAAGTCGAGGGTCAGAGAAGATGCCGCGCAATACCAACAAGTGCTCTGGCCAAGAGCACCCGAGAACACAACTCGGTTTCTCCTTCTCAACACAGCACAAACAGAATCCAACCCACAACAGGAAAATCCCCAAAGTTCCTCCCTGCCAGATCTCAAAAGAGATGGCACAAGAAAACCACACGGGAAAAGCCCAATGGAGGTGATTTAGCCTTGCACAGCCGCCGGCGCTGGAGAAGAGCACGGCGGATATGTTGCCCCAAAGCCTAAATCGACATGAGTAGAAGATCAAGGGGAAGAAGACTTACTGTGTTCAATCCACAAAGAAGGGAGTCGCCTCTCATATGGCAGCAGGAAGGAGGACGACGGGCTGCAGCCAACGGCAAGTGCAGAAGCACCCAGGCTGGTGGCGCCTCTGGCGCCGCTGCCATCCCCACGAGACCCAGCCACCCGGGTGAAGCCGTCAAGCCGAAAGCCACCAATGCACACGAGAGAGATGGCCGAAGGCCTTATCTCTTCCTCTATCCCACAAATAAGGGGGACCGCTTCTCTTCCTTTTTCTTTTTTCAAATTGAAAAAATACCCAATTGCCCTTAGAGTCCAACAGTATGCACTCACATCACATGAGGTCTGAGTATAGTGATTCAAATGCAACAGGTAATGGCCCTATTTTTTTTTGTAGTTGGCTTCTGTTTTTAGCTTTGGACTTCTCCAGAAGTCAAAAAGTTAAACATCAAAACACGACAGTATGTTGAAACATATTCTTCAAACAGTTTCCTGAGCCTAAAATCGTATGCATCATTCGTGTCGGTGTCTTCGCCGTCTGCTACCGTGTCGGAAAGCGCAAACAAAAACCATCAGCCGTAACTAAAAACCATAAGCCATAGCAAAAAAAAAAAACACCACCCATGGCATAGTATTATGCAATGCTATGGACAAATGCATGTTCCTATCATATGAGTGGGTCTCTTGATTAGGGCAGGCATTCCGGGGTGTGGCGGAAAATAAGTTCGGCGTGTGGCACGGCAGCAGCTCTCTCAAACGCCTCGGATTATGTGCTTTCTTTCTGGATGTGCAATCACTCGTCGACGCGTAAGGAAAGTGTGGCTTACTACTGCCTTTATATGTTACTTACCCACGCATGAGATGCACTATGTGAAAGCAAAATTGGTGTTCACAACCAAACCAAACTTTCTAGTGATTTGCTCTTCGCACTGCATGCTATCATCATTCGCGGCCTCTTCTTTTTTTAAAGAGGCGGCGGCATTGCATTGAGTCACTGGAAGACTTGGAAGGTTGGAATTCATTTTCCACTAAGCAAAGAGAGCCAGAAATGAGCACGATCGCACGACCATATATCACCCTTGTTTGTGGAAGCAATAGCTTCGCTATCTATACGTCATTCTATGGTCTTGTTCTTATAATTGCTATGGCTTTTATCTAAAATAATATTATAATAAAAATTAGCTTTTTAAGGTATTTAATTAAAGAAAAATAAGAAAAAAAAGGAAAATAAAATACCATTATATCTTTACGGATAACGTAAAGTAAAAAAGAAAAAGAAAAAACTATTTTAAAAAGGCAACATGTTTTAGACAGCTTTTAGTTTTTAGAAATTAAAAACTTCCACTGTTTAGAACATGACCTATGTCACGATAGATAGTTTGTAGCTTCGTGTATGTAGATACCAACTTTTTATTTTGAAATTGGTACATAGTAACTTCGTACATCATGTACATTAAGTATACGTACGTGTGGAGGTGGAGAGTGTTGAACTCCTGAGGGCAAATTAATAATTTTCTAATTTGATAAAGAAAAAAAGAAAAGGGAGAGGGTCCCAACTGTCGTGGGACAGCAGAGAGGATAAGGTCGGTGGTCTCGTGCGCGTCATGGGGGTGGCTTCGGCCCTTCGGCTTGACCACTTCTTATGGACGCCCAGCTCTCGTGAAGAGCGGCGTCGCCGGAGGCACCATTGGCCCAATAGCTTCGGGCCAGCCGTTTGGCTGCAGCCCGTGGCCTCCTCCCCGCTCCCCTATAAGAGGCAGCCTCCCTCTCCTTTCTTGGGCAACCCAAGCAGTGAGTTCACTCCTTCCCCTTTGATCTCCCATCTCTCTCAGCGGTACTTTGATTTTGAGCTTTGAGGGTCACCGGCTAGGTTCTTCCCCATCGCCGTCGGCTGTGCAGCCCCAATCGTAGTTCTTTGGGTTTCTCGTATAGTTTTCTTGTGCCTTTTCTTTGGATTTGGTAGCGAGAAAATATTTGGGGATTTACTTCTAGAAGGGTGATTCGGCTGGGTTTTTGTGCCGAGTGTTTGAGGAAGATTCCGAGTCTAGTTCATGGTATTCACGAGTGCTCTCAGTCAGAGTACTCGATGGTCTTGTGTGGCATCTACCCCGACTTTTGACTTCACCTTCGGCTACCCGAGGTTAAAGTGTGGTATTGTATCTCCGATTGTCATCATCTCCTTGCTTGGCGCAGTGGGGTGCTTGGTTTTCTAGGACAGTGCTGCAAGCATGCCTTGCCTTTTTCGATTTCATCTTGGTGATTTTGATTATCATCGCTTTTGTGAGTATACTGGCTACTGGTTCTTTGCAGTTTCGTGATCTACTTCATATATATGCGAGTTATCACTAGTTTGGAAATTGCAAAGAATGTTTTGTGGGCTGTTTGCTCTATGATGAAATGACATAATACTGAGATTATATATGAATGTGATGATAGATGGATCTTGAGATTTTGGCTAACTTATTATTTTTATGCACTGATCATTGAAATTGTTATTCATTACTTGTTGATCTCTGTGTTAAGTTGGATTGTGATTAGCTTTCGGCCATCCCTGAACATTGTCAAACCCTGTTATCTCGTTAGAATCAATAAAGTTCATGTTAAATGAATGTTATATTGATTTTGATATCGTTTATATTGTCCAGCAAGGTAAATTCATGATTTGTTAGTTTTTTTATAGCAAAGGTTAATTCGAGCTTAAGATCTAATCTATAACTGTCATATATAATGAATATTAGATTTTGTCATAGCAGAGATAACCAAGAATAAATCTTGTGCAACTAGTCTCCTGAGAGCAATTAAAAATATTCAAAATCTTGATAACATGTCGAATTTGGTCATACATGTTATATTCATATTGTTATTAGCATTTATATGGTATGACTTAAATTATCTACATGCGTATATGTTGTTTTTTAAACTCGTACATGATATATATGTTGGGCATATGTTACTATTTTAATGGTTTAAAAAGTTCATATGTTCATATGTTGATTAAGTTATTTATATGCTCATAATATCATATTTGTGTTCTTAGTAAATATGCTAGAATTAAATCTAAATATATGTTTATACCGTAATATTTACAACAGAGGAGTAGTAATATCCCTATGTGGGGGGCAGGGGTGATCTCCCCAGGGGTAACGACGCAGGGCCCGCTATGGTAGTGGGTGGGGACAGGGATGGCCCCTTCCCCTGCGAAGCCCATTAAATATAAAAAATATTTTTTAAATAGTAGGTTATAGTTTTTTAATATATAAGATTGTATTTTTTTGTGTATTTGACTAAAACTATTAATTTTGTAAAAAGTATATTAAAGTTATATATATTAAAGTTATATTTAAAAAATATGTTTAAATAATTATAAATTAATAAAATTAAATTAAATTATTAATTTAAAAAACATTTAACCTATTTCCCGCAGGGACTGAGGACAGAGGGCCATTTCCCCTGGTAGCCTTGCTGACGGAAGTCGGAGCGGGGCCGCGGGACCTCCCGGGCCAGGACGCAATACGGCGATAGGATGACGCCACGTGGCATTGACCACCACAGGCGGTGCCCCGTCCATGCGACCCCGCCTCACATGACTCCTGACACGGACGGCCTCCAGCTTGCACTCACGTGGATGGTGGAATCACCTCACTTTTTATCTGGGCCGTGGGGAACGTGGGTGCAGCCGTGAAGCCGTGTCGCTAGCTACTATTGGGGAAAAAAAAAGGAGAAGCTCCACTCTCTCAAAAAGAAAAAAGAAAAAGAAAAAAAGGAGAAGCTTAAGGAGATGATAGGGCAGGGCCATTCCAATCTTTTTCACTTGTGGAACATCTTCATTTGAATTACAGATTTATAGTTGATTGGAAGTTTTTAGACAAATGCTTACCACTATCTTACTTTTTAAAAAATAAACCAAAATTTTAACCTCATCTCGGCAGTGTATCTTTCTTCCTATAATTTAAGCAGCCTACAAATTTATGTGAGATTTTATTTGCTAAGAAATGCTTGCTGTTGTACAGGTTGACAGGTTGTACCCTTGCAATATGACATGCCATAAACTCCATCAAAGTAGGTTATGTTTTTTTAGACTATAACTGATGATTATTTGACTGTATTTTTTGAGACAGCAACGGACGATGGAGATTGCATACGGCCTACACAGTTTTAGACTTGAAAAGCTATTTTGAAAAATCCACTTCAAAAAACCGTTACCCGTTTGTTTCGATTTTCAAAGAAGTTAAAAACTAAAAGCCCAAAAGAACAAAGCCATAGTCGGTTCTCATTTCTCAAGATGAGAATATACTACAAGAAGCTAACAGACGACCTTTGTTATGAGACCTATTATGTTGAACTATGACTTATATCTTTTGACTACGGTTATTTAGTCTAATAAATAGTGATTACTAATAGAAACAAAAAATAATTGAAAAGGAAAAAAAGCTCTCGATCAATCGATCTCCACAAAGCCAAACTCATAGTATATTTTTTTGCTGCAACAGTATATTTTTCTTTCATAGTTTTTTAAGCTAATGATTCAACCATTAGGCAATAAGGTTCGTGGAGTAACATGCTGTGCCTCACCATTCCCGAGGACGAAATTATAAAATTTAGCAGAAACAAAACCGGCCCCAGCGCTGTCACGCCTTCCGACTTCCGAGGCCAATCCACCTCGGGATCGGCGAGCTTGCAGGCCCGGGACCTCTTATCTAACCAAGCCCAGAAGACCACTCTGATGCTGGCCACGTGTTGGGCCGTGCGTATCCAACGGCAGCGGACCGCTTAGCGGTGGGAAGGCCCACGCGGCGCGTACGTGGTAGCACGAGACAGGGCCGTGACGTGCGCGTCTACCACGGAGGCAACCCGGGAGAGCGCGACGTGGCGAGATCCTCGACGTCGGGTTAGTCTCCCTCGGCCTGCAATCGTTGTGCTAAGAACGTGGGTTTTGTGTAACTTTTCAATTGTACAGCACTCTTATTGCAAGTGGACGTCAAAAGCAAAAGAAGTGCTACTTGCTGCCAGCGAAGTTATCAGTATCATGATATATATCGTAGTATCGTATAATTCTACTAGAGGTAGATAATATGAATCAGAATCAGGTTTTGCAATAGGATTGAGATACTACTCGTAGAATTGTTAGAATTGCAATAGGCCTGACAACGAACTATATTAGTATATAAAATTTTATATTGCCTACTGCTAGTTTAATTTGCTTTGTTTTGTTGTTTACATTTTGTTCCAAGGTAAAAAAAATGTAATATCTTTGATATATTGTATTATTAGATTATTAGTTTATTAAACATAACTAAATAAGTTACAAAAAACAAACTTAATTTAATATAACATGAATAAGTGTATTTAATTATAAAATTAAATTCAAAAAATCTATTATAGACTTGCATATTTAAAAATATAATTTAATTTTTTATATAAAATATATACACTTTTAAAAATTTGATAGAATCCGATTCTACGTTCCGATCCTACAATTCGATCCCATTAGACAAAAAACGATGCTACCTGGTATCGTGATCATGATAATCTTGGTTGCAAGTGCTGCATGCATGTACCGATGTGTCCATGATTCACTGCGTTTTAGGGGACAAAATTTCAGGTCTTTGTTTCAAAATTCACTAGCTAGTCAATGCAGCACAGCACACCACGTTAGGTTTTGATTAACTTTGAGAGGTGCATTTCGTGTAGACAAGGCCATGATAGTAGACCAAACATGTGATGCTACTTTTCCTATGATGATGCTCCCTTTCAAGTGCACAAACACACGACAGCTCAACTATGCTCGAATTTGAGTATCAGCCCCACATGTCAATCAAAAGCCACTTGCTCATTGAACATATGTAGGAGTGAGCGTTGCCTACATTTGTTTTTTTTCCTTTTTGCTAAGAAATAAACATATAATTCATTTGCAATGACCATACAAAATTCACTACAATTTGTTCTTGCCACACACGAGCAATGGCAACGAGCACATGTTGGCCTACTCCAGTTGTCATCTTCCCCTATTGTTTACAGCCATAAATTCAGGATTCTTACTGCTATAAATGAGATATATTTTCCGTTTTAACCGGCTTTTAAAGTCGTGTATGTTTTCAGCCCAGGGGAGGAGTGGCTGTGGTTTTATTTACCCCTTAAGAATCGTTCGTTCGAGCTGACCTCTCCTCTCTTCTCGTCCTCCACTCCGCTCTCCAACGCAAACGCTTCCCAAATAAACCCTACTCTCTCTCCGTCCTCGAGTTATTTCGGCTTCCCACTCCACGCGCACAGGAAAAAAAATCAGACAAAATAGTAAGCAAAGGGAGGAGAAAAAGAAGAAGACGAATTCTGTTTCAAGAAGTGCGAGGAGCGGCGAATGGAGGTGGCGGCCGAGTGCGCGGGCGGCGTCCGTGAGAAGAAGGAGGCCGGAGACCTCTTCCTCGTCGATGACCTCCTCGACCTGCCGTGCGACGAGGAGGCGGCGGCGGGGTTGGGCGGGGCTTACAGCGCCGGCGCGGCTGGAGGAGGCGGGGAGGCCGGGAACGCGTCGGCCGACTCGTCGACGGTGACGGCCTTGGACAGCTGCAGCAACTCCTTCTCCGGCCTCGCCGACGGGGACTTCTCCAACGGGCTGTGCGAGCAGGTGAGGCTTTCGCTTTCGTTCTATTCTTGGCTCCTCGCAAATACGTCACCTTGTTCGAATTCCGCACGTATTTTGTTCCCAGAACTGTTATGGTAATCCATAATCCTTTCATCACCCCGCATGAAAACTCTCCATGGATGAAGGAAAGATAATGTCCCGCGCTCACAATAAGTGACGAAACCTGTAGCCAAAAATAGCAGCATCCTGAATGCTTTGCCTCGCTTTGCAGACGCCAATGGATTTCCGAGAATTCGCTGAGTTAAACGGCGCCATTGCTGAAATGTTTCTTCTTGCTGTGAATTTGTGCTCAGTACGACCAATTGGCGGAGCTGGAATGGCTGTCCAACTACATGGGCGAGGACACCTTCCCCACGGAGGACCTGCGGAAGCTGCAGCTCATCTCCGGCATCCCGGCCGTGTCGGCCGCCGGGCCCGCGCTGCCCGCTTCCGCGGGGCAGCCCAGCGGGGGAGTGCTGCCCACGGAGGTGCCCGTGCCCGGCAAGGCCCGCAGCAAGCGCTCCCGCGTCGCGCCGTGCAGCTGGTCGTCCTCCCGCCTTCTCGTGCTGCCGCCATATCCCACCTCCCCGCCCTCCCCGGCGTCCGCGATCATCTCGCCGTGCGAGTCCGGCACCGCCGCTTCGGCTTTCCCGGCCAAGAAGCCCGCGAAGCCCACCAAGAAAAAGGACGCGCCAACGCCGGCGGTGCCGAATGCCGCGGCGGAGGGGAGGAGGTGCTTGCACTGCGAGACGGACAAGACACCGCAGTGGAGGACGGGGCCCATGGGGCCCAAGACGCTGTGCAACGCGTGCGGGGTGCGGTACAAGTCGGGGCGGCTGGTGCCGGAGTACCGGCCGGCGGCGAGCCCGACCTTCGTGGTGTCGAAGCACTCCAACTCCCACCGCAAGGTGGTCGAGCTGCGGCGCCAGAAGGAGATGCATCTCCTGCAGCAGCACCAGCCGCACTCGCAGCCGCACGTGGGCGCAAGCGCCGCCGCCGGAGGCCTAGTTGACGTGCTGAGCTCGCTGCTGTTCGACGGGCCGTCGGCGCCGCCCATCGCCGGCGCGGACGAATTCCTGATCCACAACCGCATAGGTCCCGACTTCCGGCAGCTCATCTAGACGCCTTTCGCGCTAGAATTGATTTCGTTAGCCCATGAATAATTCAGCAAGAAAAACAGCTATTTTTCTAGGAGTTGTTTCTCCGGATGTAATTTTCCATCAATCCTTTTTGAGACCTGTGCTTTTGTCACCCTCTCCATTTCTCAGCTCTGAAGTTTCTGACCCCTTAGAAATGAATTCTAGGGAGTTTCTTCTCTCTCTCCCCCTCTCCCCCTCTACTTTGTTTCTTCCTTAGCATTTTTCTCCTTGTAATGCAGATGCAGGGTTCCTAGAAGAAGAGGAAACAAGCAGTGTTTAAGTTCAAAGCTAGTACTACTCCTTTTTTGCATGTGATTTTCCGATCTTGTCTGTGTTTAGGTGAGCAAGATGATTATGCCCTAGTGGTGGTGAGAATCGATCGATCGATGTTATGATAAGGGAGGGATGCGGGAGCGCACAAAGTGACACAAATTAATGTGGTGTGTGCAACCGAACTAGTACCAGTAGGGGCAGAAAGGTGCACGTGATCATGAGAATCTTGCAAAAAAAACATACGCCTTGTGTACAGCTCCGATCGAATGGTTCTTTTGTTCACCACAGATGCTGTGCTTACGAGTTCTTTTACAAGATCATCACAGACAGTCACCGGCATATAGAGCTATTTTAGACTTCAGTGAATTTGCAGCGTGTTGGTGGGGCATATGTGTCAGCTAATTTTGTAGAAAGAGTGCAGGAAATATCACGTACCTGTAGCTGTACTCTATGAATGTGGGGTTGGGTAGTGATTGCAAGAGATTGGATGAAGCCATGATGGAAATAGAGGGTGGATTCAAAAAACTAAGTTAAATTGGTACAAACATAATATTTTATTCTTATGTAATCAAAATTCATATATTAATAGAAGAGAAACAAAGCAAAGAAAGAGAAATATAACAAAGTTAATTCAGTAATGAAAAGCATATCCAAAAAATATATAAATATACTTTCAGTGAGTAGAGATCTATCGTATGTGTATCAAAAATAGCAAAATTAGCGATACAATAATAAATTATAAATGATCATGAACATTCAAAATAAAAGAAACATACTACTAAGGCGCTAGCTAAAATCACGAGGCATTCATTCAACAAGATTTCATGCATTGGAGGCGTCTTATGATTCTATGACCATCAATGCTTATAAATATTTCTCGCTTGGTGTAGCACACTGTCAAGTCATTGAGTTACTTATCGTCTACGTTGTTGAGTAAACTTGTTTTGATAATATTTATTACTGAAAATATTCTCTCAACAAATATTGTTGTCACTAGAAGGATCAATGTCAATTTAATGAGGTGATATACCGATGAGAAAGTTATATCTTTTTTAGTTTCGGTCATCATTTGAATAAGTTTTGAAATATAACGGCATCTATGAAATTCTCCACAAATTATAAAATTTACCACTATATAAAATACAATTAGATATTAATAGTATAGATGACTAGAACTCTAGATTACTGCCCAAATTCTAAATTTCTAATTGTAAATTTTCTATGGAATAAACAAGTTCATACTTCATAAATACATCGAGTCATCTTAGTTCATAAATCATAAACAGTAATTGGAATGGAAACCGTTAGTATACGTCAATTCTAAATTTCTAAGTAGTACTCACTTCATCATACCTCAGCAATCAGCATAACAGTCAGCTTGACAGCAAGCTCCCTCGGTCTCTCCTCCTTCCTGCCTCCCTACTCAGTCCCCAGGTCGAGACCCAGTCCCTCCTCCTCCCTGCCTCCCCACTCCCTCCCCAGCGGGCCAGTTGAGCCGCTTGTGCTCCCTCCTCGACTCATCCGATCCTCCACCAAGCCTCTTGTGCTCCTTCTGTACATTCTCCTTCGGTCCTCCCCTGAGCTGCCTGTTGGCTGTTGCCCCGAGGCCCGAGTCCCCCCTCAGTCCTTCCCTGAGCAGCCTCCTCCGCTCTTCATTGTCCTGGCCACTTAGATCTACCGTAGGCCACTGTCATGGGCTCTGTGGCCCCCACTGGTGGCTTCTAGCCTCAAGGTCAAGGCAGCCCCCCTCACTTCGGTAGTCCGCTACCGTCTGTTAGCCCGGCTTCCCCTTCCTTGCACCACCGACTGTCACTCAAGTGCGCGCTCTGCAGTCCTCTCCTCCACTCGATCCTTCCTCTCCTTCGATTCGATTTTGCATATGGACTCTAGAGTGGGATGCGAGGATAGGTGGACTACTGCTCTACTGCTACATGGGTCGGCCCATTTTGCTTTGGGCGCGCGCCAGAGGGTGGGCTGAAGCTTGTCAAAGCCTACCCGATGAATTCGCTCCTGATGGGATCCAACCACTTTGTTGTAAAATTTTGCTTGAGCTTTATTGGATGGATTCTATGGTACTACACCTCTCTTGGTCAATACCAGCACCTCATTTTGGCCCTTTTTTTGGATGATCACTACATACGTACCTGACACCTGAAAGCTTACCTACAAACAGTAAGGAATCTTAAAAAAAATTTCATAATGTTTTGACCTTATTTTCTATATTAAAAAATTCCTACAAATAGTATACCTAAATTAAATTTTGAGAAAAATTCGGAATGGATAAAATTCTGGAAAATTACACAAGCAAGTACACTGTGTCAGAAAGCTCCACAAAATAATTCTTAATTTTTGGAGCTTATTTGCTATATTTAAAAATTCCTACAAAAAATACTTAAATAGATTTTTTTGAAAAAAAATTGTTACAGTGTGCTACAGTGCTCCGTCAAATGGCTACCGTGCTGTTTTAGCTAATCCACACAGCGGCAGCCACGTGTCATGCTGATGTTATTTCCGCGTGGTAGATGTGCTATTTCTGCAATTTCTACGTGGTGACTATCATTCTTGTAAAAACGAGCTGAAAAAGCGTCTATACGGCCAAAAACTCTGTTTTATCTGTATGGTATGGTATGGTATGGCATCATCTGCTTTGTCAAAGCTAACACTTGTAAAGACTACCGGGTAGCTAAGTGCCACATGTGAGAAGTGCCAGGACATGCGTGTACTGCCACCAACGTCTGATAGACTGTCTCAGGCAAAGGCGGCGCTTATGCTTTTGTGAAGAAAACCGCTTACATGTAGTCACGTCCTAGTGCTGGTAGCGTTGCTCATAAAGATGGCTTCACATAGTATACATGTACACATGGTGCGGTCCATATTTGGAAAAACACAGCCTAAGGTTGACCTCTTTTTTTTTATCTTAATCGCTGATTTCATCTTAATCTTGACTAGATTGAAGCACAATCTATCTCCAAGACCCATTGAGATAGCCACTTCTGGGAGATACCATGGACGAAAATTGGAAACATTGTTAGCTTTCAGTGCGTCCAAACCGTTCACCGCAGTAAATTGGACACACTGAAGTAGTTGGTACATGCTGTAAGGACTGAGTATGTTAATTTACAGCTCAAACTACGTACGTGCGCAGTTGATTTGTGGCGCTTATGCCCTGCTCAACTTAGCTTCAGCTTTTTTTTCACTATTCAGTAATTTCATCTTTTTCTGATTTTTTAGATTTTTGGGTTTTTTTTATTTTCTTTTTTTCTATATTATTTTGTATTGTCCGTGATGAGCTAACATATTTTTTCTATTTAAATTTTTTTAAAATTTAATTATATCAAATAAGTCAAATCAGCTACAGCAAAAATAAATTAATTACAGTAAAATATTATAAGTCATAGTTATTCTAAACGTCCGCATAAGATGCATGTGGTTCATGTCACGTACTGCCTAGTGATGCACGAAGCCTAGTTGAGCTGGCTACAGCTCTCAGAGTACTTGACGTACTATTTCGGAACCACTCTGTACGTACCATGCATAACTGAGCCATGAATTGCGTGCAGCCTTTCCCGCCTTGCATACTGCACGTTCCTGTACCTGCACGCAGGTGTGTCATTTATCGTGACAGAAACCGGTACCAGAAACTTTGATCAGCACCATATATATTTGTACCGGCTGGCTCTAGGATGAGGTGACACTGACACTCAGTACAGTACAGTTCGAGCGTACACATAGTAACATAACAGGAGTACCTCCTTGTAGTAGGATGCAGGTGGCACAACGACGTCTGCCATGTTAGTACTGCTACATGGAGCCGTGCAGAATTGAAGTCTTGATGGTAGTAATATGATAGTGTTTTATTTTTTCTTTATTTTTTTAATTGAATAACTTAAAAAAAATTAACAACTATTATAATATAATTTTGACTAAAAATCAATAATCGAATGTCAGAAGCTGCTAAAAAAGCCAAAATGAACGGGCCCTAAGACATAAAGGTGTTGGTGAAATAATGGACTAGCCTATATACATCGTTAATTTGTCTTTTAAAAAAAGAAGATTAATTGTTGGCTCTAAACGAATTTTTAATTAGCAAAATGTATGCACTCAAGTACATACACATTTGAACTCCTAAGTCCTAACCATCCATAACTTTTCTTTTGAAACAATTATTTGATTTTCTCCCCTCTTCGAGCACTCCCAATGCAAGTTATGTTCATATCCTCCACGTTACAAAGATATAGCTATAGAGAACCTCTGCAATGAATGGTGTACTAGTATGTATCTATGGGACCAGACAATAAATTTTACCCCTCTCCCTCTCCCTTCTCCCTCCTTCCACCAATGAATTTTTTTCCTGTTTCTTGATGGTTGGATTTTATGTCCAAGCAATGTCTTACATGAGATATTGGTTCCCCCTCTCTCCACCTCACCTTCAATGCTATGTGGCACTCTATAGACATTGCTGATATCACTACATTGGGAGTGCCCAGCACTATTTTCTACAATATCTTGAAGGAAGGCCTTAATCGGTTACAAATGCTAATGTACAAGTTATGCATTCAATTACTTTAAAATTTCTGCATTTTATTTTTTTCTCGAACCCGGGCAATTCTCCATTTTCCATTAATGAGATCTGCATGTTATTTTTAAAGCACTGAAGTATTTTGCTCCCCACGCATATATAGGGAGCATATCTAGAGCTAATGCACTATTCAGTGCTAACATGTAAATGTCTATGTAGACCATAGGATTCGGCTTAGACGGCTTGGATCCACGCGGGTGGAAAAATCCAAATCACATAAACCTTTTTGTAGATAACCCCTGCCTCCTTTAGGTTCTCGCGAACTCACTGTGTCGCTCCCTTCCCATTCTTGTCACCCACTCCTTCCCTTCCTGACTCAAACTCCCTGTGCCACCCCCTTCTCGCCCGCCGCCGCCCCCTCCCATTCTTCCAAGCCACCGGCCCCTTGCCTTCTTCCATTCCGTCGCTGACCACCCTTCTCCCCCCCACTGGAGACGCACCTTCTCCGGCTAGGGTTAGGTTTGGCTGGTTCCTAAGGTTAGGAGCTACACCACCGCTATCCTCCAATGTCACGCCGTCTCCTCCACCCCTGCATCACCACCCCCTCCACCACCTTGGCGCCGCATCCCTCCCTGCAGCACTGCTACCCCCTCCTCCTTACTGCCCGACGTACAACAAGTACCACCATAGCCGCACCGTCGCCTCCCTGTAGCACTACGCTTCCCTTCTCCCCGACACCACGCCACCTGCGTTGGCCGATGCTCTTCCCCTCTCGGCGCTGCGATCTAGATAAGAGGCTGATCGATGGGGCACACAGACATGACGACGTCTTTGCCGTATCCGCATGATCAACGAGACCGCACGGCTCGCAATATTGCTGCCCTGCGTCAATCCCCGGCTTCCTCGAGCTTGTGTTTGTCGGCGTGTCACAGCCAACTCCACTCACTGGCTGCTTCACGCACCTCAAAATATAATCGACGTACGCATCCTTGGGAGCGGTGGCTTCACCTCGGTTAGGTAAGGTCACGTCTCACGTGGTAGCCTCTTTCTTTCCGCTGGTTTTGTTTGCATCGAGAGTTAGAGACTTCGATTATGACGATGTAATCATGAGTGTGTAGGATCGATTCACACTAAAATAGGCAATCAGAGGGGGGTGAATGATTGCGGAAGCTAAAAATAAATTTTAAGACTTCCCCCAAACGCAAAACCTATTTAAGCCGCGTTTTAAAAAGCGGGACAGAACATTGCGTGCTCACTAAAACTGATCTCGATAAAAAATCGTAACTCCGATTGACCTCAAAATTTGGCAGAATAAATTAGACAAAATTATTGAACTAACCCAATAGAAATTACATCAAACGAAGTCTAGAACTCGAGATATAAAATAAACAACTCGCTGGTGCAGATAATGATGAGAATTGATTAAGCTCTAATTAGCACTAACCTTGATTAACGCTAATCCCATACGGTCAAGCAAAGTCCCATGATGGAAATCATGCATGCAACCACGTAATCAACACCATGCAAAATACAATATAATAGCAAACCTCATTAACCCCTTAATGACTTACCTGATTTCAAAGTCTCTAATCAACTTCTAGTCATACATGCATGCTACGTGAATGTATGCATGCATTGTCAAACCCAAGAACGGCCATGCAAACAAAGAGTTAACAATATATATCACTTTTACCTTGCTTTGGATGGAGAAAGATGATGCATGCAAACAGTACCTCACGCTTGGTGCCTCTTGATTTTTCTACTGTCACGAAGCACCGCGTCGCCTTATTTCTTGAGTGCTCGCGCTTTTTCTTCTTCTGCAAACTCGCCGCGCCGCCTCGGCCTCTTTATTTCTTTCACAAAAAAACACCTGCCGCTGCGCGTCTTCACGTTTCCTTTTTCCGCTCAAAACTCACGGCAGCCAGCACCTGTTTCTTTTCCTCTGAAGCACTAACTTCTCGCTGCGAACCCAACTCACAGACGACGAAGCGAATCACCGGCCCTGTCTTTCGTTTCGCAGATCACGGCCTCATGCACACAAAAGCCGAGTCGCCATTTTGTAAATACTCGCCGCTGTTTTCTTCTTCAAAAACCTCGGCGAACCACAAAGCCACCGCAGCCCACCTTTCCTATTAGATCAAAAACCGTACATTTACAAGTCACGGCCGAGGACACTAAAAAACTCTCATAACCCAAACGCATGCACGCCTTTTTATTCTCCACGGAAACACTTGTTTCCTTTTCACCAGGACTCCATGCCGACTCCAACACGTTTACATATGCATACAGCCATACAAACCAACTCCAACTCACGGCCTGATCTGCATGCCGTGAACAAAAACTCTAACTCCAACACGGAGACTAACGAATCACGGCTCCGTATTTGCATTGTATTCTGCATCCGTATACCACATGCCAGCCAGTATGATCCTTCGCCATAACGCATCTCCGCGCCTCCAACGCTGCATCATCTTCATGCGCATTGTTCTCTAGTCTGAACATCCCGCATGACATTCTTGACCGATAGGACCTCAGTTCCTCCCTGAACTTAGTTCCGAAACCTCAGTTCCACCCGAACCAAGTTTCAGTCCCGTCATCGACCATGTTCCGCCTCAAGCAACTCCTGCACATGAATAAACAACCAACCGCGTACGAGCACAAGTCCACGACTTGACTCAAGTCAATCTGCACAATACCTCACACGAGCGTATCATGCAACATACGACAATCCGTACACGTGAACGTCAATCCGCACACATAACACACCATAAGTAAAATCATAACCAACGTTGTCAATTATTTATCACCTAAAATAGCCGAGACCTAGCTACATGATCTAACAGAGTGTTCAAAAAATAAATATGTTGTAATCGTGAGGAAAACAAATGATCCAACCAGTCGTGATGTTTTTTGTTGATTCGATTCTAGAGAAGAGTCGATCTTTTGTTTCCTACTAGCTAGAAAAAACGAGGCCTGGAGGGGACAGATACGTTGCCAATGGAGTGACCAGACGAGTCTGCAATATCCTATGCATGCTCAGGCCGCTCGGGTTCGTGTTGCAAGAAGCAGTACAGGGCGGTTCGTGGGTCGGGCCCTAACCCTCAGGACGGACTGCGCTCAATTGGGCTCAAATAAAACAATTGGGCTGGGATAGGACAGGGGTCATTCGGGCTAAAATATTCAGGTTAAAATGGTTAGATTTATTTCAAATCCGAACTAAATTCTATTCCCATCGTCCAAATACCTAAGAAGTCAAAATGAACACAATCAAGGCCCTTTGCTTCTGGTTTAAGATGATAGTTTGCGTTAAAGTTTGATACTCCTTATATACAACATCTTTAGGATTGGATCAGAGTTTGTGAGAAACAATATAGACGTGCACGATGTCAAGAACAGAGAAAATACATTTTGGAGAGAGAACGAAAATAACAACATTGAAGTAACCATGACAAGAGACTAACCCAACAGCAAGGTACTCACGGAGTACGTGGAATATGCTAACCCTCTTAAAGTAACTCTGTAGTGTACCTCTTTTCCTACTACGTATAACTCGCTACTAAAGCTAAACAGTATTTTCGGACTAACCAGATCCTATTTGGCAAACAAAGATATAAGTTAGGCCAACGACCTAGTTGGGTTAGCCCTAATTATTTTGGTTGCCAAAGAAACCATACCTGAATCTCCCGTTGATTACTACAAGCAGCACCAGATCGAGCACCAGTCGCATTTCTGGGTCTCGAGCGAGTCTTAAATGCCACCAAAAAAATATCTAGCCTAAGTGTTCAACCTCTCGATCGGTTCGATCAAAATTGATGAAGACGTATTGTACAGGTGCTTGGAGAGATAAGAATCCCTACTTCAGTCGTAGAGTTTCGGTGCATAGAACTCTCTTTGGTAAGCATAATACAGTTAAGAAACCGGTAACTGTGTGAATTAATCAAGGAACTTAACTCACACTTGAGGTACGATTTCAACTTTGGTAAGTACTGCTGCCGACGGAGCTTATCATCATATTTCTCAATTTTATGAAAACTAATTTCTGTAAAAACTATTGTAACACTTTTTATGGTGTTTGAACCAGGGTTACAAATTTTGGATGAATTTGAACGAAATTTCAGATATTTCATTCATTTCGTTATCCAGCGAAAGGAAAATCATTCGGTCAAATTTTGGCCGAATTTGTCTTCATTCAAAATTTGTCCAAATTTGATTAAATTTCATCAAAAATTCAAATGAAGTTCGAAAAATTTTGTCCGAAATTACGAACAAATCCCAAAAATTTTCTTATTTCGTTTGTTTCGCTAGGTGGTGAATTTTTTTGCTTCCGAGAGATTTTTCCTTGGTTTAAACGTGCAACGTCAACAATACTTTTTTAAAGAAAAGGACAGAAGCTCTGCCAATCAATTAAGGGACAACCTCAACAGTATTAGTTAGTGTTAGAATTAAACATGTATGATTCTCGCAACAAGTATTAAACACATGTAAAGGCCTGATTAATGTTGTGAACAGGTGCATGGGAACACCATGGGAAAACAGTTATACATATGCTAAACACTATGGGGAACAGGTGCTTGTTGGTCATTAGCTGTTTGTTTGATCTGGAGAGAGTCTGTACAATTGGTGGGGTGTCATTAAATTTGGACAATGATAACTTAGCAGCAGAGCAGCAGCTGCTGCTTGATTCCTCCCTGTCATAAAACTGTAGTGCATAAAACCTTTGAATTAATGAACAGTGACCTGACTAGTCCAGCTGGTTACATCGAAATTCCAATTGTTTGTGTCATAATTCATGGAGGGGAGAAAGACATATTTTACCATCTTCTTTTTAGTAAAACTTTTCTCATAACTTGATTGATTGGCACAATTCATCTTCGACGCACTGTTTACTACTATGTTTGTCATTCACAATTCATTTCCATTGTAATGTTAACCTGCTAAATTAACTTCTCTTCGTAACAAGATTTTTTTTTCTCAAGAAAATATAACGACAAGTGTTTCGCTAAATATCTAGATCGATCTGGCATCTGACGTTGATTCTCTTCGATGTTAAGATCCCATCTTATCGCTGTAGTTTGCCGAGCGTTCGTGCAGCTGTTCTTTTAGATTTGAATACGGCATCAATTCATCATGATGATCCCGGCCGTATGGGCAAATGACAATAGTTAATGACAAGTTCAGGTGCCCTTTGCTTCGTATTCCTATCGACGGGCCCAAGCATGCCCACAATGATTTGAGTTTTTTCTACCCACTTCTCCTCGCCGAACTACGCTAGCTCTAAAACTCGAAAGGATCCTGTTTGTCTTAACCAAATTTAAGCTAGATGATGAAGTCAACGAAAACCTCCGATTATACTTGATTTCTTTCAACCAATATCTATATTTTGTTTAAAGAAACGATTAATTACCGCGCAAAATAGAAACAAACAAACTAAAAACACAACTTAATTTTGGCGATCGAAGTCCTGTATTTTTACCACTTGTTACAATGTCGCACTAGTACTGGTATATATGATTGGGCTTCTCCAGAAAGCTTGTGCTGACCTACCTGGCCAGCTCCACGTCATGAAACAAGCATACCAAAACACAAAAAGAACAATACGAGGAGACGTTACGTACGTGTACTGCTATATATTACACCAATAATTCTCCTTGGAATTATCTAATGTCCAGTGATCTAGCCATCTCACCACTCTCCTTTAAATACCCTCTCTAAGCTCCAATCCTGTCAGAAACACGGTCTGGCTGGCTAGTAGAGCAACTAGTCCTAAGAACAGGCTAGGCCAAAAACACCGGAATTTTCCAAAACGAGAAAGGAGACAAAGCTAGCAGAGTGCGGAGATGAGCAGTGACCAGGCGCCAATGGAATCGGGAGGTGGCCCCCATCACGAGCAGATGCCAGCAGTGAGCGCCAAGAAGCTGTGGCGCGTGCTGCGCGCCGTCTACCTCGTCCTCGTCAAGGGCCTCGGCAAGCACCAGCCCAAGCTTGCCGCGCTCGGGGTCCACCTGCACCAGCTGCTGTCCAAGCGCCACCACAACCACGGCCTCGCCGCCGCCGTGCGGGAGCACGCGGCGCTGACGTACCTGTCAACAGCGCTCTCCTGCAGGTCCATGGACCCAGCTGCGGCTGTGGTGCACCCGTACCCGCGAGGGGGGGCGCACACCGGCGCCGGCCACCGTGGCGGCGCCTCCGGGCTCTCCTCGCTGTCGTGCCGGTCCATGGACCCCGCCGCTGCCGTGTACCAGTACCAGTACCGCCCCCGCGAGGTCGAGTTCAGCTGCAGCAGCACGCCGCTACACAAGCGCCGCCGCGCGCAGCGCCGCCTTCGCCTGCAGCACGGCGCCGCGGGGCACGACCATCCGGCGGGGGCGGAGTACGGCTCGGCCGCGGCGGTGACGAGGCTTTTCGAGCTGATGGACGTCAAAGAGGCGGCCGAGGTGACGGACGGCGACGACGACGGCGACCTGGAGAGAGCGGTGTCATGGGCGCCGGCTGCCGGGCCGGCCCCGCGGCAGGTGCGGATCACGGACTCGCCGTTCCCGGCGAGGGAGGAGGACGAGGAGGAGGGGAAGGGCGTAGTGGACAGGCGCGCCGACGAGTTCATCATGTGGTTCCACGAGCAGCTGCGTATGCAGCAGCAGCGCGCCGCCTCGAGGGAGCGCAGTACCTACTACTGGGTTAGATAGACACGATCAATCGAGTGCGGAATAGCCTTGTGAATATTTCATGCATGCACGGATTATTGGATAGTACATACAAAGAGATCGATGTGAGCATCCTTTAAGTTCTTGATTTATGATCAAGTTGGCATATTTGATTTTTTTTATTTAGAGCAAACAATGTCTGAACCTTTTTTTTTTGTTATCTGTTTTCTCTTTTTTTGGTTTTTTGTAGGACCGATGGCGCAAATCAAAGAGACATGAATGACCTTTGCCCCTATTTAAACTTTAACAAAATCAATCCCTTTGTCCTCTTCATTCAATTAACTATGAAAAACTAATAACTTCAGATGTACAGCAAAAACAAGCATAAAACAGAAGTTAACAGGAACACAAAAGTAATTAACGGGCCAAAGCATCAAGTGGTTGATCTTATCATAGGCATCACACCGGTTTGACCGGGTGAATAATCTAGCACCGTTATTATGTGTTAATGGTGTCAAAGGAGAAGAAAGAGATGACAAGAATAACCTTTGTGTAAGGGGAGTGTTTAAAAAAAGGATTTCTTAGTGAAAATCCAAAATCATTTTGGGCTTGTTTAATAAGGGGTAAAGTATTAATATTGAAAAACTATTTTACCTATTTATCCAAAATGATTTATGGATGTTATGAATATATGTTTTACATTCTCATGTGCTTAAATTGTCATATTATTCATTTATTACATTCATTACATTCAAAATATAAGTTGAATTCTACAATAAGTCTAACTTAGATATATGTATATTATGCCAACTCACATACTTGTATGTACACATTTAGTGTGAGTTTACTCTATACTTTGAAGTTTTATAGTATTGATTGTTGTTCTTCATCCACACATATTAGGGAAAACTGGCAATTTTTCGAACACTACGGTAAAACATCTTGTGCCAAATTGGTTGTTTCTTTGTCTCTCATTTCCGCACTTAAATTTGTAGCACTTTGTTATCGTTGCATTTGTCATATTTATTTGTACTAAAGGTATCCTTGTAGAGACTTGTATTTGTGGTGTCTTAGCTGTACTAGAATTATGTAGGTTTAAATTAAATTAAAATCTTACCTAGCTATATTTGTGGTAAGTAGTTTTAGAAAGCAAGAATTTTTAAAATTTGCTGTTCACTCCCCTCTAGTCGGTTATCCTTGATCCTACAAAGATGGTGACGCAGTCGCTATCAAGCGCCGATGTTGGAGGAGGGGGTGGGGGAGGCGGAGGAGGAGGGTGAGCTGCCTGCGCTGGTGAAAAGCACTGAACTCGGGAGGGGAGGGGGAGCGGCAGGAAGAGAGATGGGGATAGCACTAAACTCGGGAGGGAAGGGAGAGGGTACCAAACTCGGGAGGCTACCCCATTGGATTTGTGTAGTAGCTCTCAAAATAAATATGTTGTTTTGTCCAAAAAAATCAGATGGAATTAAACCCTCTTTCAAACTTGTCAATTAAATCCTCTTTTAAACTAGTCATTACTCATTAGCATGAGAGGGAGTTTTAATTGAAAGAAAGTCATTGTCTTGGTATTTTCGATCTACCTTTTCCAATCGTTATACAAGTATATACTGTTGTTTCTGATGCTTTATTGTAACAAGTATGGGTAGCTTTCTCTGATTTATTTTCATTGCGACAAGGTGAAAGTTCATGGCCTACTGTCCGTGCATTATTAGTTTGCTCGTTCTTAAAGAAATGAAGGAATTGACATCTGCTTTGAATTAATCTGCTTAACTTTCACAATTTCAATGGAGCTAGCTGCTGCTTTCGCTTTCAAGAAATTGCAGGGAAACATCTTTTTTCTTTTACAAAATTGCCAGGAATCATCTTATTTGAAACTGCAGAGGAACTGATACGAGATTGTTAGACCATGTGGCCAGGTCTAACTAAATGATGAATAATTGACAACGTTGATTTTAATATTGCTTGTGATGTGATAACAATTACAGATTGTCGTAGTTGCATGATACGCTCGTGTGAGGTATTGTGCGGATTGACTTGAGTCAAGTCGTGGACTTGTACTCGTACGTGGTTATTTGTTTATTCATGCGCAGGTGTTGCTTGAGGCGGAACATGGTCGATGACGGGACTGGAACTAGGTTCGGGTGGAACTGAGGTTTCGGGACTAAGTTCAGGGAGGAACTGAGGTCCTATCGGTCAAGGATGTCATGCGCGATGTTCAGGCTAGAGAACAATGCACATGGAGATGACGCAGCATTGGAGGTGCGGAGATGCGTCATGGTAAGGCTATAGATGCGGATGGCACGTATACGAGTTGTATACGAAGTGGTTACTTATGGGTTGTTTTGTATTAGAGTAAAAGATAAACGGGATGACTAGATAATTGAAGAAGTGTGTACGTAGGTGTATACGGTCGAGGAAATATAAGTCCGATACGGAGCCGTGTTTTTCGAGAGCGTTGTTCGTCTCGGAAAAGTAGAAACAGGCAGCGCGGCATGCGGTCATTTGGAAATAAAAGGCGGTAGAGCCTTGGCGATTCGCGTGTGCTTGGTGTCGTGCCTTTGTAATAGATCGTGAGGAGTACTTTTTGGCTGTTTTGGTGGCAGCTTTTGGAATAGAAGATAATACATTGTGCTTACGTGCTGGCCGTGGCTTTGGATTAACGAAGAAATAGGAGACGACTAGAAGCTCTCGGCGGCATATCGATACAGGTGTGAGCCTACGGTCGGTTTTTTTTTTTTCGCTTGCCGTGAGATTCAATCGAAAAGAAAAAGCTACGGCACAACGCAGCATTGATCTGACAGAACAAAAAGGTACGTGGCTTCTACTTATGCTTGTAAGGTTTTGATAAAAAAAAATAATACAATTTAGCTGCTGTTGTTTTGGATGATGGGCTGCATGCAGCGCGTGTTCTCTCTTGGTATGTGAAGTCTGTTTGTGCATGGATTTTGTGGTGGCTGCATGCATGATTTTTCTTGGTGCTGCTATAACGTTTGAGAAAGCAAAGTAGTCCAATAAAAGATTGCCGTGTATTTCTTGGCTAGAAGCTTGTGCTGCTATAACTTGATGATTAAAGACCTTGATTAGATGAGAAATTTGATTGCCGTACGTAAGTCTTCTTTCTAATGCATGCATAGATATTTCCTTATTCAACGTGATGACTGCATGCATGGTAGTTGGAAGGCATCATTTTTATTTAACCTTTTGTCTCATGCATACATACTAGTAGATTGAAGAAAAAGGGATGCATGCATACGTGAGTTTTTCATGTATCGATTTCACATGATATTATCTTGTTTGTTTTGGATCTGCATGTTGTGAAGTTGTGCTACGCCTAATTATTTTTAAGTTGATTAATTAATTTTGCTTAATTGCTTAATTAAGATTTAATCAATTTTCGTTACTATCTGCACCAGCGAGTTTGTTTATTTTATATCTCGAGTTCTAGACCTCCGTTTGACGTAATTTCAGTTGGGTTAGTTCAATAATTTTGTCTAGTTTATTTTGTAAAAGTTTGAGCCCAATCGGAGTTACGGTTTTTTATCGAGATCAGTTTTAGTGAGAACTCAGTGTTCTGTCCAGAATTTAAAAAGAGGTTTAAATAGGTTTTGTGTTTAGAGTAGAATCTTAAAAAATTATTTTTAGCTTCCGCAATCATTCACCCCCCCTCTGATTGCCTATCTTAGTGTGATTCGATCCTACAAGTGGTATCAGAGCAGGTTACAATGGCATCAGATCGGGATCGTTTCTCAGGTAAACCACCGTTTTTCGATGGATCCGATTATCTTTATTGGAAAACTCGCATGGAGGTCTTTTTACAAGCACAAGGTAATGCAATTTGGCAAAAAGTTGAAATTCCATATATTGTGCCTTCTGTTGTTACTATTGAAAATACTGCTGATGTTGAAGCAAATGCTAAGGCTAGAAATATTTTGTTACAAGGTCTTAGTAGAAACGAATTTGTTAGAATTGCTCATATTAAATCTGCAAATAAAATTTGGACTACTCTAGCTGATTATCATGAAGGTTCTAAATCTGTTAAAGGTGTTCGTCAGAACCAATTTAAAAAGGAGTATTCCAAATTTGAGATGAAACCAGGCGAATCAGTAGATGCACTTTTTGACCGCTTTAATAAAATTATTAGTGATTTGCAATCTGTTGATGTCACATATTCTGATTCTGATAATGCACGTCAAATTTTAAATGCTTTGGATATGTCTGTTTGGAATGTGTTAGTCACTACTATTAATCATTCTGTTAATATGGAAACACTCACTTTGAATGATCTTTATTCTAAGATGAAAACTCATGAGATTGATGTTTTGGCCAGAATAAATAAGATTAATTCTTTGGGCTTAGTGACTAACCAAGCTGACAGTTCTTCAAGTTCTTCTATTGTTTCTTTGTCTGCATTGTGCTCTATTTGGATGAACAATTAGAGGAGATTCCGGAAGAGCAGCTTGTACTTCTCTCTAACAGGTGACCAAGGCAATTCACAATGTCAGATCAAGACGAAGAGGAGGCCCAATTAGATGTTATGAATGTGGTGAGCAAAACCACATCAAGATGAATTGCCCCAAACTAAGGAGCAAGGAGGTTAAGGATGACAAGATACCAACTCGTCGCTCTCAAATCAAGATTGATCCAAACAAGAAGCGCAATTATCGCAGAGCAGTCAATAAGATAATTTCAGCACTTGATGAGATTGTTTTAAGTGATGATGATTCTCAAAGCGACAATGAGGACAATGACAAGAAGGCAAAGGAGGTAGACTTCACAGGGATGTGTTTTATGGCCAACAGTGAGGAGCTAAATGATGATGATCTTTATAGCGATCCTGATGAGGTAAAACCTTCTTACAACGATTTATCTCGTCTTTGTACTTAGATTGACAGAGGAGCTCAAAAGTATAAAAGAAAATTAAAAATCATGAATTTGTTGTTGAGAGCTTAAATTCAAATCAATAGACTTAGAGCTTCTATTCCCGATGATGAATCTTGTGAGTCTTGTCAAGTTTTACATTCGAGTTAGAAAATGCTAGAACAATTAATACGTCAAACATGGTTCAACTTAGTGATGTAACGCTAAACTTGATGAATTAAAATTGGCACATGACTCTTGTAATGAAATGTTAAAACTTGCAAATGATGAAATTGAAAAACTCAAGTCTAGTTCATCTATATGTTTAGAGACAAGTAATTCAAATGCTCAATCTAAGACTTGCTCTAAGTGTGAATTGTTAGAAGCTAGACTTAGTTCTTCTCAGGAAACAATTCAACAGATGCTTTATCATGAGACATCTTCTTGTTCTAACTGTCCTAAGCTTAACATAGAAATAGAAGCATTGACTAAACAACTTAATGATTTTCTTTGAAAAGAAAGATTGGCTCAATCTATTGCTTCTAAGAATCTTGTGAATGAATCCTTTAAGTGCTCAACGTGTCCCACTTTAGTTAAAGAAAATGAGTACCTTAAGGACACTTTAGAGAGATTCTCTTTTGGTAAGAAAAATCTGAATATGATTCTAGATAAGTCAAAAATAAGTGTGAAAAATCATGGTCTAGGATTTAATTATATTAAGCATGCCAAGAATAATCCTCCAAAGGTTGTTAAGCTTCTTGAACCTGGAAAAATTGAAGTAGAATTTGAACCAAAACAAACTGTTTTTAAGTCTCACTGGTATTATGTCATCTAATAATCAAGTGAATGCAAATGTTGCTTCTACTTCTCAAGTTAAATATAAAGTTAAGTACACTTGCAGTCATTGTGGTAAAGATGGACATCTTGTGCAATTTTGCTTTAGACTAGCCAAACAACAAATGAAAGAAAAGGCTAAGAATTGGTCTAAATTGAGAAATACACATTCTTTTGTTCCTAGAACTTATGCGAAAGCTAAATTTTTACAGAACTTTTATGATAACTTTAAATCTGATTCACATGCTGGTTTGGGATTTAATTCAAGTAATTCACGTTCTTTTTGGCGTTTTGATCGACCACATGTACGTGATTTTGGTTCTAGTTTTGTTACTATTCCTCCACATCGTGTATCTCAGTACTGGATTCCCAAATCATATTTCACTAACCCCGGTGCTGTGAGATCAATGTTTCCGATGATGTAAGAACAGTTGACGAGGATGGAGAACATGAGCTTGATTGAGTTTCGGTCTTTTACATCATTGCTTGATTGGAACACTTGATAGTTTTTCATTCTCTTTGATGGCTTCTAAAAGTTGTCACTTTTTGAGAGACCTTGTGGCAAAGGTGATGTTGCTCTATATCCTATGGGATTATTCTGAGGGGGAGCTTATCTTTTAAAATTTCAGAAACTTTGTCTATTATCCTTGTCAAATAATTCATCAAATCCAAGTCATTGAAATCAATTGAGTAGTAGAGTTCTCTTTATCATATTTATTCATATGTTGTGTAGCATTGATCATGACAGGTTATAATTAATTTGCTACATTTAAATTAAAAATATGACATGACGGAATACTTTGAATAGATTAATTATATTTATTACTTTGCGATGTCCATTGAAAAGGATTAGCATGATTGTGAGTCTTATTTTAACTCTTGGCTATGAGGCTCGTATGTTTCATGTCTCCAATTTTTATGATCACTCAATTTGGCATGTTTTAAAAGAAAGATATAAAAGAAAAGAAAATTGAAAAGATGTATGCTTCAAGCATGCCATGGTGAATAAAAAGAAAAAGCACAAAAGTGCGCAAAGTGAAAAGAAGTATGCTTCAAGCATGCCACCATCACAAAAAAGGAGAAAAGTATTATGAAAAGAAGTATGCTACAAGCATGCCACATGCCTAAGAATTGAGTGTGGAGCAATAAGTTGTTACATGAGACTGCTAGCCCGTCTAGAGTTAAGGTTTGCTTCATTTTTAGGCTTTGACTTTTCGTTGTGATATCTCATTGTGCTCTTTATAATTAGTCTGGACATTGTTGCGATGCCTGTCATTGATATAAATCGCTTAATCATATTGATGGACTTGTTTTGACATTGCTATATGATATATGGCTTTATATGATCTAGATAGCTCTACTCAAACATATGACTTGGTTACTTTATTAAACCAATGCAACGAGACTTGGATAATCTACAAAGCTTCTAGATTTTTATTCTTATTGCTCTTTCTTAGATTAATCTTAGTCACTAAAATTTCTTGATGATTACATTGCCAAAGGGGGAGAGAAATTTAAGAGATTGGAGAGTAGTATTTGACTTCAGTTTTTCACTTAAAACTGTTGGAAGTCATGATAACTTTAATGGGTTGTCAATGTATTCATCAAGGGGGAGATTGTTAGACCATGTGGCCAGGTCTAACTAAATGATGAATAATTGACAACGTTGATTTTAATATTGCTTGTGATGTGATAACAATTACAGATTGTCGTAGTTGCATGATACGCTCGTGTGAGGTATTGTGCGGATTGACTTGAGTCAAGTCGTGGACTTGTACTCAAATGCGTGGTTATTTGTTTATTCATGCGCAGGTGTTGCTTGAGGCGGAACATGGTCGATGACGGGACTGGAACTAGGTTCGGGTGGAACTGAGGTTTCGGGACTAAGTTCAGGGAGGAACTGAGGTCCTATCGGTCAAGGATGTCATGCGCGATGTTCAGGCTAGAGAACAATGCACATGGAGATGACGCAGCATTGGAGGTGCGGAGATGCGTCATGGTAAGGCTATAGATGCGGATGGCACGTATACGAGTTGTATACGAAGTGGTTACTTATGGGTTGTTTTGTATTAGAGTAAAAGATAAACGGGATGACTAGATAATTGAAGAAGTGTGTACGTAGGTGTATACGGTCGAGGAAATATAAGTCCGATACGGAGCCGTGTTTTTCGAGAGCGTTGTTCGTCTCGGAAAAGTAGAAACAGGCAGCGCGGCATGCGGGTCGCTGGAAATAAAAGGCGGTAGAGCCTTGGCCAGTTGCGTGTGCTTGGTGCTGTGCCTTTGTAATAGATCGTGAGGAGTACTTTTTGGCTGTTTTGGTGGCAGCTTTTGGAATAGAAGATAATACATTGTGCTTACGTGCTGGCCGTGGCTTTGGATTAACGAAGAAATAGGAGACGACTAGAAGCTCTCGGCGGCATATCGATACAGGTGTGAGCCTACGGTCGGTTTTGTTTTTTTTTTTCGGCTTGCCGTGAGATTCAATCGAAAAGAAAAAGCTACGGCACAACGCAGCATTGATCTGACAGAACAAAAAGGTACGTGGCTTCTACTTATGCTTGTAAGGTTTTGATAAAAAAAAATAATACAATTTAGCTGCTGTTGTTTTGGATGATGGGCTGCATGCAGCGCGTGTTCTCTCTTGGTATGTGAAGTCTGTTTGTGCATGGATTTTGTGGTGGCTGCATGCATGATTTTTCTTGGTGCTGCTATAACGTTTGAGAAAGCAAAGTAGTCCAATAAAAGATTGCCGTGTATTTCTTGGCTAGAAGCTTGTGCTGCTATAACTTGATGATTAAAGACCTTGATTAGATGAGAAATTTGATTGCCGTACGTAAGTCTTCTTTCTAATGCATGCATAGATATTTCCTTATTCAACGTGATGACTGCATGCATGGTAGTTGGAAGGCATCATTTTTATTTAACCTTTTGTCTCATGCATACATACTAGTAGATTGAAGAAAAAGGGATGCATGCATACGTGAGTTTTTCAGTGTATCAGTTTCACATGATATTATCTTGTTTGTTTTGGATCTGCATGTTGTGAAGTTGTGCTACGCCTAATTATTTTTAAGTTGATTAATTAATTTTGCTTAATTGCTTAATTAAGATTTAATCAATTTTCGTTACTATCTGCACCAGCGAGTTTGTTTATTTTATATCTCGAGTTCTAGACCTCCGTTTGACGTAATTTCAGTTGGGTTAGTTCAATAATTTTGTCTAGTTTATTTTGTAAAAGTTTGAGCCCAATCGGAGTTACGGTTTTTTATCGAGATCAGTTTTAGTGAGAACTCAGTGTTCTGTCCAGAATTTAAAAAGAGGTTTAAATAGGTTTTGTGTTTAGAGTAGAATCTTAAAAAATTATTTTTAGCTTCCGCAATCATTCACCCCCCCTCTGATTGCCTATCTTAGTGTGATTCGATCCTACATGATCTCTCAGTGTTAATGTCTACGAAGGTTTGATTTTCACATTAGGATGATGATATGATTTGAGTTCCTTGTACTTTTGTTGTTTTGGGCGTTTTGATTAAAGCTTTTTTATGATACTTTAAAATGAATATGAGTCGTTCAATCTTTGCAAATCAATAGTTCAGATTAGTTAGAATTTAATTATATTATCTCTTATACTACTAGCAGTAAATTCTCTAAAGAGGTAAAATTAAAATTGCGAAGGAGTCGACTGCATCTTTTTTGATGGCACGAGCAGCCCATTCGTGGACAGCGACATCCAATACACCGTGTTCGGCGCCAACTTCGACACGATCATGTCTCAAGGCCGCCGGCGTCAGCGGCTCGCCGATCGTCGTCAGCGAGGTCGACTGGCCGACCGACGGCGACAAGCACACCAGTACGTGGAGGTGTATCTATTCAGCCTCGTCGACGAGGACGCCAAGAGCGTGGCGCCGGTCAACTTCGAGCGGCACTGGGGCATCGTGTGCTACGACGGGCAACCCAAGTACGCCATGGACCTGTCCGAGCTGTGTTCAACACAGCGCTCGCGGCGGCACGGGGCATCCAGTACCTCCCCAGCGTGTGGTGCGTGCTCAACCCCAGCGCGTCGCCGGACGCCATGATGAGCAGGCTCGGCGACATCGTGAACTACGCGTGCACCTTCTCCGACTGTACCTCGCTGGGCTATAGCTCGCCGTGCAAGGTTGAAAAATAAAAATTTATAATACCTTCACAAATCAACAAATAGATTTTATTTATACTACCAGTATAATGTACTATAAAAAAAATCCTACGGTTAAAATTCAGGTCGGCACAAGCCCATCGTAGACCGTTCCAAAAAAAAGCTCCTTGTATTTTTCTTGTATATTGCTCAACACTTGTTGATTACCTGAACATAAGTAAATTTAACTTTAAGTCTCTGCAACTGGATAAGCAGTTAAATGCACATCAAAACCATTGCTTCCAAAACAGACACACAGCGCCATGCCCGGCTTCTCAATCTGTGTCGATATGGAGGACTTCCAAGCTCCAACTCGATAGTAAGTCTTCCCTTTTATTATATCGAACTCAATTCATAAGTTACCATGAAGCAGGCAATTTAACTATGACTGTTCTCCCAGACCTCGAGTCACACCAGCACAAGCAAGCGGGAGGAGCCCTTTTCTTCAGCCAGGACCACCAGAGGGAACCGTCAATTGCCTCGCATTTAGTTCGAGCAAATCACTGGCCATTCAGTGTTACGCGTCGACGAACTAGCCATGCACAGCGATGCGCGCGAACGAATTATCACATGAATTATTGTTTCTGACTAATCATTGGGAGTTATTATCATTCCTCCGAAGGGCGGAAGATTCTACATGTATACTTTCTCCAATGTCCACGATGTCGAGCAAGTCTCCTCTCCTCTCCACCGTATGCGAGCAAGTCGTCGACAGCCCAGATCATGACGGGTTTCCCTGGAGGATGATTAGCCCAAGCACGCGCTTTCCGTGTGAAATTCTCGCGCCGAGAGCCTTTGAACACAACGAAAGAACAGCGTGAAACGAAACTGTAGTAGACGTAGTCACCTGCGGTTCTGTGGCGTGTCGGGTACTGCAGTGTTGCAGAGCGATTCCCTCCACGAACCGGGCCATGGCACCTAACCCCGTTCCCGCCCCTGATTGCTACCTCACCGCGCAATCATGCACGGCGCGATTCACACGGGCGGGCGGGCCGGCGCGAGTCCAATCTGCTCATCCCCTTGCTTGCAGGAGTTCGACGTGAATTGATGAGCGGAAAGGGATCGGGGCGGCGCAGGGCAACCGCCACCACCAGTACTGCAGTGATGCGCGTCCGCCGCGGAAGCGCGCGGGCGGACCGCAATGAGCGATCGGCGCGGCCGAGCCCGGTGGCATCGAGGTGGCGGGATGGGAGGGTTTCAACAACCGTCTCCCATCCAGAACAAGTCCGAACAACCGCTCATTCTTTCGGCCAGTCGGAATGGCAGTTCACTGGTTCGTGCACGAGCCTTCGGACCGGTAGCTAGCTAGGCCGCCGTCGCGCGTTAGCAAAGCTCCCAATGGCCCGCCGATACGCCTCTCAGGGCTTCTGCTCACGTCCACTGCGACGGCTCGATGGAGGCAACGATGTTACCATCCTCCTCATGTTAGTGTTTTCGGTCTGTTACTCTGGTCACATTAGCTCAAGATGATATCTAACTTTATATCGACAATCAGACATATACTACTACTACTACTACTACAGTGTTATAACTGGCACTGTTCCTTGAACTGATGGGCAGCATCCATGGCGTTGATGCTGGGGTGCTACGGCTCGGTGGAGCTAGCTGGTCGTCAGCCAGGGTTGCTCGCGGCTCGTGCAGGCGAGCTCGTCCGTTGTGCAGGACGTCAAGGTGACGAGCACTGCGCATGCACCGGCCTAGCTGAATTCTGCATGAGCCAGGCAGGAAGTGCTTGTTCGTTTCTGCTCTTGTGTGCGCTAGCTTGCAGGTGAGGATGCCGGCCGGGGCTCCGCCTCTCGACGTGCCGGCCGCGTGGTCGAAGGCTCGCCGCGTCGTTGTGCCTGCCAATTATCACAGGGTAGTGTTGCGTTATCATTCGTTTCTAAATTCGTGGTGTGACGCGCCTATCATGTCAGTAACTTTCAGGCAGCGTACCTATCAGAGTGTCGTCAGTTTAGAACCACCGGTAGCCAAACAAACGCCCGCGAATTAGTAGCTATTGCTATCCAAGTTCTGATGTCCTCTTAGTATGCACGAATTGTTGGTGCATATGCTCTGAGTTTGAGGTGTATTTAACTAGTACATTGCATCAACAGTGGGAGTCAAATAGAAGCCACCTAACAGTGTCAAGCCTGAAACTAAATTGCCTTAATTATCCACTTTGCGTCATCATTGCGCAAGGTAAGAAATGTTCACGACATACCGAAGATGAGGGTTTTAAGCTCGACGCACTTCATTTCTCACATCTGCAAACTAAAAGTGAGACCTAAGAGTTAATCTGAATGAAATTACCGGATTGAATCTATTTACATTTAAAAACGATCAAAAAAGGCGAGCGAATCACTCGATTGCAGTCAAGAAAAAAATCTCTATGACATACAGTGCAACTAGCACAACACCACTCATCTGCTGAGACTTTGAGTTATCAACGTGCTATATCAGATTTCAGTTCCTTTGCTTTAAAAATCTTGGTGCATGGTGGTGCTACATCGCATAGGCAAGGAAAGTTTTACGCAATGGACTGAGAAGCCATCAATACAAAACACCACATTATCATGGCACTTTGTGCACGGTAAGCGCTGTCTCAATGGTTCAGAATCTGCAGCAATACCCTGTAAAGTTCCAAATCCTAATGATATCACACTGCCTGATCACAGGAACTGGTACAATTTGTTGAGGAACTCTCGCTGGCGACCAGTCCGAGCGATTCCTCTGCTTAGAATAAGAACGAATCAATCACAGAAACACAGAATAATAGATTGAACACAGAGAGGTAGAGAGAACTCCTGGTCTTTCTTTATTGCTTCATATGCATTGAGTACAAAATCAGCCATATGGCTCTCTATTTATAGGGGGTGGGATGAGGTGCCCATTATAGATAAGGACTCGTTTAAACGGAGAGGATCCGTTTAAACGGGGATCCTTATCTTTAGTTTCCCAATACTCCCCCTTGGGCACTCATCCGACATACTCATGTCTCATTAAAACTCCATAAAAACCCAGTGGGAAAAATTTGGAGAAAGAGTACATGATGCATGTTATGCTGCGATTGCACGAATTGCCTCATTAAAAACCTTGATCGAGAAACTTCAGAAAACTCGTCAAGGGAAAAGAGTACAATTCACCCAACTTCATTTAGTCTTCAGACTTTTATTCTTTGGGTACTTGATCTTGAGGATCAAGATTTACTAACGGTCTTGAGAGAATTCTCCCCGATTCTGCACTTCTCTAAGTCTCATCATACCGATCCTCGCACGCACCTTTCAAAGCTAGATGCGGGAGGGACTTTGTGAATAAATCGCTAGATTTTCACAAGACTTAGTATGCAGTACTTTAATCTCGTCCATCTTTTGCAATTCATGAGCATAGAAGAACTTGGGGTTGATATGCTTTGTGAGATGACTCTTCACATAGCCCGTTTGTACTTGTGCAACGCAAGCGGCATTATCTTCATAGATAATTGTGGGGTTTTGCACAATGTTCATTCCACATGACTGCTGGATGTGGTGAACCATTCGGCGTAGCCAAGCGCATTCACGTGCGGCTTCATACAGCGCTATTATTTCTGAGTGGTTCGTCGAGGTAGCTACAAGGCTTTGCTTAGACGATTTCCAGGAAATTGCAGTTCCACCACACAGAAATACATAGCCTGTTTGTGACTTTGCGGTATGCGGGTCGACAGTACCCAAAGATCTGCATAGCCAATCAAGTTCAGATCTTGATTCTTTCTGTAGAACAATCCAAGGTCCTTGCTTCCTTGGAGATATCGGAAGATGTCCTTTATGCCCTGCCAATGCCTTTTGGTGGGCTCTGCACTATACCTTGCTAATAGGTTCACGGCAAAGGCAATATCCGGTCTAGTGCAGTTTGCTAAGTACATGAGTGCTCCAACTGCACTCAAGTATGGGAATTCCGGTCCCAAGACTTCCTCCCCCTCTTTCCTAGGTCGGAAAGGATCTTTTCTTGCTGCAAAGATCTCCGATCATCGGTACTTTGATGGGAATGCTTTCTCAAAGCCGAATCTTTCTAGCACCTTACAGGTGTAGGTCGATCGATGTACTAAGACTCCTCCGGGGACATGCTCAAGCTGCAGCCTAAGCGTAACTTGGTCTTGCCCAAGTCCTTCATTTCAAACTCGACTCCAAGTAGGAGCTTGCTTCTTTTATATCATCCATCGTCCCGATGATATTCGGATCATCTACATACACCGAGATTATACGAGAATCCATTCAGGATCGCCGTATAAATACACAAGGACAGTCTTCATTGTTTGTGTAGCCTTTCTTGCAGAGAAAGTCGCTTAAGCGATTATACCACATTCGCGGATTGCTTCATCCATACAGGACTTTCCAAGCTTCACACCTGCATGATTTCTATTTGCTCTGTCTTGGTTCGGGAGAGGAATTCCTTCAGGGACTTTCATATAAATCTCCGAATCCAAGTTACCATAAAGATATGCAGTCACAACATCCATCAGTTTCATTTCTAAATTCAAGTTCACTGCCATTGAGATCAAGTATCTAAAGGTAATTCCACTCATGACCGGGAGTAGGTTTCTTTATAATCAACTCCGGGACGTTGAGTGAAACCTTGTGCTACCAACCTTGCTTTGTATCTCACTACTGTTTCTTTCATTTCTCTTTCGAACAAATACCCACTTGTGCCCTACAGGGTGCACATGGGGAGGAGTGCGGCATACGGGCCCAAACACTTCTCTTTTGTTCAGAGATAGCAATTCGGTTGCTATTGCCTTCTTCCAATCTTCCCAATCTGATCTTTTCTTACATTCAATGAGCGATGCGAGTTCGGGATCAAGATCAATGATTGTGGCAATTTTCTTTGCGAAGTAGATATCGACATTGGTCGTTGTCCTGCTCGAGGACTCTCCGTGTGCACATAATTTATAGCTATTTCTTCATGAGTTGCTTCTTCGAGCTTCATCTTGCGCGACGCTTCTTTCCATTGCGGTGGCAAGTCCTTTAGTTTTTCGGCCCGATGTGTGCGCACACATCCATGCCGATGGGGATATTCAGATCCGGTATGTCCTTTACAACAGTGTCATACTTGTGCCAGTCTCAACGGCTCCCCTTCTCATTCGGGGACTTGGTGATCGGCCGTGATAAGTCCTTCTTATCCTTTTTCGCCAAAGCGCCCCGGTTACTTTGGATTCGAGGAGCCGGAGTTCTCGTCCTTTATTCCGAGGCCTCGGACGGGATTAGGATAACTTCAATTTTCTTTGGTATTTCGACCCTCTCCGGTGCATTGCGTGCGAGCACATGCGACTTAGTCACGCTCTTCAAATCACTAAAGTGATCGGGCGGTTGATTTGCTAATGCTTGCAAATCGATGATCTTCGGACCTCTTTTTCAGTTTCACCGGTCGCTGGTCATGCGCAGGAATTCCGTGGCTTCCCACGTAATTTCCGACATTTTTCATCAACGGGTTGATTTCTCCCTAATGTCGGAAAATTATCCTCATCAAAAATGCAACAATGGCGGCAAGATGCAAATCTCCGACATGGGTTCCAAATACCGATTATGGATGCGATCTCATAACCAACGATATCCCGATCTTACGGAGAGGGCCCATTGCGATTCATTGCGGAGGGTATAGGTACATAAACCTTGCATCCAAACCTCCCGAGATGAGAAATTTTGGTGGTAACCCTTGCGCTAGTTGCATAGGTGAATGGATGTTGTAGGTCAAGGTCTAAAATTGATGAGATTCATTGCATGTAGGACTGCGTGTCCCCAACATGTAGCCGGCAAATTACAATTCGCAAGAGGGTCGGGCAATAAATTTAATTCTCTTGATCAATGCCTCGCCAAACCATTCGGTATGGACATGTGGTACCGAATGCTCAACCGCAATTCCCATCGCCATGCAATAATCATCAAATGCTTTTGAAGTAAATTCTCCGCATTGTCCATTCGATGGACTTGATGCGATGATCGGGAACACATTTCGATGCGAATGATCTGCGAGATCAATTTGGCGAAAGCATGGTTTCTTGTGGATAATAAACCCACATATGACCACTTTGAGGAAGCATCAATGAGCACCATGAAATACCTAAATGGACTCGAGATGGGCTGGATAGGACCACAAATGTCTCCCTGGATGCGTTCCAGAATGCAGGACTTCATCCTTCACTTTGAGTGGATGGTCTAGTGATTAATTTCCGGTGGCACATGCAGGCACAGAAAATCTTCAGATTCGGAAATTCTTCACATTAATATTATGCCCGTGAGAATTGTTAATTATATTTCTCATCATCCTAAGACTGGGTGGCCTAATCTGCCGTGCGAGAGCAGAATAGTTGAGCTTCGAATCATCTTGGGGCGATGTGCAGCTGCAGCGCCTTAATGTTGGTATAATATAGCCCAGTTTCTAGTGAAGGAAGTTTTTCTAATACCCTTTTGCCATTCTCTTCGTGCTTTGTGATGAGTAGGTATTCCTTACCGTACTCTTCTTCAGTCTCAACGTGGAAACCATTGGCGCGAATATCTTTAAAACTTAAGAGAGTTCGAGTCGATTCTGGGTACAATAATGCGTCTTCAATGACCAAAGTTGTGCCCATGGGAAGTATAATTGTGGCTCTTCCGGAACCAATTATACATGCATCGCTTCCGGCGATTGTCGTAAGGCTGCCATTGCTCTTACGGATCGACTGAAAATACTTAGTCTCTCTTAAGATGGTATTCGTGGTACCACTGTCGGCAAGGCATACTTCCTCCATAGGGCGCCACACGTGCTCTAATATAAGGTATTTTATTAATATGCCTTAGAATACATACAACACATAAATAAAACACACAAATATTAGAGCATATCATGCCATTGTAAACTGAATAAATGAATGAATTATTCCAAAATCATCCAACCATCACGAGAAAATAAAACTAGAGTACCATCCATGCAAGTTCTAACTTGTCCATTTAATGCAAAATAAATGACAATTAACGTCTCATGCATTCTGTGCATCAGACGGAATCAACTAGAAAGTCATTGACTTCTTCGGCTATCTTTTCAGGAGTGATGTTCTCTTCGAGAGAAATCATGGAGGTGGTCGCCTCTAGGTCGTAGGGGTGTCTGCTGCGAATGGACTCAACCTCCATCATTTCGGCATCGGCTCATGATGCTCCCCTCAACGGTGCAAAGTGAGCTTCAGTCGCCCTTTGCCATTCCTCTTACGGGCTTGGTGGGCATCAATTACATATTGCGGCGCTTACGGATCCGCGACCAATGCCCCCACTTGCCACACTTGTAGCAACCTTGGTTCTCACGGCCATAGGTTTTGCCACTCTCCTTAGCCCTTTTGTCATTTGGAGTATCGACTTGCCTTTCGGGCAACGGCCTTACCCTTCTTCCCCTTCTTTTCATCAAGGGCTTTCGCACCTTATAGCTCCCAAAGATTGGCTTCACGGCCGGTGGAGCTCCCAATGGCCGAGTGACGTAATTCTTGCGGAGAAGTTCGTCCCGAGCCTCCGCTACTGCATCATATCAATCAATTGGCGTACTCCTTGTAGCCGTCTTGACGATAGTTGCGGGCGGATATCTGAGATTGGGGTGAAAGGTGGGCAGGTCTTCTCAATCTTCGCTCATCCGTGATCCGCTTGCCACGAGTTGAAGATTGGTACAAGTCTGTGCAATGCGAATTATACTCCCGACCGCCTTGAAATCGGCAAATCTTAGTCCGATCCACTCTGCTCGCTTGAGGAAGAATGGTGTACTTTAGCCTCTCAAACCGCTTCTTGAGTGCGGTCCAGAGTGCTAGCGCTTTCTCCGCCATATACTCATTCTTGAGAGTAATGCGAGGTGGTGCTCGAGGAAATGAAGTACCGATCATTTTCCTCGGTGTAGGTTTGGCGTCATGCCTTCCGCCAATCCCAATAGCTGCGCGAGCTTCTCGGCTCCAAGTACTATCTCGACATCGGATGCCCACGCCGATAGTTCTTGCCATCTTTGGGCAAGCTCCTCGAACTCCGATTCGTGATGCCATCATCTACATGTGATGAATGGAATATATAAGTTTACTTTGTAAACATGCATGGAATTATTTATGCAGTAAATAAATGGTACAATAAATTCTCGTAATGTTCCATAATTTTCTATGCATTTTTCATAATTTACTGCTAATTTTCAGTGATTAAAAGCAATTAAATAATTACAATTAATCAAAACAGTAAATAAATACAGAAAATACATAAAACAATAATGACATAAATAAATAAGCTTCAAATGCTAAAAATAATGCAAAATTCGGATTCCATAGGCCCTTTTATGCTAAAAGCAAATTTTCAGCGAAATCTCCCACTTCTGGGGTCTATACGCAAAATTTTCAATTCGGGGAAAATTTACGTAATTTTTAGATTTTTTTTTCAGGTGTTTTCTGAAAATTTCCATCGCTTTGAGCGTATTTCAGAAAACTCAAGGGTCTACTTGCAAAATTGTCGGCCTTATCTTTATCTCCTCCTTTTCCCCATTGACTCAGGCCACTACTGATTCCTCCGCCGTTTTCCTCCGCCGGGCACAAAAGGCGCCACGGCGGGCGTTACGCGAAGATGGCTGCCATGGGGCGCGCCGCTTGCTTTGGCGCCGGCGCGCGCTGCCGCTGCGCTACCGGCGGCTGCCGTGGCGGCGAATCGGCTGCCGTTGGCTGCCGTGGCGGTCCGTGCCGGGCACCATGGAGGCCGGTGGACCGTGCGCTGCCGTGGCGGCCGCCGTGGCGCAGAATTTGTTGTCGCGGCTGCCGTGGCGCGGATATGTAGCGGCTACAGCGCGTCACCGATCGCGGCGACTACCACGCACGGGTTTCGGTTGCTAGCAGCTGCCACGGCGAGTTCGGCGCCGGGCGCCAAAACGTAGCGGCGAGCCATGAGCTGCCGTGGCGGCTACCGGCGGCTGCCGTGGCGCGAATCGGCTGCCGTCGGCTGCCGTGGCGTGGTCCGTGCCGGGCACCATGCGCAGGCCGGTGGACCGTGCGTTGCCGTGGCGGCCGCCGTCGGCTACCACGGCGGGATTTGTTGCCGCTTGCTTCCATGGGCTGCCATGTGCTGCCGTTCACGCCATGGGCCACCATGTCTTTGCCGTGGGGTGGAGGCGAGGTCGGCGGCCATGCGTGGCACGCGCGGGAGCCATGGCGCGGTCGCGGCGGCGGTGCCTCATGCGGGAGGCGGCGCGCATGCAGCGCGGTGGTGACCGCGGTGCCTCATGCGGGAGGCGGCGCGCATGCAGCGCGGTGGCGGCCGACCGTGTGACACCCGAACATCCCTTTTTTTTCAATCGTGATGTCATACATTCGAACAAGAAGAACAGATGCAAATTTAATGTGTGTGATCTACCGATCGACGGATTCGCGGCGACTTCGGTCGCTCGTGGTAGATCAATCTACAATGCAATCGACATCCACCCTTGCAAGTAATTTACTGATCGACATTGTCTGGCGACTTCAAGTCCGCTCGCGGTAAATTAGGCGAATTTGCACCGTAGACAAAATAAATCTAGAACGCGAAGGAAAAATAGATTCAAAAGCGATCTAGAAAATTCAATCTGTGCTTCGATGATTACCTCGTTCACCGGAGCGTAGTCGTGCTGATAACGTGTTGAGGAACTCTCGCTGGCGACCAGTCCGAGCGATTCCTCTGCTTAGAATAAGAACGAATCAATCACAGAAACACAGAATAATAGATTGAACACAGAGAGGTAGAGAGAACTCCTGGTCTTTCTTTATTGCTTCATATGCATTGAGTACAAAATCAGCCATATGGCTCTCTATTTATAGAAGGTGGGATGAGGTGCCCATTATAGATAAGGACTCGTTTAAACAGAGAGGATCCATTTAAACAGGGATCCTTATCTTTAGTTTCCCAATACAATTAAGCAAGCTATCAATTTCTCTTACGAGTACTACATTGCCGCGCAACTTAAACGATAAGGGTACAACGGTAAAGTAGCCACGTTAAGTGTGGTACTAGCTTCCAAAATGTCGTGCAACTGCATTAGCCTTTCTTCAGAGGTTTCATTTTGCAGGTGCTGCTGGATTTCAGAATCAGGGCCTTGTTCTACGACACAACAGGAGCAGAGTACATATGCTCACCGGGCAACTCTCTTTGCACGTACAGATTACCACTTCTGGGACAGAATGTTGCAATTCTTTCTGTCATCTGGTCTCAAAGAGGTGACAATAAACATTGTCTTGTAGTATTCAACTTCCTTTATATTCACTCATATACATCTAGATACCATGTTCACTTTTGTTGCACGCGCTGTTCTGATACATATTCTTTCAGAGACTGAATTCTGATGACGAACTATATGTGAAACTTTCGTACGGAGGTAGGTGTTCACCTGAGCTCAGTTTGTGGGCCAAGAATTGCCGAAGAAAACTGAAGAAAGTGAGAAGAATCTTCGCCATCTGACGGGCCGGCTTTTCTTGAGATCGCTCTGCCTTCTTTTTCCTCTGTAGAGACTGTAGTGGTGGTTGCCGGAGTACGAACCGTATCCTGACCCGGTTTTTTTTAGAACCCGGTACTGACTGGAGAGTTATTCGCACCACGGTTTAGAATTAAGTTTGTACCCGTACTTGCCATTTCAATGTCAGTTTCTACAGAAACGGCGGCCGAGCAACGGCCCGATGGCCGCATGGTGCGTGTGGCCCTCGCGCGGCTGCCCGCGCCGGTGTACGGTGGTCCCCATTCCGGGGCTCGGCACGGTGGCACGCGCGAGGCGCGGCCGCGCACGTCCCGGGTAGCGGTAACGAGTAAACGTGTGCTGTCCGGCAGCGTGGGCGAAGGCATCTCGCCTTTAGATGCGGCACCGCGCCGCGCGACGAAGCGGCAGGCAGCACGGTCTGCGACGCGATCGGCTCGCTCGACGCATGGCATGGGCTACTCTTGGTCGCCGCATGGGTGGCCTCGTGGCCGGTGGATTTGGCGGTAAGGATGGGCATGCAGGGTTGAGCAGCGCATAACCGAGGAAAAAAAATTACAGACGCCCACCGTGGGGCTCGAACCCACGACCACAAGGTTAAGAGCCTTGCGCTCTACCGACTGAGCTAGACGGGCTTTTGCGAGAGCGTAATTTTGTCTCTCTTAATTCGTATAGCTAAGATACCATACGCACCGTCCATTTCAAACGGCGAAATGTTGGTGTTGTTTTCCATTGGTGATCATGGCATTACCGTTCTTTGTTGATACTTGAGCATGAAAGGATTCGTCATGTCAATGTCGATCTTTCGGATCGTTTCCTTTTCTTCGCTGTGGTACAGACGAATATGGGATCCCAGGTGGAGATAGGGGGTGCAGATTTGCTGTATTTCCCAGGTGGCATGCATATATTTCATTGAACGGTGAAGGTAGAGGTGGTCTCTACCTCATTCATTGGCGATTTCAAATGCAAAAAATCGCTCCTAAATATCAAAACTAATTGCTGATGTGATAATGCACGTCGATTTCTAGCTTTCTACCGTCTTCGGATTAGATTCCACCATGTAATTTATGTTTTCCACACCAGCATCGTCGCGGGGATAGCTCAGTTGGGAGAGCGTCAGACTGAAGATCTGAAGGTCGCGTGTTCGATCCACGCTCACCGCATTTGTTTTCGCTGTTGAACATTGCTTCCGCCATTTTTTTTAAATTTTTTTTTTCCAGTTTTGCTTCTCTCAGTCAGTGGCCCGGAGTCCGAACTTCCTAACCTCGAAAAACTACTGAGGTACTCGTTTGTTACATTCCCGAACTGGCCGCGTTTCCTTTTGTTCGTTCTTGCGTGTGTAAACGAGATGCCCTCGTAATTTCCAATCCTGATTGTGATAGGAGTTCAAGATGAAGACACAATGTTGAACCCTCGTACACCAAACCAAACACAAAATACTCGCAGTCCACTGGAGAGATCCAGTATGTCCGAGCCCAGAAAATCTCAAAATCACTAACGTACAACTTCAGATATGCACCAACCATGCAAAAATCTCAGAACATTGAATACACACAAGGAGAACAGGCGAAACACACAAGGGAATTCCTGGATGTTTGATCGTTATAGGCAAAAGACGAGACATCGGCTGCTCATCTTTTGTCAGCATCACATTTCTTGAGTTACAATCATACATTGCTCCTACAGCTACCCCACACCTATTTTCACATTTCTCGAGTCACAGTGGACGTACAAAAATACAATTGAGCAACTGGACCGTGCTCTACTTCTGCCATCTTTTGGAGGCCCTGGCTGAAGAGCCTCCCGTCAACTGGCTAGATGGAGCTTTCGTATGACCTGGTGAGTCAATATAATTCTCATTAGTAGATGTAACTGTTGGGTTCTAGTGTGAATATGTACCAAACATCATGTCTAGGTATGAAAACTGTCTGGACAGAGCAACATGCCATTTCCCAAATTTTGAATGTTCATTGAGCGCTGGTACTAAAATTTTGCAGGCGATTCAACAGTGACCTATCGTGTCAAAGTGAACAAGTCGTATGCTTGGGTGGTTTACAGTACATACTTAGAGTCTTCGGAACAGCATCCCTTGGTTTTGATCTGGACATTGCTGGCTGGGCATTCTTTGTGAGAGTGAATCTAGATATTCGCGACGAAATTCTCTGCCTGCAATTATTGAGCTAGTAAGCATCCTTGTAAAAAAAGAGAAAAACTCTCATTATGATGAATATAGAACAAAGCAAAATTATAATAAATAGTCATTGTAATGAAAGAAAACAATTAACAACTGCAAGTTGGTTTGATGGAAGTGCTATAAGAAATTGGGAGTACATTGTTGTCTCAGCAGTTCTATCTGAGTTGGAATTCGGGACAACTCCAGCAGCACTGCCAACAGAATACTCTGTCTCTCCTGCTGATAAGCCATCTTCGGATACATTGTCTTCATAATCTGCTTCATCCAAGCCCGCAGACGCAAGGTCAGCGGGTGAAGAATGACCAGCATCTCCATTCACCTCAGCATAACTCTCTGATAGTAGGCTCTGTTGGTTTATTGTGATCAGCGATGTCAATCTCAGGTTGGAACTAGAATTCTTTGGCATGCTAGCACCATTTTTGTCAACTACTAAACTTGAAGATTCAGCTTTGTCTTTCATGAGCTGGAGCTGCTCAATTTCCGTATCTTTTCGTGCAATCGTGTCTTTCAAAGATGCAACCTGGATGACACATAAAGTGAGATGCCAGAATATTTATAGTAAAAAGATGGAATTGTCATTATGACAGTAACATGTAATATTAGCAAGCATGAACCATCAATATGGAGTTTAAACTAGAAATTTACACCATTAGCAACATGCAGAAAATTAAATCATTTCCCAACAGTACTACTATAGGTCTTTGTTTTCTAGCTATCTAGAGCTATAGAAAGCTTGGACCCCTTTTTTTCAGCTTATGGCTTCCCCCGAACAAACAAATGGACAGTTTCTCCATCATCTTTTCGAAACGGCTTATCAAGACAACTTTTTCGAAACGACTTATCGATATTCGGTTCGTTTACACAAACGCTTGCGTTAGGGCCAAAAGCGATCAACCGCAACTGAAAAGAATCCACCCTAAAACTGTACACATGGTCCTGTGAAGGTTCAACAATCGATACTTTTGCCTTTCTGTTTCTTTTAATAATTGATCCAAAATGTTATTTGCAGCAGGGTTCTGTAACCTATTTCCTGTGCCAGCTCCTATGGGACTGATCGTATTAGTTTCTGGCCTATTCGTGATGGCAACTGCTATCAAGTATTGAACTAGAAACCTACAGAAAACTCAGCCAGGAACAGCTTGGAAACTGCTGTTGTTTCACTGCTGATTCTTTGCAATTTTTGAATAAATATTATGAAGAGTAGTATTAGCATGAATGAACCACCTTGAGTAACTAACCAATTGTAATCACAGATTCTATTAGCATGAATGAACCACCTTGAGTAACTAACCAATTGTAATCACAGATTCACGGCAACCACTTCAGTTCTAAAATCGAGCTCCAAGCTGAGATTTGAAATGATCGTAAAATGAAAAGAATACTTTGGTCTTGTGAGATAAATTTGGATAAATATTAACATCACATTTATATATAAGGCTTGCTTCTTTTCACACTATTCTTTCTAGAACTAAAATAGTTTCGTGAGTGCACAAAAGGAAAATAAAGAAACCAATTAACGACGAGTCAGACAGAAGCAAAAGTGCAAGAACCTGCTCCAGCAGCTCTTTTATGTCCTTTCCCTCTTTGTTACTTCTTGCAGCACCTAACTCGACTCCAGAAACCCTTTCGGCAAACTTTAGAGTGCTTATAGTTTCTGAATACGACTCAACATCAGGATTTATCTGAACAAACATTAGTGTCTTTGCCTGTCCACCTGCAAGAAAAATATTTTAAAGAAAGCAGAGAGTGACTTAAACAACAAATAAACAATTGATTACCTAAAGAGCTTTGAAGAACTTGCGTTAGCTTGCTGTTTCTGTATGGCACATGAGCATTTTTCTGTGCCAATGCAAAAATCACATCACCTAAAGCAGAGAGTGATTTATTAATGTGTTGAGCCTCTTTTAATCTCTCTCCAGTTGCTTCAGACCGCTCAACCCTTTCACTCCCAGCAAGATCAATGAGATGTAGACATCCCCTAGAGGTGGATCCATTCTTCACATCCAACCCTCGAACATGTACAGTCAGAATGCTGCATGGCATGACAGCTTTTAAAATAAGCCATATTACAATGGATAGATACACATATAAAATAACTTCAGTTAGCAGTTTACTCAACCTGTGGGACCTACTGCTCCTTTCATTTAGAGCTGTTGAACCAACCGCTCTATTTGCCTGTCCAATTTCCATTAAGTCCAACACATCTGATGTTGATTTAACCGGATGTAAGCTTGCATCCGGGACAACGAGTCCATTAGGTTGAGAAGTGCTCCAAATTCCAAGTGTTTATTTATATCAAGGAAAGTACCATAATTCCTTTACAATTTTAATAACATGGATGCAAGAAATATAATGAAAAACAAGCAATGGTGACAATTTGAAAAAGGATATCTTTTCTGTGCAATATCGTTTGACAGAAGATCACGCACTTGTTCATTGTATATCTCAACCATCTGGACTCCTACCTCATACGAGAAAGCATTTCTCCTACTTAGCGAGATATCAAATAGATCATTTAAAGCCCGGTAATTGACACCCCAATCTTGCTTCAATGTGCTGGGCCCACTCTAAAGAACAAAAATTATAGATAACAAAACATCAATGATTATAATCAATCAGTAACAATACAGTACAATAACAAAAACGAAGTCTTTTGTTCCAAACTGCAGTAGACTAGGAATGAAACCTCCTCAAACAGCAATAGTACAATACAAACAAAAAATTAATCATCATGCTTAAGATCAAAGTTAGTACCATTGTGTAAGTTTTTCCAGAACCAGTCTGGCCATATGCAAAAATACACACGTTGAATCCATCGAGAACTGATCGAATCAATGGTTGAATGTCTGAGAAAACATCGGCTGTAAATTGGAGAGAGAACAGTTAGTGAGAAAAGTTTGTCAACACACAAATAAGCTTGCACTGAATTTTCATTCTCACAAAGATGTACCTTGAGAAGCAAATGGACTAAAAACTTTGTTAAACTTGAACATCCGATGTCCATCCTTTCCTTGCTTAAACGGATTTGAAATCAGAAGCTCACCATTTTCGCCAATGTAATCAACTGTGGTTGATTTTCTATCTTGACCAGGAAGAAATGGTCTTACACGACAATACACTCTTATATTACCTGAAAAAGGCAGATATTGAAACAAAAAAATGTTAAGGTGATAGCTGTGTTCTAAAGTTAAAAGAATATTTGATCAGCAAAATACCCTTTAATTCTTGTACTTCATTGAACAACTTTTGATTTTCAGCAAGAACTTTGTGATAGTTTTCGGCAGCATCAACCAAACATTGTAAACCAGATCCTACAAGAGTTTAAACAACAAAAATATTGACAATCAAAGTAACTGTGTTCTTTTATACAGCACAAAGCAAATGCAACAACACATACCTAAATTGGATATATCGTCTCTCCACTTCATTTTAAGGACATTCATGTCATTTTTTATAGACCGTGATGATATCCTTAAATCCTATCATTTTTAAGCAATAACACATAAATTAACTAGAAAAAAACTGAAAAGAAATTTATAACAAGTTAAACAAACCTTGACATATAACTGTTGATTATTCATGTAATTCTGAAAAATGTTCTCCTTCTTGTTCCACAGCTGTGATTTTAACTGGGAGGCAGCCTCAACTTCTTCAATTTTCTTGTTTGATTGCAGTAAAAGAAACTCGACCTCCTTAACTTTGGTAGTTAATTGTTCTTCAATTTGCTTTGCCTTTTTGTCAATCTGCTCAAGCTGTTGTTCATGCATCCTATTCATGACTTCCATTTCTTTCTTAAGGCTCGCTATCATATTTTCAGCGTTTTCTTTTTCTTTCATTAACCGAACAACATCTTGCTCACCAAGTTTTCTTCTCTCTTCAATTTTTGACTTTTCTTCCTGTAAGAAGCAAAAAGAAACTACAATATGATATCCTATTCAGTACTACTATTATAACTTCTGATAGTATAAGTGATGAACAATATTACCATCCAATATCATCCTCATTTTTATCTGGTCAGATGTTATGTAGTCGATATTTCAGTGGTATAATATATTTATACTATAATTGAAGCAAACAAAATGTATCAAGTGAAGAATAGGTAAGAAACTCAAAAAGTGCAGGAAATTAGAATATTTTGAATATGGGTCGAACCTTGACTATCTGAAGCCGATTTATTGCCATCTGAAGAAGAAAACCACACAATATCAGCATTGAAATGGGGAAAACTACTAAACTATTATAATTTCTTCTAACCATCAGCAAAATGGATATTTACCTGGTTTTCTTCATTTGTCCCATTTACTAATATTTCAAGTGCTTTAATTTTTGAACAGTACTTATCTTCCCTCGTCTTGATGATAATATTTTGCTGCAACAAGGGATCATCTGATTCAGGAGTTGTATTTATAAGTTCAAAAGAAAATACAAGTTTCAGACAAAAGTTTCTCTTACATTTCTTATGTGTTCTGCTTGAATACAGAGACGGCGCTCAATCTCTTGAACTACTTTCCTCAATAGGTAAACTACACGCTGAGGTGAGGAGGTTAAAGTTAGTTGTAAAAAGTATCAACGAAAAAGAGAGGGGGATGCAGTTCAAAACAAAGACATACATGTGGTATTTCTCCTTTTTTCCTCTCAATGCTTTCATCCAGAATGCCATTAACAACGCTAAGAAGTGACTGAGTTGGTGCATTCTGTGAGAAGATAATTACTATTAGGAAAGGAACACCAAATAACAAGATAGAACAATTCGACACACTTAAGCAACATCCTAGGTGGCAATGAAGAAGTTACATCTAAACTGTTAGAATGCATCATCTCTGAAATCTTGGCAGCTGGAAGATCAGCATAGGATCCACGTTTTAATTGGAAAATCTCACAAAACTTTTGTCCTGCAGGATATATAACAAGCTACCATAGATTAAAGGATATAGAAAAGTAGCAGCCCAAACATATAGATGGTACTCAGTAACTCGAATTGCCACAAAACACAATATATTAGCAATATTGAGAGTGTGAAGCAACCATGTTAAAGCCATGCCAAAGCACCCAACCTAATCAAATCAAACTTCGTCATTATGTTTACTTAACCATTAAAAGTTCAATATGAATATAAATATCTGATCTACTACTCCTATCATTGAGGTATCGACCTCCCACAATATAGTCAAGTGGCAAGTAGTACCTCGTGTCATTTTTCCCTTTGACTGTAGTACATAATTCTAGATCCAAAGGCTAATTCCCTATGGACTTCATTTTTAGCTAATTTATGAAACTACGAGTAAAATAAACAACACTATGTGCATACCCGAAAAGACAGGAGTTTTCTGCTGGGACTTGGGATCTAGAAGGCCATTTCTCCTACCCTCTCCAGGGAATGTTTTCCCTTGTGCTGCACCAGGAACTAGAGGCCCTTCAGTTTCCGGAACTCTCCATTTTTTTCTCGAAGGAGTCCTGGAAACATCCCCTGAAATATCATCACCTAATCCAGGATTCAGACTGTCCCTCAGAACCAAGAGGCAATCCACTATCGAGGACATTGATCCCTGCAATCATCAAGTCCATGGGAGAATGTAACAAGCAGGAACATAGTATAACACAGCTTAGATTCACAAGTAGTGAAATTGGGGAATTTACTCCAAAGCTTGCGTGTTTCAGCCACCTACAAATATTTGAATAGCATGGCATTTTATGAGGTAGAACTATGTCGTAACACATGAAGCACATTTCAGTCAATCCTTTTCATAGACTTGCTTCCTAAGATTGACAACAACAAGAAAAGTACAAAAACCAGAACTAACAATCTAACTTTTATCATGGTTCCTTGAGTTGTTACTGCAGTCCAATTATGGATAGGCGATGATCTTACCTCTTAAGAGGTGAATTGTCACCAAATATAATGCAAAAAAATCACCTTTAGAAACATAGTTTTACTTATATGCACACATGATTGAATCTTGGTCAGTTGTCAGCAATGCAAAACCATGACCAACAATGCTAAGCACCACATTATGCAATACAACAATAAGACCAACATCCAGGCTATCAGAAATTAGTTTTAACAACTATTGCAATTCAGAAGTCAAGCATGCATATCGACTACTTAATATGACAAGGGCAACCTCACCTCTTCAAGATCTTTCATGCTGAAGCCTGGCAGCCCCATATCGGCAACCACCGAGAGGAATTTCTTCACATTGCCTGACCGCTGTTCTGACGATGCATAACCACCACATGACTCCTAAACAAAAACACTCACATTCAAAGCATCTACATCAACATCTCCACAGCTCAACGAAAACCCAAACTTTCCAAAGCGCGAAAACCTCACCTCGAGAACACCAGGGATGAGTGTGTTCACAATATGGCACAGGACCGTGCCATCGCTGAGCAGCTCCCGCAGCTCTTCGTCAGATGAATCCAATGGCAAACGATACTCCGGGAGTAAGGCACTGAGCCATTCGATCACCTCCGCACACCGATTAGCTACAAATTTTTTACACAGCCATGTAAAACAAGTATGAGAAACATGTAAAAAAATCACAAAATTTACGAGATCAACAGGTCAAAGTTAACATCTCAGAGCCACAAACACGAAATAACAAAAGGAATCAAAATTTGCGCGCGCTCCGGGCATAAATCTAGCGAACTAAAGCTTAACAACCAAGGCTTAACAGATCGATGCTTCTTTGGCAAACATCTTACTACCGAAACAGGAATTAAACATCGATATCCGAACACTGATGCCGAGCTAAAATTTAACTTCAAAACACTGAATCAGAGCTGAAGAATAACCGGGTTTCAAATAGCTGATCAATTCGCCACGTATTTACCCCAAAAAACAACGAGAAAACTCGCAGTGACACACACTTCGAGCTCCTAGGCTGGAATTTAAGACCTCCAGAGCATACAGATCAGCCGCCTCACCTGCCTGGAGCCCCTCGAAATCGCCATCCACGCTCCCCATTCCTCGCCCCCCGGGCCGGCGCACGGCGGCCTCGGCCCAGATCGAGCCCGCCGCCGGCGAGATTGGGCGGATTCGAGCTCGGATTGGGCCGAAACCCTCCGATTCGGGGCAATGCCAGGGGCTGGGGTTTTGCCTCCTGCCGTCGCCTCCTCCTCGTGCGCCGGGCTGCTTTTTGGCCTCTCTGCTTTGTTTCGTTTTGGTTTGTTGCTGTTTTCTCGCGTAGGTCGGGGGGTTTTGATTTGTTTTTTTGTTCGTGTGTTAAAGCCTGGTGTGTTGGCTGGTTGGCTCCGTTACCGTTAGTTGGTGAGCCTCTCTCTCTCTCTCTCTCTCTCTCTCTCTCTCTCTCTCTCTCTGCCTGTTTTTTCTGAAGTCATGTTCCAAGAAGCTAGGGGACTCCACATTTTGAATTTCAGACTTTATATCACAGCAAATTGTGTCATTGATTATCACAACGATAAAAATTAAGATGGTTGGTTGAAACTTAAGAAAAAAACTTTAAAATATCTTCAGACTAAATTACTAGAAAGTCAGGATTCGATCTCCTTTTTATATATAGATATGCAATGGATAAAGCAACATGCGTGTAAAATATATCGTGGTAAAAAATTTGTCTTAAGATATTTTCTTTCTATACAAAATGCTTCGCTTCATTAATTGTCTTTTCCAATGTCAGTGGATACAGGCATACAGCAAATATATCGTTAAAAGTGGGCGTCAGAAAGTGTTTGGTCATTTTCAAAATGAAGCTGGTTGACAGAACAAGATGACTCAATTTCTGCCTTTAGAAAAGTGATGTATTTGAAGAAACGCCTTCTACTTTTGTGGAACTGCGACGTCCTTCCGATAGCAAATGCATATGAACAATTCCATTTGATACATGTGTGATACGTAGTATATATGCCGGAAAAAAGAAGCAGTAACCACATCAACTAATGATGATTAGATGACGCATTGACTTTGGAGTGTCCTCTCCAGCAATGCCAAGCGGCTCTCCTATTACAGACATCTCCTTTTCAGTATTTAAAACTGTTTTTAGAGATTTATAAATTAATTATAATATACACTATAGCAGTTTTATTTTTATCGACCAAAATTGTATGTGAGTTTTTATATCTTCATATTTTCTTATAAAAAGTCTAAAAGTTATAAACTATAGTTATAAGTTATAAATTAAAGCAAAAAAAACATACCTGTATCAGACGTCGTCAAAAAGCAAAGTGAGGATTATGGGCAAAAAAAGAAGACAAGAGAAGGCCTCATGAACTCACGTCGTCAAATCGGCGCGGTGGGCCGTAACCACGAGGCCGTCGCTCCAACGCTTGTACAACGTGCGCGGCAGACTTTTGAAGCTTCAGGGAGGGAGTCCAAAGTCCAAATACATACGCCCCCCGAATCCTGGAAATTCACGATAGTACCCTTCCACGACGGAGCAGTGTTTTTTATTTTTCTTTAATTGAATTATCTAAAAAATCAACGGTCCCTATAGAGCTATTTCAGCCAAAATTATATTAAAAAAAGGTTTATTTATTTGACTATGACTGTTGATTTTCATAATTAATAAGTCTAATAAATAGTATCTACTAATAAAAGCAAAAAGCTATAAATCGGTTCAAATGCCAAATTCAGCATGCCTATTTTAGCCAAGTGGTGATATGAGACTTTTGAAGGGGCAGGATTTGAGGCCCACTTGATGGCCGATAGCTTTGGTACAGTTGACTACGTCAAACAGTTTAATTGTATTCTCGCTGGTGGAGGTTGTTCGCACCATGAAGCCGGCTACGGTGAAAGCCAAACTGCCTAGAGTGCTCCACTGCATCCACGTATAGATGGGCATGTGTGCAACATGAGAATAATTTTATTAGACGCTTATTTGAATTAAATTGTTTTTTAATAATTTCACACATAAAATAGATATGGTCTGCATTTCAAAATGGATTGACGATACACGTGAAACGTGGGAATTTTGCGTGATTCAGCCCCACTCATTTCGGCTTGAGTTTTTGGCTTATTTTTCACTATTATTAAATTTCATATTTTTATGGTTTTTTTGACTTTTTTGTTGTTTTTTTCTTGTATTCGTTTGCATTATACGTGATGGGATAACCTGTTTTTTCTATTTTTAAATTTTTTTAAAATTAATTATGTCAAATAAGTCATCATCTACTACAGTACAAAATAAACCAACGACAACGCAAATTCAGCCATAAACCACCAATTTTCAGCCCAAATGAGCACCCTCTCAGTGCAATTCATACAAGATTCTTTTCAAATTCCTTTCAAATAGGGCTAGAATGGACAGCAATTTGTCAAAGTGCGAGCATAACTGGTCATACTAACAATCTGGAAAAAGGAATAAATCACAAAAATGTTTTGTAGTTCAATTGATGTTTTGCGAGGAAGACTGACATATTTTCTTTTCGCAAAACAGAAACTATGTGGCAATATTTTTTATGTTCTTCAGCGTTTTCAGTGGTACCATATTAAGTTATATGCACTAATCAGTGCACTCAAAAGTTTAAAGCTGATGAGGAAAGACAGACAATTCACTTATACTTTAACACCGTAATTATTTTTTTAATTACGTCAACTGAGTCTTAAACTCAACCTCATAGCTCTGATACTATATTGAGTTTTATGTACAATTCATCCAAAAATTTAAACTGATAAGAAAAGACGGACAATTCACTTATACTTCAATAGTTGCGACTTAACAATCAGGTTAGAAAATGCGCATTCATAGAGACTGCAATTTAGCATACTGATTTATATATCATTGTTAGCTCAGTCATGTCTATCACAGAGATTTACCTATTCCTGTTAGTTCAATAATGTCCATCAGGCCTTGATTACATCCATCGCAACTTCTCGTCGGTCCAACATTAACTCTTGCTTAGCACATCCATGGTTACCGACACGGATGAGATCTAACTCTCTACTTCGATGCATCGCAATCTGGACAACAATTGAGACAAAACAAGGGCACAAGAAAGCGACCTCATGATGCAAACGTGCAAGCTTCATCCATTTTATTTGATCGTATATATACATAGACATGGCATAACACGTCTATCAGACTATATCACCATAGGGCACCAACAGGCTGCCCTTATGTACCAGCCTAGTTGCACCCATGGCAACACCAGGCCTGACTCCTGGACAGTCTTCTTCACTGCAACTATCCCATATTGGTATACCTGCATGCCCTGAGCCCCTGAGTGCCAATGGCCGGTTACTTACTTGCCTCCAGGTCTGGTTGCAGTCCCAGCGGGACCGGCTTGTCGCAGCAGCTGCACATAGCCATGTTATGTTATTAGCACGTGGCAGCATAGGGAAGGCGATGACTGGTTCTCAGGAGTCAGGAAGTGACTGACGATGATTACCTGGAAGTAGGATTCCAGCTTCTGCCTGAGGACAGCATGCTCCCTCTTCACTTTTTGGAAAGATCTCATGCAACTGCATAACAAACATAGAAGATGTATCAGTAATGTCTAATGAGTAATGGACAATAAAACAGTTACTAGCCCACGAATGAAAACCATAAATAACCAAGAGGGGCTATTACTCCATTTGGAGTTAAACTGTCAGCCTAACAACGGAGCATGTGTAACTAGGCACTAGCTGTGGGGGCTGACGGTTTCACATGCATCAGCTAAGCCATGCTGACTCCAACAAGATGGTTCTTTCTGCAATAGTGCCCATGGGTATGGGGAAATCCAAAATGCTCGAGAGTCGAGACATGAAGTGCTTTTAGCATGCCTATTGGAGTATTTCACAGACAAAAACACATGGCAGCATGCTAACCAACTAAGCAGTAACAAGAGATATACTCTTCAGCATTTTCTTCTCCACAGCTGTTCCTGAATGATGTGCACTCATTCTTCATCCTTGAAGCACCAATGCTGTAACAAGTTGTGTTAATGTCAAGCATGGGTAAACTACGCAAAATATTACAATATATAACCATGTAAAATTGTCAGCTCCTTATATCATGTCAAATAAGCCAGTAATATCATGATATATCACTTATACAAAAGGTTGATGTCTACACGCATAGAACTTTTTTTAGTTGCTATGGATGTACTCCCTCCAGTCATAAAAGGAAGTCGCCAGTCAAATCATGTCAATGTTGACCAAAGATACTATCTAGTTTGGATATACGAAAATGGCATAAGTAAATTTGTCACGGAAAATACTTTCATAACATTACACTTTCAAAAAAATTTGAAAATATAATGATATAAATTAGTGGTTAAAGTGATATATCGTTGACATTGAAAGTCAAAAACAACTTTCTTTTATGACCGAAGGGAGTACATATTTAGCAGTGCACCGATCAAAGCAATGAGTCTCTGCATTAGCAGGTCTCTGTAAATAACTTTGGTTTATACATTTCCTGAGCTTCTGCTAGCATTTAGCAAGACGTTGAACAGGGGCATTTCAAGTAAACCAAAAATGCTGACCCAAGCAAACAATAGAAATAAACTAACTGTAAGCCATTATTTCAAGAAGTTGAGGACGCAAAAAAGACAGTGTTCAGGTACAGCAGAAATCTAGAAGCAGTCTAGATTCCTGCACAAGCATTCTGGTGGCTCATGAAACAATAATTAAGGAATCGTTTGATTCTTTGCCGATGCGGGCTGTAGGAAGGTAAAAACTAAGCCCATTTGTAATATTTGTTTCATTTTATCCTCTTAAGGCAAGGGTTCCTTAGCTGTGTGTAGATTTTTGGCAAACTAAATCAGGATTGATGATAAATTTGTTGTATACTTGTGCCACTGTATGTAGTTAAAAGTTCAGACTAAGTTCACCGATAATGTATGAAATAAAATATAAAACCTAAACATTCTCATTTTCACCCATGAAACCGACCTTGGCCATGTGCGGCTCTCCTTCACCAAGAGATGTTTTTTCTTCTAAAGCAAGTAGGGTAGTTTGTTGGGAAAAGCAGGATTTTTCTTCCCCTGCCAAATAGGTAACCAATACTAGGCAAGTAGGCAAGAACTTGCCAAAAAGGGAAACAAAATTCAAACAGCCTCTTAAGAGTCCACAATCGCCACCAGTTCTCTAACATAGGCATGCATCATATGTAGCTGAGTGAAGGTATTCAAAAGCAACTGTCTGGAACTACCTCGAACAGCTGCCTTTTAGTTGCTGCATGTGTGCATCCCATCTATTGAAGTCTTTGGGATACTTCTCCCTGCACAGTATTGTTAGATATTACTTAACAAAACGTTAATACTGCTGAATGTGTAAAAATGATTAAGCCTCGACCTAGTTTATGAAATTGTCACTGCTTACATAGCTTGCTCAATGTTTGTCATTAGCCTGGCTGAGTCCTTGAAGAACAAGGAAACAACTTCTTCTGCAAAATTAGGACTTGTTTCATCCTGCAAGTCCTCAACCTGACAAAATTGCTCATCCAAGTACCCCTGTCATTACAATATGATTCACTAAATTAGCATATATTCTATCAACATGTTAAAATAAGGTAAAGAGTGGAAAAGGAGATATCTGAAATGGTAAAAAATGTAGATCTTAAAGCATTGCTGTGCTAAACTGGGGTTCACATAAATATAAAATCGGAATTTGAACTCTACATAAATATTGCTAACACACTTATTTCGATATTCTGTGCTTCATTCGGATTCTTCTTAGCATCGTGTCAATGTTTGCATGAAGTGGTGTCAAGTGTCAACCCTTGTCTTGGCAAATGGCAATTAATATGGGGTTACTCTAACATGATCTACACCATAACACTATGTTCTACTGCTTGCTGAATGCTGAATAGAACATATCATGCAGACAGGAGAGGAGATAGCACTAGGACTGATAAGTAGAATTGCATGTGCATCGCCTCAAAAAGTTAATCTTTCTTGTGGTACATGGGATATACTGGTAGTAATAGTGGAATACTTCCTGGACAAACATGACATGTATTATTGCCTCAACTACAATGCTTAAGATTTGAGATGGAACACAAGCCTGATCAAAGAGGCTCTTTTTCAAGGATGCTGCTTGGCGTCGCAAATTAGCATACTCCATTTATAAGTATTGAATGATGGGAAAAGAGGCAAGGTGAAGGTCTTCAAGGTGAGAACCGACCCAAAAATGCATATAAAACTGGTCGATCACTTTGGTTATAGAAAGTTGAACATCAGGTTCGTTTATATAGCTGAGGAGAATGTTACTGCTCCTCCACCAACATAAGTAAAACCGAAGATATTTTGAAGTTTTGAAAGGCAAAGATTAGCATCTCACGTGTATAAGTGATTTTATTGCCAACGTGTGCAACAGCTATCCACATTTTGGACAATGACTTGAACATCTGCAGATTCTGATGCTCCTTTATAAGGGGTGGGTTCTTTTCCATTTTGGTTTTGGCTTTGGCTTTCGTTGCTACAGTAACTAGCTTTTAAATGGCGTGTCTTTTCAAGACAGGGTCTACAGATAGATTATAGTACACACTATACTAAGTTCAGTGGTATCAGCCAAAATCGCATGCGACTTTTTCTCTCTTCGTACTTTTCTTACGAACAGGTAGAATTCAAAAACCATAAACAAGCCAAAAGAACCCAGCCAAGATGCATCTTGTGTGCGCTCGGTGCGCAAAACCTTCTGCTCTTCTTGGAAATGCAGACTGGTTACTACCTCAAGTCCAAAAAAGACTTGTCATTTTTTCACTTGGCATAGTATCTAGTACTCCCTTGTTTCAAAATATAAGGCATATAGTTTTTTTAGTTTTGTTACAAAATATAAGGCGTGCATGCGACTTTAATGACATTTTCTCTCTTTTGCCCTCATTTATCTTCCTCCTCTCTTTAACATTTATGAGTAAACACCCACCACACTATCCTCTCTCTTATTCCCAAGGGCCAAGGCATTAACAATAGGGGCATCATAGTCATTTCCCTCTACCACCCAGGTTTTGCAACCTCCTTAATCAATGTGCCTAGCTAAAAGACGCCTCATAAAAAGAAACAGAGGGAGTATACAATTTTGCCCATTGATTTTTATGGTTATTTGCTAGTAAAAATTATAAAATTAACGAAAATACTTGTGATGGAAAATATGCCTGTATCATTTTCTCATGGTCAATCTAGATATTTATAATACATTATAATGGCTAACGCGTTATTTTTTCCTCATCAACTCCAACCAATCTCTGTTGTTTATTTATTTATTTTTGAAACTATGCCAGGAGCTCTGGCTTACATTGTTAGGAGTGGGCGTCGGGGTTCGAGCCTGGGCAGGTGGGGTGCATGAGCACGACAGTTCGCCCAGCCAACATAGCAAGCACTGAGCTGATGTTTTCTAGCTCATGACAGAAAAAAAAACACCAAGCAAGAGCAACCCCAGAGTACAACTACCTAAAGATATTTCAATTACTCAACCTTACAACAAAAAAAAGAACCCCCTTTACGCACAATTTAGCTGAGTATGTGATGACCTGATGAAGGTATCTAAACTCTCATTCCAGAAAAAGAGAAAATCAGTATCTGTCACATAATCTGATACAAGTATGCACGTGACAACTTCTGATAAGTCCTAACAGCTGTTTCAGGACTTGACATCATCAAACTTAAATCTGAAAAGCAGAAAGAAATGACCATTCCGTTGACGGCAAAACAAAAGAACATTTTCTTTTCACGATGAAAAACTTTTACACAAGTTCATGTATGTACGGCTCAGGCTGAGCATACTTGATTTGGCAAAATCAAGACAATGAATATCACTTCATCTGATATCATGTTTCAGCTGGTAGCTGTTTCTTACGTTGAAAGTATATGTCGAGTACTTGAGTCTGAATATATGAATTTGCCCTAACATAAGAAAATTTGTAGGGCAACACGTTGCAGGAATGAATCGTCAGACATAAGGGGAAGGATACAACGAGACTTGCGTTTGTGCATCTCAAAGTTCAAGCATGATACTATGGTAAAATCATCGAGAATGATGGAGAATTAGAATAGGTATACGAGATGCCTACTTTGTGCATAGCCAAAAAAAAGTTGGAGAAAGAAAACGATTTTGATTCTCCTTTCAACAGTTACAAACCACTCTCTCAAATCATTGGACCACGTGGCAAATCACCAACCTTTGCCAAAGGAGTAAAATAGATTCATTCAATGATTGGTCCGACGGGTGCTCTTCACCCCTTCAATCAGCATCACATCTTGATAAGAGAATCTGACGTGGATTGAAATAACCAGAAAGCCTATTGATGGAATAAAAATAAAAAAAGCAAATTCTAGGCAGATCAAACTGCTATGGCAACAAATGATGAAATGAATGGACGACAAAAATTATGTATATGCAAGTTAAGCGGTTGCTACCTTCCCTGAATGCTGCATGTGTTTGTCTAAAGATCCCATAGCATGGTTCACTATTCATCCTTACAGCAGCGTCACTCTCCCTTTACCCATGGAACATTCTCATGACGACATCCTTCTAAAAGAGCATGCCGACCTCAACACGCAACAGGCAATGAAATATCTCCCAGGAGCAATTGCACGAGCAGATGATAACAATTTTCCTTTTTGTAAAGCACATTGAAGACACTGCAACAAATTCATAATCCACTTGTGAAATTTCTAAACAAAGACAACAATGGCATCTAACTCATTATAATGTACGTGTAACCTAGGAAGTCTACTATACCCAGTAATAGATGACATATAATGACATGCCAACACATCATGCATGATTTATACATAAATATGTTAACCATTAACATAGCACTTGTGGAGTTATGGTCCCACATGATTCATCACAATGTCACGATAAAATATCATGGTCTTTGTATTGTGTGTGACAGGGTGCACATCATGTGGTAATTGCTAGCTACTTACTTTGGAATTGATTGAAACAGTAATCATTATCCAAGTTTTGAGAAAACACTTGATTTTTTCCCCTCGAGTTTTTAGAATTTTAAGTGAACGCTTCTCTGGGAAGCTATGGCGTCTCATGAAGTTTTACACACCTCCTCTCAGATGCAAAGAACAGCATATCGAAGACAGAGGACCACCATAGTATGACGAGATTCTCTAATAATCGTGGCTGAAAGATGTACCATATACATGGTATATACATCCTATTGCATATATCAAATTTATCTATACCAATGGCTTGTGTCAGCTGAGAAAACTAGGTAACCAGCATGCATTTCATAGCAACGACAGATGCACCATCCCAAACCTAAAAACTGTATTCACAGTTTCACACAGAGCATAGAGTTGATATGGTTGGCAGTACACTCCAAATTTATCTATACCAATGGCTTGTGTCAGCTGAGAAAACTATGTAATCAGCATGCATTTCATAGCAATGACAGATGCACCTTCCCAAATCTAAAAACTGTATTCACAGTTTCACACAGAGCATAAACTTGATACGGTTGGCAGTACACTCCAAAAGAGCTCTGGTTTGCTTTGCCTTCAGAAGGTGCTTCTCTCTTCTTCTTCTTCTTTTGGTATGTATGCTCTTGTTTGCTTTGTCTTCAGAAGATTATTCTTTTGTTTTTGTTTTTGTATGTATGCTCCCTTGATTTTGTTACTATAATTTATTTTAATTATGAAAATGGAACTGGCGTGCTAATCTCTGGTGCGTGGTGGATAGCCAGAGAACATTCCATGACGTGCAACAGCTACTCATGATTATGCATTTTTTTCCCAATACTCTGTACTGATCCAGTAACTCACTAGTTGAAATACTAGTGAGTAGTAATTCCACACATCACCACAGTACCAGTACATAGAGCGCATGTACTCGGAGATGCATACAACATGCTTCTAGCGGGATCCCAAAGCTAGCTCAACAAAATCTATTACTTCGGAAAAAATATACGAAAATCCAAGTTGAGCAATCTTTGTCACAGTAGTGCTGCGCAATGCATGTTGTGTGGATACACTACCTCTTTTTAGATATCTCGATTCCTGGCTGATGTGATGGCACATGGCAACCCATTCCCCCCTAGTGACATCCAAATTGAGGCAAAGCTGCAGTGATGCCTAGACAAGTGAGGGATTGGGAGACACATGATTCTCGGATAGGAGCCTCCGCAGCCAGTAGGGTCCCCAATTTGCCGGCAATCCAGCCGATTCCTGCACGATTCAAGACAAATCAACGTTGCTACAGATCTGGCATCGTAAGCTACAGAATAATCGCAGAAAAAAATCAGGAGCACTGGTGCAGTGGTGCCACTTACCAGGAGAACGAAGACGCGCAACTGGACAGGAGAGACCGTAGGGTGGGTGCAGTAGTGGTAACCATCGGGAGGAATCGGGACGCCGGCTTGACGCCGGCGGCCGCGGCGGGTGGGTTGCGCTTGCGCTTGCGCGGCGCCCTGAGGCCGCAACGGAGGAGCGTCTCTGTACGGACCAGATGGGCCATGCACTAGGGGAGTGTGATACGCATTGGGCCGTGGACACGTGGATTAGATGTACGAAAACTTCGCGTCGTCGAGAAGTTTCTTTGGAAAGCTGGGCCATGACGCGGCCCAAATAGAAAGGTAAGGAGAGGAACCGAAGCAGCAAGCCTAATCTCGCCTGCGATTTTGGCGTCTCCGTCCTCGGCACACGGCACCGGCGGCGAGATGGCGGACTGGGACAGGATTCCGGCGAGGGAGCGGCGGCAGATGGAGGAGATCTTGCAGCTCGACATGGAGGAGCTCAACGTCGAGGTGGTCGACGACGACGACGACGGCTCCTTCACCTCCGTCGACGCCTTCCCCAGGTCACTAGGCGCCGCTTATCGCCATTTTTTGACCTTTCCGTTGCGACGTAGGGTTCTCAAGCAACAACTACGCTATAGCGTCCTTGACTACTTGCTCTAAGGGGCGGCACTGCACATTTGTACTAGTGGAATTGATACTAGGGAAGCTGTTATTTAGTGGCAATTAACCTGAGAACACATTTCAGACGAGGATTTCGAGGCTGAGGCCGGAGGGCGGTACAGTTGGAAAAGCTTTAGGCCTATGAACGGATGTTTATTTGCCCTAGTTTCGCTTACGGAGAAATAGTGTTCTCAACCTAGACAGGTGAGTGTGGGGATTTCAGGGGAGGAATGACTCTGCAAAGCCTTGGTGGTTGGGCATTACAACATCCTTGACCAAAGTTTGACTTTGGGGATCTTGATTTGCTTCTTAGTTATTGATTTTATCGGTGCTTGTGATAGTTCATGATCAGATATGGTGAGGGATTACAGTATAGCTTAGAGCAATGTTCAATATTTTATGTTGTGGTTATTCACTTGATTAATATACACAAAATGGGGTGCCCTTGAAGACTGCCTGCAACTTTTCGTTAGTTTTAAATTATGTTTCTGATATATTTCTCCCTGTTCATTTCCCGATTCCTGTGTATCAGAGATAACTATGGTGATGGAGTGGCTAGCACATCCGCACCATTCACATTCGACGCATCTCTAGCCTCACTGCACACCTATCTTGGTGGTAAATATCCTTTGGTAACCTCAGATTTTTATATGATGCTGACTACAGTGTAAAAGTTACTTTATGTGTCACTCAGAGATTGATGATACGCGCGGTAGAGTTGCTCTCTTAGATGCTGGTGCAATCCTTGGCTTACCAATGCTGTATCTTCAAGGTAATGTTTTATATGTTTGTGCTTTTTTTGTCAGTCCGCTCTCATATGTCCTTTTATTTTAATTATCTTGTCAACCTTGAAGAGACATGGATAAAGGCTTACTCAAATTTATCATGTCATTCCCTTGTTTCGAATAAAGGATTTTCAACCATCTTTTGTCAGATTTTTTTGGTGTGTCCTCCGTCCTTCTAGCTTTTGTCTCTTTTGAAGTACTCTGATACAACTACAAGTCAGATCCATAAACTTATGCCATTGCTTTTGTTATTGTTAACAAAGTTTGAGTAGTTTGTCTAGTTTTGTGATGTGTGCATCTCAGAGGAATTGAAAGTATTATTACTAGTCACTATGTCATTTATAATGCAGATTTGCAGATGTACAGGCATGTGTATTAACATTCTTGTACATGAAGGCAAATGGGCATTTCTAGTAGGATCTGGGGTTTCTCTTGACAATTGATGATTTCATGTGAGTATATAACTAGATAAGATATATCCAATCAATAGTCCATAGGTACCCAAAAAAAAGGTCTATACGTTGATGCTTGATAGTTGCTATTCCAATCCTGTAGGTTTATGGTATGAATGATGGGTATTGACCGCATGGCCAGTGAATATATATTCTTAACTGCAAAACCAGAACAATTCTTTCACATAACTCATGCACAGCTACGCATCAATAGTCATGGTGTAAATGCAACAGGATTTTTCTGATAGACTGACAAGTATGAAATGTCACAGTGCTATGAATCTTTTGCAGGTGTTGTCCTATTTCCTGGAGCCACCCTGCCTCTCAGACTAATTCAGGGTAGACTTGTGGCAGCTGCTGAGAAAGCTTTGAGGCAGGTTGATGCTCCATGCACAATTGGCGTGGTGCGTGCCCATCATGTTGAAGCCAGCTACTTTTATTTGCGGGTTTACTTTTTAATGACTATGATCCAATGTTCAGGTTCTCATGTACAGACAACCAAATCATCCATATTATGCTAATGCATGGGTTGGAACAACAGCAGAGGTGCCGTACACTTTTTTTTTGTTATGCTTCCGGTTGAAATTTGCAGACCAGTTAGCAATTGTTTATCTATCTTTCATGTGCTTGGATTGTTCATTCATGTACTTGGATTGTTCATTTGGTTAGTTTGTTTTTTTGTGCCAGATTCCCTGTTTAACATTTTACTAACGAGTTCCATGGTGTGATGTAATAGCATTGTTATTTCCATAGGAATTATTAGTTACCCTATGGTACACTATACAACACAGATTATATGTCTGTAACAGAGAAAGTTATCTATATCTTTCTAGACCAAGGCTTAGTGGTTCACGTTAACATGCCTGGTAAAAGTGGCACAGTCCATTCATTGTCAGAATGCCTGATATTAGGTTTAAGTTGAAATTTTCTTCATGTAATCACGTAATCACAGTTTCTCTACCTAACTATAAGAGAACCATGTACTCATCTGATACTTAACAAGATCCAGAAGACCAGAAGTACATGTATGCATTGTGATGTCTCATTTATATGTCTTCAGGCCCATTAGTGTTAATCTATTACTACATGCGATAAATTTCAAAATCAACCCTTTAGTATGATTTACAAAGATTTAAATGCTTATGTATAATCGGCTTTCTTTTTCTTCCTTTCCTTTTATGGTTACACAATTTCTTCCGAACAACCTGGCCACGTAAGCTGATATTTTTGTTTGTTGACATAGATACGGCAACTTGGAAGGATGGATGATGGTTCATTAAATGTTGTAGCCCGTGGGCAACAACGATTTCGTCTGATGCGGCATTGGATGGATGTTGATGGGGTGGTGAGCCTAATATTTAATTGAGAATATATTTTTATATATTATTTTGAACTAGCAGAAGGACAGAACATAGCTTCATTTTATTTTACGATATTAATAGGTGTGGGGCGATGTCCAAATCATTGAAGAAGATACTCCTCAAAGAACTCCAAGAGATGCATTTGGACAGCTAGCTGCATGTAACAGCTTCCGGCTGCGTACTTCTTCACCAGTTATCAGTTTGGATGTGTCTCCAATCAAACAACAGGATCATATTGATTCAGAGCTAGATTGCGATACTCCATCACCCGAAAGTACTGCAAGTGGTCATTCAGTAATGGAAACAAGGATGTGCCATTCAGGTTCACAGTCCAGTAACTCGATGAAATCCTCGAATGAAGATGGAGAGCAGCTTTGGAGCCGGGAGTTACATTCTGTGAAAGGAATTGGTGTATCAGGTCAACCAGGCAAGAATACCAACATGGACGAGGAGGATATTTGCTTGACACCCCTTAGAGCCTTGCCAAGTGCAAGAACAAGAGATGCTAAGCAGCAGCGTCTGTACCATGCCACCAGTTACTCAAAGCAGCCTTTTCAGGCACCACTATCATTTTGGCCTCGGTGGGCTTATGAAATGTACGACTCATATGCACTTGCTCGTAGGGCTGCAGGTAGTGAAGCACTCCTTTTTCATCACTGATTTCTTATGAATCTCACACTGATTTGTTATGAATCATACAGTGCATTCTTGCCATTCCATATTTCATGGATTCTTAACCAGACAATGACAAATTTTTACCCTGTGTTTTCCAGTAGGGCTCTCCCTTACTGTTTTTCCATAAAATAAAACTTTTTACCTGATCAAAGTAATTAATAGTTTAATACTGTTAAGGGTATATGTGTCTTTTCCTATTATCCTTGTAGTCTAGGGTTTAGTGAATCCTTGTACTATATATAGCTCCATGGACTGCTATTGTAATATACTCGACATTTCACATTTGCATATCTTCTATTCTTGTAACATGGTATCAGAGCTAAGGTTTTGAAACCATAGTTCCGTGCGTCTTCTGCTGTCGCTGCCGCCGGGAGGAGTGTTCTCCACTCCCAGGGGTGGCCACCGTTTCGCCCGCGCCGCCACCAGCGCGTTCGCTCGCCATCACTGCTGGATCTCGTTGGGCCATCGCTAGATCCCATCGCCTCCTGCTTGGCTACCGGATCTCCTGGCTACTGAAGTCGTCATCCCGAATCCATTCTACATCACCACCCCAACCAAATCGGGTCGTCGCCCAGCCGCGCGAGGTCGCCTTCGGCCTCTTTGCCTGGATCCAGTCGCCGCCCTCTTCTCGCGCGCGCTATCGTCTCCTGGCCTCCTCGTCGAATCTGGCCGCCGTTGGCCACGTCTCTCTCGGATCCGGCCGCCTCTGCGTCGGATCCAGCCGTCTCTGCCACGGGCCGCCGCTTCCTCTTCTTGAGACACCGAGCTCTGCTCGCCCACGCGCCCTCACCGCCGCCTCGGATCCAGCGGCCGCACCCGCCTCTGCACCGATGTCGCCCTGCCGCCGCCTCCCCTGCCCGGATTCGTGCCACCCGCGCCGGATCCGGCCTTGCCCTGCCCGGATTTGGGCGCCTCTGCCCTTCCCGGGCCGCCGCTTTCTTAGGCCGCCACCACCCTCCCGGGCCGCCGCCTGTCTTTGGGTCGTCGCTCCTCTCAGTTGTCGAGTGCGTCCGGCCGGAAAAGAGGGAGAGAACGCCATCGCCACCTCTGCCCCTGTGTGGTATTCATGGCGGTGACGAGGTGGCTACCCTTTTTGTATGGGCAGTAATAGGCTGTTTCGTCCTGGTGCTTGCTGTTTAGACGAGGAGATGTGTCTTATTCTTCAACTAGTATTTTGAGTCCTTTTCTTAGAGTCTTCCATTGCGTCAATCCAAATCCGTAGCTTCTCTCTTTTGTTCATCAAAGCTATACGAGTCCACAAAATTCTTGTCAGTGAGCCGATTGCTTTGCTAACCACGATTCATCCTCTTGGATCGAATGTGGTCATCTCCATTCTTTTGCATAGCTACAGTCGTCGCTCTTCTCCTTGAGCCGCTGCAGATCGTAGAAGTCTTTATGATGCCGCCACTTCTCTTTGAGCCACCACCCTGAGTTTCTAAGGCCGCCACGTTTCTTCTGCACTGCGCCTCCATTGCGCTTTTTATGCACAGCGCCGCCACCGTCTTGGGCTTCGATCTATGCCGCTACACTTCTATCTCCCTCTTCGGTTTGATTTGACAACTCTCTACTTGTGTCACTTTCCACGTCCTCTTCATCGTGTTACCGCAATCGACTTTGCTTTTGCTTATCTTTACCTTCTCGGCCCCTGCACTTTGTGTTTTATAAGCTACCGTACGATTTCAGATGTGAGGCGATTTTTTCGACATAATTTTCCAAGAGCTGCATGTTATGACGTCTTCAAGACATGGATATTGGATTTTCCTTATTTTAGTGTCAACCTTTTTCAAATGTAATACTATTGCATACGCCTTACATTTGAGAGGAGTGTTAACGGTATATGTGTGTTTTCCTATTATCCTTGTAGTCTAAGGTTTATTGAGTCCTTGTACTATGTATATATAGCCCTATGGGTTGCTATTGTAATATACTCAACATTTCACATTTGTATATCTTCTATTTTGTAACAAATACTAAGTGTGAACATCCTTAGGCATGCTTGAAATATTCAGTCGATTAGGTTTTTACACTATCCCCTTTGTTGCAGACATGTGGAGACAGATAATCACAAACCCAAGCATGGATGATCATGTGAGAAAACCAGATCTCCTGTCATTTTACATTGGAAGCAAACTTCCTGTATCAGAATCTGTGAGACAAAAATTGCTGGAGATTGATGGAATTTCATATCGGCTACAAAGGGAGATTCAGCTTCTGAAGGCCTTTAATGTCGTAAAATGTAGAATTTGCAAGGTAACAATCTACTGTATTTGGAATTACTATTTTGACGAGTTTCTGATCGGAGCTAATGAATTTTTTACTAGACTTTGGTCAGTATTTTTGGTCTGGTCCATCTGTATCACAGCAATGCTGTTTACTGGACTATGACCTGCTAGATTACCTCTATGTAGACCTTATTTCCTTTTTGTGGCAAGGTCAGGTTTACAGTTGCTACCAGACACTGGAGGTCTCATTGGTTGCTGTTGCATACTGCAGCTGCATGATTAGTGATATTATTAACATATAATCAAGCTGGTTTCGTAGTTCATATTGGCATGTGTTGGTCGTTCGTCAGGTGCATGGGACCACGAGGCAAAACATGTTTCATCAAATGTTGCTAAATCAAAGAATTTCTAGATAATTTTTATTACACTTTGCTGACATGTTTGTTTTCATGGTAGTCTCTTATAGCAAAACGTAGTGACATGGTGGTGATGTCTACCGATGGGCCTCTCGGTGCCTACGTCAATCCTGATGGTTATGTCCATGAGACGATTACAGTCAGCAAGGCAACTGGGCTTGCTCTTGATGGCGATCCTTCAACGGTTCACAGCTGGTTTCCAGGGTATGAGCTTACCTGTAGTGTTTGGTATTCTTTTTAGTCTCCTACATGTCTTATCATACAAGCTTTAGCTGTGAAAATAAGTTTCTGCATGCTCCTTGTGTGACCTCTAGCAAGCACATTTTGTTTTGCTACGCAGATACTCGTGGACGATTGCATCGTGTGTTGCATGTGGGTCCGACATAGGCTGGCTATTCAGAGCCACCAGGAAGAATCTGCGACCGAGATCCTTTTGGGGGATCCGTAGTTCCCAGATTGCAGATGATACACAAGAAGATTCCACAAGAAGTTGATCAGGACGAATGATGCTCCATGTATAGTGCTGTAGCGGAGTAGTTAACTTTGAGAGACTCGTGTGATCTTATCACAATCCATATCGTTTTCCCTTCCCCGAATTTTCTAGTCCATACTCCATAGGCTTGGGCTTGCCTTCCTTTCTTTTTACCTTCGTAATGCTCAGAGTGAAGTTTTGTAAAGTAATCACTTTCTCAGGCGTGCCTTGTACTCAAGTCCCGTTGCAGAGCCTAGCTAGATAGCAAGTAGCAGTGCATAAGGCAGACCGCCGCGATGCTACGTATTGTCCTTTTGTTTGAGCCAGTCTATGGAGAAAAAGTAGAGACCTCACGCAGGAAGAAACCGACAGAAAAAGTAGGAGTATGGTATCAGAATCTCTGCGTCTGTACATGCGTGTACCTGCATTTCACGATGTACTGAATTTTTTAGGACACTAGTTATGTATATGTGCGTTACAACGAAAAATTAAATTTTATAGTTAATTAATATCCATGGTATATGTATTCATCATGTGGATATACAAATATAACTTCGATGCAATATTCTGATTCCTCAAAAAACAATTTTAGAAACCAAGGGTTACCGCAACATGCGTTAATACAATAATGGTTCTGAAACAAATAGAAGGTATCGGCATCAGGCCATTCAAGAAGGCTAGCATACTATTATTTCAACTGAAAACATACAGTGAGCTGTAGTAGTCGTAATGAGCAGATCTCATGAATAAAAAAAATGTCCTTGCACTCTCTCTAGTGCGACAGTGTTCCACAAACAAGATTTTTTAAATCATTTCCTTATGTTAATTTCTTTTGTAGTTGTATATCACCTTCTGCTAATTTCCTTTACAAACAAGAATAAATTGAATTGCTCCTTAAAAAGATTTCAGATGACCTTACTTCTAACTAATCCCTCCAATGATATCTTGATGGTCCAAGTATATGACCAGGCTTCTGTACTTGGGAACCATAGACATCATGTAGTTTGTGTCTGCATCCTTCTTATAACTCTCAAACCATCTTGCACTAATTTCCTGGGCAAACACCAATACACTTTCAAATGATCTGTCTTACTATGTCCCAGCTACTCCATGAAGTCATCTATCCATAGCATGGACCATGTATCTGACTCGCAATAGTCAAACCAACCCAATCAACACCAAATCTTCCTAATTCGAAACCACACCAGCTCTTAATCATGCCATAAACCAACTTCATTCAAGCCTTTTTTTTCCTGCAGACCATTCAACATATATGGTGAAATGGAACTCTCATCAGTTCTATAATTTGGGAGCCAACACTGGGGATGTGTTCACACAACAAGCCAGTAAGCGGTTGTTGGGGGCACATGATGAGAGGATTTGGCCCGGCCTTCTGATGAGAACAATAACTATGATTGTTTGATATGATGTTGACAATGAAGCTACTTGACCGAAATGATCAAGTCCGTTCGAGCAGGACTATTTTTAAGCGAATGGGCCTAGCGGGCCGACCTACAAGGCCCAAACATGGCGCAGCTGTTCGGACCATCTAAACACGCGTCCATCTGAACCACTAATCTCTGATGTTTGGATGACTAAGGGTGAGCACGGCTGTTTGGACTGTCCGAACGCGCAGTAGTTCGGACCGTCCGAATGCGCACTTATACTGGCTGTCCATCCATGGCACACTGACGGCAGTGGGCGAGCCATGACACGTCCGGAGGTTGTCTTCAACCTTTGACCGACTCGCTGCAGCAACTGAGAACAAAGCAAGCAAACGACGGCGATTGGAGCGGCTACAACGATTTGCGACTAGTTCTGAGGCCATGGGTGAGTTGCTAATGGTCTAAGGGTTCCACTTTTGGGGGTCGGGAGTGGCTGGAAGTCTGGCAATCATCGGCGGCAAGGTTTCTTCTTATCGGGACATTTGGATGGCACAGGGGCTAATGGCTAGTTTTTAGGATGTTAGCATTAGGGGTTTGAGCACCTTTGGGGATAAGGGAGGCTCATGGAAGTGGTAGCTCGGGTGAAAGATTATCAGGTCGGGCTGCTCACGATGGCCTCCTATGGTCAGGTGACGGTAGTAGTTGTCAGTGTAGTAGGGGGCTCGGGAAGCTATGGTAGTGCTTCGTGGGTGTTTCTGGGAGCATGAAGAAGATACGACTGAATGCAATTGGAATGTAATTGACTAAATAACTAGAATCAAAAATTGGCTTACAATGGGGCCTTTGGGTGGTCGTCGGTGAAGTTCCAGTCGAGGGCTCAATTGGGGTGTGGGAGTGGCTCACTGGACACCAGTGCATTGCTCTGAAGGGGCTCGGGACCTTAAAGAGCTTGGGGAAGGCGGTTCGGCATATGACCTGGTTCAAGGCGGCGGCGGCGCGTGGCAAGGAGCTGCGGCACTGCTAGCTGAGAGGAGGTACAGGCCTCCTCGGGCGCAACATTGCGATGATCAAAAGGTAGCGTGGAGTGTCAGGTCGGCCATGAGGGTGTGCGAGCAGAGAGAGGATAGAGGTTAGCAAGGCAGTGGGGAGTGTGGTGGTGACGGCACTTAGCCAAGTGGTGGTCAGGGCATTTAAGGGACAAGGTACAGTTGCTCAGGTTGGCAATGGTGGCTTCGTAGGGTCAAATTTTGCGGCACAGGAGAGGTCAACCATTAGAGCGGAAAGAACAGAGGTGGCAGCGGCGCTATCTCAGCCGGTTCGACGCGTGAGCTAGAGGTATTTAAGGACTGTCGGGGCATGGCAGGTGAGGTATATGACCTTTGACAGGATAGCAGAGATGTGGTAGCGGCAGATGAAGGAACGGGAAGGTGTGGCAGCGAAAAGATCAGGACGGTAGTGATTTTTTTCGGATGGTGAGGCATATTTACACTTATATCCAAACTGTGTAGGAGAAGAGAAGCGGAATGGAGTTCTGGACCGAGATTAGATGCTACCAATAAGGTGCGCATGAAATTAAAACCTGCGACAGAGCATTAAATACGCAATGGGGGTTTCTTCGACTTTCTGCTTTAGCACAGTTGCCTTCCACATTAGTATGGTCCTGCTCAGGCACAAAAGAAATCACGTCCTGCATATGCTATCCAGAGTATGTTACCATCGTCTACTGATGCTACAAACATCCAAACAAGCGAGGCGTTGAACATCTCGTGGTTGATTATCGCGCTCGCACCATAACGCAAAGAGAGAAACACTGGGAGCCAGGACTTGCGAGTCAATTGCCTAGTGCAATTGGGAGTGGAATCTCTGAGATAGGCCGGCCAGCCAGTGCAAACACAAATGCGTGAGGACAAAGTCCCTGCGGAACGTACGTTACATGAGATGTCCGTAGCACATGCAGACGCACAAATCCTAGTCTCTCAGAGCACCGTCCATTTTGGTAAGAACAGAGAGTACGTAGCATGTTGGCGATGGCAATAGCACGCACGGTAGCAAGTCGTAGGTACAAGGTAGAGAGACAGACAGCAAGAAGAGCCGATTAAAACGCAGGAATGGCAAGCTAATCCACCCATCCATGGACGAAAAGGGCTAAAAAGGGCATTTTTAATAAATCTGTAATTGGACGCCATTTGAGGGATGGCAACTATATAGTATAGGAAGGAAAGAGAGTGACCAATTGGTCGAGCGTGACTCGAGAAAGAGAGAGAGAGAGAGAGAGCGCGATGGGAAATACCCAGGCAGGCATCTAGAAATGGTGGGCGACGAGCGAATGAGAGGGGATCCAAGGCGAGGCTGCAGGGAGCAGGACGCGGAAGCCTAGAGGAGCCGGAGTGCAAGCAAGCGAGGTAGGGGAAGGGGAGTTGAGCATCCGACGCAGAGGCGAGGAACCCTAGAAGAAGGTGAGGCTGGCGACTCGAGGGGAGGGGAGACGCCTACACGAGCGTGCAGACCAGGCGAGGAGATGAGAGAGGGGGGGGGGGAGAGACTGACCTCGCGACGGCGACGGTGACAAAGAGGGAGGAGATCGGGACGAGACGGTGGCGTGGGGTGGGGTGGGGAGGGAAGGAGGAGAGGCGTGCGAAGAGAACGGACGGAAGATGGCGGTGCGGGGTGGGGAGGGAAGAAGGAGAGGAGACGTGCAAAGAGAACTGACGGGAGAGATGGGTTGATTTGGAGGATCTTGCGGGGTGGGGAGGGAAGAAGGAGAGGAGACGTGCAAAGAGAACTGATGGGAGAGATGGGTTGATTTGGAGGATCTTGAAGCATTTTTTAAGTGAGGAGAGGAGGTCGGAGCGTTTGTCTGGATCTAAGATCACTGATATTTGATTAAATGGTTGAGAGAAAGAGGCAGATGAACCTTGGTAGTGAACCACTATCAACTTTTTATTAAGTAGTAGAGATATCAAAAATACATTATTAAGTGTTGAGGTAATACTTGATTGTAATGACCTCAAGTACCAGCAGATCTCCTCTTGTTTAACTGTTTTAAGCTGCAATACTAGTACATGATGGTAACTATGCTACTCTATCCAGTCACAAATGCATGTTATTTTGGAAATTGGTGTAGTCAAACATTCAAAATTTTAACTATTAATATCTTTAAAATATTTAAATTAGACACATAAAAATTATATATATATATATATATATGTCTATGTGTGTCTCAAAAAAATATTTTCATTATATTATAATTTTATTGGGCTTTTATAAATATATTATACTAGAAATTATAGTTAAAGTTGTATTTTAGAAACTGTATTGATACAAAAAAAATGATATGTATTTATGACTGGAGTAGGTGAAACATCCGGGGCACGTTTGGTTGCGTGGTTGCCACTCGTACTGACCCAATGGCCAATGGGTGAGATTCTAACTAGGCCAAGCCAAGTTCCGGTGATGCGTTATGACATCGTTTGTGTTGGCTACTGAAATGATGCGGGCTGAAATGAGATATTCGTTTGATTAGATGGATGAGATGCAAAATGCACAAGGTGAAGGTGGGCAATAATATTATCAAGGCTTTTAATGTCTTAGTATAATATAATAGCCCTTATACCTTACTAACCCTTAATCAACTTTATTGTACACTAATACCTTTTGATATGCAATAATCACTCCTAAATATGTAATTAGTTGGCGCTGGCTCGAGGGAAGCCTGTTTCCTTTGTTTCCAGGCCACCGGACCCAGGCCCCGGAAGAAATCTTGCATGAGCATGCCCATATTCAAGCATGTTTGGAACACGCTATTTTTTTCCCCAAATCTTACATAAATTAAACTATTTTTAAACTGTTTTCTGTGAAAATATTGCGTAATTTCTTTGAAATTCTTGCATTCTAAATGGGCCGACAAATCAAATAAGAGGAAATTGCATCCCGGTGGCCTAGACTAGTCTTTTACATCCAGGCAGATAAACACGCTCCACTAATGCTGTGTATCTTCTCCACCACATCGACGAAACGGCTCAGATCATACGCTCACCTTGAGCAACTATTTATGCCATTTTTTTCTTCTAGTGTGCGTAATACTAGATACTAACATTCAGATAGCACAGTTTTTGAATGAGTATTCATCCCCATGTCTTCAGTGCCAGCAGTTTTTGAATGGAACCAGGATAGAAGAGAACAGTGCTCAAAACAGATCCAACCACGGGTGAAAGTAATACACGAGCGTCCGTACACACCGAACCCAGCAAAGAATTGCAACTGCACTCTGTCCATATGAAAACTCCAGCCCGGGAAATTCCGCACAGCATGCATGTGGCACATACATCGGCGCATCGCCGATTCGCCACCCGGTAGCTTAGCTAGATGCGCGCGCATGCGCCACAGACAACCAACATGACAGCCTCTCCTGTGAACTCGTGAGTAGTTGTCATTCCATCGTCCGTTCTCCTCTCCTGCCCGTGATCTCCTTCATTGCCATGGCGATGGCCGTGTCGTGGGAGCGGTTCTTGGCTTGCATTGCCGTGGCGCTGCTCGTCGCGTCGGGCGGTGCGGACGCCGGCCGACACGGGCGCATGCACAAGCACACCAAGGGGCTGCGGCCGGGGAAGGCGGCGGCGAAGCCGTACCCGGTGAACTCGACGGCGGTGGAGACGATCGAGCGGCAGTTCACGCGGTGGGTAAGGTTCATGGGCGGGCTCGACCACAGCACGTTCCAGCGCGCGCTCAACCGCGCGTTCCTCCCGACGCGCACGCTGGTCGTGGACAAGAACCCGGCGGCCGGCAAGTTCACGTCCATCCAGGCCGCCGTCGACTCGCTCCCGCTCATCAATCTCGCCCGCGTCGTCATCAAGGTCAACGCCGGCACATACACGTACGTACGTGACCGCGCGCGCGCTCGGCCTCGCGGCATTGCGCGCGCCCGTTGGTCTTGCCTGTTTGGTATCGTTCGCTTCGGTGTACTATTATTCAGTGCTTAGCGTCCGACGGCTGGAGTGACCCGTGCGGCGTGCAGGGAGAAGGTGAGCATATCGCCGATGCGCGCGTTCGTCACCGTCGAGGGCGCGGGCGCCGACAAGACGGTGGTGCAGTGGGGCGACACGGCGGACACGGTCGGACCGTGGGGGCGCCCGTTCGGCACGTTCGCCTCCGCGACGTTCGCGGTGAACGCCCAGTTCTTCGTCGCCAAGAACATCACCTTCAAGGTGCGTCGCGTCGGTCGTGACAACTAGATCTTGTGCTACGCGGTCTTACCTGTGTGTTACGAACGTGATAATGCGGTTCCATTTGCGTCTGCCAGAACACCGCGCCGGTGCCGAGGCCGGGGGCGCTGGGGAAGCAGGGGGTGGCGCTGCGGATATCGGCGGACAACGCGGCGTTCGTCGGATGCAACTTCCAGGGCGCGCAGGACACGCTGTACGATCACCTGGGCCGGCATTACTACAGGGACTGCTACATCGAAGGGTCCGTGGATTTCATATTCGGCAATGCGCTCTCCCTCTACGAGGTATATATGCGCACGCATCTCTGCATCCTCCCTTCAATTTGCAAGCACTTGCCGATTGCTAGGGCACCGAAAACGAACGCCTGGGAGCCAGGCGGCAAGCCGTCCAGCGTCCATGTTAGCAATTCAACGTCCTGCTTTTTATCCACCAGTCTCAGGCACATGCTTCCAACCAAACACTGCATCTTCAGACTTGACTGGCCAGACAAAAATCATCAGGATACCAGGCTACCTTTAGACACCACTTTTTTTTTTCCAGGCATGGACGTCAGGACACCAACCAAACAAGCCCACAGTCTCATTCGGTGGCTGCCACAGGTGCCGTGCCGCGCCATGCACCGGCCGGCATCACTGATCCTGGTCACGGCCCCTCGTTTCTGTCCACATTTGCCCTCGATCTTGTGACTGCCCCTACCGTGCACTGTTCATCCGTGGACAAGAGGTGGCTAGTACCAATACGTTATGCCCATATGATACGTACGTTTACTGTCAGAAGAGCCACTGAAAGGCAAGTGCAATGGAATGCTGATGCCCATTAATGCACCAGCTCGGGGGCGAGCAATGGGTCTTTTGGTTTTTAACAGGGGGAGTGAAGTAAACCTGTCGCTCCCGCTGTCGTTGGCGCCGGCACGGTTGCGGAACGCGGTTTTCTGAAACCGGCAGGTCCTCTGGTCCCTGGCCCCAGGTGCCGGCCGCTCCGGCCCGTGACGCCATAGCTGGACCTGGACGTCTCGTGCCGTGCCTAGCTAGCAGTCTCCTTATTCGGTTGTACTACTTGGGACTAGCATTTCGTTTTCGTCAGAGTTCTCTTATGCAGTTATCACTGGTGCTGAATTTTTTTTTTGTGTCCTGTCTGCACGGCACGGTGAATGGTGATGCAGGGGTGTCACGTGCACGCGATCGCGCGGAACTACGGGGCGCTGACGGCGCAGAACCGGATGAGCATCCTGGAGGACACGGGGTTCTCGTTCGTCAACTGCCGGGTGACGGGCTCCGGCGCGCTCTACCTCGGCCGCGCGTGGGGCACCTTCTCGCGCGTCGTCTTCGCCTACACCTACATGGACAACATCATCGTCCCGCGCGGCTGGTACAACTGGGGCGACCCGACGCGCGAGATGTCAGTGCCGCACCGCCGCTGCCACCCCCCTCCACGTCCATCTCATGCACGCAGATTTCTAGCTCTGCTGTTGTTTTTTTTTCTCCATTAGTATCTGACGAGACGTTGGTGTTTGCTTGCAGGACGGTGTTCTACGGGCAGTACAAGTGCACGGGGCCGGGGGCCAACTACGCCAGCAGGGTGGCGTGGTCGAGGGAGCTCACCGACGAGGAGGCCAAGCCGTTCATCTCCCTGAGCTTCATCGATGGACTGGAGTGGGTCAGATTGTAGCACGGAAAAAAAACCCAATCACCTTGTGAAAAAAGACAGAGAGTAGCAGAAAAACCTGATTCGATTGCGATCGCATGATGGGCACTACTGCCTCCGGCCTTCACCTCGGTTTTATTCTGACGGTTCTGAATTTCTGGTAAACACGGCAAATACTAACATTGTCCCGTGTTGAATTTTTATGAAATATTTTTTTGGAATTTTTTATTAATAATTTGTTGCAACTTTATTTCTAATTTTGAACTTTTTGACCACACCACCACTGGTAGAGTGGCAAGATAACATTGCCACCATGACCTAGTCAAGTCGTGCCAATCCACTACATGTGGCGTGACAATGTTGTTTGGCCATGTCACTCGACTTTTCGATGGTAACATGGTCAAAGGGATTAGATTTGAAAATAAAGTTGGAAAGGGGTTAGTAATAAATATGAATTGAAAAAAGTGTTCTCCTGTGTTCAGTAAGAAGAGTTGTTCTAATGGAAAAGAATTTGGCACAAGCAGTAGCGGCACCAATAGATGCATTCCCAGTCTAGCCCATGCAGACAACAGGCTTTGGGCCTAGGAATTGTTGGGAAATTTAGGCCTATAAGTCTGGTCCATTAGTGGACACTCTCTACTTAGTCTATAAATAGAGATCATACTCATTGTAACATACAAGAGAATAGATAAAGTAATAAAGAAAGGAGTTCCACTCCCGTCTCTTTGTTGTAATATTTTGTGTTTGATCCATCTATTTTACATAGGAGAGAAATTACTTGGATTGGATTCACCAGCGACGGTTTCTCAACAGGAACTTCACTTGCAACCAAACTAGGCATGAAAGTTAAAGAGTAAAACCGAGGCTACACTTGCCTAACTGCCATTATGTCTCAACACGTTTTGTCTTTTCAAACATAAACAAATTTGCATATTTTTGTAGACACAATGACGCTTGTAGTACTAGTACGGAGTATTTGCTAGGACTGGGTTATTTGACGGACACAATGATCTTGTAGTACTAGTACGGAGTATTTTCTAGGATTGTGTTATTTGACGAAAGGAAATTCTCTATGGAGAGGGCCTTAAATCCCTCCCTTTGAGGTCCTTCCCTAGATTCTGCCATATGACAAGTATAAATCTTGAAACACTCTAATTATTCCCCTTCCTTTCCCTACCAATTTTTTCCCAAGCCGCCTCCTTCCCTAGTCTCCCCCGCCGCCAAGAATGGATCCACCGCTCCTCCCGCGCTCACCACCTCCTGTGACACCACTAGGTCCGACCATGTCACCTTGGTTGCCATGGTGGAGGTTGTTGGAGGAGCTAGAGGCAGACACCGACGCCACAACATCGAGTAACAACTCCTCCGTGAAGTTGAAGGGCACCGGGGTGGGCACCGGCACAACGCGGTGGAACATGGATGTGCCATTAGGGAGGTTGACAGAAAGAGTGATCACTTGCTCCCGCGACCCGTTGGCTGCGAGCTGGAAGAAGAGGGCTTCACGGATACACGCGGTGGCGTCGACGTGGGCCTCCGTGAAGCAGGTGTCAAGGTGTGGGCCCATGAGGTCAGCCTGCTGCAGGTCTGGTAGACCGACGTGGTGGAGGAATGCCCAGAGTTTTGTGTGGTCGGGGGTAGACAGTGACACATCGCTCGACGACTCCAGGAACCAGTCGACGAGCAAGGCAAGTGCCACATTTGCATGTGGCTTCGGCAGCATCGTCCCTAGTGACTCCTTGGGCGACTAGGCACTTCATGCTGTCCTCCAACATGGCCAACACACTGAGGTCTTCCTTGCTGCTGGAGAGCACGAGTACTGACTGGGCCTGCGTTAGCAACGGTGACAGCGCGGGCAGCGTCAGGGAGTAAACCGACGATGGGTCAACGATGATGAGGTGGTGATGATAGGACACGGGCTCCACGACCGTGTACGCTGGAGGCATGGAGTGGTGCCTGCATTAACCAGAGTGGTGGTGGTGATGCTGCTGCGGCGGCTGTGGGTGGTGGTGGTGTGGGTGGGAGAAGACATGGGGATAGAGAAGAGGGGATGGAGGAAGAAGATGGTTGCTTTGAGATTGGTGAAGGCTAAGGGGGTGATCGGAATAGCGATGGCTTTTGGTTTTTACTGAAAAAACACTGTAGTTGGCTGAAAAAACACTGTAGCTGAGTTGACTTCTTGGGCATAATTAAATCTAAAAAAAATGTAAAAATAAAAGCGGCGCACTAATCTAGAGCGGACGATATTAAGGAATACGAGAAAAAAACAAAACACAAAAATACTAAAAAATGCAAAAAAAAATTGAATAAGGACAAAATTGCTACAGTACCATCCCTCATTGCTACAGTGAATTGGACGTCCAACGTTGGGAAAAAAAGCCAGAATGATCGCTGCCTAAGGGCCTGTTTGGTACAGCTCCTGCTCCCAGCTTCTCAATAGATTCTTAGGGAGCTGTACCAAACACCCTGATTCTCAAAATGATGAGATTCTGTTTCTCACGAGAAGCACTCTTCAAAATGAACTAGAGAGGAGAAGCAACCTTTTGATGGATTCTCGTGGGGAGCTGTTCACCTATATCAGATATGCCCATTGAAGTTCATATAATTTACCCACAAAATACCCCTCATATACCCCCTCCGCTCGATCGCCCACTCCGCCTGTTCTCTCGCCCCGCTCGGCGCCTCCCTCCTTCCCCTCTACCGTCTCTCCCGTGCCCCTCACGCGCCGCCTCCCCCTGCCCCCCTCGCGCCGCCGCCTCCCCCTTCCCCCCTCGCGCCGCCTCCCCCTTCCCCCCACGCGCCGTCGCCTCCCCCTACCCCCCACGCGCCGTCGCCTCCCCCTTCCCCCTCGCGCCGCCGACTCCCCCTCGCCGCCGACTCCCCCCTTGCCCCCTCGCCGCCTCCCCCTTGCCCCTCGCCGCCTCCCCCTTCCCCCTCGCGCCGCCGACTCCCCCCTTCCCCCTCGCGCCACCGACTCCCCCTTCCCCTCGCGCCTCCCCCTTCCCCCGCGCGAATCCCCCTTCCCCATCGCGCCGACTCCCCCTTGCCCCTCGCCGCCTCCCCTTCCCCCTCGCCGACTCCCCCTTGCCCCTCGCGCGCCCCCTTCCCCTCGCACCGCAAGCAGAAGAAAAAGGTGACGCTGTCTCGCACTCTCCCGTAGGTTTTTGTTCACTTTTCACTTTTGTTGGTAGTTTCGGATCTGTGTGGTTCTCATGGTCGAAGTGTGTTGTTGATTATTGCAGAAGTGGAGCAAGTTCAAATATCTGTTCAAATGCCAAGTTCAAATGCCTATATGTGGAATATGTTGTAAAATATTTGTATGATGTACACTGCCTATATTTGTATGCCTATATGCGATTGTAGATTGTCAAATGCCTATATGTGGAATATGTTGAACTGGAATGTGACATGTACCTAGCTGTTCAGGTTTACTGGAATTCATTTTGTGAACTTTTTCTTGTTGTTGTTCCCTGGCCTGCTTTACTCTTTAGGAAATTCTTGTTGTTGTTGGATGGTGCCATTGACTGTTGCCTAGCATTATCATTGAACTGATTAGTGATGTTGTGCCAGACCTTTTTTTACATGATTTTAGCATTGATGAATAATTTGGAACAAGCAGACCCAAGGGGTAATGCAGCTGCTTATGTGCTTTCCTTATGTTTATACATTGTTATTTTTTTTGCTGGGCAGTGTTGTTCTCTTACGCCTTATTTGGATCTTCTGTTGCAGTGGAAGGCTCATCACCTCCCAGGGAAGGCGTGATCTTGATCAGGTTGCTGGAAGAGTTGTTGTTGTCCCCTGAGCAATTGAAATCCTCTTACTGCAATCATGTTTTGTAGTAGATTTCGGTTACAATTTTGAATCAGGATATCTCCTGCGTTTGTTTATTGAAAGAATTTAAAGTGGGATGCATCTAATTGTGGTACTGCGTGATATTTTCTGAACTTAAATTAACTGCCAGACCATGTTCTGAGACAAAATTATGAATTGTTGTGATGGAAATCAGTGCTTTGTTCGGTTTGTGGATGTCTTCATCATTTTTGGTGACTTTTTCTTTTTACATTCCAATTATCTCTTAAAGAATTGAAGCTGTTAGGTTTTGCTGCTCGTGAATTTTATGGGGTAGCGCTAAGGCGGATGTATTGTTTGATGCGTCAGGATATTCGGATTGTTAATTGTCTGTTGCGCATTTGTGATCAATAGCAGCTTACCTTGTTTACTGTAAGGCGTATTACCTGCTATTCTTCGTTGGTTTTTGGATTATTTGGCATCACCTGCTGTGCTAGTGTTTGTTTATCCTTCTAGTATTCCCGAGACAACTGTATGGGAGAATATCCTCCCATAACCTGGGTTCTGTAGAGTAGAAACATGCAAGGATGGTTTGATAGATTGAAAATTAAGCAATAGGAAACAGTTGTGCCATGAATTACATTACTTGTAATAGTATGAAAAATAAAAGATAAATTATTTAAAGTACAACAATACATAAAAATAGCAAGAGAAATTGGTATTATCCCTAGGGGTAACATGGTCTATTTTTCTCAAATCTCCTCTTTTATGAATCTGGAGCCAACCCACTAGCCAAACGCTTTTCAGAGGTAGCTTCAGATTCTCAGAGAAGTGGATTCTTACAGAATCTGGAGCAGAAGCTGAAAAATGAGAATCTGGAACTCTACCAAACAGGCCCTAAGTAACAAATCTGGGATATAGCCTCTAAAGTAGGTGTTTGGGGGCCTCTCCTAGATAATTTCCTTCCTTATTTGACTCCTATGTAGACCTGAGCCACTAACAACATCAAGACTGAACACAGACAGGGAATTGAGGGAGTATTAAGTTGGTGACAATGCTAATCGCGGACCGTGTCTATGTCCAAAGCAACATTCTTTTGTGACTTGAGGGAGTATTAGAATAGAATTAATGGTCAAAATTGTGGTTTGGGGACCGTGTCTATGTCCAAAGCAACATTCTTTTGTAACTTGAGGGAGTATTAAGTTGGTGACAATACTAATCGTAGCTGAATAAATCGCAGACAGGGAAGTTGTGTCTTCTGAAGTTATCGTGTATTCGTGTTACATCAGTTGACTAATCCATGGAAGGTGACATATACAAAATTAAATGTGGATTTGTCCTCTTTATTGACAAAATATTTTCTTTTGATCAACTCTCAGTTTTGTCACAACTCTGTGCAACTCGATCCTTGGCCCCTTTTCTTATATGATGTATTGGCATAACTACCTGGATGGTGTGTCAATTGTGTAGCTAGAAAAAAATCTTTTATGAACAACTTAGTATTATATCTGAGTACTAAAGGTAAGGTTAATGTTTTTTCCTTTTAGTCAAATGCCTCATAAAATCTGAGCAGTGTCCTGCTGAGAATAATAAAGGTAAATTTAAGGTTCTTTTTCCCCCTTTTAGTCAAATAAAATCTGAGCAGTGTCCTAATGAGAATAATGTTCCTTTTCTTCTCCTTTAGTGGGAATTAATAATGTACTTCTTTGGGGCCAAATAAGTAATAGGTAGGTTATTAATAAATATATGCATTGGGTGGTATAGCATACTTGAGACCTGATGAAGAACCCATGCCTTTAGTAACAACAAATCTGCGAGTGGTACTTCTTGACAAATGGTTTCTCGCACCAGCTCACTTACAAGAAAAGGATTTATTTGTAGAAGCTCTATTACTCTGAGTAAATCCAACTTTGAATTTTATGTAGCTATATAAGCATTTTTATGAATACTTGATTGTGGCATCACAGAACGCCAGATATGTCAGCCATGCATCATGACTCGTCACATGACCTTAAAATTTTGGGAGCTAAGCTAAAGGATATCGTGGGGGTATGACTTGCTTGAGCCAAAGTGGATACCACAAGTGTTCAATGACCATTGATTATGTATGTAATATTTGATCTTATTTTCAGGTCCCAGATACTTCCCTGGAAGTAAGATACATTACTCGTCACATCTGCGACATTGTTGCAGAGCGTGGGTGCACGCTTGGCTGCTGCTGGTATATATGGCATCCTGAAGAAGCTAGGCCGGGACAAAGTGCCAAGTGATGGAAGTAAAATGCCGAGGACTGTCATTGCCTTGGATGGTGGGCTCTATGAACACTACAAGAAGTTCAGCAGTTGCTTAGAAGCTACTCTTACAGACCTCCTCGGGGAGGATGCCTCGTCTTCGGTGGTTGCCAAGCTGGCCAACGACGGCTCTGGCATTGGAGCTGCTCTTCTTGCAGCCTCGCACTCCCAGTATGCCGAGGTTGACTAGTCTTGAGAATGAGCCCGATGGATCGAACTTCGAGTGTAGCTTCTCCTTTTTCCTTAAAATCTTCCTAATATTCCGGGCTCCCCTCGTGGAATTCTATCTTCTTTGGCTATTCTGCAGACACATTTCAGTGCCTCTGCAGCGGGATATAGCTAGTATGGCGCCAATGAGTTTGGAGGTTATCTAATTGAATAGACGTTTGGATGGCATGAACGTGGAAACGGAGGTTTCAACGATGACGTTCCTGTTCTGCCCATTCTTTCCCCCCCTCTTGAATGCTGTTGGAAACCAAGCAAAATTCAAGCTTTTGTATGTTTGACTTCGCAATAAAGAGGGGGACATGATCGAATTTAACTCTCTGTTCTCTTAGCTTGATTTCTTCAATATACGTGACCGAATGCACGTTTATGGCTTCAAACTGATATAGGTGCACTTGGGAGTGCATACACACCTGAAGGATGGCACAGAGTGTTCGTAAGTGCCATCTGCTCTGCTAGTCTGCTCTACTAAGATTGCGCACAAGTCTTAGTATTGTACCGTACTAGATGCTACTATATCTATAGGCCAAGCTTCTTATTGCCACTGCTCATTTCGGCTTCCCTTCAGAGTTCAGACGATGCTGCCGAAACTGCCCTTTCCGCCGTCGAACCCTGTTGCGTCGGAAAGCTGTTTCCGGCGGCTGCCCCCTCGCACCTGCAGAAGCGGAGCCGCATCGTACTCGGCAACCTTGTCGTCTACGGTTTTCTGGTGCGTCTGCTCGCACCTCAGCAGCATCTGCAGCACGTCCTTCATCGTTGGCCGCGTCGACGGCTGAGCGCCGGTGCATATGATGCCGAGCTTGAACACGGTCTCCATGTCTTGGCCGTACCCCGCGTCTCGGATGCTCTTGTCCGCCGCATCGGCAATGCTCTTCCCTGACTGCAAGTGCCGCCACGCCCATTCGGCCAGGGAGCCGTGCTCGCCGCCGTCGTTGGCCTCTCTGCCGGTGGTAAGCTCCAGGAGAACCACCCCGAAGCTGTACACGTCGACCTTCTCGTTCACCTTCCTCGTGTACGCACACTCTGCAAAAACAAATGTGACGAGTACAAAAAATAAGTTGCTGTACAACCATAAATTGGTGCTCAGAATTACCGAGGTGAGGTGCATACCGGGAGCCATGTAGCCGAACGATCCGGCGACGGCGGACATGGTGTCGGGCGTCCCGGCCTGGACCAGCGTCCTGGAGAGCCCGAAGTCGGCGACCTTGGCCTTGAGCTCCGAGTCGAGCAAGATGTTGCTAGACTTGACGTCCCGGTGCACGATCGGCGGGGAGCACTCGTGGTGCATGTAGCACAGCCCCCGCGCGGCGCCGACGGCCACCCTGACCCTCGTCGGCCAATCCAGCGGCTCTCGCCGGGCCGACGGAGCCCTCGCCATCGCGCTCCCGGCCAGCCATTTGTGGCCGTGGAGCCACTTGTCCAGGCTGCCGTTGTGCATGTACTCGTAGACGAGGAGCTTGGTCTCCGCGCGGGAGAGGCAGCACAGGAGCTTGACGATGTTGGTGTGCCGGACGTGGCCGAGGATGTCCACCTCCGACTCGAACTCGCGCTCCAGGTTCCTGTCCATCTTCCCGCCGGTCCATATGCGTTTCACGGCCACGGTGCCTCCCGTGCCGCCGCCGCTCCGGCTGTTGTACGCGACGCGGTACACGCGCCCCGAACCGCCCTTGCCGATGAGGTTCTCGTCGGCGAGCCCGCGCAGCACGGAGGCCTCGCTGAAGTCAAGGGGCTGGAAAGGGGTAAGCTTCCAGGCGTCCTCCGTCAGCGCGAGCCGCTTCCGCCTCTTGATGTCGCGGACGATGAAGAAGGCGAGCGCCGCGATGATTACGAGAAGCGCGGCGCCGGCGGCGAGGAGGCCCGCTCGGAGACCCGGTGATACCCGGTCCGATGACTTGGCCGCGCATGAGCGCACGCCCGCGAGTTTCCCCGACGACGGTGTGGCTGTACAGAGCCCGGGATTGCCCACGAAGCTTTGGTCGTAGGCGGTCATGGTGAGTGCCGCCGGGACCTCGCCGGTGAGCTGGTTGGATGACAAGTTAAGCTGGTTAACCTTCAACAATCCCAGCGACGGTGGTATGCTGCCAGAAAGCTGGTTCGACGAAAGGTCGAGCAGGGTGAGCACCGGCATGAAGCCCAATCCCGCCGGTATCTCGCCGGTGAGCTGGTTCTTGCTGAAGTTCATCTGCGTCAGGCCACTGAGAGACGCAATGCTCGCTGGGATTGCCTCGGATAGCTGGTTCGCTGACAGGTCCAGCACCTCCAGCAGTGGCATCCCAGCGGCGAAGCCGGCAGGAATATCGCCAGAGAACAGGTTGTTCCCGGCGTTGAACTTCTGGAGCCGAGCTGCCGACGAAGGAATGCCGCCGCTGAACCTGTTGTTCTCGATGTTGAGCCTCGTCAGGTTCCAATACAGCTTCTCCGGTAGGTTTCCGGTGAGCTGCCCATTATTCTGCAGGAGCAGGGTAATAAGCTTCGTCTCCGTCCACAGCGCGGCCGGCACCTCGCCGGAGAGTTCGTTGTCTTGGACTTTAAGGCTTATGAGCGCCGGACAGTTGGCGAGACTGGCCGGGATTGAGCCGTTCAAACGGTTACTGTAGGCGCTGAGCAGCCACAGCTGACCGTTGTCGCAGATGCCCGCCGGTATTGGCCCGGAAAGGTCGTTGCTATCGACCTCTATGTCTCTCAGCAACGGCGAGTGCTTTCCGAGCTCCGCCGGAAGCACTCCAGTGAGGTTGTTTTGGAATAGCTTCATTATTACCACCGCCGGTAGCTGGGCAATGCTTGGCGGTATCTCGCCGGAGAAGCTGTTCTGGAACAAGTTCAAGAGCCTAAGGTTCCTCAAGCTTCCAAAGCTTTCTGGGATCACTCCAGTCAGCTGGTTCTCGGACACATCGAGCTCTATTAAACTTGTTGCTCCAATCGTGCCATTGATGACGATGTCGCCGGAGAGGTTGTTGATGTATAAATACAAGTACTGCAACTTGTTAAGGTTCCAGATTGCAGGTGGTATGTTTCCGGTGAAAGCATTCCCCGACAGATCAAGCCACACCATCTCCGACATCTCAGTGACATAGCTCGGGAACTCACCGGTGAGGTTGCACTGCGCCAGCCAGATATAGGTCAGCTTCTTCAAGTTCCTGAACGATTCCGGCAGCTTGCCGGGACTGAACGAATTTAGCTCGAGCTTGAGCGTTTCAAGGCTAGCCAGCTCGCTGATCTCCGGCGGGATCGTGCCGGTGAACTGGTTGCTGTTGAGAGCAAGGACCTTCAGGTTCTTGAGCTTCGATAGCGCCGTCGGTATCTCGCCGGTGAATTTGTTATTGTCCAAGGCAAGATAAGTGAGATTCTCCCCGAGGCGGCCGATGTCGGCTGGCAGCTCCCCGCCAAGCCGGTTCATCGAGAGGTCGACATACGAGATGCCGGTGCAGTTGTAGAGGAACGCCGGGAAGCCGCCGCTGACGCTAGTGTTCTGAAGGTTGAGCACGGTGAGGCTCGTGAGCCCGCCGATGTCGTCGGGGACGGGGCCGGCGACGGTGACGTTCGGGAGGGAGAGGGACATGACCCGGCCGCCCGCGTCGCAAGACACATAGGTCCACGTGCAGTACGAGCCACTCGCGTCGCTCCACGACGCGAGCTGCGCCGGGTCGCCCCATGCGCGCTTGATCCGGAGCAGGAGCTGCTTCTCGTCGGGCGTGGCGGCTTGCGCCGCGGCGTGCCGCGGGACGCAGGGCAAGGCGAGGCAGAGCAGGACGAGGTGGAGATACGCGTGGCTTGGAAATGCCATGGTTTGGTGTGGTTTTTGGTTGGTTTCTTGGGATTTTCCCGGCCGCCGTGTGTTCAGCTTGCACGGCGGATGTGGCCTGCCATCGCGGACTTAAAACGTACGAGGGATGGGCCCGCTCAAAAAAAAGCTTAAGCTTCGGGGTTTATCTGTCGACTTTTTACTAAATTATACTATAACAGCTATTAGATTTTTCTAAATCATTCAATTAAAAAAATTTAAAAAAGGAAAAAATCGTTATATTGTCACGGATAATACAAAGAGATAAGGAGGGGAAAAAAAAGGTAAAAGCCGAAATTATAAGTCGACGCGTTCCAATTGACTTCTAATTTAAAGTGACTTCTAATTTAAATAAGCCAAAAGCTAAAAAAAAACTAAAGCTGAAGCTGTTTGGAGCGGGGCTACATGGGAACGGTAGGTGGTGATTTTTCTTTCCCAGGGTCCGTTCTTTTGGGTTGCGGCTTATGATTTATAGCTACAGATTATAGCTTTTAGGTTATTTGTTTAAGAAAGTACAGAGTAAGAGTAACTTGTGTGTAGTTTTAGTTGATATATATGAAGTTGTTACAGTGTGTATTATAAGTAACTTGTAAATTCTATCTTAAAAAGATATTTTTTTAAAAGTTTGTTACTGTAGAAAAATCGAGAAATAGTTTTTAGAAACTGAAAAAAGACAACCATAATCCATTATCCGTCTAACTATTGCATTGTTTGGGTTTGTTGGCTGATGCTTGCTTGGAAGCTTCAATCTTGTTTTCTTCTTATTTGATAATTGGCGGTTTGCTGCATGTTTCCTTTGGTTTTAGGCAGGTCAAATGGCTTAGTTTGAAAGAGATGTGTTCGAGATGATTTTTTTTTTTGATGGAGCTACTAAAATACAGACCAAAGTTAACTACGTATTCTAGGCTTCTGGTGGTGGTGGTAGTAGTAGTACATTTTTTAAAGGCTAATTCGTTGATTTTGTCTCAATCAAGGCAAGAAGACAATCAGCTCCTCTGCCTTAGACCGAAGGGAGTGGCGGGCCATCGAGAATTGTCAAATTGTTCGGAAGCACAGTAAGGGGTGATCGTTTCGGCTTTTTTCGACTTCAGCTTCTAGCTTCAGCTTTTTTTTCACTATTCACTACACTATCCACTAACTCAGCTACAGTGTTTTTTCAGCCAGCTACAGTGTTTTTTCAGCCAAAAGCCAAAAGCCATCGCTATTCCGATCACCCCCTAAGGAAGGAGTAAGGCCCGGTTTAAAAGTAGTTTTAAGCTGAAAAAAAGAGATCCCAATCCATTATCCTCTTATAACAACTTTGATACTACCTAATGCATTTACTCATGATTATAGGAGTGGTACTGGTGTACGCGCATTAAGGCCCCGTTCAAGTTGGGCGATGGATCGTCGCGTTGAGCGTTGGGCGGATATTTCACTGTAGCGCGCACAGTGCGCGCTACAGTAAAATTTTTTTTCGTTTTTCTTTTATTTTTTTAAAAAAATTTAGTTATACTTTTTTTCGTTTTTTCGGTTTTTTTACATTTTTTTACATTTAATTATACCCAATAAACCAACTCAGCTACAGTGTTTTTTCAGCAAAAGCCAAAACCATCGCTATTCCGATCACCCCCTAAATGTGACGTCACAAGTTCACTTGGCGTATTTGGCATGTGAAGATTGAGTGCATGCGGGCTGCACACACGTAAGCAGAGAAGGCATTAGATTTGTTCTTTTTAGTTTTTTAAAACAGCTTTTAATTTTTACTATAGTATCTAACTTTTAAATAGAGTATTTTTTTAAGATGGAGTTTATAAGTTAATTATAGTACACATTAAAAGCCTAACATATGTATCATCCAAAATCGCAAGCGAGTATCTCTCTCCATAATCTCTATCGCAAACAGTTAAAATTCAAAAATTTTAGCCAAAAACTAAAAACCGCAACAAAAAAGAATAGGCCTGTTGTTTCGTTGCATAGCCATCACGTGGAGTCTACAATGTGGAGACGCATCACGACATCACGTACCACTGGTCCCTAGTCCCGACATGACTCCACAGGACATCAGCGGGCCGCACAATAATTACTTAGTGATTAATCAGTGTTAATTATGCTTAATTAGTATTAATCATATGATATTAGTGCTAATCATGATTAATTCGGCCACCAGCCGGATTTGTAGGCGCTCGGCGAAGACCGACAAGCCAAGTAACCATCGAGCCATGGTTGCTCGATAGATGTTGTTTAGCTTTAGTAGCTTGATAGGATCTGCCGAGTTCTATAGTGCGGCAGACTACACATATTACCCGCTGAGTTTAGAGAGAGAGTTAGATTTGCAAAAATCAACGTTCAGAGACTAATTTTTTAAAAAGAAGTGACTACAATATCATTTATATGGAAGGCTCAAGTATTTTCATGTCATGGATAACCTTGGGAAAATTTTTTATTTGATCTCATTACGCCATCTTAATTTCAAAATCAATTCTATACAGCACAGAATTATAAATCTAACTCCTGCCGAGTGTGAAAGAATCATCGACTAACGCGTGCCTTCTACCACACTACCCAACCACAGCATGGGCCACCTTCCACCCAGGGGCACAACAGCAGGCCATTAATTAGCACTTAATTAATGATTAGTGATATAAATGCAAGCATGAATGCTGCCGCGGTCCCCAAGCGCAGTAACTTCCTACCACGGTCGAGAAGCACGGTAGTTTCATGTATATATGATTAGATTTATAATTCTGTACGTATAAATACTAGATTTACAGAAAAAAAACTACAGAGCTATTTGTGCACTCAACTCCCTTGGCAATGGGTGTGGGTTTCGCATGCCAGTTGCTCTGGGTACATCTAGATGTGCAAATCGTGCGGCCAGTCAACCGGAAAAGTCTAGGATACCGCACGCGCGCTTCTGGACTACATGTACTCATGGATCACGATCATCCACGACCCTTCTTAGATACGCGACAATTTTGCTGCTCTTGTTCAGCTTCCGATTCTTTCATGGCCGATCAAACCACTGAGATTAAGACAAACAAGAATGCTTAGGCATATCTTCAGAAATTTTTATCTCTTAAACCTCGATTATCGCCGCTGATTTGCCTAGTATCACTGCTACCATCAGCTCTGTATGCTGAAACACCCATGTATGTGGCCATCTAATAAGAAAAACTAATTTTTCTATACCACTCGGGTGGGGTGGGGGTTGTCTTTCTGAAGATATGCCTCGTTCTCCCCGTGAAGTGCAGGATGACAAGCTGCCGCCATTAAATTTGGCTTCTAGATGTTAGCAAACGACTGATTGCATAGCACATTGACCCATCACCCTCAGAGAAAACCCGCAGAGAAAAGGCAAGCGGTCGATCCCAACCGCACGTCCCGTGATCAAGAGCAGAGTGGAACAGGGAAGGAAAGGAGTGGGAAGGCTCGCCGGGCAACGTCGGAGACTGAAGAAAATCTCTTTGGCCGGCTCGCCTTTGCTGACGACTGTGGACTCGTGCGTAGCGACTTACAAAATATATTAGCTTCCCTAATGAAACTGCCACCCTAGCGTCCACTGTTCTTATTACTACTACCTACCCTGGTCTCTGCTATTGCCATCAGTCACAGCTGAACTGTACTACGTCAAAGTATCTAGAATCTAATAATAGTTGCAGAATAGCACGTAGTCCCTGGAATCTGTCTCTTACAGAAACTGCAGCATCTGTTCTTTTTTTTGCTACTCATTTTGCTACAATTTATTAAGTATAATAAATAGTGATTATTAAGAAAAGTTAAAAACACTAGAAAGTCAAAAAGAACAGAACACTAACACACTATTTGCAAAGAAAAACAGCACTGCAGACTGCAGAGGTAACAAATTTGGTTTTTTTGTTCCATGCAATGCAAGAGCTCGGTACTACTGAGGCAAGGTATTTTCTGTTATGTGGCTCGTTTATATTGACTTTTATTTTTAACTTTTGATTTTGGTTTATGAATAGCAATAATTTATAGGGAGAGACAATCACATGTGATTTTAGTCGGTATTAATAAAGTCACTATAGCACTTATAACTTGACTAGTAGACTCTACTTTAAAAGATACTCTATTTAAAAACTAAATACTATAAAAATTATTTATTATATAAAAACAAGTTTCGGAAATCAATGCCAACAATGCCTATCTTGAGTTCAGAGTAAAAAGGGTGCGGACAGAAAGACTAGTCATGATCCAATTCTACTCGATGACTGAATAAGGCGTTGCTTCTAGAAGGAAGAAAATTCTGTTCTTGACTAGTACAGAGCAACCCGCAGGAGATGCAGACAGTGTTGTGATCACGCATGGGAATATCCACATCAATCAATTAGTATCAAGTTTGTGATTGAGACACAAACTTACACTCGAGAGCATTTCAAATTGCAGCCAACGATAATAGAAATAACACATCCCAACACCTCAATAAGAGGGTGGATAGCAAAAGATTTAAGCATGTCTGATCTCGTTAGAGTTGGATGATATATGCAGGATTAGGAACTTATGTGGTTCTATCTTCTGTCAACACCGCGATTAACTAGGCCGGTATTGGATCGGTTTCTTCTACAAGATCAAACCACTGTTTGCCACGAAGAACATGAAGAACCTCGACCTTTCGTCAAACCAGCTTTCTAGCAGCATACCGCCGTCGCTAGGATCGCTGAAGGTTAACCAGTTTAACTTGTCATCCAACCAACTTACCGGCAAGGTCCTGGCGACACTCACCATGACCGCCTACGACCAAAGCTTCGTGGGCAATTCTAGGCTCTGTACAGCCACACTGTCGTCGGGGAAACTCGCGGGTGTGCGCTGTTAGTGATATGCTCTAGAGGTAATTATAGTGATGATTGTCTCACTTTTATGTTTATGATCTTTTGAATAATATGTTATTTTGTCCTTTGAATAAATATCTTTCATATTGATCAACAAGTATGTGACTTGTTCGTGAAACTGTTTATTTATGTTTTTAATATTATTCTAAATTATCCCTGAGCTTATATCATTATATGGGACAATTATGATTTACAAATCATCACATGTATTGATTTATGATCATATTTCACGGATCATGAATATGAGATATCAAATCAATAATGTAGATATATGTTAGAGAACATGATGTTGGATTGACTCACCATGAGACACTGCGAGAATTGTTATATTCTGAAGTGTCATCAGTTGGTCTCATATATAGTGTATATGGGATCCTTAGACCTGATATCGCCATTGTTTCCTACATGTGTAATAGTTTACTTAGGAGTTACCAAACACTACTTCGTGACTGGGTGGTCATCGGACCAGGTATCACAGGCCATCGGGTCTCTGAGCGGGCCCTTTTTACTTTGAACTAAAGATAGGCATTTGGTTTTTAAAAATTATTTTTCTATAAATAAATATAGTATATAGTTTTTAAATGAAATGTCTTTTTAATGTGATGTTTACTAGTCGATTATAGTCTATATTATAGTGATTTCATTTATATCGACCAAAATCATATATAATTGTCTTTCTCTTCAATTTTTTATATAAATTGTTACTATTTATAAGTTAAAATTAAAGACAAGCTAATATGAACGGGTCTAACGACAGAAAGCACCTAGCCTCAGGAGTGCCGACCTCTTGCATTGCATAGAACAAAAAAACCAAATTTGTTACCTCTGCAGTCTGCAGTGCTGTTTTCTTTGCAGACAGTGTGCTACCGCCGTGTTCCTTTTGGCTTTTTAGCGCTTTTAATTTTTCGTAGTAATCACTAATTATTAGATAATAAGTTGTAATCAAATGCCAACAGCAATAGAAAAAAAAAAGAACACGATGCTGCAGCTTCTGGAAGAGACAGATTTCAGGGACTACGTGCTATTCTGCAACTGTTATTAGACTCTTAAGATACTTTCAGACGTAGTACAGTTCAGCTGTGACTGATGGCAAGTAGTAGTAGTAAGAACAGTGGGCGCTAGGGTGGCAGTTTCATTAGGAAAGCTTAATCCATTTTGCGAAGTCACTACGCACGAGTCCACAGTCAGCAAAGGCGGGCCGGCTGAAGAGATTTTCTTCAGTCTCTGACGTTGCCTTCCCACTCCTTTCCTTCCCTGTTCCACTCTGCTCTGGATCACGGGACGTGCGGTTGGGATCGACCGCTTGCCTTTTCTCTGTGGTCGACGGGTCAATGTCCTATGCAATCAATCGACGCTTCCCACTCCGACTGAAGAGATTTTCTTCAGTCTCTGACGTTGCCTTCCCATTCCTTTCCTTCCCTGTTCCGCTCTGCTCTGGATCACGGGACGTGCGGTCGGGATTGACCGCTTGTCTTTTCTCTGTGGGTGACGGGTCAATGTGCTCGCTTAGGATTCTCTAACGTAATGGAAACTACATCAAAGGTAACTTTGGGTTATGATCTGATCGTTTATCTCTAGATGGATGGTCCAGATTATTTCTATCTTTATTTTTTAGTTTTTGATTTTTAGTTTTTTAATTTTTATTTAAAAAGATAAAAGTAAAAAAACTAAAAATCAAAAATCAAAAAAATCAAAAACTAAAAAATAAAGATAGAAATAATCTGGATCATCTATCTAGAGATGAATGACCAGTTCATGACCGAAAGTCACCTGATATAGCTTTGACTACGTCAGAGAATCCGCGCCGCAATGCGCTATGCAATCAATCGTTTGCTAACATCTAGAAGCTAAATTTAATGGCGGCAGCTTGTCACATCCTGCACTTTACGGGGAGAGCGAGGCATATCTTCAGAAAGTTTTTCCCCTAGAACAGCGGTATACAGGCACAAACATTTAAAATCAACTTCTATTTTTTTCACTATTTAATAATTTTATCTTTTTTGATTTTTATGGTTTTTTATTTTTTTTCCGTATTTCTTTGTATTATCCGTGATATGCTAATATATTTTTTAAATTTAATTATGTTAAATAAACCAACTCAGTTATAGTAAAAAAATAAGCTAACTACAATAAAAAAACTATAAACAAATACTAAACTGAACGCTACCATAATATCATTCAGTCTAGAACCCTGAAAGTAGAAAATTAGTTTTTCTTAATAGATGGCCACATACATGGGTGTTATCAGCATACAAAGCTGATGGTAGCAGTGATACTAGGGAAATCAGCGGTGATAATCGAGGTTTAAGAGAAAATTTTCTGAAGATATGCCTAAGCATTCTTGTTCGTCTTAGATCTCAGTAGTTTGATCCGCCATGAAAGAATAGGAAGCTGAACAAGCGCAGCAAAGTTGTCACGTATCTAAGAAAGATCGTGGATGGTCGTGATCCACGAGTACATGTAGTCAAGAAGGGCGCGTGCGGTATCTAAGACTTTTCCGGTTGACTGCTCGCACGATTTGCACATCTAGATGTGCCCAGCGCAACTGGCATGCGAAACCCACACTCATTCCCAAGCTGTCCATGTCGGGAAAAATATTTGGGATTGTTCACATAAATAATATTGCAGTCATGTTTTTTTTAAAAAATTTGATCCTAAACACTAATTTTTGCGAATCTAGTTTGCTCTCCGAGCTCGACAAGCGACACATATAGTTTACCGCGCTATAGCGACTCTGCAGATCCTACTGAGCTACTAGAGCTGGGCAACACCTACCGAGCAACCACGGCTTGATAGTTGCTCGACAGGTCGGTCTTCGCGAAGCCCCCACAAATCGGCAGGCGGCCGAATTAATTAAGATTAGCACTAATATCGCATTATTAGTACTGATAATTAACATTAATTAATCACAAAGTAATTATTGTGCGGCCACTAACGTTCTGCCGAGTTTAAAGAGGAAGTTGGATTTGCAAAATCAAGTGTCTAGATGTGAAATTTGAAAAAAAAAATGCTACAATGCCATTGTATGAACAGTTCAAATATTTGGATCAGCTCTTGACCTCGAGCTGACGCGCCATCCCAATAATGGAGAAATATGCTGTGCTAGCCTCTCCTACCATGTTATTTTTCATATTAACTATGTATCAAAGATTTTTTTTAATGATGCAGTGGAGGACATATTCTATAGCTGCGTAAAATCTCGAGATAAAAATGGAGGACATTTGGAAGATATGAAATCAATGAGCAACGAAAATGAATAGTAATAAACAGTGAAGCTTGGAGAATTTGTATACGACAGTTTTAACGGCAACAATTTTACCAGTGCCGGTGGAGCCAATGATGAAATGCTTAAGGGGCGCTCGTTTTAGCGATGACTTCTGATTTTTCGCTGAAATTTTACTGTAACTAGTTTTTTTCACTGTAGTTGATTTGGCTTTTTGGATATAATTAATTTTTTAAAAATGTAAAAATAAAAAAAACATGGTGAAAGCTATTTTTTGATTTTTTTTTCACAGCAACTAGTTTTTAAATGAAGTGTTTTTTCAATATAGAGTCTACAAGTTGATTATAATATAAAATGCAATCTAAAAGAACGAACTCTAGGAAAGAAAAAAATCACCACTGCCGTTCCCACTTAGCCCCGCTCCAAACGACTTTAACTTTTTTTTTGTTTTTTTTCTTATTTAAATCAGAAGTTATTTGGAACATGTCAGTTTATAATTTCGGCTTTTTTTTTACTTTTTTTCTTCTTATCCCTTTATATTATCTGTAACAATATAACGATTTTTCTTATTTTTTAATCAAATAACTCTGAAAAATGTAACTGTTACTATAGTGTAATTTTAACTAAAAGTTAACAGATAAAATCATAAACCAGAAGCTGTAGCTTTTTTTTGGAACAGGCCCATCCTCCGTACGTTTTAAGTCCGCGATGGCAGGCCACACCCGCCGTGCAAAAACACGCGCCTCTTCCCGCGCCCGCGCCGGCTGCCGGAGTCGTTCAGGGACTTGAAGAAGCTGACGTCTGTGAGACATAGCTCGGGAACTCACCGGCGAGGTTGCACTGCGCCAGCCAGATATACGTCAGCTTCTTCAAGTTCCTGAACGACTCCGGCAGCTTGCCGGGACTGAACGAATTTAGCTCGAGCTTGAGCGTTTCAAGGCTAGCCAGCTCGCTGATCTCCGGCGGGATCGTGCCGGTGAACTGGCTGCTGTTGAGAGCAAGGATCTTCAGGTTCTTGAGCTTCGATAGCGCCGTCGGTATCTCGCCGGTGAAGTTGTTCTTGTCCAAGGCCAGATAAGTGAGATTCTCCCCGAGGCGGCCGATGTCGGCTGGCAGCTCCCCGCCGAGCAGGTTCATCGAGAGGTCAATGTGCGTGATGCCGGTGCAGTTGTAGAGGAACGCCGGGAAGCCGCCGCCGACACTAGTGTTCTGAAGGTTGAGCACGGTGAGGCTCGTGAGCCCGCCGATGTCGTCGGGGACGGGGCCGGCGACGGTGACGTTCGGGAGCGAGAGGGACGTGACCCGGCCGCCCGCGTCGCAAGACACATAGGTCCACTTACAGTACGAGCCACTCGCGTCGCTCCACGACGCGAGCTGCGCCGGGTCGCCCCATGCGCGCTTGATCCGGAGCAGGAGCTGCTTCTCGTCGGGCGTGGCGGCTTGCGCCGCGGCGTGCCGCGGGAGGCAGGGCAAGGCGAGGCAGAGCAGGAGGAGGTGGAGATACGCGTGGCTTGGAAATGCCATGGTTTGGTGTGGCTTTTGGTTGGTTTCTTGGGGTTTTTCCGGCCGCTGGCGCGGGCGCGGGAAGAGACAGTGACGGATTCAAACGAGAAAACTATTAGTGTCATCTATATTATACTATTAGATTATCTTTATTGATAAATAGTAATAAACTATAATTATCTATAAAATTTAAAAAAAATTATTATGATTCTGTAATCTCAATCCTTATATACGGGGAAGAGGCGTGCGTTCAGCTTGCACGGCGGGTGTGGCCTGCCATCGCGGACTTCCGTATGAAAAGTTGAAAACGTACGGGGGCATTATCCAATTCATTATCCTGTTAATGAAAGGTGGGAACGGCAGGTGTTAATTATTGCATTGTTTGGGTTTGTTGGCTGATGCTTGCTTGGAAGCTTCAATCTCGTTTTCTTCTTATTTGATAATTGGCGGTTTGCTGCATGTTTTCTTTGGTTTTAGGCAGGTCAAATGGCTTAATTTGAAAGGGATGTGTTCGAGATGATGTTTTTTTGATAGAGCTACTAAAATACAAACCAAAGTTAACTACGTATTCTAGGCTTCTGGTGGTGGTGGTGGTAGTACATTTTTTTTAGGCTAATTCGTTGATTTTATCTCAATCAAGGCAAGACAATCAGCTCCTCTGCCTTGGACCGAAGGGAGTGGCGGCCCATCGCGAATGGTAAAGCTGTGCAGAAGCACAGTGACGAAGGAGTAAGGCAGGCCCTGTTTAAAAAATAGAGAATTGCTATATAATATTTACATATTTTAGGACAAAATTAATCAGATTTTAAGGTATTAGATCTCTATCTAATAAATTCCACCATACCCTCCTTCAAAAAATAAGTTTTCCTAATCCGAAGTATTAGACCTGCATCTAACGGATCCTTTCATATCTCTCTAAAAAAATGAGTGGTCTAAATCTGGAGCGTTGGATCTCCCATCTAACGCTCTAAAGTCTAACTGATTTTGCACTAAAAAACATACGAATGTTTTATAGACACTCCCTTAAAAGTATCGTGGCTTTTTATCTTTTTGGTATTGCTTTTGGTTGATTACGGGAGATATGGATAGAGTAAGATTTACTCGTGTTGAGAAGCTACTTTGTTCAAAACGGCTACTATAATAACTTTTATAGACGATCTATATAAACCATCTTAAGAAGTTACTTCGTTCAATTTTCAATTTATAAAAGCTATTTGAAACAAAGCCTAAAAATCAAACAATTGAGTAGCTGTCCAAACACTGGTGTACACTAATCATTTCACCATTGGCTCCCACCGGGACTCGTAAAATTGTTGCTGTTAAAACCGTCCTATACAAATACTGCAAGTTTCACTGTTTATTACTATTCATTTTCGTTGCTCATTGATTTCATATCTTCCAAATGTCATCCATTTTTATCTCGAAATTTATGCAGCTATAGAATATGTCCTCCACTGCATCATTTAAAATAAAATCTTTGATACATAGTTAATATGAAAATAACATTGTAGGAGAGGGTAGCACAGTATATTTCTCCAGTATTGGGACGGTGCGTCAGCTCGAGGTCAAGAGCTGATCCAAATATTTGAACTTTTCATACAAAATGACACAATAACTATTTTATTTTTTAAATTCGACATCTGAATATTCGTTTTTGTAAATCTAACTCTCTTCATAAACATGAACCCGGCAGAACATTAGCGGCTAGCACAATAATTACTTAGTGATTAATTAATGTTAAGTATACTTAATTAGTACTAATCATATGATATTAGTGTTAAGCATGATTAATTCGACCGCCTGCCGATTTGTGGGGGCTCGGCGAAGACCGATCTACCAAGCAACCACTGAGCCATGGTTACTCGGCAGGTATTGTCTAGCTCTTGTGGCTCGACTGTTGAGCTGCTATAGCGCGGCAGACTACATATGTTGTCTGTCGAAATTAGAGAGAGAGAGTGGCTAGATTTGCAAAATCTAGTATTGGGGGTTAGATTTAAAAAAAGTGGCTATAGTATCATTTATGTACGGTTCCAAATATTTTGCTGACATGGACAACCTTGGGAATGGGTGTGGGTCCCGCATGCCAGTTGCGCTGGGTACATCTAGATGTGCAAATCGTGCGGCCAGTTCACCGGAAAAGTCTTAGATACCGCACGCGTGCTTCTGAACTACATGTACTCGTGGATCACGATCATCCACGACCCTTCTTAGATACGCGACAATTTTGCTGCTCTTGTTCAGCTTCCGATTCTTTCATGGCGGATCAAACGACTGAGATTAAGACAAACAAGAATGCTTAGGCATATCTTCAGAAATTTTTATCTCTTAAACTTCAAATGTCACCGCTGATTTCCCTAGTATCACTGCTACCATCAGCTCTGTATGCTGATACACCCATGTATGTGGCCATCTAATAAAAAAACTAATTTTCTACTTTCAGGGTTCTAGGACTGAATGACATTATATACCGTTCTTCTAGGGGTGAACAACTTTCTGAAGATATGCCTCGCTCTCCCCGTGAAGTGCAGGATGACAAGCTGCCGCCATTAAATTTAGCTTCTAGATGTTAGCAAACGATTGATTGCATAGGACATTGACCCGTCACCCACAGAGAAAAGGCAAGCGGTCGATCCCAACCGCACGTCCCGTGATCCAGAGCAGAGCGGAACAGGGAAGGAAAGGAGTGGGAAGGCAACGTCAGAGACTGAAGAAAATCTCTTCAGCCGGCTCGCCTTTGCTGACTGTGGACTCGCGCGTAGTGACTTCGCAAAATGGATTAAGCTTTCCTAATGAAACTGCCAGCCTAGCGCCCACTGTTCTTACTACTGCCACTACTACTTGCCATCAGTCATAGCTGAACTGTACTACGTCTGTACCTAGTCTGAAACTACAGAAGATTTGCTTCTGGAAAAGACGAGTCATGGTCCAACTCTACCCGAAGATTGAATTAGATTTGCTTCTAGCAGGAAGAAAGTTATGTTCTTGACTAGTACACAGCAACCCGCACGAGATGCAGAGTGTTGTGATCATGAATGGGACTGTCCATATCAATCAATTAGTATCAAGTTGGTGTCTCTCTAAGATACCATGTAAGAAGATTCAAAAATATTTATGATAAACCATTATTAATATCTATCGAGTTAAAATTTAAATTTATAAAAGTTTACAAGTTTTCATATTTGCTGCTAGACTAGGGCGGTTTGACCGGTCATGAGGGCAGTCTAATCGCAAATCAGGTGTGACTGAATTTTGGGGGCAGTCAGACCGCGGTGTTGTGCGATCGGTTTTTTGTTGGCAGTTGGTTTTTTTAGAGAGGTGCTTGCTTGTGCGCGTAAGAGAAATTTTGAGTGGTCCGACCAGGTTTGGCCTAGCGATCAGACTGGCATGTTGCCACGGTCTGACTGGCTTCCTATTACTAGAGTTTGACCAAATTGATTGACGTGATCAACCGACCGCTCAATGGCAGTCAGACCAGTTTTATCTGAAAGTTTACGAGATGTTTTGGATATTTATGGGAAATAGTCATGGATTGAGTTTAGGAGCCTTAGGTCATTGCATTCATAATATATAAAGCATGTTTGGACTAATATAGGTCAAGTTGTGAAGACTTATGATTAAAAATAATTTTTTAGGCCTTAGATGTTCAGGAATGTTTAGAGTCAACTTTGGTCAACAACTAGTTTCTTGGTGAGGGGTATAAATATTTCCTCATGGCTAGTTGGAAGTATGAGGCTGGTGCTATTCTTTCATTCCTTAAGCTAAGAGCAAGTCCTGTCTTCCATTTGTGTATGTATTACACTTAGTGAATTTTGGAGAGGCATAACCTTGTGCATGTGTTACACTTAGTGGTAGACTTCGTATCCTTTGAGCTGTGATATTTGATTTGTCCAAGTGAGGGTCTTCAACTTATTACTCTTGGAGATTACTGACTGCTAGACAGTTTCAGAGGCATGGTGGTTCGGTGATCTTCTCAAAAAACTTGTGAGAAGGCTCAACTTGTAATGAGTGGTGTGGTGCTCGCCATCTCCAAAGTGAAGGAAGAGCAAGCTCAGTAGAATTGAGGTGTTTAGCTTAATTCATGGAGTCGATTCAATTCGTTTGGGTTTACCTCAACGTGGACTAGAGGAGATCGACAAGTCTCCAAACACCATGGTAAAAAGAAATCGTGTCAATGTGGTTTATTTTCTTGTGCTCAATTTATATTCAAGTATTCTATATCCATAGAATTAAATTAATTGCTTATCACTCTAGAATTGTAAATCTTGACATAAACTTAGGGTGTTGGTGCACTTAATCAAACTTAGATGATTTATGTCTTACTTGTGAAAAACCAAAATTATTTTTTGCTTCCACATTATAAACTTGATTTTATTCTAAGAAAATGTTAAAACCACCTATTCACCTCTCTCTAGTCGGTCTCCTCGATCTTACAACGGCCTCCAGAACTATGTTGACTATTGTTGCGCCAATTGTTGGATCTACTGTGGTTGCCATGACCACATCCTCCCTGGAATCCTCTTCCTCTGGCGGTGAAATTTGCCGAAGGGCCACCTATATTTCCAACGATGCCAATTTGAAGGAGTGAAATTTGTCAAGGGGCCATCTGGATTTCCAACATTGCTAATCTAAAGCTGTGAGTCGGCATTGTTTTGCTCCATACTTAATTCATAACTCATCAGATGAGCATAAACATCATCTAGAGTAATACCTCCAGATCTTTTGGTTATAGAAGTTACTAATGGATCATAATCAGATCCCAAACTAGCAAGGATGTAAGATATTATCTCATCTTCTTCGAGAGGCATACCAATGGCAGATAGGATATCTATCAAATTCTTCATTTTTTGAAGTAGCTAGCAGCTGTCAGATCCTTCTTCTTCATTTTGGCTAGCTGCATCCTTGTTTGGATGACTCATGCCATTGATATGGATGCAAACATTCACTCTAAAGCCAGTCATGCCTCTTGGGAAGTAGACATGAACGTGGCATGAGCTAGAATGTCTTCAGTTAGCGAGGAAAAAATCCTGCTAATGACCATCTGATCCTTGTTGTACCAGGCCATGTAAGCTGGATTCACAACCTGGGAGGCACCTGCTTCTGTCGTGGTTGTGATCATCTGAGTAGGGCACTCGAGAGTACCATCTACATACCCAAGGAGTTGATAGCTCCAAAGGTATGGCAAGAACTGAGCTATCCAAAGCATGTAGTTGTCTTTTGACAAGTTTAATGGTGATTGCATGGTTGATTGGGACGGAGGATATTGAATTGATAGCAGGAGAAGCGGATTAGATCGTGGATGAAGATGTGGAGTTGGTAGACATGGTCGAACCTTTGGCTCTGATACCATGAAAAGATTTATAGATGGTTTTGGGTTTTTGGCGCATTCAACTTAATTGCTCTGTTTCTCTATTTATACACAGCCGAAGAAGTTACTGAAGCTTTTCGGATGATGAACAGTATACATGATTACAAGTATGTTGTCAAGTTTGTTACAACCTATACTTGCAGGAGGATATATACATCATATATGTGATAACAGAAGTTGTTGGCTAGCGTAACAACTATGGATTTTATGCATTTCTTCTAACACCTAGGACAGATATGAACTTTGTGCATTTTTCATAGCCAAGCAAAGTCAGTTGAATCAAATCAAAAGAACGCAACCCTTCCACTACCTAAAACTTATGTCAACTTCCACAAATTAAACCCAATTCCCAAAATGGTTGAATGCTATCTAGGTTAGAGCAAGGATTTTTGAGAAGAACTGTAGCTAGCCACAAAGCACTAACAAAAAGGAAATCTAGCAATAGGAAAATACAATCCAATATGAAAAACAGGAAAATGATCATTCACTAATTAAACTCAACTCCCAAAATCGTTGAATGCTATTTGTCAAAACAAGGATCAAATTTTCCAGTAGATTACAGGTCTGTAGCCTCTGAGCACTAAGGAAAGGAAACATGGCAGTCAGGGGAGGAGCCAAGTTGGGCCGTCCGGTGTCATGGGACACCGGGTCCAAAAATTTATTTTAGTAGGGATCAAAACTTCTAGCCCATTTTTGAACCCTTTCACTCAAACTCAGTGCACCTGGTCTCTTTCTTCAAGCCAAAATGAAGGGAGCACTACTAGCCCAAATTTTCAATACCTAGCAGCAGTTAATGAGGAGCCTCCACTATCCCTTAGCCCATAAGGCAACTGCAACAGGTCGAGCCAGCCCTTGAGCTAGCTCAAGAGGGAGGACCGCAATAGGCCATAGCATCCATTTGATCGATCCTGAAGCATACCACCTTGTAGCAGCCCTCTACGCTTATTCGTCTCACACGATCGACTGTGAGATGTGCACCATGCCTATCACACAGCCGCACCTAGCCAGGCAGTGGCCATTCACTAGAGAATAAGAGAAATTGGTGCCACCGGTTGCCCTCGCCTGCCATCTCACCGCGGTGCCACCTGGTCCCTGTTGCCTCGTGTCCTCGCCGGTTGAAGGAAGCTCAGATCTACCCGATCAGTATGTACTTTGCTATAAATTTCTCTCAATTCTTCCAATTTATTTCGAGAACAGGGGCTAAATTTATGAGTTAGGGTTTTAATGTGATGATTGTTGATTGATTTTTGTCAAATTATAGGGTTAAAAATTATGTTATCAATTTTATTTTGTTTGGAATACCATCCTAGCACGTTGCAAATCAGAGGCCTTGACCACAATGTCAAGTAAGTAAACCACTAGACGTAATTTTCTATTATATTATTCTTGAATTGTTGAATATACAAATATCTAACTGACCTTTAAATTAATTGGTGATAATTTCATGAATGATAGACTTATTTGCTATGTGGAAAAACAAGAATTGAAGAAATTTATCAATGATATTCTGGTTTGTCGCTTATGAACTTGAAAGAATGCAATACTAAAAGGTAATGTTTTTTACTTACATTTGATTATCCTGTTATTTTTTCTTAAAAACTGTAAGTAATTTTGTCCTCTTTTATATGTTATTGAGGCCAGATGATGTATTTTATCAATGTCGACTAACTTTTATCTATAATTTCACACTTAGTTTCTTCAGTTTGTTGCAACTAACCAATATTATTATCGGGTTTCTTCATTTTAGTAAGCATTTCAATCACTACTTCTTTATCATCGTACATTGCCATCGGTTATATTGAAGTATTGATGCTAAAAATTACCGGACATATTACTATTTAGCATAATATTGATTCAAAATTATATATGCTACTATATATTATTGGACTCTAAGGGTAATTGAGTAATTTTCTAATTTGATGAAAAGAAAAAAAGAAGGGGGAGAAGTGGTCCCACCTGTCGGTGGGACAGAGGAGGAGATAAGGCCTTCGGCCGTCTCTCTCGCATGCGCCACGGGGGAGCTCAGCTTGACCTTTCATTGGGCGACTAAGTCACGTGGAGATGGCAACAGCGCTGGAGGCGCCATCGGCCCGAGCGCGTTGGCGCCAGCCGTTGGTATTAGCTTGTTGGTCGCTTCTTATTCTCACCTATAAAAGGCGGCCTCCATCTTCTCTTTTTTGAACTGAATGAAGTGAGTCCTCTTCTTCCTCCAATCTCCTATACCTCTCGGCTGTGTATCTATTTTGAGCTTTGAGGGCAACCGAGCAAGCTCTTCCCCAACACTGGCGGCTGTGTAGCCCGAATCGCCATTCTTTGTGTTTTCTCGTGCAGTTTCCTTGTGCCTTTTATTTTAGAACTAGCAGTGAGGGAATTTTTGGGGATTTACCTCTAGAAGGTTGATTCGGCTGGTTTTGTGCCGAGTGGTTGAAGGAGAATACGGGGCTTGTTCTTTGTGTTCACAGGTGCTCTTGGCCGGAGTGCTCGTCGGTCTTTTGCAGCATCTTCCCTGACTCTCGTCTTCAAGTTTTGGTGACCCGAAGCTTGGAGAATGGCATTGTATCTCCGTCTACCTCGTCTCCTTGCGCTGCATTATGAGGCATTTGGTTTTCTACCCTTTCTGGTTTCTTCCCAGTGATTTCCAGTATCACCGGCATTGTGAGTATACCGGCTATTTACTCTTTGCATGTTGCTTCAGATATTCATTCTGTGAGTGATTGCTATCTCTGATTGAAATTTGCAAAGAGATAATGTGGGTTTGCTCAATAGCTTGATGACGATGACGATGGTCATACACTGAAATTGCATTGTTTAAATTTGAGCTCTAAAGTATTGCTATTATTGTCATTTGATTCTCAGTCTTGCAATCTATCACTTTTGAAATGGTTATATATTTAGTTCTGTGATCTCTAGTACTTCATAACATATGCTTCATTTGTTAGCCAATTCGGCTTGCTGTCAAACTTGTTAAAACTGTGATTGTTTACACTAGGAGTATATCATGTTAGAAGTGTTGTCTTGTGATCACCTTGCTTTGTATGTCTGCCGGCCGAAAGTATAAACTATTGTTAGTATGATATTAAGGTTGACAGATCACTAAATTGTTATTTAGAGCTCAAAGTTTGAATCTCATTTGACATATTCAATTAGTGAAGAGTATAAACCATAGTAGCAGGAAGGCTAAGATTATATCTTGTGTAACCCTACATCTGATAGCAATATTCTATAATCTAAAAATCTGAGCTTTATGCTGATTTTAATAGCCCAAATGTTCTATGTCTTAAGCATATTACACTGTTTAAATGGCTTGATGGAGTTACATATTCATATGTTGATTTTGTCATTTAAATGGTGCTAGAATTATGATACTATGGGTCGCGTTGTATTGCTCCAGGTATTCCCTCGCGAGCTGCTCGTCCTTGCTTCCTCCTTTTCCTTGCTGCTGCAGCTACGCAGCTAGCGGACGAAGGGAAGCCGGACGTACACACGGCCGATCGAGCGCCGCGCCGACGCGACCGTGGCCTTGGTCGTCCCTCGCCGTACAGCCGCTGCCTCCTCCCTAGCGGCAACGAGGCGATTCGTCTCGTCTACCACGTCGATCCGCATGGTAGTTCCTGCTAGGTTAGGGTCTCGATCGGGGCTTGCGTTGCGGCCAATATCCTTGGAGACTGCAAACATACGGTGAAGAAACACGAGCACGGCTCGGGCCTGAAAATAGCAGCAATACATGATGCATCGGGCCGCACTGTTGGGCTGGGTTCTTGTGAGCTGGATGCCCAGGGATACAGTGTTCATCGCTGACTTTTGTCGGCCTTGCTCGTATTTTGGGCTAAAAGTAGTCTGTCAAACCGCCGCTGATACCGCAGGCCGTCGGAATCCCGACCCCGCGGCGGCTGCCTCGCCCACCCACGCCCCGCGCGCCGCTGGCGCGTTCCCCGTGATTCGCTGCCGCTCCGATCGTCCCACCACAGGCGGCGCCGCCCCTCTCCGCATTTGCTCTTGGTTGACTCCACTTTGTCCAGCGCATTGGCGCTGCTCCATACGTGGGCCGGCCTGGCGGGGGGCGGTCGGGCGGCAACCGGACGAGCATCGCGTCCAGCCGTCCACCACATTAGGCCTAGCGGAGGACATGACGCAGGCCACGATCCCAGGCTGGGCGCAGTGACGGAGGATGGGGTTGGCGCTTGGCAGAATAACAAATAGTATACCTCAGTCTGAGCACGGGAAGGACTGCTCAAGTCAGGTCTGTCCTTTTGGACTACGGTTTATAGTTTTTGATTATTTGTGAGATAGGACAGAAAGATAAGGACTAACATATGATTTTAGTTGATATAAATAGGGTCGTCTTGAAAAGAAACTTTATTTGGAAGTTAATTACTGTAGAAAAGCATTTTGCTATAAAAAATAACTTTTAGAAATCGAAAAGAAGAAAGCTTAAACTCATCCTAGTATCAGATATGGTGAGCTGAGTTGCAGGTCAAATAACTTAATTAACTCCTCTATGCCTTCTGTTGCAGGCGGGAAAATTAAATCAAAGCAGCACACCAGATTAAAGCCCTATTCATATTAGCCTTTGCTTCTGATTTCTACTTAAAAAAGTCAAAAGCCCATACAAACAATCAACTTCTCGAAGCGGTTTCTACACTCATCTCGCTACTATCTCGTTCCGAAAATAAGATAGAGGGTCACGAGTGCATTACACACCTTACTCTTCTTGCTCACATCACACGCACGTATCTCTCTTTTTTTTCCACCGCTCACCCCTCCTTCTACAAGGTACTTGTTTCAGCTAGTACTATTTATTTTCAGCCAAAAATTATAAGACATAGCTAAAAATCATCAGCAAAAACCAATACGAATGCTCCCTAACAATAGAAGCAAGACCTTTGTAAATTACGCACATCGGTTGGATCCTGTGACATATTAACATAGTGGCGGAGCTAGGAATTTTTTAAAGCCTGTGCAAATCACACTATGGCGAGCATTTGCATAAGATAATATTATCTCTAACTCCATCGATTATAGAAAAATTCAACTGCGCTTTCACCGACGAGCCTGGATGGCTACCTTGGATCGTCGGGCGGTGGCTCCGCCAATGGATTAACAACTGACTTGTCCTGGTCAGTGCTATTCTTGCTTCAGATGTTCACCTAGATTATTTTACAGGTGGCGTCATACATTATCGGTGCCACTGGATTAACAATTGTCTTGTTCTGGTTAGTGCTATTCTTGCTTCAGATGTTCACCTAGAATATTTTACAGGTGGTGTCATACATTATCGGTGTCTCCGTGCTGTCCATTCTTATGACATTGAAAATTGTACTAGTGCCTAGTGGAACATTTTAAAGCTGCAATGTTGAAAGAAAGAACATAGTTGAGCTGTCAATTCTCATTTACCTGTAGGATCTGATAGATCATAAACGGATCATCCTTACACTGTCGAAAGGCAGTGTGCACTTTAAGAAGAAGATTTAGAAAATGGAAAATGCGAGTAAGGTGCCAATACAAGAAACATAATATTTAATATTTAACTAAAAACATTATAAATACCAAATGAGAATATTCTACATGTTGGTTGGTGGCTCGGTGCACATGTAAAGTGTGAATATTTTTCCGTCTCGTGTCTAACAGACAAAGATAAGGATTAAGAAACAGTTAACCAATCTTTAGAGCTAATGTGCGATCTATGTCTTACTTTATTTGGACCACCTGTCGAAATTAGGATGGTTCATCTCAGAATCTTTACTTATCAAGGCTGCTCTTTCAAAGGCTGCACCTAGCCGGCTTGGGTTCGAGTCCTCATCTTGCTTAATGAACAGCTGGGGGGACGTCTTCCCCCGCAGTCTCGTTCAAGGCTGTTCTTTGATGCAATGTTCAATATATCAGATTTGTCAAGGCTGTGTATCTGATGGTCGTTGATCTTAGGAAGCAGAGCTGCTTAGCACCATATGCTTGCTGCTCGTGCTGTGAGGGGTTGTTCTTAGTTGCAATGATGTGTACACTCTTCAAGTTTTGATTCTATCCATTTGCAATATGCCAACATGCTGTCGTTCGGTGAATAGTTCTTATTTTTTCTTTTAAGTTAGTGAATAATTATCTTTCACTAAGTTCAGAGTTATGTATTATTTGCCACAATGTGAGTATCTATTTGTCCTGTGGATTGCTAGTGCTTCTGATATCTCAAAGTAAACTCTGGGCAGATTTTATTCCATTCTGCTACAATGTGTATCTTAATATCTTTTGATGAACTATCTTTTCAAAAGATATATCTTGCGATGAACTGTGCGTGATAGCAATTCGTCTAACAGAGAACCTGAGAAGTTGCCATATATTTTTGCCGATGCTGCAGCTACAGACAGCCCTTATTTTTCTGTGAGTTCATGTGCAACCTCTGTGTTCAGATTTTGTTTGTTTGTTAGGATATCTGCATTATAAGACTCGTACTACAGTCTAAACAGCTGCAGAAAAGTAGCAACCTGGTAGTCTTTTGAGGTACCAGTTTGCTGCACACATATGTGGTGATTGGTGAAGTACCAATGCATGCTAGTATGGCTCCTAGGAATGGACCGATGGACTTGGGCTCTATAACTGGGGGCATTGTTCATTGAATCATATCCCTTATTCTGAATTTCTGACGGCCTCAATTATATGCACATCTTTACATTTTACCACATCTTTTTAGAAATCATATTCTTCTGGTTATGACTAGTCTCAACTAGTACTCTCAGAGTTGAGCTTATAGCATCTGAATCCACTCCCAGTACATTATCTATTTGATTGAGAGGTTGCTTTCTTGAGTAGAACACTGGGGGTGCAATAATGCAATCAGCAGCAAACTGATAAAAGTTTGCACAAGTAGTTATATGATTGAACAAACTAAGGATGCGGATCTTGGCATGCTGAATTTACAAGGCGCTCCTGTTGCTTTCACCTATTCCAATGCATTGTTCTTGCAAAGGGAATGTAGCTTTTAGCTCACGAACTAAAATATACACTGGCAACATATGAGCATACAACACGGGGGATACAGATGTTTGGGAAGGACATAACAAAAGGAGCTGAAGATTCTTTCGTAATCCACCCCGTCTCAACTTCTTTTCCCGCCGTTCGGAATGCAGGGGTGGTCCAATGACGAAGACCTTTCCTTTGTCCCCAATTCCAAGGCTGGAAGCATTACAGCGAATATTTCCATCTGCACCATAATTTTTTTTCTTTTTTGTCCTATGCTTTGTCTCTAACTTAGTGTCTTACTTATCTGCAGATGGATCTTATGATGATAAACCATCTGGCATGGACGCATACTAGTCTTTCAATAGCTGAACAAGCTAGGGGATACAAACACACCCCCGCAGCGCCTCCTGAGCCACTCTCAGGCGACTTAGGGGGGCGACTCCAAATCCCCCAAAAAACCACTCTCGCCACTGTGTCTCCTCCCTCGCAGCCACCGCCGGCAAGCGGCAGCGACGGCGGGGCCTCTCGCAGAGCGCCGCACCCGCACTGCCTTCGCCTTCCCCTCCCTTTCCTTCGGTTCCACCCTACCACCCTTGCCTTCCCCGCCATTGGGCTTCAGCGCTGGGTTTGGGCCGCCTCCGTCACCAGCTCCAGCTCGGTGGGTCGGCGAGCTTGGTGAGGCGGACGAGCGAGCTGAGATAGTGCTCCAGCTCCTTGGAGGCCGGGTCCATGGGGGTGCTAGATCTAGATGGGATCGGTGAAGCCCGGTTGCCGGATCTATGATAGGGAGAGCCAAAAGAAGCTAGATCTGGTCGTCTCCGGGCCGAATCCGACCTTGACGGGGGCCTCCATCCGCCGTCACTGCTCCCTGCAAGCACACAATCCCTTCTTCTTCCTGGTGGATCTTGCTGGGAGGGCCGATCGGAGGGGTGTAGCCCGGTGGCTGATGGCAGTTGGTGCTAAGGCAGAGGGAGATGAAGGCGGCCGGATCTGACTGTTCCGGGCTGGACCGCGATCGCCCCCCTCCTACCTCTGCACGTCGTCTATCCCCATGCAACCGCCGCCGTCGCCCCCTGCGAGCGCGCAAACTTCTTCGCGCGCGGGTGACCACGACGCACGGCTTGGGAGGGTACAAGCAAGACGGCAGTGACCGACGGGTGACGTGTTTGTCCTCTGTGGTGGGGTGCTGTGCTCTAGGTGAAAACCTTAGATCTGGCTCCTTTAGTAGGATCTGATAATGTTGACGTTCTTGGGCGTCCTTTTCCCTCCTTGAAGGCGTCGTCGTGGAGCTGCACCTCACTCACCTCAGGGTCTCATAGCTTTGTCCAGGGTGAAAACCTTAGGTTCAGTTCTTGCCGGATCAGATGACGGTGACGCCTTCGGTGTCTCTCCCTCCTTGGAGGTGTTATCTTGGACCACCTAACTCTATCCTCTTCATCTTTCCATCTATGCGTCGTTTATTAGCGCCGTCTAGGGCTTGTCCATCAGTTGTCGTTCTCTTATTGTTGGGGTTTGTAGCCGCAGTCTCTTGTCTTGTTGAGCTAGCAGAGTCGTGTTTTGTGTAACATGTCCTATCTTCGGCCTTCAGGCCACCGTTGTACTGCTCTTCTTTTTAATGAATGAAACACATATCTCCTACATTTTCGAGAAAAATAGTGAATTTGAGTACCAGAGCAGCTGCAAGCATATATTGTTTCTTGTATTCTAAATTTCATGTATGCCAAATGGTTACCTCTTGCAGATGTTTATTGTACATAAGTACTGCCGTTTTAGTTCACCGATATTCTGCTTGCTACTAATCACTGGTAGTAAAATCAACATCTGGTTCACTTGTAAGCTGTAAGCAAATTGTGTGGAAAACAAATCATCAAAACCCTACCAATAGTTCCTTGACAAGTTTGTGGTAGAATGCCAGCTTGAAGCGCATGCATTGTTTCCATCATGGAATGGATCAATGACATATGTACCTTTTGAGAGCAACTCTTATGATATGATATGCATTCCCCAGAGTGGCTTCAGATAGCTTCCATGTTTGGCAACTAGCGCTGTCAGAGAAAGCAATGGACATGGACAGTGTGTAAGGGTGAAAAGAAATGGCTGAATTCGTCAACAGCTTGTAAAGCTGTGAAGAAAAGTTAACCTATGTGTTTAGTCACAGCGATGCTACTTCTGTGACAACAGGGCAATTTGCACCCAACACAAAGGCCAGTAAGCCATATGCACATGGTCTGGCTGCTTAGTCTGTTCATGGTTAGGTGTTTGTGACAAAAAAAAAGGAAGTGGTTTGGCTAGACTGATAATGAAAGAAACCTAATTCTTAAACAACTCTAAACAGTATAATTAAATTAAAATAAACAGTAAATCAAAATAAATTAAGTTAATTATAATCACAAGATTTCAATTTAGACTTTTAAAAGATCAAACTAACAAGAATTTATTCACAACATGTGATTATTTATAAGAACTTAATATGCATCAAGACCTAAATAAATTACCTTGCAATTATTACATTAATTGAGAAGGAAGTAAAATAAAATTGCATTGCCTGCCTCGTTTTATTGCATCCTCCGTGTATTGCTCGACAGGTAGTAGCCCTCCAAAGCCAAACCCGCACCCAACCATTTCTTTTGCAATCAAAGAGCAAAGAATAAAAGCAATCCAAGGAATAATAAAAGAAAAAAGTGTTTTCCCATCAGAACCCTTTGGTTTTAGAATGCCAAATCAGATAGTGCTCATTGAGGTACCCAGACTATCCCGGGTCAGCCAGCGCCTCTCACTTAAGTGAGCCTCATCATTTAGCAGCAAAAGAACACAACACCCATATTTTTACCGACTTACCTTCCATCGTAGAAAATTCAAAGCATAGTGCTGAGTTCACCCTATGGAACAATGGTCCATAAGTAAACAACAACCCGAGAGAGCCAAGGGGATAAGGCAAGGGCAGCCTCAACAATGCACAAGCTAATAGAGAGACACTAGCCTTCTCCCTCAAAAGCCAGCCCCAGCATCCTTCCCCTCACTTCATTGCACAACTTGAGAGAGAACCAAACATCGCCACCCCATCCCCATTCTCAGTTCATCACTCTGCCCAAGCTGAAGCCAGCATTCCCAAAAAGACCATCGAGAGCCAGCATTCCCACAAAGACAACTGAAGCCAACATTCCCATAGAGACAATCGAAAGCCATCATTCCCACAAGGCCAACACATCCACAATCCAGCCATAACACATGATAGAGAGGTAGCAGAGGGAGTAAGGAGGAGGAAAGCCCAAAAAAAGGAGTTAGGGAAGACGAGGACGGCAGCATTGGCGGCTCAGAACCATCGACAACTGCCAAGACCACGTCAAGCCGACAAGAAACAGAAGGGGGACCAAGTAGCTGACCGAGAGCATGTGGAGAGCTTCACTGGTACCATCACCATCGTCATCATCTTCCCATTTTTAGCCTGACCAAGCCAAGTAGGTCATTCCCCACATTCATTTTAATCCAACATAGCACAACATAGCATGAGCCCCACCAACCGAGAAATGGCATTAGGTGAACATCGGCTGGAGGAGGCTGCGATGGTGAACGTCGTCGACCCATGGTAGTGAATAGCAGGAGGCCGCCGTGTGCCCTTGGCAAGCCAAAAAGCTCCCGTGCACAAGTCAGCTTCCAAGTCCTGCCATGGTGGCACGACCAGGGTTTTGATTATCGGTTTGAAAATTTTACCGGAGGGGGCTGGCAAGACCGATTTTCCCGATTTTCGGGTTTTTTCGGCGCAATTCGGACCGAAAAATTCAAATGAAATTTAAAATTCAAAAAAATACCGGCCGATTTTCGCCGATAATCGGCCGAAATTTGAAGAAAAAATCGGGCAGCAACCGCCGATAATCGGGCAAAAAACGATTAACAGGGACAGATCACACAACAGATTACAGGATCAGAGTTATGGCCCTTGGCCCTTGTCAGTTGTCACCAGCAAGCAAAAAATCCAATTAATAGGGACAGATCACACAACAGATATTACAGGATCCGATTAACAGGGACAGATCCACAATAGATATTAACAGGGACAGATCCACAATAGTCATTCCATTTTTCAAGGCATATATTGCTATGATCATCTCAGTTGCATTTCCAAACGTATCATTCAGAACGCCTCCAAGGCTCCAACTGCAATTGTGAGAAAAAGAAACTATTATTTGTTGCTTGAAAGACTTCATTTTCTAATAGGTTACAAACCATATAGATAAAAGTGCATACCTGTTGGTTTGTAAATAATCCGAAACATAAATCTACCATCTAACTGAACTGAACAAACAAAGGTTTGTAAGTAATGAAACTTTGTAGCATAACCAAAACTAATGAACGATCCCAGAAGACATCTTTGTTACAAGCTCATCAATGTTTCAAATACTACAATTCCAAGTAAGAAAGGGCATGCAGTCAGCTCACAACTGGTTGGAAAGCTTTATGTACTGTTAAGATCCTTTTTGTATGCAGTCAGCTTGTTAACACTTGTTTTATTAAGGATATGTGCAAATTAAATCAATAATGTAAGATCCTTTTTTATTCAAACTTGTAGCAAGTAATGTAAGATCAGTACTACAAAGATCAAACTTGCAGCTTGGCAACTTTTGTAAGTAGTGAAAATAGATAATCACATGGACAATCAATATTTTATTCAAAGAACTTAATAATGGGTTGAAACTCACCACCTGTGACTAGTTGTTGGGTTGCTGCTCTAGTAAAGGGTGGAAATATCCTTGGTCTTCTTTGTTCCTGCCCTACCTCGCCTAGGATCATCAAGAGATTTCTTCATGATCTCACCTTCTTTCTCTAAAAAAGTGAATGGTAAGTTACTTTTCGTAAAATTAATTGAAAGGGTACATAAAAAACACTCACCTATAGATACATTCGATTCGTTATCATGACCATCATCACTTGGGGGACTTACGCTATCTGTGTCCTCACATAATGGGCTTCCAGAAGTAGCCGTTGTATCCTTTTCACTTCTCACATCGTCCTCATAAACATCTGTTCTCTTCCTTCCTCTCTTGGTCGTACGCTTTGACGTTTCCGCTTCAGGGCGTTTCCGCTTTGATGCCCACCAAACATTGATGGGCTCGTCAAGGAGTCCCTCATCGATGGGCGTTTCCTCTACTGGTACTTCTTCACGCTGGGATTCCCTCATCGATCTTGACAACCAGTCCATAATGGGGTTGTCTTGATCATATAGTGCAGCATATAACTGAAATACTAGTAGCATCAATATCACATTAACTGAAATCACATTACCATGATTCAAAGAATTAAACAAGGACAAACCCAAACCCCTGACATTGTCAATATATGTCAATATATCAGTATCATCTCAGTTGCTGAACTACTCGGTTAATTTGCAATTCCCTGCTCATGTCAATTGTCGTAAGTGCTCAAGACCTAATGCATCGACTAAAGCCAATGATTCCAGCATCCAAATCAAGGTTTACAATTTAATCCATAGTCCATACCTCCCGTAGCTCCGGATGCCGATGCTCTTGAACTACCGTGATGACCCGGAGCGCTGGAACCGCCGCCGTCTTGGCCCCTCCCCCGGCCGACCGAGCTGCCATCTTGGGCCCTCCCCTGGCCGACCGAGCTGCCGTCTTGGGCTCTCCCCCCGCCAACCAAGCTCTCGTCTGGTCTCCCTCTCCCACTGCCTTCTTGGCCCCCACTGCCAACTCTTCGGCCGCCTTCCTCCATGCGCCAACCAGTGATATCGCCGGCCGACCGTCACAGATCTATGCAGAGGGAGACGAAGAAGACGGAGGCGTACAGCTAACCGGAGGGGAGTGCGTGATGTAGATCGAGCCACGGAGGCGGCGGAGAAATCTTGGGAGTGCGCGCGCCGAGCGCAAATAGGGACTGGGGAGCGCCGCCGCCGCCGAGCGCAACTGGGGGCTGGGGAGTGGGGAGCGCCGCCGCCGCAGTGGGTGAGAGATGAGACTGAGGCGCACGACTCGTGGCTCGCGAGCGACCGGAAGCTAGGGCAGGGGTATGAGGCAGCCGGATGGGCCAGCTTGGACCACGCCGTTTTTCAAAATGGGCCGAATCATTTGGGCCCGATTTGTAATTTAACCGGCCTCCTCCGGTAACCCCGAAAATCGGCGAAAATCGAAGAAAATCGGCCGGTAAAAAAACCCTGGGCACGACCATTAACTATCTTCACCACCGCATGAACCATATGTAGGGTAAATCAAAATAAAATCAAGTCTAAAAATGGAGGAAAACTGAGTAGATCGAGGGGTAGAGAAAGAAAAGGGGGGGAACCGTTGTTCAGCAAGGCTGTGTCGAATCCCACCTCACCGACTCTAGATCCAGTCAGAGGAGGAGAGGGAGAAGCACAAGAAGCCAAAGAAGGAAGGCCATGGCACCCTACCGAGGATGCCGGCCAATCCCAAGCACCGCGCCTAAAATCTGGACCATAGGAGCTAACGGGCCATGGCAGTGAGGGGGCAGCATGGTAAACACGATAGGGGAGGCCACTGGCGGTGCGTAGAGGCCTGATTTGAGTAGATCGGTTGGGATCTGGACCGAGGAAGGGAGATAACTGAGAGGAGATGAGAGAGCTCGTGAGTGCGTTGCGCTGTGCAGCTATGAGTGACACGTTGTGAGTGCACCGTGTTGTGCAGATACGACTGTGCATGTGCTGTGAAGAGCCATGCATGTGATTGTTGTGCCGTGTGTGTTGTGTGTGTGTGTGCGTGGGTGGGCACATGGCATTGTGTGAGAGAGTGTGTTTGGTGTTTGGAGGGGGAAGTCAGGATCAGGTGTAAGGGAGATTTTGTGTTTAGGTTTTAGGATCCAGTGTACGAGCAGAATCCATTGGTGAGCCAACAAAAACACGCATCAATTAGAAGACCGCTTAAGTCAGGTTAGCAGAGCGGAAAAAATTAATATTGGAGAAAACACTAACTTTACCGGCTACTAAAAATTTAAATAAATAAAATCTGTTAGAAATCCTTTGAATAAGGAGAAACTAACTATATAAAATTATAAATTAGCCAAGTGAATAAGTATTTCTAAACCGTATGACTGCTTATTAAATTTAGAAGACGAACCGGCATAGACAAAGGCAGTGGATCCAGTTGTGTTTGACGCCAAGATTTCCTATGATTACGAAGACAAGTTTGTTCTTGATCATTCACATAGTTATATTAAATGATAAAACCTACATTCTTGTACCATTTAATTTATATGTGCTCAAAACTGTATTTCAAAACCAAATCGGATAAAAAAAGATGAAAGAAAGAGATGTGAGAAAAGAGCAGTCCAACTGAGAGGAGCAGCTGGACTGAAAGCATAACTATTAGGATAGTGAAGGGGGCCTTGGTCAGGAAAGAGAGGGAATGTGTGACCCTTTACATATGGCTATACCATAAGGACTAACAAACTCTTACTAGGAAAATGGGCCGTACTTAAGTGTCATCCATATTCCTGTTTTTAATGGGTAGAAAATATTGCCCTATTACGTTACTATTTTCTCCACAATAGATAAGTAGTATAATGAGTGGAGGAACCCAGGACCGGTAGCGTAAGTCTGAAAATGGGAGATCCGAGGTGCATATATTAGCAAAGGTGGAGTGTTGGGTGAAGAAATAATCGGTCCAACCAACATCTATTTGAGGTCAATGGGTGCCGAGTGAGGGTGAGAAATCACCTCAGGTCGCTGACGTAACATGGGAAAACATCTCGTACTCTGAATTTGTTACTGTATCTAAGGAAATGTAGGATACCTAGTTTCAAGAGAGCTCAGAATAGTTATAGGCACAGTAGCACAAGCCTACGCAGTGTTATATAAAATCATGAATTCATATCTATCTTCTGGATTAGAGGCTGCGGAGACCACTAGGGAGTCTTTCTTCTCACCGGGTGACTAATAGTCATTTCATTAATTATAATTTGCAAACTTAATTTGATAAAGTAGTTTCCAAAAAAGAGATAAATCTAAAACTTGTGATAAAAAATTATATGATAAGGCTTACCGGAGATAGGGTATAAATTTCCGTATCTCCTTTGTATTTAAATAAATTATAATTAAGACCATAGCCCTATATGGCTCATAACTATATCAGTGCACATTTTCTATTTATTACTCTGGTGCGTAACTCTGATAAGCCTTACTATTTATTGGAGCTATATTCTACCAAGCAAACAAATTGTAATCTGTTACTTAAATGTTATTACCCTCGGAGTAATGACACGGGACACCACATATAACAAATCAAGAAGTGGATAACTTCATACGCCCTAACAGTAGGAAATTCCACATGATGTTGCTGCTCCATTATGGATGAGCCACCAGCATTCTATAGTTGTTCACTTGCTCTCTGCATTCACAATGGTTAACAACTCACCAAGTCACCATTGTGATGTGAGCATTAGGTTTTGCATTGTGCATTTGCAGTGCGGTAATTAGAAAGTTCACAACGGCTAACAATTCACGAAGTCACCGTCACGGTGAAACACACTTTTGGAACTTTTCTTAATCTTTACTACTTAAAAAGAAGAAGTTGGTGGTTGATAGTCCTCTCCCATATCTCTTCTCAGTCATTTGATCTAACAATAAAATCTTGACCGCCCATCTCCTCTCCCCCCTCTCTCTCTCTCGCGCGATCTAACTGCTCCTCTCCCTCCACTTCCGCTTTCAACGCCTCCTCCCCTCTCTCATCCGCCGCCGCCTCCTCCTCCTCCCCCACTTCTCCTCCCCGCGCGCCGCCTCCTCCCCTCCCTCCCACTCCGCACCGCCGCACCGCCTCCTCCCCACCCCGCTCCGCCGCCTCCTCCCCTCCCTCCTACCCCGCGCCGCACCACCTCCTCCTCCCCACCCCGCTCTGCCGCCGCCTCCCCTCCCTCCCAGCCTGCGCCGCTCATTGCGGTGCGCCCGATCTCGGACTCCACGGCCGCGCTCACCATAGAGACCTCCGTGCCCTTCACCTCCCACATCGTCGACCCGCCCTCCCGCGACGTCACCACCATGTCCGCCGAGCTCCTCACTTCCGCGACATGTCTGTGATGTGCCGCATGGAGATCGTCGCCGATTTGCTCTACAAGGCCAAGCTCATCCGCGGGTTCTGCCACCTCTACGACAGCCAGGAGGCCGTTGCCATTGGCATGGAGGCCGCCATCACCCGCTCCAACTCCATCATCAGCTGGTCCTGCTTGCGGTGTTAGATACACAGAAGTAGTTAATATGTTTAGCTTGTTGATTCTTGCTAGGTGCAAAACAAGAAGATGGGAAGTACAAGCACACGGTGGATCTCCCAAAGACGACTTTTGGCTTGAGAGTGAATTCTGTTATGCGGGAGCCAGAGCTCCAGAAGTTGTGGGAGGAGAACCTAGTGCTGAAGAGGGTATCTGAAAGGAACACTAGGGTGAGTTGATTTGTTCAAGTAAAGCTAAGGATGGAAAATAAATGATTTATCTGATTAGTTAGTTTCTTGGCTGTTTGATTAGGCTACATTTATCCTTCATGATGGTCCACCTTATATGCTAATGGTGATCTTCATATGGGCCACACACTGAATAAAATCCTGAAAGATATTATAAATCGCTACAAGGTATCAGCTATCCTTGAATTTCATCTGACTGTAGGTCAATGTTTCTTTGCAAACAATTGATGTGTTTTTATTGGAAACTGTTGAGGTAGTTTAAATTATTGTTTTGTTTGATTCAGTGCAATTCCTAGGGTATTGTCTATCTTTGATGAAGAGGTCAATGTTCAATGTTTCTCCGCAAATGAGTGATGCAATTTAATGTATTGTACTGTCCAATTCAGTACAATTTCTGGCATTCTCTATCTTCGAATGTTAAGCACGTATGGTTAGCTTGTTGTCGAGAGTTTGGCGAATGGCTGAGCACTGCTTATGCAGTCATGCTAGATATGCTTTTTTGGGTATGTCAGACCAAAATGTAGTTGATTGTGTATTAGGTGTGAGATGATTAACATCAAATTTTTATAAGTATAACGTTGCCCTGACAATTCTCTTCTATTGAAAGGTTTTGAACTCATTTTGTTTAATAACCAATGATGTACATATTGATTTGGTCACATTTTCTATTTTCTGGCGGGGCAACCTAAATACTAATATATATTTTGATGATTGGAAACATGGATCAAATGTCACCATGCTTTGCCATTCATTCAGTGTCTTGATTCTCTCTTTTGAGCGCAGCTTCTTCAGAATCACAAAGTGTCTTTTATTCCTGGGTGGGATTGTTATGGCCTTCCAATAGAATTAAAAGGCAAGTTCATCCTTAATATGACCTATGGAAATGCTCACATCTTTATAATTTCAATCTAGGTATGGTCATACATTTGATGGGTGAGTTTGCTTGCAAACCTGTCTGCACTGTTAGACTAACCAAGTAACTATTGACTATTTCTTTGCATTCAAGTCAATGGATAAGGAAACATTGAATACTCTGACACCTATAAAATTAAGGCAAAAGGCTGCAAAATTTGCTAAAGCTACAGTTAATACACAGATGAATTCTTTCAAGGTAATCTGTTACCTGCTCCTACTATTTATGGGAACAATAGCATAGCATTACATTGCATCTTATTTATCTATTTGATAGTATGCATCACTATTATTTGGTTTTCCGTTGCAACGCACGGGCACCTTACTAGTAAACCTAAAACATGTAGAATTTTTTGAAATTACAATGGCATGCTTGCGCTGCGTGAGGTACTGAATAAATTAGAATTTATCTAGTGATATTTGCTCTAAACCTAGCAATTGTTTCTATAGGGTGCACACACTCACGCACTAACGCACACCACATATACAGGTGTGTGCGTCCTACTAAAATACACATTAGATCTAAAGCGAAGATCGCTGGATAAATACTAGATTTATCTAATACCTCACAGAGCGTGGGCATACGTTTTCTCGCTGAATACACACGTGTGTGTGAGGTGAGACACACCAAGCTGATCCGAAGGATGAACCCCGACGGGCAGGTTGCTTAACGGCAACCTCGGCACTGAGCCAACGCTCGGTTCTCAAAACATGTAAAATTGCACTAACCATTAACCAACATTACATTCGAAAAAGAGTAGGTTAATTTACAAAATATGCGGTGCATTCGCTGCATCTGCAAAATACTAACTTCTTTTCTTATTAGATTCATCTCTACAAGCCAAAAACGAGCCACCCCCTAAAAGGTGATGGACTGCGGTTTGCACGACCGAAATGGCTGGATCTCTCATTTCAGCAATCTGCTACTCTCCCGAGGCAGCTCCAATCTAGAAAGAACATATAAGTGCATTGGTATGATCTAAACTCATCCGGAATTAAATTCTGTGAATTTATCTAAAAAACGACACAACTTGATGTGCCATTATACTTACCAGGTCATGGGGAAGCTCTGACCTCCTTACAACCCTCAGCCTCTTAGCAGTCGAAACAAATACACTGCACGCGTTAAAAGCATTTAATTAGTTAGACAGTACACATGACATGCTGTCTTGCATTGACCTTCTAAAGCACCTTTAAAATTTGACAGTAATTTAAAATTTTAAAGTAGGCACAAGAAGCAAAGAAATTTTTACTGTAATTGAAAAGAGATAAAACAAATCGTGTGTGACAGCGCGGTTCTTATGCCTAGCTTACACAAAACTTTACTATGTGTGAATACTGAAATAGTGCTAATATTCACATACAGTAGGAGGAAAAAAACAGTCAAAGCTTACTTCCATGGTATGTCCCCGACTAGCATCCAGTCTCCGTCGTTGTCTTCGTACACTAAAGTGTATTCACCAGTTCCATCCAACAACCCTGAAAATATTTTCTCTTCTGCTCCTTGCTCTCCACTTTCAGCACAGGATGGATCCTTTTGAGCTGCATAACAGCAAAATACACATGCTTTAGAAAAAAACTCTCTCTCTTTGGTGCTACTAGAGTAGGGTTTAAAAAAACGGTTGTAAATTTTAACCGGGAGGGGCCGGTAGGGCCAATATGACTAAAAATTGGGAAATTTTGGAGAATTTTAGACCGAAATTTTCAAAACAAAATTTGAATTTTAGAAATATTGGTCGATTTTTGGCCAAAAATTTTGAAACAAATTTTAGCAAAAAATTCTTCTAAATTTAACAAAATTCATACAAAACAAATTTTTCGAAGCCGATCTGAAATTTTACAGGGGTCACCGGTAAAACCAGTTTTCAGCCGGTAATCGGCCGCTAAAAATTTCCCTTTACCAGAGACACAGGTCCTTAAAATGACTTGAAGGTTCTGTTTTCTAATTCTGTGGGCTGGTTAGTATAATTTGCACCTTCAAGAAAGCCACGGAACAACTCTTCAACAGCAGAAGACAGCTTCTGGTAGCTGTTGTGCGCTGCAAGGTCTACTTTCCTTCCAATAGGGATCCCATCCATGTTGATTTTGACAAGCGGTCTCTTCTTGCACGTTAGCTTTGCTTTGTCATCAGCTTCGTCATTTTGTCGTTCAGTAGATTGCTTAGATGAACTGCCATTTGTGAGGTTTCTCCTGAAGGATCGGATTGGAGGCCAACCCACTACTGGAAGAACAGCACCTCTACATCAAATTAGAGCAGTGGTGAGTTTTTCTCTTTTTTTTTTTTTTGGGAAAGGTCAGTTGAATTTGTATATACCCACTTAATTCAAAGAACAAACTGTTCCACTGCTGGAAAGCATATCCACACTTAACCAAGAAACAGTAAAAAAACCAAAAAAGAGTACTAGTCACAGAAAGTAACTACATGGTTGATTAAAAGACAACCTTCTTTTAGCAAAGCAATGGTTTTTAATTGACTAAGTAAAGATTACTTCTTTGAACTGCATGATTGACAACTGCTCTCTCATTCTGACTAAATAGCAAGAGATAATGCCCCCAAAATTTGCTTATCACATTTGATTCAGAAAACCAGGACCAAGAAGTGGAAAATCGAAGACCTTAGAAAAGCTGAATTCATGGGGACTTTGGATTTAGGAAGCATAGGATGAGGGAACGGGAAAGGCAGTAAGTCGATCGTTACCTCCCCTGGTGGTTGCTGTTGCTGTGCACAGGTGCAGCAGCGGAGCCATGTGATGGTGGTGGGGGACAGCATCCTTTCTTCCTCTCACCTGCCATATTTTCACCTCCTAATGTCAACTCATTCCCACATCCTTCACTGTCCTGGTGACTCTGGTTATAACCTTAAGTAACAGAAGAGAAGACATAAAAAAATCAACGGCTCAATTGAACTGAAAGGCTGCATGTTTTCCCTTGCCCTACCTTCTGGTTTAGCCCCAAGAGTGGCCAAGAATCCTCTCTTTGCCCCAGTGGTAGCCGTGTTGGTTGTGAGCTTTGAATGTGTAGGGAAGCAACCAAGGGAAAGTGCTAAGCAGCTCTCTTGTTGTTGCAGTTGTATCTTCTTCTCTCTTGGACCAGCTTCTCTCTCTTCTTCTTGGACACCAGGAAGGCCAAGCTTAAGCTCTAGCTTCTTGTCCTCCTCATCAAAGCTTGTGTTTTTTAATCTTCCTCCATCTCCTGCTTCTCTCACCTTCCATTCCCTCTCATATGGGATTAGGTTCAGCAGTTGGGGAGGGAGCCCTTTTTCTTTGGAGTCTTCTTCCATTGGACTTGATCTACCAGAGGAACGAGAAAGAAAGCTTTGCATAAAAATATTTGGATAGTGGTGAGCAATAACTCAAGAGCCAATTGTAAAGGCTTCAACACTCAAACTCTACTGCCTATTATTATACAGGAGAGTTGAGAAGCAATGAGAGAAATGCAATTATGCACATAATTCAAAAACTCATCCTTGGCACTTTCTATACTAAGAGATGGTTAGAGTGCCAGTTTTTCCTATCTAGAGTCCTTCAACAGGCTGGGTTGTAGAAAGAAAGAATAAAACACTTATAGAGATGGTTAGGATCATGCTAGATGAGCATAGCACGCATAGAAGGTTTTGGACTAAGACGATTTCTACTACTTGATATGTGTCCAATAAGGGTTTTTTTTAAGATCGTCCATATATAAGACTTCTTTTGAGTTTAGATTTAGTCACAAATCCAGCGCCTCTCATTTCAAGATTTTTGATTGCAAATATTTCATTCTTAAATATGGTAATTTGGATAAATTTGAATATAGATGTTATGGCGGTATTTTGCTTAGTTATCCTGCTCATTCTCGCAGCTATCGTGTATTTAATTTAGATACTAACAAAAGTATTGAGACTTGTAAAATCGCTTTTAATGAGACTAGTTTTGGTACTAAATCCAAAAGTGCAGGTACACAAGTACATGATGATCAAAATAGCATCTTCATCAACGATAACTCTGATCTAGAGGATGAGGAGCCAATTCCTTTTCTAGTTATTCTTGAGTTGGTTGGATAGTATGCTTCTACTACTCTAGCTTTAGTAGAGCAGCCTTCTCCCACCTTCACCGATGCTTAGAGTGGCTCTACTCCTATCTCTACAGCCTATGAGGTAGAGTCCACGTTTGTACCATAATCACCTCTTCATATTCAACGACAACATCCTCCAGAGCAAATGATTGGGGATCCACAACCTATTTTTTTCATTTTTTTGAACCCTGAGATATCACCCATACTCAAAACTTGACATGCTCAAAATCCATTTAATTTTAGATTATTGCTTTTTTGGCTTTAACTTTGCTATATATGGTTTGTTATGATCTAAAATAGCTACTTCACATAATATGGCATGATATAATATTTGTAGAGCCACTTTAGATAATTTTCATGACTCTTAATACTAAAAATAAATAAAGTACAACCACTTCATTTTATTTATGGTAGTTTGCCCAAAACATCAAAAACTACATTGAAGCAAAATCGCAGTATTTGGAAAAGTGGTTTAGGTCAAAAAGAAACTAAGAAGATCAAGTTGGATCAAAGCTAAAGACTTACCAGATTAAGCCTTATGCACTTTGAAAAGCGTGTGTAAATATAATGTGTAAGTTAAAACCCATGTGTGGGGGTTATCCGATTTCCCCTATTGTACTGAGTGGGTAGTATCCATTAGGAGTTAGATGTTGTTGGATAATCCATCTATTTAGCTGGTTAGGATAGAGACTTATAGTTAACCATCAAACCATATTTTCTTGAAACTAAGAGTTTATGAGTTCTAAGGTTAGGGTTTAAAAAAAAAGTTGAGTGGTGTGGTATACTCTCTTGTCCTCCAGATGGAGTGGCTGCAAAACCTTCATCTTCATATAGCAATATATCGATATTTGTTCATCTCCATGATTCTCTCTTGTGTTGATTGATTTGCTCTTATTTTGATTTGTTTTTTCTTTCTATCTTCCTTCTTCTTGATTTTGATGTGCCAAGAACGTTTAAGAGATGAAGATATTCTCTGAAAATTAATCTCCATCCATCTAGACACTTTAATAGCAGATTCATGAAAAAACTTGGTTTTACTTGATTTTGATTTCACCAAGTGATTTCGTGATCTGAGAATTTTTGCTTTAATTTCTTCAGTATTCTTACTTGTTGTGACATGTGAAAATACATCTAGAGCCATCTTGTCCATTCTCTGCCCACAAGTAAGTCATATTCATCGTTATTGTATTTTTTGCCCAATTTTAGTGTAATTTTGCTTCAAGCTGAAAATGGTTTGAATTTTGTCATAGATTTCTTCGGTCCACAGATGGAATAGATTCTAATACCTTAAGCAAAATAGATGCAAAGTGTAATAGCATTTGGACTTGTAATTTAGAAGTTGTATCGTTTTTCGATCTCGTCATGTAATTTTGAAGTGGCGGTTAGACCGCTGGAGGTCAGACCGACCATTTGTGGAGATAAGACCTCTAGGGTTTGGGTTTTCTTAGAGTTTGATTTTCTTGAGCTATTTTTTTTTTGAGATTTTAGCTAAGGATTATATTCTCTATACCCCTATAGTTATTTAAGAATAAGATTAAAAATACTTAGAAAAATTTTTTAAATGGTATTATTCATCCCCTGTGTTGCCTAGTCAGGCCTATAAGAATTGTATGTATGTATTACTTACAGGATAAGATAGTGGACTTCGTGGCTGCAGCAATGTGATGTCGCGTGGCAGAGAACGGGAGAAGAGTGGACTTCTGGTTAGCAGCGCATCAGTGGCTCGTGGTCACCGAGCACCGGCATTGGACGGCATGGTACGGTGCATCTACGCTATTGGGTGGTCCAGCGCTATCTTGCCCGGGTCCGGGTCCATCATGTCTTGCGCCGTGCGCATGGCCGGGGGGGATGCGTCATGCATATGCACGCGCGAGCTCCATCGGATTCGGACGAGAGGTGGCCTGCAGCTGTGCGCTGGGCAAAAGAAGAGCTTTTTGCCGGGATGGCGCGGACCCTCCCCGCCGTTTTTGTTGGTCATGGTGCGCGCTCCGCGGCGTGGTCAGTGCACTCCCAATACTTCCACGTTGTATAGCATCTATAACTAATAATTAGTTATCTACATAAAATGAAAGATAATATGACAAATAGTTAAAAGAAGAGAGAGAGAGAGAAATAGCATCTTACATAAGATATTGCTTAAATACACAAACCCATAAAAAAGTCATAGCTAAAATATGTATTGAGAAGGAGTGCTATGTCTACTACATTAAATCTGTAGCATAGGTGAGAAGAGATATGAGAGAGGTGGGAGATGTGTAAATTTATTGATTGAGTCTACAGGTGGTAAATATTAAAGACAGCTTATTCAATAAATTGTCTTTTTGCGTGTATCTATAGATAGCTTGTCTATAACAAAATATGTTTTCTTTACCGTGTTACAGTTAACTACTGTATAATAGATGGCCTGATTCTCTATCCCCCTCTCTCCTTCATGTTATCTTATGTCCTACGTGGTAAGGTTTATAGATAGGTAACATCACACCATTGTACATGGTATAAGGGTATCTATAATAGTGTCATCTCAGCTATCTCTTAGCTATATTAAATTAATAAAATCATATATAGAAGAGAGAGGAGGTGAGGAGATATAATACATTGTCTCTTATATAAGAGACGTTTTGAACATACAAACTAACATAAATAGCGAGAAGATGGGAGACAAAAGGTTATGATAAAAATAGTATAAATTAGTTAGAGGAGTAGTTTACTATTGAAGAGTTTATCTCTAATATTATCTTTAATTAAAATAAAAGTTTTAGAGATAATTTTAAGAGATAAACAATTGTACACACGCTAACATGTTGCATTGGGAATAACGTTAGCGACCGTTGATTTCCCGGCCGTAACACCCGCCTCCGGGGACCGGGGGGTCTATGTTCTTCGGAAATCGGAATTGCAACGTGGTTTTTTTGATTGGTGAAAAGCCCATAAGGAGTCCTAATAGGGAGAGTCCAGCCCATAGTAGTCCCAAGTCCGGAGGTGGGCTGTATATTAGTGGTGGATGCGGCCGGTGTGCCCGTAACCTCAGTAGCCCAGTCTACCAACGTGACAGTAGTCACGGCCGCGTGCCCCTCAACGCGTCGCCCACGGCCCACGAGCAGGCGCCCTCCCCGTCACGGCCGCCACAAGCGTCTCCCACACGCCTCCGCCGCGCCGCCTCAGGCCTCGGCGGCAGCCATCCGGCGGTGCCACACACCGCCCAGGCAGCGTCACTGCGTCAGCCGCGGCCACGCGCACGTGATGCGTCGATGAGAGTGGGGAGAGGAGTGAGGACGCTGGGGAAAACCGACGTGAACGCCAGAACTTGCAAATTTCATCGCAAAAGTTGGGACTCTACCCACGGTGAAGAGAACAATGTATACAGCGTACGGCATACGAAGATACACACAAGATTGATGCTGGTAATATTTGCATAAGGCAAATAAACTTATTCGTACGTGACTCAGTGACTGCCCGCCCTAGTACAGGACTGCACAAAATATATATGCCCACATTACAAGGAAACGAGAACCATCGGAGATGTTGTTCTGGACACGCAATTCATACGACAACCCAGTGGCGGACCCACCGGGGGGTCAGGTGGGGCTGACGCCCTCCCTTTGCCGGCCGCTCCCCCGGCCCCCCGGTGGCAAGGCTGTGTGCGAAGGAATGAGCATGCAAAGCCTATTAGCTCTCCCTTCTTCTGTCTCTCTCTTGCATGCATGTATCACACAAAGTAGGCTCGTGGAGTACCAGATAGCTGTGAGCCTGTATGGTTGTGTATACGCGTGCGTGAGGGATCAATCTCTTCAAGCTTGTCTGCATGGCAGCATAACTTGCCGGCATTGCTTCTTACGTAAGCTGCTTCATCGACGTGCATACCGCGCCTGCTTTTGAATAACCGTGCAAATGCCATAGCCCCTTGCTCTGCGCGCGCATTCAACCATCGCGCGATCGTGCCGGCCGGCCTGGCCACGATAGATCGCGTCCTCAGCGCGAGCATGGTGACAGTGGTCATGATGGTGGTGCTGGCGGCACCGGCTGAGGCGGCGAGCAGCACAGTGGTGGCCGACTGGCTGGCATGGTGTTCTGCGACTAGTGCAAGGATGTAATTTCAGAGCTAAATTATTCGGATAAACCGGTGAACAAGTCCTATTAGCCTCCTCTAAATTTTGATTCTGGGTCCGCCGCTGAACCCAATGATCGAACCGAGCCGAAAAAGCGAAAAACCAAGGTGACATTACAAACGAAACTTTCCAGAGCAACCGGTGATGACCAGAGCCAGGAAAAGAGAAGAAAGATGGCAAGCCCACATTGCCATGGATGGTTAAAGAAACGCAGAAACTATGTGCTCGTCGTTGGAACCATCGAACTACAGGCCTTGTTCAATGAGGTAGTCGCCAAGCCTCTCCACCACCATGTTGCACTGCCCAGGGGTCATCGGCTCGTCGTAGACGCCAATGACCAGCGCCTGCCCTGTCTTCTTCACGGTGACGCCTCCTGATCCCTTCAAAAAAAAAAAAGTCTGTAACACACTCATCGGCGAGAAAAGCTAGGCATCTGGGGATTCCAGCACTCCATCTAACGTGCCCCGGCATGGCGGCATCAGATCAGGGATCTAACGCTCAAGTCGAAGTGAAAAATGGTTCTTGGTCAAACGAGATGTGTATCAGCTTTCCAACCACCTGAACCCATTCAGATATTCATACATCTGGGGATTAATTGGCTGGTCAATTACCTTCTTGCCGCGGATAACAGCGCCTGGTTCACCTTGGATGACCATGTACTTGGTGGGTCCAAGAAACAGGCCTGTCGGGGCGAGTTGCCCCGGCTCATCGAAATCCTTCATGATGTTGGCCAGCTCCTCGGGCTTGAACTGGACACCACGAACAAGTAGTCCTGTGAGATGCGAACGCGACCTTACAAGAACTTAAACACACTACATTATATTGCGTTTAAGTGCCATCCAAACAGGTGTAACTTAAGACATTTGGACTAGAACCATGCATGCACGTGGTAGCTAGGGTGCACGTCTGCGATCACCTCGGGGAACGCGGCGCTCCGTGCCCAGACGGTGCCGTCGTGGCCGATGATGGCCGCCGAGGAGAGGTGGTGCCCCTCGATCTCGCACATCAGGTGCTCGTCCACGTACGTCTGCCACGACATCTTCCTCCTCCTCCTCCTCTTCTGTCTCCCTGGTCGCTGATCTCGCGTTGTTTGCTTGAACGGAGAAGAGAGATCAGGGGGTGCTCCGGACCGCTACTGACGAGTTCTAGCTGTGACGCGTGAAGGGAACGGCATCAATAGGGCGGGGAATTGGAGGACCGGTTCCCCGCCTCGTCCCAACCACCCGTTCGCCTCTTCGTGCCCTTGGACCTCGCCATCTTTGAAGGGCCGCTTGCTTACTGCCCTGGCTGATTGGTTAAGGGCCCCATCGATGTGGCTCGAATTTCGTTTTCCTGCCATTCCGAAACGAGTGCCGCTACCTACCTGTATGTACTGAAGCCAAATCGGATGCATTCCGTTGCAAAATACTCAGCATTCGCGTGCGTTGACGCCAGACTTTAGTAGGCAAAAGTATTTTCAGCATTTGACAGCAGGGTTTCAAGGAAAGATGAAGGGCTGCCAAAATTAGAGGTAAGTATCGGCCATGCTAGAAATCTCTAGAAGATGCCGATCGATTAAGGAAGGCTAGATGCGGAGAAAGTAAAACGTCAACATAAGTTTGAAGACATGAAGATTCGGATGCGGATATGAACTCTATCAAAGGAAAGATTGAGCTGACATGAAAAGAGAGACTTAAAATGCAATCTAAGGTTGAGTCGGTTATTTTAGGTTATAAATACTCTATATTGATTGACGAAAAAACTTGCACACGCCAACTTTTACTACCTTTTTGTATATATTTTTTCTATACCTTAGGAGTAGACCGTAATTAGTAGAATCTTACCTCTATAATTCGACTTTGATCAATATTGCTTCGCATCAACATGTCAATCAATCTATGAGTTACACACTTACACCTATCCCCTTTTTCGATATTTGTTCATATTCGTTTTTGCTTTGCATCAACATTTCGTCCAGGATCAACTTTTGATCAGGTTTATCAAACATCAACTTTGTCGATTTACTGAAAAATTGGCTTGCACGTCACATATGCTGTCAGAGAGCACCTTCCATGAGAACGCGGTGCTGCTGTCAGGATTTTTCTGGCGGCAACAACATGCTATGAATCTGGACATGGAATTTGGATATGACGCCCAACCAGAGATCGCCAAAGGAAAGTGATGTCCCAATAGGATGGATACCGTCGATGAATTGTTTTCGACCTTACAAAATATATACAGAAGATACGGTCTATGGGATCATGTTGAGAGGAGATATGACACTTTATATAGGTTCAGGTATTCTCTGAAAAGAATAATTACCCTACTTCTTATGTTTTTATATTGAAAGAGATTACAATAGCCACATAAGGGATGAACGGGGAGGCTATGGACGCCGCCAGATCTGGCGAGTGATGGGGAAACAAGCTACAAGGGGACGCAATGGGGAAAGAAGCTGGATGGGGGAGGCGTATGGACGAATCCGGGCTTATGGCTTATGCGCATCCGCAGGAGAAGCCGAAACGCTCCAACCGGCTGCCGGCTTAACGAAGCTCGAGGCCACAAACTGCAACCGGTTGGAGTTTATGGCCTTAAGAAACAAACCAACGTGCTGAGTGAATTGGAAGGATGGACCGGGACTAATCGAAAGATATCGAAGGTGTAACTCGGTCATCTAGGTATTGCGCTCGGCCAGGCTCTATTCCGGAGCCCAGATTGAGCCCAGCACGAGGCCCGACAATAAAAACTGATTCTGAATTTTTATCGTATCTTATCTCTTTTTGTTTTTGGCGATCACGACCCTGAGTTCCTGACCTATATATACGCAAACTACAATGGTCCTGATCGAGCTCGTTAGTTGACCTGCATAGTCTAGACTCTAGAGGAGGCCACGCAAAACCCATTGAAAAAGCGAGCAGCATTTGACACGGCCATGGACCAACCTGCGCCTAACCTAACACACGGCTAGGGTTGGCCAGATCTCAACCCATCTGACCGCTGTATCGTCGGCAGAATGGACTAGACAGAGGAGACTTCGTGCTATGGTCATGGAAACCGCATGGTTCTTGTTGAAAACGGCAGGCAGCGTTGTGAGTTGAGACCGAACCTGCTGTTGCAACCGTTTGCTGAGCTCCGCGACCTTCCTTGTGCCGTGTTACTCGTGTGGACGTAGTTAGGCCCGGCTCAAGACCGTTGAAATATAAGTGAATTACTTACTTTTCTTTATTAACTTAAATTTTTAGATAAATTAGTTGGTGTATGTAACTCAATATGGTATCAGCGTTAAGAGATCTTGAGTTCAAGACCTGGTTGGCACAATTAAAAAAATAATTGTAGCTCACTTCTATTTCACATCTTAGACCTAAGAGAACTCACACGCGAGGAGGAGTGTTAGAAGTATAAGTAAACTACCTGTCTTTCCTCATCAACTTAAGCTTTTGGATGAACTGACTGATGCATGCAACTCAATATGGTATCAGAGCCAAGAGGCCTTAAGTTCGAGACCTGGTTGGCTCTGATACCATATTGAGTTACATGCACCAATAATTTACCCAAAAACTTCAATTGATAATAAAAGATGAGTAATTCACTTATACTTCATCAAAAACAACAAAAAAAAAATGGCGTAACTTGAAGAAATGTACCCGCCCCGTCTGCCATACGCGTAGTGTCATCTCGTTCGAAGAACGACGCTCTCTTGGTTCTGTCCATTTCCGTGTCTGTGACGGAGAATTCGGCCTATAGGATATGCATGCATTTCGCCCGGACGTTTCTTTATCGCCTTCACCTTTTGCTCTTGTATTCCAAAAGACCGAAAAGTTCCGGAGACATTACTGTTGAGGTGAATCCTGCGAAGCGATGGTTACACCGCAAAGAGGATAGGCGGGGACTTTGGAACCATTTGATAGCCACAGCTCAAGCAGCAGCACCACCTGTCCTTGCTAAAGCTAATGTTTGGCCAAAAGTACTATAACTCCATGTTTTCCTTTACTTTTTTCGACGAGACCAGGCATGATTCTGCACATCATCTCAGACCATTCCCCTTGTTGATCTGATTAGACTCGCTGTTCCAGTACAGCATCTCTCTCGCGCTAGGCATTGATTTTCAGAATTTTAGCGGACTTGCTTTGGAATCGCACCGTTTCCTGTGATATCAGCTCCGAACGGAACCTAACACAGGACACCGTCTCGGGATAACCGGGTAAGGAGGCATCCCGAATTCGCACAAAAGAAAGAAGGACATCTTCTTTTCGGATTCTAAGAATTATTTTTCTAGGGTAAAATACTTGTTTATAGTTAGTACTTTTCAAATAGAATTTCTTTTTAAAATAGGAGCTACAGATCGATTATAGTACACACTGTAGCGACTTTATTTATATCGGCCAAGATTGTACGGAAACCTCTGTCTCTCCGTACACATTCTCGTGAACAGCCAAAAGACGTAGGGATCATTCTTTTGGGCTTATGGCTTATCCATAATAACTAGTTTCAGACGGAGTGCCTTTTCAAAGCAGGATCAACAAATTGATTATAGTACACAGTACACCGACTTCAGTTATATCGGCTGAAATCTCATGCGGTGCCTCTCTTTGTACTCTCTTATAAATAACTATAATTCAAATATTTCAGTTAAAAATTATAAACCATAGTAAAAAAAAAAAAACCGCAGCCCGAGCCCCAAATCACCACCAGCGCAGAACCGCATCACGCCGTATCGTGATGCATTTTGCTGTCACCCCGTACGTCCAATCCGAGAGCGTGTTTCTCCGAGGCCGCGCGCGCGCGGACCACGTTGCACGCGCCGGAGCTCGGAACCGAGACACAGGCGGCCGTGCAGGCAGGTCGTCCAAGGTACGCGGTCCGCCAAAAAAATGGCCCATGATTTTTAGCAGCGCACACGCGCGATTAGCCAGCCGGTCTCACCTCGCTTGGCGGTGCTGGGTTCAGTTCATCGAATCTGGTTTCGTTCGCTGTGTCCGGTCTAGGTCTAGTAGGGCTCGTCCTTGTGCTTTGACGTGAACTCTGCAGCCTTCTTCAGCTAGCGACCGTGTGGTCTCGAGCCTTGGGTGGTGTCGGCTGCCCCTGATGGTCTACGGTCTTTTATTATGGCTCGGCGACTACAAACTGGCCGGTCGCGTATCGGCCCCAGATCTTTGGTTTGAGATTGATGGTTTTTTTTATAGTTTATGATTTCTATCTATATTTTTAAGACGTCAGTAGACAATAAAGATATTGATGCGATGGAGCATACGATTTTGATCTCAAAAAACCATTTCGAGAATATAAGAAACCACTCTATTTATTTTGATCTTACAAGACCGTTTTGAGAACCTAAGAAACTGTACTACTTATTTTTACTTTCGAAAACACCATAAGCTAACATGCCAAAAGAACATGCATCTGCCGATCTATGGATTCCCACGAGCTAACTTGGTTGGGTTCCTTTCTCCCAGCTGGAGATGCGTTTGTTGCACCGAACCAGAGAAATCAAAGCCATCCAATGGGAACCGACCGATCGGCCGGTCTCAACTCTTAGCACTTTCTCTGCCCAGCATTCTAGTCCTAGTTCGGAGTTAGGCCTAAAACCAGGTCACGTCGCGAGGACCAATAGGACACACATGGCTTCGTGCTGATCCACAACACTTGGCTTGGAACAGCCGTGACGTGGATAAGGATTGAGGCGTCTCAGTGCCTGAGCCCGACATAATAATCTCGATTGGATACCGAAGCACGGGGATTAATGCTGAGGATTATGACATTCAGTTGGCTCGAGAAGAAAAGGAAAGGCAGAAGTGACAGTCGCATTTGGGCAGCGTGACACCGTGTTGAGCAATATAAGGACATCTTCAATGATCCTAACTAAATACTATCTATAAAAATTTCACATCATTTATAGAGTATACACTAAAAGCTAGCATTCCAAAGAACTATCTATAAGGGTAGCTATTTGATATTTACATGCACACACAATCATTTATAGATGTTGTCTCATTTTGCGTTATAGACTAGAGACGAAATAGTACCTAGCTGTTTGTGTTTTGTATACTCTCTTTCCTCCACATAGAATATATGCTGATGTGTACATGCAAATAACCAGCTAACTCAGCACCATTGAAGATGCCCTAAGAACACGAGAAAACCTGTGTGCCTGGTCTTAGCCGTGCTGGACAGACTACGTTATGGCCTTAGAGGTCAAATGATCCTATAAATTTTTATAAAATACTCTAAATACAATTACTATTTATAGTAAAAAATATATATAATTTTAAAAAATTTAAAAAAAATTAATAACACAAAATTTGAGTACAGGCTCCACCACTAATCAGATCCATGGCCGTCCCCGGAAACGGCGCTAATGCCATGTGCGACGGGGTTTAATTAGGTTTTTCCCAGGTCTACGTGTCGGGTTAGTGCTCGACGTGTCAGGCTCGCCGGTTTCTGCACGTACGGGACACGCACCTGGCGCGTAGCCGCTTCTTCTGACGCGTGTCCGTTTTCTTGAACTCGTCACGTTGTTGTGTTTAGGTCCTCGATTAAATTTTTCTCTTTGTTCTACTGGATATTTTACTCGAGAATGTCTTTGTTTTTCAGAAATGGAAGTGGAACTGATGTGGGTGAGACAGACACTGTAAGAGCAAGGCCGACCATGTCTTCACAAAAATAATGAAGAGCGGTATTTGTTCCGGCCACTCTTTCAAAAAAAAAAAAAACAGAGAGAGATAAGAACAAACATGTATTTGTTCGAGCCACATGATCCTTGCGTGTGGAGGTGTTTTATCGACGATGTGATTACGATAATTGACAAAACATATTCTGTTTCGAAGTCACATGTTTTTCTTTTCCTTGCGATAAAGGTAAGTGATGGTACAGCGTTATCGCACATCTGCTGGCGCAAAACGTACACGTTTCTGTTCATCGCCTACTATGGTACAATGTTTGCTTTTTAGCTCAGAATTTGAAAAAAAATTTATAAATAAACTCCTAGAATTTTTTTTTCAAAAATGAACCCCCGACACGGCGCCAAAACACATGGCGCCGTGGGTACATAGCACGGCGCCATGAGCTTTAGCGTCGTGCTATGCCACGTAGAAGTCACGGTATGACTGTATTTAAAATATGTATCCCGGCGCCATGTGCTTTGGCGCCGTGCTATGTACCCATGGCGCTATGTGTTTTGACGCCGTGTCGGGGATCTATTTTTGAAAATCTTTTTTTCAGAAGTTTATTTGTAAAAAACTTTCAAATTTTCGACTAAAAAGCAAAAAATTTTCCCTACTATGACTGTTGCATTGATCAGTTCGTGATGGTCGTTTTCCCCCCACTTTTCTTTTTGTCCGGAGCAAGAGATCGTGGGAAATGGATACAGCGCCGAACCGCCAAAAGAATTTTCATATGATAGGCATGCCTCAAATTTGATAAATTTCACTGTACTCCTCGCCCAGATTTAACATATTCCGCTGGTTTTTGAAGCTGTTTAATTATGACCCAGTTTCGTTTGTCTTTCCGTACAATTCTCGCCACCTTTATACGGTAGGTGTAAATCTGCTAGGCTGTAGGAGTATTCTACTTGAACGCGTAAGATGTCTTGTGATGGTATATATTCTTGAAAGATGCAATTACTCGTATTAAAACCATACTCATTTATTTTTTATACTTGACTTCCTAAAATGCATAACGTCAAACTTTTAAGGTTTAACCGTCAATAGATTTAAAAATATCTAGATTGACTATACGAAAATTATATAATTAGATTTCTCATTAAACTTTTTAATAATATTATAATTTTATTAGTATATCTCATTGTAAAGTTTTATAAAAAAATAGCGAACAAAGTGCATCTCGATGGCCGAGAAAAACAAAAAACCAAGTAAAAAAGAGAGAGTAAAAGCCCCCACTTACAAACGCCACGTGGCCTCTTACGCTTAACCTTCCTCGCGAGTCCGGCCGTGACGTGCGCACCACAACGGGCCGGGCCCACAAGTCAGTCTCAGAGACCATCTACGCTACCCTAACCCCCAGGAGCCGAACCGAAGAGGATAAGACCGGACCGGCCGGGGCAGCACGGACGCGCAACAGAATCCGGGAAAGCCATGTGGAAGTGGCCAACACCAGCTTAGAAAACCGTGGGCCGACGCCGCGGCCCCGCCCATGTCAGTGTCAGCTTGCCGACCCGCCCGCCCCATTCATGGCATGTAGACGCGCGCACCGGCAAACAGTGATGCGAGCCAAATCGCGCGCATTACCCGCGTTTCTTTTCTGCAGCAAACTGCGCACGTTACCACGGCGTTGCTGGTCAAACTAAGGACGCCGTACCGCGTCCGAAAGCGAGCGGGCGCGGCGCGTTATCCCGTTCCGGCTCTGCTCGGCTGTATATATACACGCGCCACCCCACCGGCGCTGCAAAGGCCAGTGACCGGAGCCGCAGGGGAGGAGAGCAAAGAAATTAAGGCGCGTTTGGGAGAGCAGCGCGGCAGGAGGAGAGCGTTGAGGCTGTCGTTGCCGACGACATGAGCAGGCTCGGTGGGGATCAGACGGGGCTGGCGGTGCACCACGAGGAGGGGGACGACGAGGAGCTCTTTGAGACGTCGTCGTCCGTCTCCTCCGGCGGCGAGTCTGACGACGACGAGGACCGGTTCTCGGAGGAGGGTGGAGAGCAGGTTCATCGCCGGCTCGCTACGCAGCCGGTGCGGAGGATGAATTCGGACAGCCTCTACGACATGTCGTCCGTGATGGCACAGCTTCCTGTCAAGTAAGTACTCAGCCACGCGAAAAATCAAAGTAACAGGAAGTTCTGAAACTTACCAGAAGGACGAGGGCTTTTGCTCACCTTGCAAGAACTGTACGTGGTTGTCCTTTGCAGGAAGGGGTTGTCCAGGTACTACGAGGGCAAGTCCCAGTCGTTCGCGTGCATGTCCGGGGTGAGGTGCCTGGAGGATCTGCGCAAGAAGGAGAACCCGTACAACCAGAAGATCAAATCGTGCAAGAGCTACGTCGCGCTGGGAGGCATAGCCAAGAAACCGTCGAGCAGTTCCTGCGCGAATCTGAGCCTGGTGGCCGCAAACGGGTTCAGGGCTCCCCCGATTCCTGTAAACAAGAACGGCTACCATCAGTAGTACGCGAGGGAAGCACCGTAGGAATGTTTTTGTTCCTGAGGTCGTCTCTCACCTTTCATTTTTTGTCTCTTCTTCGGGAATTTTCTTCGCAGGCGATTTAGTCTGAATGATTTATTACCATCTTCGGATGGTAGAGGCTGGAACTTAGTTCCGTTATCTAAAAAAAAAAAAAAAAAAGTCTGAATGATTTATGAGGTGTTTCTTGCTCTGGCCATCAATAGAGAAACTTCCATCCTGTTGATGTTCATCCAAGACATTTGTTCTGTGTGTGTACTGTAGATATGGGGCAGAGGATATGTTTGCTATGTAATTGCAACGTGACAATGGAAGAGTAAAGGAACTCAATTGAAGACTGAGAGAAAGCAGCAACTCATCAAAAAAGGTTTTTCTTTCCGTTGTCCATGTGGACCTTCCAATCCAGCACTGGTTTGGGCTCGGTGTTCGTCAATCGCCAGGATGAGGATATCAGATTAGGCTATGCGGTATCCGAATGGACATCCACCGAACAAACAAGCGTATCAAGCTACTTCGGCACCACATCAAACCAAACAAAACTTGATCCACAGAGAAAGAAATGGAACTTGGCAGTTGGCATGTATCATGTGCACAACCTTGTAACTTGAAAGCTCAGTTGGCAGTCGGCATTTAGCATGCAAGAAGCTAGCTGATACACACATGCCTCCATTTAAAATGCGTACGTATGAGTTCAGTCCCAATCTTCTATCTAGAAGGAATCTGATAACTTGAGTTGCGATATTGATGAATGGGAGGCTAACCACAATCAAATAAATTAGGCATGTTCTTTTTAGCTTTTCAAACCGGCTTTTGACTTTTCTTATAGTACCTAACTTTCAAACGGAGTATTTTTTTTAAGATAGTGTCTATAAATTAATTATAGTATACGTTAAAAGTCCAACATCTATACTATCCAAAATCGCAAGTGGGTATCTCTCTTTGTAATCTCTGTCGCAAACAACTAAAATTCAAAAATTTTAGCCAAAATCATAAGCCACAACCATATCAAATACGTCCAATGACTAGTAGCTTCACAATCGCTACACCGCTCCTTGATTGATTACCAATCGTGTCAAACACATTTGGCCTGTTCATGAAGACGACTTGAGCAAATCCAAGAGAAAAAGCAAGAATAACAACGGAAGAATTACTCAAAGATCAATGATTGATGAGACCCAGTTATTCAATAGTGGCCAATAGCAACACTCAAATAAAGAAAAATTAATTCTAAAAACTACAAAGTGCACAGGCCAAGAATATATTGACTCACTACATTGCACGCATGCAAATGCTTCCTTTTGTTGGCGCCATAAAAATCGGAAAGATAGAGATCTCCCTCCCATGTACTGTAACAAATTATCGTCTGGTTTGCTGGTGCAGATGGCATGCAAAGATTCTCTCATGTTTTTATGCAATGCAGATTGTTTCTCTCACGTTTGTGTAGAATTTCCATACGCAGCCTTGAATCCTCACGGCAGTAACAATTCCCTTCCTTTCAATTTTCTTCGTTCTCTTCATGGTTGCATGCATGCACATACACCGGCCCAATATTGTATGCTGACCGAGTCTTCTCTCTCACTGCCTGCATGCATAAGTACTCCAGCTCCTTGGTTGCTATTCTTTATCAGCACCTTCTTCATAACTCCCTCATAGACACTAACAAGTAAACAACAGTCATTAGACAATATCGTTTGTTCCGTAATAGAGTAATTCTTTTGCTCAAGAAACTTACCTGTTATCCAAAACAACGTGTACATGCTCGTATCCTTTGACCTTGTACACTAGTTGTATTTTGCATATGTGCATTTGTACACTAGTCGTATCTTGCATATGTGCATTAGTGATGTCCTCGTCATTAGCAAATGAAAGAGGCCAAAAAACTGCTGTGCAGGCGGCAAACATTACGAGACCTTCACACCAAACGTGCACACCTTTTTTATTCCAGACAAACAGTGAAATCACAAACTACAATCAGGCGCACACAAATCTCTCTAGACTCTCTCTCCCTCTCCCTCTCCCTCTCTCCGCACACACAACAAACAGATTTCTCCCGAGAGCATTCCGAAGGCTATGGAAAACGCATGCCGATAAATTACACTGCTGATTCACAACGTGGAAAAATGCAGGAACCATTATTGCAAGTCACCTATCAGGCGCGGACCTCAGCAAAATGGCTTGGAGGTGGTTCGCAATTGCTGGTAAGCTTCAAGGACCCAAGGAAGCAGGATAGCCTACTAATGATGGGCTTGTGCCGGACTACCACCTCCACTGAGACAGCATCCTTACCAGCATCAGCGTAAGTCTCATAGCCCTCGAGGTCTGCATCAGTTACGAACACCGCGTCGCTGCACCCAGTGGGGCTGGTTGGCCTGGATAGCATACTTTGACAAGCCGGTAAAACAAAATGCTCGCTGTCAAATTCGATGGTGTAGCCATCGACTTCAGTGTCTGCAATGGATGCTTCACTGGATTCTTCATCAGATTTTACCAAACAGGTTTGGTTTGAACTCTGAATTGAAAGGCATCTGGTGGTGAGAGCTCTAAACACTTCACCAGATTCTTGACCAGATTTTACCGAGCAGGTTAAGTTTGGGCTTTGTATTGAAAGGCATCTGGTGGTGAGAGTGCTAAACAGTTTAACAGCCTGTGGAAAAGAAGCGATGGGAAAGAAGTATATCAGCAGCTGTAGGATTTTAATCTTGTAGAGACCGGAGTACTAATTATCATTTAAGTAGTGCACAATTGCATAAGAGGTTAGGTTACATGCCTGCCATTGAGATGGTGCTAAAAGCACTCTGGGCCTTACAGATCGTGCATGATCCAAAGCTGCTTCAGGAGTCATATTCCTGCACCTAATCTGCAAGTTACACAGATAATGAGCCGTCATATGTAGAATGAAGGAAAACAAGAAATCCAATACATAATTAATAGTTTGTCGTACCAAATAACACAAAACTATAGTGGTGCTTCGTCCCCTTCCAGCCTTACAGTGGACATAAGTGCTACCACCTTGTGATGCATTTCCTGGAAAATGAAAAAAAAAATAACTCTGGCTGCTTGACTTCCATGCAAATTTGTATAAAAGATGCATGACATGAACTCATTATACTATCATTGCTAAGGCCTTGAAGCATTAGCGATGTTTCTAACTGTTGCAATTGGGCCATACCATGCACGACAACTACAACAAAACTTCTATAGTCCATTATTATTCCTAGTGTGGATCAGCAATGTCGTTTGCCTGGTTGCTACAAGTTAAGACCAATGAAATGAATTTGCTTCAGGGGCTTGACATCAGACAACAATACGCAAGATAGCACAAAAGTCAAAAGGAAATGTGTTACTCGATAAACTAAATACTTAAGAATGATTGCGACGCATATCCATGATTTAATAAGCTATCTTTCCCACCCATCAAAATGATTAAAATACTATCCCTGTCTAGCAGCACCGTACCATCATTATCCTCAAAGCACACTGATCATGGCTGATGTTATGGTTCAGAACACATGGTACTTACGGTGGATAAAATCCACAGCTCGACAAATATCCCCCAGAGAAGGGGCAAAAAGATAGTCCCTTGTGGGAATCTCAAGATGATTGATTCCATGAGCCTGAAAAAGAAAGAAAACCCCTTATTATTCAGCACAAAACTGGATACAAGTCTGCCTGTGCCCAAGTGTTTTGCTGATTGCATGATGAACAATGAAGTTAGGAAATGATCTCCAAAATGATCACAACATATTCTGACGCTACATACATGCATACGTGTCTCTAGTTGATAATATGAGTTCTGAAATGCATTAGACCCAGAACTCTGGATTACAGATTTCCAATACTGGGCTATAGGTAAGTTCAGAGATTTTGATGCAAAGAAAAAATCCTGCAGCTACAAAATCAGCTAAAGGAATATTTACCTGGTATAATGATGTTGGGACCAGAGTTTCATACGGTTCATTCAGTGTGACAACCCCCCTTACTCCAAGTTGCTTCAAGTGTGGCACATCACTAGAGAAAGGAACAGCACCTAGCAAAACATACTGGAGATGGTGGAAAGAAAATCAGGCTACAGCATCTCTTGAACACAAGCTCACAATATTACTTGATTCAACTGTCCAAGTTTATTTTGTAAAGGTATCAAAAGATGACACATTAAAAAGGAATTGCTACTATTCTTTCATCCCCAATTTAATCGATAACCCTCCCCAAATACCTAAATCAGTGCATATAGCTAGGCACGAGTGCCGGACAAAGCATCACGGCCATTGTCATACAGGTAACAAGTAGCTACTCAAATTACTCGTATTGGAAGGCAAAACAGAACTATTGACTTACAGAGGAGGACCACCCAAATGATCACTACTCATTTCCGGAGACCCATTCCTCAAGAGTAATTACAAGCACAAGCAATCTAAACAACACATAAGCGACACTATACAGGATCAACATTTGCACAATTCCGAAAATTTTATTCCTACGATTGAAGTATCTAATAACCCCAAAATAAACCTGCCTGATCCCCACACTGTAAATTCCACATATCCATGAATCAAGGGCAACAAAGCCAGCGCCTGAATTAACTAATCACAGAACAATAGCCACATTAACTGTCCCCTATGCCGTGAGACAAAACGAAGCTCCAAATCGCGGCCAAAATAATACTAGCGTAGATTACAAACCAAGGAGACAGACATGTAGATGTGTATAAGATTAGCACCTGGTCGACGCGATCCCACCACCGGAACTCGGCCTCGAACCGGTTGCGGAGGACGTTGTAGAGCAGCGTCGGGTAGAACAGGACCCTCGCGCCGGCGCCGACGAGCGCGCGCTTCGCCTTCAGACTAGCGACGGCGACCACCTCGCCGCCGCCCACCTCCCCCCGCTCCTCCTCGTCAACCTCCTCCAAGCCCCCAGCGCCATCCCGCAGCTCCCGGATCCTCATGCCCGCACCGATCGGAGCCCCAAACCCTAGAAGCCGACGCGCCTCGCGGCGTCCTCCTGCACTGCTGGATTTGGGTAGTAGAAGGGAGAGAGATTTGTGGATCGAGAGGTGATTTTCATCTAAGTGAAGGGTATATGATCAATAATTCCTTAATCTAGTGGCTTCGAGACGCCAAAATGGGAGAGGCCGAGAGGGCGTTAGAAGACTCAGAACTCAAAGCCAGGAGGACGGCGACGGGAACAGGTGGCGGATCTGCTTTCGCTTTTGTTTTTTTTTTTTTTTTTGCGCTGATTAGCCGATGAACCATGGTTGGTGCACCTGTAAACTTTCTGCTTGCTATGTAGAATGTGTAAAAAAAAACAACAAAGACAAAAGTGTTACCTTGGACACTGGAAGTCAAAAATGGCGGTATCTTGGTCCTCCTCTAGAGAGTAGCATTACACGGTGCTACAAAACACTACCATGAAGCAACTTTTGTGCTATTGGGTCCAAAATCAGAACATGAGATTACTTCAGCGTTGTGCTATAGAAAAATCATTGTAGTATGAGTATAGTACTATCTGTGATACAATATCAGTATAACTATAACTTTCTAGGCATGTTTGTTTTTTTAAAAAATCCAATGATAGGAGCTCTGCTATTTATTTTAAAGAGAAAAAAAATTATACCGGTCTTTGAAGGGAAAACACCAAGACACCAAAACCAACAGCCCAAACAGAGGGATAATGCCAACAGTGGCAAAGAAATCTCAAACTGAAACTCCTATAAAACATCTACTGCACCCACAAGATAAACATCTTGTGGAACAACAACAGATTTCTCTTCCACCCCAAGAAAACGGGAGAGAGGCGGCTCCAACACTCACCGTGCCAAGCACCACCAGGCCCGGCCCACTGCACGCCACCCACCGATGCAACACAACAGGAGTCATCGCTGCCGTCCGTCACGCCCACGACACAATAGAACACGCGTCGCTTTCGGCGCCTAGTTTCCACAGATCACCCGCATGCCAACCCCGCCGCGCCGCATTCTCCCATCGGGAAGCGGCTGGCTACGCTGCCGGAAGACGCAACCGCAGCCGTCAGATCCCAGTGCGGCGACCTCCGTACCAACGCCGAAGCCGCACGTTTCTTTCGAAAAACCGTAGCTCCGGGCCCGGGCCCGCGTCCGCGTCCGTAACCGCGGCGGCGTGGCCTCGGGCCCGCTCCCCGCCAAAACGAAAAACAACCGCGTGTCTCGCGCGAGCTCGTGTCGGTTGGACGCGAACGATGGGCCGAACGAAGTTCTCTTGGCCCATTAAGCAGTTAGCCCAGCCCGAAACTGCAGTCAAGGAGAAGCCCACAAAGCTACGCCCCGAAGCGGATCCGACTCCCCCCCCCCTAGCATATTTACACGTGCGCACACCCCTCACCGGCAGCGGCTCCTCGTCCTCCACCGCCTCGCCGCCTCACCGTCCCAGGATCTCGACTCGTCGGCGACCATGTATCGCGTCGCGGGGACCCACCTCCGCTCTCTCAAGGTTCCACCTCCCCTCCCCTCCCGCATCCTCCTGTAGTCCCGTTGCATGTCTCGATCCACTCGGCATGAACGCACTTAGATTAGATCCAAACAGCTCGCGCGGCTCGATTTGCTCATTTAGAGATGAGTATAGATAGTAACGGGAATTTTGTATATGAACGGCGATCGGTGCGCTGTTTATTAGTGCTTTGTACTCCGGGATCAAATATTCTGTTCAGCGATTGCCGAGTGGTGGTGTTCTGGCGTGGAAACTGAGGGGTTGAAGCAGGCTTTTGTTATATTGGAAGTGAAACAATAACATTTGTTAGGCACAGGTGTTCAATGGTCTGTTTCCTTAAAGTATTTCATATGCTGAGAGGACGAGCTGTTACATTTTGTTTTGGCTAATTATAGATTTCGATCGTCAATGCAGCTGTGTCATATGTGCGAAATTTGGGGTTCAATGTGTTGTGATCTATAGATTGCTTGGTAATAATCTGCAGTTGATTTATGCAGATGGTAAAAATTTATTACAGATTTCATTATACCTAATGTTACTTAACTACTTTCAAATCTAGAGTATCAAAGAGCTGGGGCTACAAGTTATCAGAATGCCCCTGTCCTTTCGACTTTTACTTAATTATAAGGAAATGTTTTTCCTTAAAAATCTGTTAACATACTTTGGGATGCAGTTCAGCCTTGGTTCTTGTCATATTCACACGCCCTTTGTGTTGCTATGTTAATTATGAAACATTCTACATCATGAAGGTATGTTTCTTTTGTTTTCGACTTTCAGCATCATGGTGCTAGTAGGTTTGCTAGTACAAGTGCTGTGAAGCAACATTCAGGCGGTCTATTTGGCTGGCTTCTTGGCGGGAACTCAAGCCAACTTCCTCCCCTTGATGTTCCACTCCCAGGCATTACACTTCCTCCACCTCTACCAGATTTTGTAGAGCCATCTAAGACAAAAATCACTACTCTTCCAAATGGCATCAAGATTGCATCAGAGACATCACCGGTATTGCTTTATGCTTGCTGATGTTGCAATATTTTTGTATTTTCATGCCAGTAATTTTTCCGAAGGACTTAATTGCAGATCCCGGCTGCATCAGTGGGTTTATACATTGACTGTGGTTCTATCTACGAAACACCTGCTTCATCTGGAGCATCACATCTATTGGAGAGGATGGCCTTCAAGAGCACAACAAATCGGAGTCACTTGCGGCTAGTTCGTGAGGTAGAAGCCATCGGAGGAAATGTCTCTGCATCTGCTTCTCGTGAACATATGAGCTATAACTATGATGCATTGAAGAGTTATGCACCGGAGATGGTTGAAGTTCTCATTGACAGTGTGAGGAACCCAGCATTTTTAGAATGGGAGGTCAAAGAGCAGGTACTTGATCATTTTGAGTAAAACTTCAAGTTTTTTTCTGCCTTTTACTAATCATGTGATGTTTGTTTTCTACAGCTCCAGAAGATAAAGTCTGAAATAGCTGAAGTGTCTGGTAATCCGGAAGGTCTACTTTTGGAGGCGCTTCATTCCGCTGGATATTCTGGTGCACTGGCAAAACCTTTGATGGCTTCAGAATCCTCTGTAAACAGATTAGATATTAGTACCCTGGAGAAATTCATTGCTGTAAGATTCAGTTACTTGTTTCCCATGTTAATATTTCGTCACAAATGCCTCCCTTTTGACATTTTTTGCTTTTGTTGAGAAATGTAGGACAATTACACTGCTCCCAGAATGGTTCTTGCAGCATCAGGAGTTGAGCATGATGAGTTGGTTTCAATTGCAGAGCCACTTTTGTCAGACCTTCCCGGTGTGAAACGTCCTGAAGAGCCAAAATCAGTATATGTTGGAGGGGACTATCGTTGCCAAGCAGATTCTCCAGTGAGTTTTGGCTGCTTTGCAGCATTATTGTTGAGGCTGTATGCACGGTTAATTCTCTTACGCTTAAAGTTGAATTTCTTGTGATCAGAACACACACATTGCACTTGCTTTTGAGGTGCCAGGTGGTTGGTGTCAAGAGAAAACTGCAATGATTGTGACTGTGCTTCAGGTATGCCTAACAAATGTTGAAGTGATTTAATTATTTATGGATACCCTATATTGTCTGTTGACTCTGTTCTAGATAGGAATCGTGGGTTTGTTTTATATTATCACATGTACAAGCCTTTGGATTCAAATCTAATGCACTGAAACATAAGTTGAGTCAATTTGATGCATTGTAGATGCTCATGGGAGGAGGAGGGTCCTTCTCTGCTGGTGGCCCTGGGAAGGGAATGCATTCTCGATTGTGTATGCCTCTTTTCAGATCAATATTTTGCATATTTTCTCAGAGCTATAACAAGCATAGCTTTTAACGTGTCCTAAGATGTGCTGTGATCCTGTACCTACAGATCTTCATGTCTTGAATAACTACCAACAGATCGAATCATGCTCTGCCTTCAACAGTATTTATAACAATTCAGGTCTTTTTGGAATTAATGTAGCCACTGTAAGCCTCTCATGCCTATAATGTGCTTGCCCTTCTATAATTCAAGCTATGAATTCACCTGACTGATTTATTGTGGATATTATATGTTGCTTGTGATTTTTCATACCTATATTTTTCAATATAATTCTCATGCTTATGCAACTCTAGTACTCTATTATTTTCTTAGTAATGTTTTAGACTTATGCATACCTATCAAATGATGGCACAAGATGACTCCTCTACCTGTCTGAATTTTGTCCCTCTTACCATGCCATTAAGGCCCTGTTTGGAACGCAGGAATTCCACAGGAATCGGTTGAATTCCTGCGGGAATCGGGAAAATCCCGCGTTCCAAACGGGGCCTAAGTTTTTCTACTTGCAGTTCAAGTGGTTAATGGCTTAATGCCTCGTACAAGAGTATAACTAAACACAAGTAAGGGAAGCTGAAGATAGGCATATCTTTATCTAAAAAATGTAGATCAACACTTGTTGAGGAACAAAAGTTTCCTTGTGTCTCTTGGAAAATAATGAAGTACTTTGTAAAATTATAGTTATCAGTCCATATATATCCATGCCTATTTCATCTCTTGTGCAGTTTTCTGGTCTCAAGTGTTTTAGGCTGGGTAGTGGCTATTGCACATGTTTTGACGTTCCCAGTTCAGGCCATGTTTACTTGACCCAGTTCAGGCCATTAGCCCATTACTCTGTCCTGGTCCTTTGTCTTGACCTTCCCAAATCTCAACACGATATACGAACTGAAGGATGAACATAGTCTACTCAAGTTTCTATAGAAGTTTCTGCATTTATTATATGCTTTTTATGTACTCCATTTGGCCTTGAAATGGCACGTTATCATCCAACAGAGCCCAGATTTTGCATCAAAGGCTGTGGATTTGGCAGCAGGGGAACTCCTTGAAGTTGCAACTCCTGGAAAAGGTTCCTTCTTGTTTGTCATCTCAAAATTACAATCTATTTCCAGATTAAGTTGACCATGATAAATAACGTTCATATTATTCCCTGTCGTTTACCTCGTTTAGTTACACAAGAACAGCTTGATCGTGCTAAAGAGGCTACCAAGGCTGCAATTCTGATGAACTTGGAATCAAGAGTATACTATTCTTTTTCCCAATCAAACCCCAATTGTATGACTTGTTTTCCTAAAATGTTCTTTACTACTCCCTGTTGCAGGCTGTAGCATCTGAAGATATTGGAAGACAGGTTTTGACTTATGGGGAAAGGTATGCGTATGAGTATTACTAGTACATTAATCAAGTCCATTTCCACCAATCCATATTTTCAAAATGAGGTATCATGTTTATAGGTATGCAATATAAATCTTGTTGGACAATGTGAGCAAAATTAAAGAGCTGTCACCATCAACTTTCAGATGGTCCATGTAGATTTGCTTAAATGTTTTGTTTTCACCAAGCTGGTTGGCAATATGATGTCGACCATGGGCAATTAAAGTTGTTTCTAGTCACCTCTGAGCCTTCTTATATCCTGTCAGTCTACTCTAGTGGTTTTCTATGCCAACATGTCCCAAACTTAGAAAGGTCATTTCTACATATCGTGTCCTCCATACAATATTAATGTGGTTGTGGTAGATGGTTTATGATAATATAATACCCACCTCAAGTATTTTTGGTTGTCCAACAACTCCAAGCCTATTCAGGATTATAGAAATAGTTTCTAGTGGGTGTGCAGTGGAGCAATAAACTTGATACAACCGTTCAGTGCTGTCTAATGTGTGAAGACACATGGCATTCGAAATGAGCCAGCTATCTTAGTACCACGATGCAGAGGAACATACATTTGTAATGTGATGCATGCAATGGTGCCAATTTTGATTACAGCTAGCACTTCCAATTTTGGCACAGCTAGCGTTTCTTCAGAATCCAGCCATTGTACAGGGCATCAATTTACACAATATTAGCTGCTTTCACTTACGCTAGTAGATCCATTGTGTATCATTTAATGCTTCTGCGCTGTTGAAATTGCAGGAAACCCATCGAGTATTTCCTGAAAGCTGTCGAGGAGATCACATCAAATGACATCTCTTCAACTGCAAAGAAAATAATTTCTTCACCCCTTACAATGGCATCATGGGGCGACGGTATGTTCGAGGCTTGAGGTTAAAGCATGGTGCTCTACAAGTTGCACTGACTAACTGAAATGCTCTTCTTGCAGTTATCCATGTCCCTAGCTACGAGTCTGTCAGCCGCAAGTTCCACTCGAAGTGAGCATTCAGCACCTGGACCTGCGTGGCTTGTTCCAACATTTGGAGCCGCAGCCTTGCAAAGTTGCAATGGCCCTCGGCTGGAATAAATGGCTCAATACAATATTTTGTCGGACAGTTACAGAGATCAATAATCATACGGTTTCTAGCACTTGGCATGCCCTCTTCGCTGTGTTCATACGCTCAAGAGAGCATGTATTCATGCAGCCACGCTTGTACCAAGTTCTGCCTGTATGGACCGTCTGTCCATTTTGGATCTGGTGGCCTCATGGTTGAAGCCGTTTGCCTGTCATCGTTCTGGTGTTTCCTACTAGCATAACCGCGGTATCAAATTGGGTTTCTCAGTATGTGGTGTACGAAGCTGAATGACGCAGGATTAACCGAAAAGTGGAAGTTGATTTCTTTTTTTTGAGATGAGGAAGTTGATTTCTTGTTTGAAAAGCCGGCTAGACTCTTCGAATTTTCCATGATCCCCCATTGGAATTGAACAAATATGTTCGACGTCACAGGTGTTAGTGTTTTACTTGCAACTGTAATTTGTAGGGTATAGCATTATACGTTACGTCACATTTAGAGTAGAGAAGGCGGACGAAATGGAAACGAACGGCGCGGCCTGCTGCTATGATGTTGCGTAAGCCGTGCGTGCTAGCCTGCTAGGCACGTGCGTTTCCGCTGATTCGCTTCGTTCATTTCCTGCGGCGCAAGGCAATGATGCGACGTCAGGAATTGACTCGCTAGCTTCTCCAAGAACGGCGGGCGGTTGCCCAGTAGCCCGGGCGGGGCCGAACATATTCTTCTCTTCCTATTTCTCTGTTCCAAACAGCGAAGAAGCTAAAAACTGTTTAGAGTGTGTTAGTTTTTTAACATGATTTATTTTTCTTTTTTGTATATATTATCTGTAAAGATAATAGTATTTTTCGTATTTTTCTTCATTTTCCTTTAATTGAATATCTCAGAAAAAATTAACAACCGTTACAGTAACATTTTAGCTAAAAGTAACAACACTTTAGAACATAGCCTAAAATCAGCGTACACGTGCATATGGGTGATTTTCTTGTGACCAGACTAAGTGTCCAATTTTCTTAGATGATTTTCTTGTGACCAGACTAAGTGTCTGTAACAAAGTAAGTTTTTAAGTTTTTTTTTTTTTGCTATTGGATGATGTGGTAACTTCTCTCGTTCATAGATGCTACATATATAGATTGGTATCTTTGAGTAATATGTGTTGTATGCATCACAACATTAGAGTCCTCTTTGTTATCAAAGTGTACTATCTATTTATAGCACATTAATTCTCACAGTTATAATTTGGATCTAGCATAATCAATGATGTAGATCCTTTTCATTTTTTACCGATTACACATGGTAATTTCTAGCCCTTCAGAGCAAATACGGTGGCTTCTTTTGAATTTGCATATTGTTGGATTGTATATGACATGCAGGTTCTTTTATATTTTAGGTTGGAATTGTATACAAATCCAACTGGTATTTTTCATTTCATTTTTATTCCAATTTAGGGATTTTTCTTTGTAGCTTGTATAGAAATCAAATTGCTAATGTTATTTTATTTTTGTTCCAAATTTTTAATTTTAGGTTGGAATTCGTATACAAATCCAACTACTAATTTCTATTAAAATTTTATTTTGAATTTTAGTTTTACTTTGAAGTTCATATGGGAATCAAAATGATTTTGAATTCATATAAAAAATCATATCGCTAATTATCCTTTGATTTTTTATTCCAAGTTTGCATATTGTTGAGTTTTACATGATATGGAGTTTTTTTGTATAGTTTTAGGTTGGAATCGTATATAAATACAATTGGTTATTTTATTTTATTTTTATTCTGAATTTAAGCTATTTAAGGATTTTACATTAGAGTTGGTGTGGAAATCAAATTGCTAATTTTATATTTTTTTTTCCGAATTGGGTTAGAATTTGCATAGAATCCAACTACTAATTTTCATTTATTTTTATTTCAAATTTTAGTTTTACTATAAGGTTTGTATGAAAATTAAATTGCTAATTTTTATTTTTATTCTGCATTTTAGTTTTTTTATTGTAATTAATATGAACTCTTTCTTTTAGTCTAAGCCGTTATAACTTGGGTCTGCCAGATGAACTGCTAGATCTTTTTTTCTACATTCAATGTCGGAATTTCTAGCCCTTGAGAGTGACTATGGCGGCTTCTTTTGCCTTTACTTTAATAATATGATAATAGATAGATAACTAGCCGAATTTTTCATTCGTGAGTACATACTATAATACATATATTTGAAAATAGAGTTGTATTGTTAGAGTTCTAATGTGTGATTCATACCACTCAAAATTCTCAAATCCGCCATCTCATGTGTCACATGTGAAAATTTGCAATGGAAAATAAGGAATTGCGCTAAGAAATTATCTCCTAACGCCAGAGTCAGTATGAATCCATAGGTCAGTATGAATCAGTGGCAGAACCACCATAGGGGCAAGCCGAGGCGGCTGCCCTGGGTCTCTCGAGCGAAAGACCGCCTCTCCTCGGGCAGCTCGCCAGCGCCCTCATCCAAGCATGCGGGAGCGATGGCGAGGGGGTTGTGATGCGTTGGGACGATGATGAGGAGGATACGGCATGAGGTGGTGACAGCGAGGGGGCTACGGCAGTGCAGCATGAGGCGGCGACTGTGAGGGGGTTGCGGCGCGCAGGGGCGACAGCGTGGGGGCTACGGCGCGAGATAGTGACGACGAGGGCGCAGCGCAGGTGAGCCAATTTGCCCTGAGTCCATGTAATTCTGGGTTCCGCACTGGTATGAATGCTTACAAGATTAACACAGTACAGTACTCACTCAACTACAAGGCCCCCTTTAGTATATGACTAGTACATGACAGTTTCCCCACCCTCAGGTTGCATGCGAACACTCTCACTTGGGCCAAGTCGGATTGTTTTCCTTGTTTCCCACGAGGGCTAGTTTGGATGGACGGAGATTAGGCACATTCCCTTCGGATTGGTAAATCCAAAGTGATTGGCGTCTATCCCTTCCTATACAAACGAGGCCCTGAGTTCAAGCGGAATCTCGGCCCTATCTGTCGTCCCTAAACTAGCCCTAGGTACTTTTTAAAGAGAGCTGACCTTAGGCACTTGCACACTCTCTGACAAGCTTTTTCTGGTTCGAGCGGTTGAGAAAAAGTCAGAAGGCAACGGGGCACGGCACGGCCATGGCCAGCGAGCTCGGGCTTCTATGTCGTGCGCCCAGCAAAGACGTTGACCAGTTCGAAATGGAAGTCAACTCTCCGCCCATGTGATCTGCTCGTCTCTTTCCCCCGTTGGACAGTCGCTGACGTGTGGGTACCACAAAGAGGTGTCTGCCAAAGGTTAGAGCAGGGTCCACTCATCAGCGACTCACTGTACACGTTCCCCGATTCCCGCGTACGTATGAATGACCCTGGCAGTCGACGTACGGCGCTGTGCAATGATAGATGTGCTCGCGTGGTTAATCACGGTGGTGTTCATGTGACATTAGGCTAGCTAGTGAACGATAGAGCTGGCTTTGTCACTTGTTTATTGCCGAGATTAAGGCTCTGGCTATACAAATACGGAGGAGGGAGCACCTAGAGTTAAACATATACTATGCTCCAGTGGCCGCTTGCATGTGAAACGGAGTAATCAACGTCGACAACAATGGCGACTAGGTCGTGGTTGCTGCTTCTCTGCCTCGCCGCCGCTGCAGCCACCGCCGGCGTACTTCAGGCTCGTGCCCAGCCTGACAGCAAAGGTATTTCGGGGAAGATCCTACTGCATGCATGCATCGTTTCGCAATGCAAAATGGGCCATGCACGATTGCACCAGCTAGGTAGTTACGTTGTTTCATCAAGTACTACATCCATATGCATGATCGTGTCTGGCCTGTGCGTGTTGCAGGTTTCATAAGCATAGACTGCGGCTTCCCGGGGAAGACGAGCTACGTGGATGTTGATATTAAGAAATCCACGTCAGGTTATATCTTCACACTCGCTAGAGGAGTTTTCTCGTGGAAAAGCTCTAAACAAACCCTTACGGCATCTTCAACGATGCAAGCTAAGTTTGTGGCATGTTATGAGGCTACCGGGCAGGCTGTATGGCTTAAAAAATTTTATCCCGGGACTTAGAGTGGTAGACGACATCTCTAAACCACCCACCTTGTCTCGCGATAACGAATCCATGATCTTTTATGCAAATAACAACATGTCAAGTGGTACTGCCAAACACATTGACATTAAGTATCATGTTGTGAAAGATAGAATCCAGAATCAAACCATTAGTATCAAGCATATAAGTACTAAATTAATGTTTGCGGATCCGCTTACTAAAGGCTTACCACCCAATATTTTTCGTGATTATGTTGCCGGCATGGGTTTTATTGGAAAGCCTCTGATTCTGGATAAAAGGACCTAAAGCAAACCAACTCCCATTAAGTATAATGTATATCCATTTCGAGATGGAATAGTACGCTATAGGTCTGGGGTTGTATGACACTTCATTGGCCATGCAACACATTACCTTGGTGAGTGTTTTCATTAAGAATGGGCTTATGATGTTAGCCTCACGATCAAAGGGGAGAATGTTGGGTTGATCGTTTCGGGTAACCGAATCCCGAGTTTTCAGGGAGGCACGCCTCCACTCACGCGCCCTGATCGGGGGCGCAACTGACCCTCTTTTGGTTTTGGTCCCGATCACCGAGCGCTATAAATAAAGGGGATACGGCAGGCTAAATGTGACGACGGTTGTTCAAGCCACCAGTATCCCACACATACCCGATCTCTCAGAGCGCTCAGGTGAACGAAGGCCGAAGCCTCTCTCGTGCTCGTCCACGGCTCCACCGATCTGGCGGCCTCCTCCGTCCCTCGCCCACGGCGTCGTCTTCATTAACGACCACCTCTACATCACAGATCCGACCGAGCCTCTCTCTCATGGCCTCTCCAACTTCGGGTAATGCTTCCGCACTTACGTCCTATGTGTTCTTGTTTTGATCTAGGGTTAATGGCTATTGTTCATGTTTAAGATTTAGATTATTTCTACATTTGGTATCAGAGCAAGCCCTAGAATCATCTTGAACCTATTAGTCCCAACCGAACTCGGAAATAATTTTCTTGGCTCGGTTAGCATTTAGAAGGAGGGGAACTCGAATCTTTTGGCAAATCCCTAAAGAAAAATCCCCAAATCCGAGCGAATCAAGACTCAGATCGGTGAAATCCTTACTTTTTTTTTGTTGGAGCTTCCCGCCGCGCGTGGGCCTACTGGCGCCGTCGGCGCTGCTTCTTGCACGGCAGCTGCGCGCTCATGCGCCCCGATCTCCTGCGCGCTCGCTCCACGCCAGCGCACTGCGCGCCCGCGCCGCGCCGGCGGTGTGCGCTCCCTCAGGCGCATCGCGCGCGAAGCCCGCCCCTGCGCGGCGCCCGCCGCTGCGGCGTCTGCGCGCCCGGCCAGCGCAGCATCGCTGAGCTCGGGACGACGCACGCCTCTTTGCGCCCCGCGGGCCTCCGAGCGTCGCCGCCCTATGCGTCGCGGCTGCTGCCGCCTGCGCGCTCGCCTTCCTGCCTGCGCCTCTCGGCTGCCGCCGCCCCATGCGCCGATCCGGAAAATAAGGGCCGGATGGAGGTGGAGCGGGATTTTCGGAAATAAAAAAAAGGGAGCAAAATTTTGGATGAGTGGTGGAGCGTTTATTTCGGGAGCAAGGAGCAGGCAAGCCCGAAATTTTTGGGGAAGGTGTTGCCCAGTCGGTGGATAAAGATAATGTTGAAAATATTCAAAAAACAAATGATGGCTGATTTCTTTAGGCAGCACGTATTTTGGTTTGGGCTGGGGTTAAAATGCCGGGTGCCGTGCGTGATTTTGGGGGCCGGTTGCTGTCGGCCGTTTTTTAAGTGGGCCGCGCCCGTGCAGTTACGACACCGCTCATGATTATGGGCTGCATAATGTTTTATTTTTTAGAATTTTATTATTCAGTGTACCATTTATTCACATTTTATGCACTGTTTAATTATTTCTTAAGATGACTAATTACAGTATGTCATTAGTCTACCTTTTGATGCACTTATTTTTCTGGATAGCTAATTACCTTTTGTGGGGTTCATTAATAATTAATCACGGTGTATCATTACCACTGTTTTTTCTGGTAATTATGCATTTTTGTTATGGATGTTACAGCAATAAATTATGTCTTTTATTGCTTCAATTAGGAAATTATGAATGATAACATTTGAAGCTTTTCGGCAATTATGAATTTTGAATGTTACAGCAATAATTTTCGGCAATAATTTATTGCTTCAAATGTCTTTTGTTATATCTTTTGGAAATTATAAATTATGCCCTTAAGCTTTCATTAGAAATTATGTCTTTTGTGATGTGGATTTCGGCATTTAAAATATGCATCATTACCACATTATTGTGTATTGCCTCTGATTAAAATTGAACCAACGAGACATTTTAATCAGAGATTTATATTTTATTTGGCATAATGTACGCATATGATTAATTTCGGACCAACGTTGACTGTAATCATATGTCGCTTAAGAAGATTAATTTTTGGCTAATCAATTACGGTGTGTTTTAAGTCAACATTTTGTGCACTGTTGAATTACTCTTAAGATAATTAATTGCAGTGTTTTATTTAATTTACCTATTAGTGCACTGTTTTAATTATTTATCGACTGACTAATTATGATGTATCTTTGTCATATTATCATGATTTATCTCTGATTAAAATTGAACCAACGGGATATTTCAATCTGAGATTTTATGTTATGGCCTTATGTATGCATATGACTACATTCTGACCAACGTTGATTGTAATTGTATGTCGCCACATAAAATGTCAAAGTTCTTTTCCATTTTTCTGCCCAACGGTGATGTGGATTAGAACTATTTATGTATGTTATGTTTTGTTTTGGCATTATGTATACATGTGATTACTTTCCGACCAATGTTGACTGTAATATATGTCGCCATAAAATTACCAGTTTTTTTTTCATTTTCTACCCAACGGTGATATGAATTAGAACTGTAGTTTTGCATGTAATTAATCAGACCAATGTAGGGTTAATTGCATGCAATATACATTCTTATGCTGTTTTCTAATTTTTCCCCTGTATCTTTGAATGTTTATGATGCTAAGCGTAAAAATAATGATGAGACTTTTTCGAAACTGTGGCACTGTTGTTTAGGCCACATTTCGAGGGGGAGAATTGAACATCTCATTAAAGAAGAAATTCTCCACACTTTAGACTATAGTGATTCGGATGATCATTGTCTTGATTGTATCTAAGGCAAGTATGTTAAGAAAGATGCTACTCGAAGCACAGGGATTTTAGAAATAATTCATACTGATATATGTGGTCTTTCCCCTGTGACAACTTAAGGCTGAAGTTGAAAATCAGCACAGTCTAAAGATTAAAATAGTACGCTCGGATTGTGGGGGAGAGTATTATGGGCGACACGCAACTTATGGGCAGGTTCCTGGTCCTTTTGCCAGGTTCCTACAAGAAAATGGTATAGTCGCCCAATACTCAATGCCCGATGATCCCCAGCAAAATAGAGTAGCGGAAAGAAGAAACCGCACACTTATGGATACAGTTCGAAGTATGTTGAGCTATTCCACTTTGCCTATAAAGTTAGTGCCTAAAACACCTTATGAATTATGGACTGAGAGAAAATCAAGTTTGAACTACCTCTATGTGTGGGGTTGTGCAGCTGAAGCTAAAGTGTTTAATCCATAAATTGGAAAATTAGATCGCAAGACTGTGAGTTGCCATTTTATTGGCTACCCTGATAGGCCTAAAGGGTACCGATTCTATTGTCCAGATCGTACCACAAAATTTATAGAAACAAGGCACGCTGTGTTCTTGGAAAATGATGGCATCAGTGGCGACTTGGAGCCTAAGAAAATTAGTCTTGAGGAGAAGCAGATTTATGTTGCTTCACCGCTAATCCGACAGACTGATTTTCCTATGCCCCAAGTAGTTGTGCCCACAGTTGATCCTGTAATTGCAACTCCTGTTGCGTCTCCAGTTAATTCTGTGGCTACTCCTTCTGTTGAGGGCTCTACAAATACAAGTGTGGTGCCTAATGATGAGTTTTCACAGCCCCCCTGTGACAATTAATGAACAGTCTAATGAGCCTGCTAATGAACCTGTCAGGAGATCAGAACGAGTGAGGAGATCTGCTATCCCAAGTGATTATGAGGTTTACTTGAATGAAGGTGACCTTGGGAGGGTGGATGATCCTAGCTCTTATAAGGAAGCTATGAAGAGTAAGGATTTATTTAAGTGGCTAAATGCCATAAAAGATGAAATTAAGTCTATGGGCGATAATGGTGTATGGGACTTAGTAGAAATTCATAATGGAGCCAAAACAGTAGGCTGCAAAATGGGTCTACAAAATCAAACGTGACTCAAAAGGGAATATCGAAAGGTTTAAGGCGAGACTGTAGCGAAAGGGTTTATACAAAGAGAATGCATTGACTATAATGAAACATTTTCCTCTTTCTCAGCTAAAGATTCTTTTAGAATCATAATGGCGCTCACAGCATATTTTGATTTAGAGTTGCACCAAATGGATGTTAAGACTGCATTCCTGAATGAAGACTTGTATAAAGACGTTTACATGACACAACCGGAAGGTTTTGTTGTGGAAGACGTGAAGCATTTAGGATGCAAGCTAAAGAAATCCATATATGGCCTGAAGCAATCTTCTAGGCAATGGTATATTAAGTTCGATAAAGTCATAAGGAATTTTGATTTTAAAGAAAATGAAGTTGATAATTACATATATGCTAAGTTCAAGGGGAGTAATTCACCATCTTAGTACTTTATGTTGATGATATCTTATTGGTCAACAATGATAAGGATATGCTGTTTGAGACCAAGAGATTTCTTTCATCCAATTTTGATATGAAGGATCTCGGTGATGCCCCTTATGTTTTTGGTATTGCGATTCACCGAGATCGGTCCAAAGGAACATTAAGTTCATCTAATGTTAATATGAAGGATCTCGGTGATGCCCCTTATGTTTTTGGTATTGAAATTCACCGAGATCGGTCCAAAGGAACATTAAGTTCATCTAATGTTGATATGAAGGATCTTGGTGATGCCGCTTATGTTCTTGGCATTGATATTCACCAAGATCGATCCAAAGGCATACATTGACAGAGTACTAAAGAGGTACAATATGCATAAGTGCTCTGGCTCGCCTGCTCCTATTGTTAAGGGCGATAAGTTTGGGACATTTCAATGTCCAAGGAACCAATATGAAACTGATCAGATAAAGTCGATTCCTTATGCTTCAGCTGTCGAATCCTTATGCTTCAGCTGTCGAAAGCATTATGTACGCTCAAGTATGTACACGCCCTAATTTAGCTTTTGTAACTGGGATGCTTGGCAGATATCAGTCAAATCCAGGACCGGACCACTGGAAGGCCGTTAAGAAAGTCTTGCGCTATATGCAAGCTACTAAGAATTCCATGCTCACATATAAGTTTTCTGATAACCTTGAAGTTATTGGTTATTCAGATTCAGATTTTGCGAGATGTGTTGATATTAAGAAATCCACGTCAGGTTATATCTTCACACTCGCTAGAGGAGTTTTCTCGTGGAAAAGCTCCAAACAAACCCTTACGGCATCTTCAACGATGCAAGCTAAGTTTGTGGCATGTTATGAGGCTACCGGGCAGGCTGTATGGCTTAAAAAATTTTATCCCGGGACTTAGAGTGGTAGACAGCATCTCTAAACCACCCACCTTGTACTGCGATAACGAATCCGCAGTCTTTTATGCAAATAACAACATGTCAAGTGGTACTGCCAAACACATTGACATTAAGTATCATGTTGTGAAAGATAGAATCCAGAATCAAACCATTAGTATCAAGCATATAAGTACTAAATTAATGTTTGCGGATCCGCTTACTAAAGGCTTACCACCCAATATTTTTCATGATTATGTTGCCGGCATGGGTTTTATTGGAAAGCCTCTGATTCTGGATAAAAGGACCTAAAGCAAACCAACTCCCATTAAGTATAATGTATATCCATTTCGAGATGGAATAGTACGCTATAGGTACTGGGGTTGTATGACACTTCATTGGCCATGCAACACATTACCTTGGTGAGCTGTTTTCATTAAGAATGGGCTTATGATGTTAGCCTCACGATCAAAGGGGAGAATGTTGGGTTGATCGTTTCGGGTAACCGAATCCCGAGTTTTCAGGGAGGCACGCCTCCACTCACGCGCCCTGATCGGGGGCGCAACTGACCCTCTTTTGGTTTTGGTCCCGATCACCGAGCGCTATAAATAAAGGGGATACGGCAGGCTAAATGTGACGACGGTTGTTCAAGCCACCAGTATCCCACACATACCCGATCTCTCAGAGCGCTCAGGTGAACGAAGGCCGAAGCCTCTCTCCGTGCTCGTCCACGGCTCCACCGATGCAGGCCGGCCTCCTCCGTCCCTGTCCACGGCGTCGTCTTCATTAACGACCACCTCTACATCACAGATCCGACCGAGCCTCTCTCTCATGGCCTCTCCAACTTCGGGTAATGCTTCCGCACTTACGTCCTATGTGTTCTTGTTTTGATCTAGGGTTAATGGCTATTGTTCATGTTTAAGATTTAGATTATTTCTACATAAGCACATCGTGCCGTGCGTGTTACTGAAAACTTGGGTGCAATTACAACAGTATATGCCATGACGGCGATCAGGGAGAAGTATCAGGTGCAGAAGAACTGGATGGGTGACCCGTGCCTTCCGAAGACTCTGGCTTGGGATAGGTTGACCTGCAGCTATGCCGTTTCCAGCCCTCCAAGAATCACAAGCGTGTAAGTCGTTCAGATCTATGCAAAATAATGACTTATGTTCATGACAAAAGGAGAAGGTTAACTACTGTGTAGTGAAACTGAGCCACTGGATGTTTGCTCTTTGTAGAAACATGTCTTTCAGTGGTCTGAATGGCGATATATCGTCTTCTTTCGCAAACCTCAAGGCAGTCCAATACTTGTACGTTCGAAGTTATGGATCCATTTTAGCCTTGTCCGTATATTTTTGCAACAAAAATGGTAAAAAAAAAAGCTTGGTCCATATCTTGCAGGGATCTGTCAAACAACAACTTGACAGGCTTAATTCCAGATACCCTTTCACAATTACCTTCATTGGCAGTTCTGTAAGTCTGGCAATTTTTGTAAAATTTTGCCCGTTCTTATGCATTGTTTCTACTCACGTCAGTAGTATTTTGTTTCTTTAGAGATTTGACAGGCAACCAGCTCAGTGGATCAATTCCCTCTGGACTTCTCAAAAGAATTCAAGATGGTTCCCTAAATCTAAGGTCGATCGGTTCCCCCATTCTTCCGATTCTAACTAACATGATACTTGATAAATTTGAATAAACATCTTCATTTCATCTTTTGGTAGATATGGCAATAATCCAAATCTTTGCACCAACGGCGATTCGTGTCAACCTAGGAACAGCAAGTTAGCCGTCTACATTGCTGTCCCTGTAGTTCTGATTGTGGTGATAGTATTAGTGGTAGTACTACTCTTTTGCTTCCTAAGACGAAAAAAGCAAGGTGAGGCTTGGCATGAGCACAGCAATCTGTCTGATCTATTTCCCCATCCGGGAACACTACTAATGCTAATTGGGTCAATCGTCTCCTATGAATCGAAGGATCAATGAACAACTCTGTAAAGCCGCAGAATGACAGAACGATCGACGTGCCGACAAACGACGGCTATGGGGACAGTTCGCTGCGACTCGAGAACCGTCGGTTCACGTACAAGGAACTGGAGAAGATAACTAACAACTTCCAGCGAGTGCTTGGCCGGGGAGGGTTCGGGTACGTCTACGATGGCTTCTTGGAGGATGGCACCCAAGTGGCCGTAAAGTTGCGGTCTCAGTCTTCTAACCAAGGTGTCAAGGAGTTCCTCGCAGAGGTAGAATTGCTTTAACTGCAGTTGACGTTTCTAGACAGAAATCTGTATCAAGAAATTTCGAGGTGAAGTTTCAGAAGTCATGATCACTTGTTCAGGCTCAGATTTTAACCCGGATTCATCACAAGAACCTTGTCTCCATGATTGGTTACTGCAAGGATGGGGAGTACATGGCACTTGTCTACGAGTACATGGCAGAAGGAACCCTGCAAGAGCATATTGGAGGTACGTGAGTTGTTTAGCAATATAGCTTCAGACTTCGGTGCCTGCATGTTGATTGGTGCACTGTAACCTTAGAACTCCAATCTGCCAAAAATGTTACTGTTGTTCATCTGTAGAACCATTTGAAGTGCCTATTGGTCTGAAATTAACACTGTCGATCTATTTGCAGGAAGGGGCCGCAACGGAAGATGTTTACCCTGGAGACACAGACTCCGCATCGCACTTGAATCTGCGCAAGGTACACGCTTGAATGTGGAGCCTGCTGTTGCTGAACATACTGTGTTTTCCAGAATCTTGAGCACTGGCTGGGCTGGTGACGCGCAGGGCTGGAGTACCTACACAAGGGGTGCAACCCGCCTCTCATTCATAGGGACGTGAAGGCCACGAACATCCTACTGAACGCAAGAATGGAGGCTAAGATTGCCGATTTTGGCTTGTCCAAGGCTTTCGATCGTGACAACGACACCCATGTATCCACGAACACGCTTGTTGGTACACCCGGATATGTTGATCCAGAGTACGTCGATCCCTTCTGCTGTCGTCCAAATCTCTATGTAGCCTGTCGTGTTCTAAGCAGTAGGTGGAACCGGACGTGCAGGTACCAGGCAACAATGCAGCCGACGACGAAGAGCGACGTGTTCAGCTTCGGCGTCGTGCTGCTAGAGCTGGTCACGGGGAAGCCGGCCATCCTGCGCGACCCGGAGCCCACCAACATCATCCAGTGGGCTCGGCAGCGCCTGGCGCGGGGCAACATCGAGGGCGTGGTGGACGCGCGCATGCGCGGCGACCATGATGTCAATGGCGTGTGGAAGGTCGCGGACATCGCGCTCAAGTGCACCGCACAGACGTCGGCGCAGCGGCCCACCATGACCGACGTGGTGGCGCAGCTGCAGGAGTGCCTCGAGCTCGAGGAGGGCCATGCCGGCGGCGACACGAATGGCATCTTCTACACCGGCAGCAGCGGCGACCCGAATTATAATGCTTACGCCGCCGACCAGTCCACGGATGTGAGCCAAAGCAGTACTGCATTTGAGATGGAACACAATTTTGGGAGGGTGCCAACAATGGCCACCGGTCCCGCTGCAAGGTGAGTATGGGACCATGAGTTGCCCTTGTAAGGGATGTATTATACTAGTCTCGTAATGACGTCTTTTCTTCTTGGAACTCAAGTCTCGTAATGATGTTGTTTTATCAGAGGAAGCGCAAATGTACGTGTTCAGTTGTAGTTATTCCCTTTTAGCCTCCGAAATGATGTACTTGTCAATAAGTAAGTTTCTGTGCACGCGTTTGGAAAATTGAGCATCTGCCCCATTGCCACACTGAAGATCCTTGTTTGGAGATTTGCCGTTGAAAAGATTTTTCTTGATGAATTGCTGCTCTAAAGACAAAAAAAAAAGTTGAGATTTGCCGCTCTCTACATATTTTGGTGTTTTTCTTTTTTTTTCTTTTTGCCCAAAAGTAGCTACAAAAAACTGAAACACCTCTATTCTTTCTCACTAGGGCTGTAAACGAGCCGAATTTGAGCGAGCCCAATCTGCACATCTAAGCTCGATACAAGCTCAAGCAAGCCTGAGATGGTGGTCGAGCTCGGCTCATGTAGGCTCGGTAACATAAGTCTTTATCAAGAAACAAACATTCTCACAAGGTAGTCACAGAACAATATAGTAGCAACTTTCACAAAATCACAGGCAATGATTTTCAACAAGAGAACTGAGTTGATCATACCTAACGAGCATGTCTTACTTAATAGCATCAATATGATGAAAAGTATCTCAATAGGAGTACACAGTAGCACAGATGATAGATCAGAAGATAACAACCAACACACAACATATCTTAAAAGTTCTTAATGGGAGCAAGCTTGCCTTAACACACGACAGAGGAGGAGCAAGGTGACGGTGCCTCGACATTCGGCGCGTCGCCACGGTCCATCGCGTGTCTGGCTGCTCGCTTCGTCGGCCCATCACTTGGGAGCAGAAGAGGAGAGGCTTAGGGCAGGGGTTGGAGGATGGCACACCCTCCAACCCCTGCACCGTCGGTTTGTCACTTGGAGCAAGGCAGTGGTCGACAAGGAGCAGGCTGGGAGCCAGGAGGAGAGGTGGCGTGGTGGGCGTCGGCGGGAGATAGGGTAGGGGAAGGGGATTGGGGAATGGGTGGATAAGATAAGTGGATAAGGTTGACAGGGACTTGGGTAGTTGGGTTGGGCTAGGATCATTTCGAATTTGAATCGAGGGAAAGTTGGAGGAGGGACTTGCAGATGGGCTTTGTTAAATAACGAGTCCAATCGAGCTCGGCTTGTTAAGGCTCGTGAGCTTGAGAATATGCTTAAGCTTAACTCGTTTGGAGCTCAAGTCAAGCTCAAAACAAGCCTGGAGCAGGCTGACCTCAAGTAAATTGTGAGCCTTAAGCATTTTTGCAACCCTATAATGCTCACATCCTCTCTCAATCCTCATGTCACTAACACAATAGCCCCACATGGCAGCCTTCTCACACTCTCTCCTTTATCTCTTCTCTCTTCTCCTCTCCTTTCCGTTTTCTTGCTGCTCAGAGGTGCTCTCCGTCGCCTCTTGAGCATGCTACTAGTGCACATGCTCCCGATGATGGAGTTGGCGGGGGCCTTCATGTCATGGAGATGCCGAGAAGAGCAACGACAGGGTCCTTGAGGTGGTCTAGCATGCTCTCCCCACTCTTGCCCAGCGTGCCCTAGCGCCGCCGCTCCCTTAGCACCAATGATGCCATCGAGCTCCAGTGGCCTATTGGCCTCACCCCTAGCCGAATCTAACACCCTACGGCGAGCTCTTCCACCCTCACTTCTTCTTCTCCTCTGTATGGCATGAATTTGGGCAGATTGATTAGCTCATCTTCTTTGATTCCGGATTCACCGTCGAGCTAACGATGTACTCCTTGATTCTACGGCTCTAGACGATGTATTCCGGATTCTTTGGCTCCATGATTAAAAAAAAATTGATGTAAGGCTCAAACACGTTAACTCCTTTTTATACACTTTTTTTGTCCTAAAATATAAATTCTTATTTCTAGAAAGCGAAGTCCCACAATATAGTCTATTGTAGATTAAATATATAGTTATTATAATATTTTAATTATATACCTTTTTTAATACCAAAAATATGGATAGGTAGTTGTAGTATACTATCCGCATGGATAGCGCAACATTCTGAACGAATCGGCTCCATGGACGACAGAACACCCCAGCAACACCTGGAGCATTGGCTTCCTGAACTTCTAATCCAACTAGCGTTGACAGCAAGATGGGGAAGATGATCTAGGCTTGATATTCTGTGATGGAGCATTGGCTTCCTGAACTTCAAATCCAACTAGCGTTAACGAGCTAGTTGACATGCTCGCAGTTTATTCCCAAAAAGTTACACAGTTCTAAACATCTAATCCAACTAGTTCAATGTCCACAAGTTGTTGCAGAATATCGTAAAGAATCATACCAATTATATAGCAAAAGAAGTGCATATATATATATATATATATATATATATATATATATATATATATATAGATTACATTGATATATCGAATCTTTAAAAACATGTTGACTGCACTGTAAAGTTATCCATTGTGCACCACCTAAATTAAAATGAATTAATTTGTGAGCACTCATCACAATCATGGGCATGCCTCATGAATCTTGGGGATTAAGGACATTAGCAAGACAACAAGGATATGTGTAAGCCGTAAGGTATTCGGATGCGCGGCCAGAACCATCGAAAGCCGGTCATCCTGACGACGGATACAAAGCTAAACTAACGAAAAGATCTTTGGCAGTTGTTGCAAACAAATATACTCGCTGCTGTCGAGCGTGCGGAAGTTCTCCACCATTACTGCTAGAGGTGGGAGTTGAGCTATACCATACCGGCACAGTCCGGGTTCATCGTACTTTGAGCCGATTCGTTCCATGCCGACTCGGCCTAATCATCTTACTGTGCCATTCCGTGCTGACCCGTCTCACTTCCGGTCAGGCCCAAGCACGGCCCAAAACCCGTCATGCCGACGTTCATGCCGTGCCAGCCTAAGCCCAACCCAAAGTAACTATACACAACAAAGGCGGCGGCGACAATTGTGGCGAACTAGCGACGTCTGCCATCTTCCTTTCTTTTGTACCCGCATCGTTGAAAATTAATTGAAGTTGAATTAGTTGTATAAAAACATGAGCACGCAATTACGTAAATAATCTCACACCCACATCCTTTAGCTGTGTCGCGATCGGACGCGGCATGGCCAAGCCGCAAGTGGAGGAGCGACTGGTGTAGGGGAATGAGTTCTTCCTGCAAGTGCCGTGCAAACACAAGGCCGGCCGCTTCGTCTAGCTCATGGACGCCATGAACACGCTCGGCCTCAAGGTCAGCAACATCAACTCCTACAAGACCCTTGTCCTCAATGTCTTCCATGCTATGGTAAGTACTCAACGTTCGCCCACACGCGTGCATACGTACGTGCATGCACATGTCTGAATTATGGTTGACTTGCAGAGGAGAGATAACAAGGTGGTGATGTAGCATGACAAGGTGAGGGAATCATTGCTAGAGGTTATTGAGTTGACGCGGGAGACGTACGACGGCGTGTGGTCGTTGGCAGTTTGGTACAGCCACCGACTTGTGTCCAGATATGCGTGTCATGCGAACTTAGAGTAGTTGGCCCGGTCCCCCTCCTCCCCCGGTGGCCTGGTCCCCGCTCCCCCTCGCCTCCCCTCCTCTCCCCGCCGCCTCCCCTCCCCGCCCCCCTCCTCCCGGCCGGTCCCCCCACCTCCACCGCTCCCCCACCCCCTCCACCTCCCCCGTCCGCCTTCTCCTCCCTTTCACCAGATCCGCCGCCGTGCCCAAGGAGGAAGGAGGCGCTGCTACGATAAGGAGGAGGAGGGATGGGAGATGCTGCCGTCACACGAGTGGCTGGCGAGGAAGATGGAGATGATGAGCAGCGCGTTGGCGGCGGGGGTTTCGGCATCCTCGCACCTCGCATGTCAACTTCTGGGTCTCAGGCACGCCGTGGTCGAAGGCACGCATCGGTGGGGGTTTCGGCCGGCAGCTCGAGTACGCTCATTTACTTCCCCTCCACTCTATCCCCTCTGCTCTGTGACTGTGATTGCTTGTGGAGTTATGGGGTGTGGAACCGTTGGTTGATGGGATGGCGACGGGAGGGCGGGGGCGGGGGGACGCAGAAGGGGGAGCCGGAGAGGCTGAGGCGGCCACGAGCCTGGGTGCTAGCCGTGCCCCCCGTGCCGGTCGTGCTCATCGGGCTAGATCGGTCCAAGCGCGGCACGATATACCGTGTCGTGCCGTCCAACGAACCGGCTTTCCAGGCCTGACTTGGCCCGCCGTTCGTACTATGCTGACACGGCCCGTCACATGACGTGTCTGTGCCGTACTTGGGTCGTACTAGGTCGATCGGATCTCAGACTGACCCAGAATAGTTCGGCCCAACTCTCATCTCTAATTACTGCACACACTGTTGGGCCGCCACAGTTGCCGGGCACCTCTGTGGCCGGCGCCGATGAGCGCCTGAGCGGCACTTACTTTCTCGTGCCATGAGGGTGCGGCAGAGCAGGGCTGCAGTAGGGAGGCGTGCGACGAGAGCGGGGGTGGCCGTGATTGGTGCGGGCCGGCTGCGATCGTGAGCGGGATTTTTGGATCTGCGCTGGAGGAGAAAGGAAACGGCAGGCGCTCAAAAAAATCGCGCTACAAAACATGCCCCGCTTGTCGGCGCCAAGAGTTTTGTCATTTGTGAGACAAGACGGGAGACAACGCCTCGACACCACCACCACTCATTTTTCTGTATTAGTAACGATAAAGAAAATTGTCTCACAGGCGAAGAACTACCATCATTCCTGTAGGTCCTAGCACCTCTAAATAAAAATGCAAACGGCTCGGATAGTTTTCGATGATTCAAATAATTTTTAAATATAGAACGATTTGGTTCGGATTTTTGTCGGATAGTCTTGGATTGGAAACAAATACATATTTTTTTTTGTCAAAAATAAATATGAATATGGTAACACACTATCTGTTGAATACGAATACGGACTCGGAGTATCCAAAAATGAAGGAATACGAATATCCGGACACTGGCACATGCTTGTATGCTTTGATCTGCCATGATATTAACTTTAGTACTAATAAAGATCTGAATAAGAAAATGGATATTTTGCAGTTGTGAAACTGAAACTTTCAGGGAGCTAAAGCCTAAGGGTGCTATTTAGCACTTCGGAAGTTAGAACTTGGTGCTTCGCCCTGTTTCTAAAATTCTTAACTAACATAATCGGATGACTCTTTTAGGTTTCTAAAGATCAGCCCAGAGGGGATGGTGCCTGTGTTTAACAGCGGTGATAGCAAATCCTCTACTCATCATGGTGCCTGTATTTAACAGTGCTGTTTAACAGATAGTGCAGAGAATGGAGATCTGGAGCTTTTGGTTTTGGGTATCCAAGCCTGAATAGTATGCATGTACAGTTTAATGGGTTTTTATGTTTTGATAATATTCATGATTATATTTGTTTCAATTCGTATTCACTCCATATCTATATTCGATATTATTTGTATTTGCATTCGTATTCAAAATATTCATATTCGTATTCGTATCCACATCTGAGAAAAAATATAAAAACAAATATAGTAAAAATATTATCTATTCGTATTCAATCTATTTACATCCTGCCACCAAACACCACAATCCCTAATAATCAACGAATCCAAGTCTATTAGTCCCCCCACCAAACAAATGATTTCCCTTTGGTGCACCAGCAGTTTTTGACTGACTGACTGTTATCTGATCCTGCCCACCGGTACTAATTATTAATCCAAAGATCAGGCAATAGCAGTGCACGGACGGGAAAAAAAGGAGCGGAGAAAAGAAGAGAACGAGTACACGACGGGAACTATTTTTATTAAATAATCCCTTATTGAAAAAATTATTATTACTTTCTTGTCAACTCTGTTTTTCCATTCCAACTCTTTTGCTCACATGACCGCTCGTGGCATGGTAAAACAAAATTACCATAGCAGCCATGGTGAAATGGCTAAATTCTGCCACTCCACCCGTCAGTGGTATATCAATATTGTTTAGGTATACTATCACCAGTGGTGTGTCAAGAAGTGATATTTAGCTTGATTTACCCTGTGGCATACCAGTGGTGTCTTGTCATGTCACAGGTGGTGACATGGCAAAAAAAATAGATTTGAAAATAAAGTTAGCAAGAGTTAGCAATAAAAATAAATTGAAAAGGGGGTTAATTTATATTAGGCTCTCTTTGGAATAAAATAATTTTGGACCAAAAAAAAATGGAGAATTGCAATCCAAATGAAAAAAAATTCCTACACATGTTGTTTACTTCATAGAATTGCATAAAAATCATAGGATATAAATTTTTCCTACAAATTTAGGAGGAAACCAAACATAAGCTCCAATCTCATGTTTAAATTTTCCTTGAGAATTCCAACGCAACTTCTCTCTTTCTCTCTCTCTAATTAAGTATTTTCTAATCTCAAATTTTTTGCACTTTTCCTATAAGGCATCTAAACATATCTTTTAAGCAGTTTATGTGGTTTTAATTTTTCGTAAAATTCAACTAGCCGTGACATTTCAATCTTACTTTTTCTTCTTCTGTTTCTACATTTTTAGATTACGCGGCTAGAGATGACGTAAAAATTGTTCACACGACGGGGTCTCACCTCTCGAGACTCTAAACAAAACTAGTAAAGAAAAAAAAAAGGCGTACAAAAGGGGGGCCACCAAGCGCAACCACCTCCATCCCGTCAAGGCGTCGACCAACCAACCGCTGCTCGCTCGCTCCTGCTGCTGCTGCTTTTCCCCACCATTTCATCTCATTCTTCCCGTCCGTCTGGTGCGACCTCCCGACCGCGACCAGCCACCGCCCAGCGGTTGCTTCAGATCTCCTCTTCCCCCCGACGCCAACTCGACCATCTCCCTCCCGCCATTGCACACACTTGTATAAAATCCTATCCCCATCACCCTCCCTCCTGCAACTCGTCCCGGCGCCCCGTCCCCTTCTCGTTTCGTTTTCCTTCGCGCGCCATGATCTGCTGAGTCGAGACGACGGCTCGGTGAGGCTGTCGTGGACCCGGTCTGCGCTTGATCCGTCCGTGCTGGGATCGGGATCTTGATTCTTGGGTGGGCGGGAATGGAGGTCTTCGGCCCCGTCACGCCCGGCCAGGTGCGTGCTCCAGGATTTTTGCGGCTTTCTCTGGTTGCCGATTCTTCGTTCCGTTTGCTTCTGTGTGGTGAGAGTCAAATCTGGCGGTTTAGCCGGCTGGTTCCATGATTTAATTTTTTTTTCTCTGGGGGAGTTGCTGTGTAAGCGCCGTTTGGATTCCTGCCGAGCAAATTTGGCGAGAAAACGTGGCAGAGTTCGTGTAAATGGATGTACTAGTTCTCAACAGCAGCGGAGTGCTGTATGTTGAGCAACGTGGTTACGGTTTTAATGCCATGGTTTATGGTAGCTCCCGGATGCGAGGAAGAATCGAATTCAGTGCCTACTACGTTGTACCTGTCACATGATGATGATGAGCCCTTACCTAACGAGTTTGGTGGGCTTCTGTTCCCCGGAGGTGTCTTAGCTTTCAAGTTAAATAAGTTTATCATGACACATGAGATCGAAGAAGAAAATATTGCTGTAAAGTTAAAGTTTTGAATGGGGTCAAGGTAATTGCTTCCTAGAATTCGACGTCTCTATGATATGTTCATCACCATGGTTGGCATTTCAGCTTGATCCTCGAAGAAAGTTGATTACAATCATGATTTGTAGAGTTGAGCTTTGATATGAAGATATTAGTAAATTATTGTCTGTTGAAAACCTTTAAAACAAACAAACCATCATGCCGGATCCATTGGGCGATATAGCAGTGGAGCAATCATGCCAGATCCATCGGGCTGGGATGTAGCAGTAGATCTTCCTTTCCCTGAAGAAAATATAGAACAAAAAATTCTGGGGAGTTGGGAACTTGGGATGTGAGTGTGACTACACCCTCAATGCAAAAAACCAATGCTGAGTTGGTTTTTCCTAATTTGACGCTTTGGATGAACTAACTGCTAGCTGATCTTATTCTTTCACGCTATCAGGGACTTATGTAACTCAATGTTTTCCTTTCTCCCAGGTGTCATTTTTGCTTGGTCTTTTCCCTGTCCTCATTGCGTGGATCTATTCCGAAATCCTGGAATACAGGAAATCTTTATCCCATGGGAAAGTGTAAGAGTTCTTTGCAGAAATTATAGTTTTAGTTAGCTTTAGGAACTTAGATCTGAGTTGGTATTACTCCATATAGTATATATTCACTACCAACTGCATACTGCTGTTTCAAATAATTCAAACCTGTAACATGAGTTTCCGTGTTTAGATCTGGCAGTTCGCAGTAGTTACATCATAAACAAGTTGAACAACCAGTGCCCTAATTTCCCTGTTCATGCATTGTTTCGTCATCTGCAGTCACTCAGATGCAAATTTGGAGAATGAAACTATCAAGGAAGATGATAAGGCTGTATTACTTGAAGGAGGCCAATCGAAATCACCATCTACAAAGTTCCGGAATATGTCTACCAAAGCAAATTTAATACGGTACTATTTGAATGAATAATATAATACAGCTTTTAGGATTATAGCACATGCAGTTGCAGATTACTGATGTCTCAATGTGATTGTGAGTTGTAGATTTATAACAATGGATGAGTCTTTTCTGCTTGAAAACCGCGCTGTCCTGAGAGCCATGTAAGACCCTTCAAAATTAATTGCATCCACTCTAGGCCTTCTGGCTAAGAGATTACCTGTTGACATTTATCTGCCCTTTAACCATCTTGCAGGGCTGAAGTTGGCATTGTCCTGGTTTATTTTTACATTTGTGACCGGACGAACATATTTCCAGAAAGCAAGAAGGTTACTATGTTGCTCCTGTTCCTTGCACACTCTCAATGATGTATTATGGAGTATATGTAAACTGCAATAGGTGTCTACTGGCTTAATTGTAATCATAGCATGTTCCCCATCTCTGAGGATCGGCCTTGTTATTTTTGGTTTCGTGATCTACCATGATTTTTTCCCCTCATTGTTCAGCATGTTAATAGCTGCAAGTTATAGTTAGTGGTATGTCTGGCCTAGCCTTCATTTAGGCTTATCACCCAAATAAGCTAGAGTCAATGAGGCAGGGCCAAGCAGGTGGTATATTTTCAGGCTCATCTGACAAGCTTAAGCTTTCCATCATCCATAGACATAGAGAAGCTGTAGCCAGTGGATGGTGGCTTATAGGCTGGCAACGGTTTATATAAGTTGTGTCCGCCCAACCAGCTTTTGATGCTGATCTCTCTTTTTTTTAAAAAAAAAAGATGTTTTCGGTGCTGATCTAATAACCTACAACTTAGGGACAAACCTCAACTAGGCCAAACAAGCCCTATATGCTCATCATGTCTAAGGCTCTCTTTTACTTGCATGGTAATCCTTGTCTTGTTTTTGACAGAGCTACAACCGCGACTTGTTTCTGTTTCTGTACATTCTTCTTATTATAGCATCGGCGCTTACTTCACTTAAGAAGCACCATGAAAAATCAGCATTTTCAGGAAAGTCCATACTCTACCTTAATCGCCACCAAACTGAGGAATGGAAAGGGTGGATGCAGGTTAGTGATTTTACTTCACCACTTAAGTCTTTGTGGTAAATGTGATTCTGGGTTGTTAGTTAGTATGTTCTGATTTCAATAAATGAAATCAGGGGCTCTTACCCTCTGAATAAAAAAAAGTTATTATGGGTGTCATGTCACTTTCAATGCACTTGTTGGCCATTGATCCTTTCAGTTTGCGACATGTAAGCAAATGTCTTTTGATGCTCATTTAATGAATCTTCCATCATGTACTATATAGATAGTGCACCCACTTGTGTGCTTTTGCTTACTCTCTAGTCTACTTTTCTTAGATTGAAAGAGTAGAGAAAGCACCAACTTAATGAATTGAGATACTTATTTGTTGTTTTACTATGCATTAATTTCTTTTTGGGGACTATGCATTAAATTTAAAGAAAGTGTTTTCCTTCTACCATTCATTAATCATAATCTGGGTATTCTGTATCCAAAGTCCAAACTGCTCTCTCTCAGGTTTATGTCAATAAAATGCATTCATTTGGTGTTACAAATAATTTTGACTCTGAGTCCAAGACGAAGTTGAGTCCATCTCCATATATAACTCAAGTAGAAGTCGAATCCTAATTAGAGTTTGAATAGGTGTGCCAGTTAGGGTATATATTGAGATGCTTATAATCGGTTTGAAAGGGGGAGCAAGTAAGAGAATAAAAAAATTTAGAAATTCTCCCATGTTCTCTCCGATTATTCGTAATGTGTGAGTTTTCTCTTGGGGGCAAAGAGTAACAATTGGTATCAGAGCCTAGAAGAGAGCTGAGTCGTTGAAAGAAATCGTCAAGCACGCAGGGCAAGTCCAAGCCAAGAAGTGCAGCGCAAAGAAATCTCCAAGATCAGAAGCAACACGTCAAAACGCAAGCGACAATTACGTTAATAGAAAATTTTGACGCGATCAGAGTTGCGAAGTGTATTTTCTCGAAGTTCCCAAGACTCACCCTAAGGTAGCATGATTTTTTGATTTGTGCCCAAGATCATGACACGTTCTTCGGGAAGTGGTGTTACCAGGGACGAGGCATCATCCAGGATGACGGCGAAGGAGAGTTCCGCTGTCACGCTGCATTATCCGATGCTCACGATGAGCAATTATGCAGCATATGCAATCAAGATGAAGGTGTACATGAGGGCTCAAGGAGTATGGGACGCGATCGAGAACGGCAACGTTGACGTGCGCATGGATCGGATGGCATTGGCGGCTATCTATCAGGGTATCCCAGAGGAGACGTTCTTCCTACTGGCTGAAAAGGAGACAGCCAAAGATACGTGGGAGGCGTTGAAGACGATGCATCTTAGAGCTGATCATATGAAGGAAGCAAAGGTACAAACTTTCAGAACCAAGTTCGAGGTGTTGCGTATGAAGGAAACGGAGTCGATCAACGACTTTACCGTCCGGTTGGTGGTCATCGCCAACAAGATACGAGCCCTTGCCGAGAAGGTGGAAGAGTTCTACGTGGTGAAAAAATTCCTTCATGCTGTTCCCTCACGGTTTCTCTCAATTGCTTCAGTTATAGAGCAATTTGGAGACCTAAAGACAATGACCATGGAGGAGGTCATCGGTCGTCTTAAGGTGTACGAGGAACGATCTCCAATAATTGTACCAACAACGAAGGACAGATTTTACTGACCTGCGCCGAATGGGAAATCCAATCAAAGTATGAAGGCAAGAACACTTACAATGGCCGAGGCCATCAGAATCGAAGGTTTGATAAGGCAAAAGTGAGGTGTTATAATTGTAATGATTACGGGCACTTTGATTCAGAATGCCACAAGCCGATGAAGGGGAAAGCGTCTCTTGCCGAAGCGCACAGCGATGATGAATCAACAATGCTCTAAATGATAAGATGAGTTCGAGGTGTTGAGAAGATGCGTCGTCACCCAAACCCAGGCAAACTTAATAAATTAGAGAGTTAAAATTAGGGAGGAGATTGTTACAAATAATCTTGACTCTGAGTCCAAGACGAAATTGAGTCCGTCTCTATGTGTAACTCAAGTAGAAGTTGAGTCATACTTAGAATCCGAATAGATGTGTCAGTTAGACTATATATTGAGATGCTTGTAATCAGTTTAAAAGGTAGAGCAAGTAAGAGAATAAAGAAATTTAGAAATTATCCCGTGTTTCTCCGATTATTCGCAATGTGTGAGTTTTCTCTTGGGGCAAAGAGTAACATTTGGAGAATTACTGTGGCAGCTTTCCCCCCTTTATGTTACAACAATTTCATGCCACTGAAATATACAATTACTGCAGTAGCATTTATATATTCTTTTGTGGCTTTTGTCTTATGCAAGTTTTGTATTAATTGTATTTCGGCTGCAAGAGTGTTCTAACTATTCAATCTGCCTTTCCAGGTCTTATTTCTGATGTACCACTATTTCGCAGCCTCAGAACTATACAATGCAATTCGTGTGTTCATTGCTTCCTATGTCTGGATGACTGGATTTGGGAATTTCTCATATTATTATATCAAGAAAGATTTTAGCATTGCAAGATTTGCTCAGGTGCCCATTCTACCTCAACCTTTGTTTCTTCTATGTGATAATAAATTTAACTCTACTTAATTTCTCCTAACCACCTTTCAAACACTAAAGACCAACAACTATACTTTTAATGCAGATGATGTGGAGGCTAAATTTCTTTGTGGCCTTCTGTTGCATTGTCCTTGACAATGATTACATGTTGTATTATATCTGTCCAATGCATACCCTATTTACTCTTATGGTATACGGGTCACTTGGTCTGTTTAACAAGTACAATGAGATACCATCAATCATGGCTATTAAGATGGCTTGCTGCTTCTTGACTGTCATTTTGATATGGGAAATTCCTGGGGTATTTGAGCTTTTGTGGGCCCCCTTTACGTTTCTGCTAGGTGAGTTATTCTTGTATTTCTGTATGGCATATTTCTTCTCAGTCATGGATCGTGATTCTACATCATTGTTTTTTTTTCGATACAGGCTATAAAGATCCAGAGCCTTCTAAGACAAACTTACCATTATTACATGAGTGGCATTTCCGATCTGGCCTTGATCGATACATATGGATTATTGGAATGATTTATGCTTACTTCCACCCTAATGTAAGTATTGCCGATATGGATCTATATTTCTCTCCCTTTCAATCTGTATGTATGAGTACTAGACTAGTAGATTTACTCAATTATTTTCATACACTTCTTCCTCTGGAATCCCTATACATATAAATATTACTGATGACACATACGCTTAAGCATTATGCTCTTATTTGAAGTGTTTATACCTTTTGTTTATCTTATATTAATCTAACATAGAACCTTGTATCCTAAACAGGTTGAAAGATGGATGGAGAAGCTGGAAGAGTCTGAGACTAAGGTTAGATTGTCGATCAAGGGAACAATTGTGACTATTTCCTTGATGGTAAGTTGAGTGACCATCTTGTACCAATGCACTGTCTATTTATGTCAAGATGTTGTACTACCTTTCCAACTAGGTTGAGTTTCTATTTAACAGTGTTGTATTAACTTGAAATGCTGTACTAACTAGGGCTTCTGTTCCTTCTTGTAGGCTGCCTATCTATGGTATGAATATATCTACAAGCTAGACAAAATTACATACAACAAGTACCATCCCTACACATCATGGATTCCTATCACGTACGTATAAAATAATGCTATCAAAATCAATATGATATGCGGCAGAAATTTGTTTCAATGCATTTGACATGGCACCTTATTTCTTACAGTGCTTATATCTGCTTACGCAATTGCACCCAGCAGTTGAGGAGTGCCTCTTTGGCTCTTTTTGCGTAAGCATCTAAATCTGTAGCACGTTAAATTGATGTTTCAGGCATTTGTTTTCGGATTCCTTAGCTGTCTCTTTTCTAAAAGTTTAATCTAAATTTTTGATAGTTGGCTTGGCAAGATCACACTAGAGACTTATATTTCTCAGATCCACATATGGCTCAGGTACGAACTGAGTTGTTTCAGCATATGTTATTCTTTTTTTTAATTACTGAATGAACTTCCAGACCATTAGTCTGGTAATGAGTATCCTCAAATATGTTAAATATGCGGTCAAGGCTAAAAAATGAAATTTAAATAGTGATTTAACTGTGTTAATATTCTATCTGTGAGAATTTAACCTTAGAAGTACATCCATTGGTATGCATAAAATATTATGCTCAAATACTTTTTCTGAGTTTCTGTTTTCTCTTACACTGAACCAATCAGTAACTTCTGCTTGAGTAACTATCCCAGCTGATCTTCTATCCCTACTTAATGTAACACATGATGTCCTTGGCCAACAATATAAGGTTTCTTGCTTTGCCAAATGGTACTCTTCAACCGTTGACCGCATCAATGGTATCGTTGTGAAACATTAAAATCATCTGTTTCTACTTTCAAACCGAAAGCTAGAAATTATGTAAACTGTGGGAAATGAAGATTTCTTGCCAACACTATATCAAATTTTTTTTGTTTTGAGCTGATGTGTTTCATTTGACTGTGAAGTGCATGTAGGATTTGTTGTCATTCTCCAGATTTTGTGTCATGTACTTGCAGTTTCAAGTTATCGATTTCTTTTTCAGTGCTGATACTTTTTTCACAGGTCTAGCATGCCAAATGGGCAGCCAAAATGGCTTCTATCTTTCATACCAGATTATCCATTGCTTAACTTCATGCTTACTACAGCAATCTATCTTTTTGTAAGTTTACCAACCTCAGGTGCATTTCATTTAACAGAATTATCAAAGACATTCATTTCATGATTTATTCTGCAGCTATCATACCGAGTGTTTGAGCTCACAAACGTACTGAAGGGAGCTTTTATACCCAGTAGAGACAACAATCGTCTATATCAAAATTTTATTGCTGGGATTGCCATCTCTGTATGCCTGTATTTCTGCTCACTTATTCTTCTGAAAAGTCCTATTGTATAGGTAACTGCTGGAACATACTATACTTCACAATTTTCACGAAGTCTCGTCGCTCTATTTCTGTGACTTCAGTTATTTGTTCCATGTAATTTACAGGTAGACAATTTCATTTCCAGGGATGAAGAATTGCCAAGTAAATGATCTTGATAGAAGGTCGTTTCTGCAAAAAGTTTGCTTGGTAGGATGCTCAGTTCTGGCCTCAATTCCATTTGCATTTGGAGCTAAATGGATTCCCTGAAGAACCTGCTCGTTTGCATATGTTCGGAATTGAATTGCCAGACGATGCACATGTAGAGGCCAATTTTTTTTTAGCTTTTTTCTCCTTGAAAACACTGCAACACAGTTAGCCAACCCGTGCATTCTTTGGAAGTTGCAACAGCTGTGGAAAGTTGATACAACCATGTAAGAATTTTCTCCGAGCACTGTACCGTGTTGTGTACTATAGAGATCGATACAAGGAAGGGTTTTCCTCTTGTAAAAGAAGATACAAAGCCAAGCCCCATGCTTTTCTGACTTCAGATACAGTTCGAAGCATCAATTGTACTCTCGCGGTCCAAGTTACTTCAGCTACTCGAGGCGCCCTAGTTGAAGACTTGCTTTTGGACCGCTGCTAATCATGCTGGGGAGGGGTACGAAATCCAGCTCTGTAACCTTCCTTTCAGTTGGAGTCGTCTATTCTGTTGCAAACTGGCAGCAACAACCGACACCACCCGTACGTAGCGGCGCTGTATTACATGTGCGCGCACCCGGACGCTCGTGGAGTAGTGGCAGAAGCCGCCAGGCCGCTTTGGTTGAGCATATTATGGGCCTGTGCGAAATTTTCTATGGAGGCCGAGGGTCAGACGGTGGTGGTCAGTGGTAAGGTTAATGGTTTTGTGTGATGAGATGGCCGGTGGTTTCCGTGGTGAGCTGGTGGTGCTGGGGGCCGGATATATATACTACATTAAACTCATTTGGCAGGCTGACGGGCGACGAACCTAACACAAGACCTAATCATTCGGCCATTCGGACGTTAAAAATCTGCCATTAAATAGCGCGCGCCGCCGCATTATTGTCACTTGTCCGGCCAACCCCAGCTGTTGCTTACAAGTTACAAGCTCCGCCAAGGCAAGCTTGCCTAGCTCCTCCGGTTTCCGGCCACCAATGGAAGCCCCTCTTCTCCTCCCCATCGCCACCGCTTCCTCCTCCACCACCATCACCAATGCCGACGCTGCCGACCCTCCCTCCTCCCCTTCCACCCACAGCATCGTTGCTCGCGTCGTCGCCGTCCTCGCCATCGCCTCCGTCTCACTGTTCGCGCAGCACGAGGCCTCGAAGGGCTTCCACATCGACGTTGTCAACGCCGCTCCACGGGACACCATTGCCGGCCGGCGCTTCGACCTCTTCTTCGTGTCCAACGGCCAGGCCGCGCGCATCCTCCACTACGCGAACCGCGGCGTGGAGCAGGCGCTCTTCCCGGACGTGTCGTTCCCGCGCAAGCAGGTCACCCATGTCACCGTCCAGATGGCCGGCCACAACCTCACCTCCGACGCGACGGTGGCCACCGCCGGTGTGGCACCCGGAGAGTACGTCATTTCCCTGAGCCCCAGCCTCATGTCCGACACCGACAAGGCCGCCGACGCCGTCGCCACCGCGGTGCGCCGCGCCGTCGCGCTCATGTGGCTGTGGGACGGCCGCGGCGCCGCCCCGGCGCGCGTAACGAAGTCCATGGTAGAGTACCTGGCCACCGGTGGTGACGGCGAGGCCTCGACGGTGGAGGTCGCTCAGTGCATGTCGGCGCGGTTCCTGAAGCACCTGGAGCACCGTCGCAGCGGCTTCGTCGCGCGGCTGAACCGCGCAATGAGGGACCGGTGGAGCGACGCCGCGGTGGACGCCGCCCTCGGCGTTCCGGCCCGGCCGGTCTGCGCCGCCTACAGAGCGGCGGCTCTGACCGGCGGCGAACAACCCACCCCTCTGGTTTGACTCCACGTCGGATGCTGATGGGTCCAGGGTGGCAACGTGAGACGGGAGCATAGCAAGGGCAGTTTGGGTAATATCGCACATGTCCATGCGCGTCACGCCCCTGTATTTAATTCATCATTAGGGACGATTAATCATGGGGTGGGACATAACCGCACCCCTAATCGTGGAGGACGGCGAATTAGGGTACAAACAACAGTTTAGACGATTGCTGTTTATATATACATGCACATCACACATAGACAACAAAAAAGACAGCTTGTATAATGGATTGTCTATTTAGTTGTTTGCAACCTATTTATTGCATGCATACATCTACGATCAAGCCTGGGAGCATGCATGCATCGGGAGGAGACGATGGCTCGTACAACGCTCGCAACGCCGGCGGTTTCGTTTAGGAGCATGAGCGCAGACTGTCTCCTCGTGAGAGGACGGTTTATGTCTATCCCTTCCTTAATTACGGTCCACATCGAATGATTCTGTTGTGTTGATATGATAAAGACGATATCTGTCTCTCTGTTATATGTGGCCTTAGCAATCGCTCTCCATGCTATTCTATATGCCATTATGTTATGGGTTAAAGCAGCTTGTGTTTGTAGTAAATCTAAATGATAGCGTCTCGATGTCACTGCAAGAGTTTTTTTCTGTTTACGTGGAAGAATATGGTGGTCGATAATGATACGGGGAAGCTTCGAGAGGCTTGTAATCTGCGACCAAACCAAGGCGAGGCCCCACCTGTTGGTGACCCATCATTCTATTCTATCGATCGCTTTCATCCACGTTAACTCTCCGTTGCTTATAGTGGTTCATGGATGAACAGAGGGATAATATTTTGCAGCAGCAGGGTGGAAATGGAAGTCGGGCTAGGTTTGTGCAGTGTTTTGCCGTTTTGTTCATATCATGGCCCATGGTAATGTCACACGTCGACAAATGGACGGCATGGGTAAGTGTAACGCCTCTATTTTTGAAAGTGCTAGGAATCCTCGCAATTACTCAGGACTGTTCAATTGTACAGTACTGTACATGAATAAGCAACAATTCAACACATACTTATAACAAAGAATCAGAATTTATTACAAGAAGTACGGCTTAGCAGCCAGGTTTAGACGCAGCGAGCGAATAAGCCCAAAGTTAACTTACATCACAAGCAAACACCATAGGTAAACTTGAGTGGGACTAAGACCTAGAATCACTTATCATCAATGTAGAATGGCTCTTCTGGTTCCTTATCAATAGTTTGTTCTTCGATGTCCTACTGATTCTCTGTTTGTTGTTTAGCAAGTAATGAATACAATCGTACCCAGTAAGTCACAAGAGTAAATCTTACATTAACAATTTGCCAGAGTTGTCAATAGACGCGAATATATTGGTTTTATTAATGAGAGTGGATGCAATTTTATTTGTAAGCATTTTTAAATATGAAATAACAAAACTACTTCTTAAGAGTAAGAGGGTTTTCAACAGTTACTTGCTCTGATTACACAGATTAAAACATAAAGAAATCTACTTATGCCTTGTTGTTGAAATCACCCATTAAATACAACTTTATTTACTAGAAGCACGGCATATTCGAATACCATTTATTTCACTCTGCAGAGTTGCCCAACTTTACCCAGAAGATTTCTTAACCCTTATGACTAAGTTAAGAAAACCAAGTTATTTCACTGCTTATCATTTTATATAGCCTCTACCCGATAGGTTCTTACTACACAAACTTGGGTATCTGCTGGCCAAGACGAAACACTTCCACTCGATTTGTGAGGATCTGCCGTTGTTAAGTATGATTTTACCCTCTACCATACCACGCTCCTCTACTCCTATAGAGATTCAATCGATTTGAGCATCTATTTGTCAACAGTTGTGATTTAGCGATTTCTATGTCCTTTACTCAGCATAAGGTTCTAATCCTTACTTTTCACCTTAAGGCTGCCAACCATAACCGAGTACCCAGTGCTCAACGGCACTACCACCCATCTGCTGTAGCTTTCACCGTAGGGTAAGGTCGTGGATTCCAACCATCTAGTAGCTTTCCATAATTTTTCCCTTACGCTAGAACCATTTGAATAATTTTACCAGTGAACCGCCAAGTCCTTAGTAGTATACAGTTTTAAATAAATATATCTATAATTATTTATACAATAATTAAATATTACTAGGGTTATTAAGGTGAATATGACCTCAAATTAAAATAGGGTATTTCTCAATAGTAGGACGTAACTAATTCACAAGTCATTCTAAATATTTATTTTAATTAAATAACATTGAGCAAATAACAATAATGCAAATACAGTAATTAAATAATTTAAATTCTATGAGATTCAACATTATCAAAAATTTGTAACTTGCCTTGCTGCTTGATAAACAATGCTGCATCGTACACTTCAATGTCCTGATCCGATTCTTGTACTATCGCCTTGGAGTCGGGAACTAGCACAAACACATAATATAACATAAGCCCATGCTTAAGTCTAATCAAGCTAGGAAAATACATAAAATAATTAGAAATAAAATACAAAATCAAATAGAGTTGGTTGGGATTCTATTAGGGTCTATATTGGTGGAACAGACATTGAAAATGGATTCAGGACGTCGAAATGATCAAAATAGGGGTATTTTGTAATTTTGGGGCTCAGATGAACAATGGTGAGCGGTAATGGACTTGCCCGAACTGAATAGTGCACACGAGGAATTATTTTTAAATAAATTGGCCTGGTGGGCCGGCCTGCTCGGCCCAAACATGCATGCGGCCGTTCGGACCGGCTAAACGCATGGCCATTCGGACCGTCTGAACGCGCACCTGTGCTAGCCGTTAATCCGCGACGCATGGACGGCTGTGGGTGAGTGCAGCTGTTCAGACTGGTCGAACGCGTACTCATGCTAGCCGTCAATCCGCGGTGCACGGATGGCTGTGGGCGAGCCACGCTGCGACCAAGGGTTGTCTTCAACCTCCGGTTGGCCTCAGTGGTGGGAAAAAAGAGGTGCTGCCCCTTCACGAATCGGCACCGACAAGGATCCCCGGTGAAGGTGAATGGTATGGATAGGCTCAGCACTGGGTTATGGTTCCATTTTGGGGCTTTGGAAGGCGAGAGCATGGGTGGCGGTGGCCGACAGCAGGAGAGAAGGCTGCGGGTTCCACGGTGGCTTAGAGTTACTCTAATGACTTTCCAGTGAGGTGGGGGAGTAGTTTGACCATCTCTAGGGTATGGGGTTCACGATGGTTGTGAGGGTTTGGGTTGAGGAACTCTCAGGCAAGCTGTGCCACAGGAGAGGTGTTCCGTTCGGTGGTTGCTCTCAGCGGCGGAGCTCTAGGGAAATGCTCTCGTCCAAGCTAGTTTACTGGAGTGATCAGGGTGCTAGGGAGACGCTAAGGGCGAATGCTATTGGATTTTCATGGAAAGAGGAGGGAGATTACCTTTAGGGCTCGCCGAGCTCAGGGGTGGACACGCGAAGAAGCTGCAGTGAGGTTGAGCTCAAATGAATGGCCTAGATATGGGATTGAGAGTGTTGTGAAGCTATCTGTGAATGCAATCGAGCTTTATTGGTGGGTAAGGCGGTGGCAGCAATAGGGCGATTCGGAATAGTGAGACGGGCATGGAGGGGAGAGAGGGCGGGGCTTTGCCAGGGAGCGAAGTCACGAACGAGGTGGCACTAGCTGCTCTGCAGAAGTTGGCAGATGATGACGGTAGTGAGTACGATGGTTAGCGCCCGTTGGACAGAGGAGACCGTGCCACGACGAGAGAAGCACTCGGTCAAAAGGTGCGTGAAACGAGGAGTGACGGGATGAGGTTGGCAGTGTGGCGAGCTACTAAGAGGTGGGACCGCGGCATCAACTCTGACAAGCCGAATGAGAACGGCCAGGGTGAGTGCTGCCACACTTCCGAGTCGGGGTGAGTTGCTGCGTGGGCAGGCGGAACAGAAAGGCGGCGGGGAAGGCGGGTTCCAGGGGTGTTGGTAGGTGGGAAAGATGGAAAGTAAAGGAGGAAAGGCACAAAATGAAGGAAGATTGCTAAATTGTGAAGAAAATTGGAATTCAAGCAAAAAACCCAAGAAACAATTCAAACTTTTGAATTTTCAGGGTGTTTCAGTATGCATGATTATTTTTGGGAGATAGGGCTTCTCATATTGACTGTGGCTGATGTTTTTTAGTTATACCTGATAGCTTTTAACTGAAAAATAAATATTAGTGACTGAAAGAAATATTTTTTAAGAGTGGATGAATGGTAGGGAAAATAAGAAAGAGATATATAAGTGAGACAGGAGTGAAAAATGTAGGGTGTATGAGTGCCTATGGTTCTCAATCTTATCTTTAAAACAAGATGAAAGCAAGAGAAGTGAGGAAACGGCTTTAGAAGACCGAGTGTTTATATTAATTTTTTATTTCTTCAAACAAAAGTCAAAAATAAAAACTGAGACGCGTAATCACATCTTGTCAAGCAACAGTGCTGTTAAGATGACAGCCATGCGTAAAGCGGCGAAACACGCCCTCACTTTTTAGGGACAGAGAATGCTGTGTGTGGAACATGCGATGTTCTCGTATGCACTCAACTCATATGTATTCTACAACTTCTTGCAGTTGCACTACAACTTGCCTTTCCTGTATCAGTTTTACTCTACGCGAGCACTTGTGGCCAATTGCTCCATGTCATACGCCACGTGGATGAGACATAAACAATAATAAGACTCTTAAGAGGTTTTCGTAGAAGCAAATGCATAAGAGTAATCAATCTATAGTGATAAAAAATTGATATAAGAGGGAGAGCTGCAAAAGAAATCGAGACAAATTATGTAACGAAAAATACTGTAAATGTAAACTACTCACTCCTAAGTTCTAACAAACGCTAAAGGCTCCATTATGTATTCTAAATTATTTTTTATTTTAGAAAATTAGAAGACAGAAATTAAAAGTTGTTTGAAATTGGCTACAGTCATATAAAAACACGACAATGGCTTTTGTTACATCTTTTCATGAATAATTGTGGACTTGTACAGTTGTACCTTATGGTATTAAGATATAGATAGTATTAGCTTAGGGGTGATCGTTTTAACGATAGTTTCTGGTTTTTGGCTGAAATTTTACTGTAGCTGGCTTTTTTTTTACTGTAGCTGATTTGGCTTTTTGGGCATAATTAAATTTAAAAAAAATGTAAAAATAGAAAAAATTTGTTAGTCCATCACGGACAATACAAAGGAACACGAGAAAAAAAAGAAAAAAATACAAAAAAGCTTTAAAAAATCTAAAAAAATTTCAGAAAAAGACGAATTACTGAATAGTGATAAAAAACTGAAGCTGAAAGTTGAAATTGAAAAAAAGCTGAAACGAGCGGAACCTTAGACTGATCTAAAAAGAAATGCATTATTGACATGGTTTGCCGTCGAAACTGACATGAGAAGTTTTCGTGAAGTTTCTTGAATTGATTATTGTCCTGTTCTTGTGAGAGGGCGCGCACTTGACTGACTCCAATTTGCCGCCATGTGCGCCCAGCTCTGCAGTCTTGTCTTACAAGTTACAACCAGCGTCTCTTGCGCTACACTGTAGCTCGTGTTGATTTGGAATTTGGATTCAGTCTTCGCATATGGGCATGGCTTTGGTTTCGGGAATACGGTCACGTGAGCCGCACGGAACTAATGTATTGTTTAAAATGGTTTAAAGTTAACTTCTTTTGATTTTTGTTTTTTTACTATTCAGTAATTTTATTTTTTTTATTTTTTAAAGATTTTTTAGATTTTTTTATCTTTTCTTTTTTCCGTATTCCTTTGCATTGTCCGTGATGGAGTAACATGCTTTTTTTTTCAATTTTTTTAAATTTAATTATGCCAAATAAACTAACTCAGTTACAGTAAAAAATAAGCTAGCTACAGTGAGAAAAGCTATAAGCCAACATCAAACTGAGCACTACCTAAGATATCGGTATTATTGGCTCAGACTGTTCTGAAAAGAAATGCATTATTGACATGGTTTGCCGTCGAAACTGACATGAGAAGTTTTCGTGAAGTTTCTTGAATTGATTATTGTCCTGTTCGTATTAGCTTTTTAAATCTATTTTCTATAATATCTAATTTTTAAACAAAGTGTCTTTTCAAAACAGGGTTTACTAGTCGATTGTAGTAGATATTGTAGTGCTTCATTTATATCTATCAAAATCACACATGTGTGCCTTTCTTTCCATATGAATTCTCTAAAGTTATTACTATTTATAAGTTAAAACTAAAAGCTATTATTAAAAAACAATATAAACTGAAATGTAGGTCTGACATGAACAGAGAGTTCATTTCGGCTCTTCATTTTAGAATCAGATGGCATGTCTCCCATGGTCCTTTTTTCGCCCTTTTTGAGAGGGCAAGTGAGTTTGGTAAGCACGAGGTATTGTGCAACAGTGTGTCTTCGGCCTTCTGGGACGAGGGAGGCTTCCGCCCGGTTGGTAACCTTTCTCGGCTCTCCTTAAACCGAAACAAATAGCATTGACTATTTGACATCTCATGGCCCAACAAATAGAGGCCCAAACAGGCAATTTTTCTCTAACTCTGGCCCAATAGTCGTTCTTTTTTCGTCGTCTCATTTTTCTCGAATCTTTACAGCAACGGGAAGTACCTACCTTTCTTTTGTCTTGAGTGCCCAGGTCGCGGGCCGCTCGAAGTGACCGGCCGGCAATATTTATATTAATTCCATCAACATTATCATATGCAATCATTGATCCATTCATTGTTTAGCCATGCCATTAGCAGCAATCCCGAGCTCGTCAGGAAGGAGCTCTAGGTCCAGACAAGCAGTAGTAGAAAAAGGAGGAGGCGGAGGCGGCGGCAGCGGCGGCTTTCTAGTCTGTAGATGTAGCTATGTAAGACTGAATTTTCAAATTGCCCTTTCCAAAAGTTTAGGCCCGTTGGAACATGAGAATTCCGTAAGAATCATGCGAAAATCACGCTGTTTGCATTGAAATTCCTGCGTTTTGAGATGCTCCTACGCGATGCTACCTGATCTGTTTGTGCGTTGGACCCATGAGCTATGACTATGATGAGTGGTAGTGACAAAACCCACTAACAAAGGATCATGATTGCTTGCTTCCATGCATGTTTGCTCTATCTCGTTTCATTTCAGTATCTCTCTCTCTCTCATGTAATATTTCAGAATCTCTGAATGACTAATTAATACCAAACGAAATGAATCAGCACTGGACATCACAGGGCCAAGTTACATGCTCCTTCAGTTTACATTTCTATTCTGTTCCAAGTTTCAACATCAACTCATGCACCTGAAAGTCCATGAAAACGTTCCACAATGGCCAGTGGCTACTACATAGAGTGACACCCTATAGATTCCATGCCTTTATACCAGCCTAGAGTAAATTTAATTTGCATCACAGTCGTGGCACTAATCCGGTTCGGCTGTTCATTGGGCATTCAGAAATCCGAACGGCGAGCACATTCTTATAGTAGCCGGCGCCTAGCCCTGGACCTATAGCGCAAAAGGAGATGCAAAGGCTGGAGCCTGGATGGAGCATCACCTTGGCGAGGCGAGCTTGCTCCAGGTAACGAACTCTTCCATTTCTATGCGTTGTTCGTTCCCGTGACCAACAAGTCTCGTGAGCACAGTAAAAAGGAGCACAGTAGAAAGGAGAGGCGATAAGGTGGCATCAGCCAAAAAGTGCAGGTTCCTCGATCTGTTTGCCAAAAACTCGATCCAAGCAGGCAAAAAGTGTTGGATGGCTAGATTTAGATTATTTGTGATGATGAATAATTGATAATATTACTTAGCGTTATTAAATGAGGTGTGCTGCATGTATATGGATTAAGTTGGAGATAACTTGTGTCGGAAAAACGTTCTTTGGTTTTTGCATGTGTAGATTGAGCATAGATGTGATCGTATTCGATGACGAGATGGACCAGGACTAGGATAGAGGAATCCGAGGTTTATGTAGTTAAGAATGTTACGAGATGGTCGGGCTCATGCTTGGGCACATGAAGATCAAATATGGATGATGTATGGAAAAGATACAGAAAGTGCGGTCCTAGAGGCTTCGACATGTGACGAGTTGGTAAAGTTGGAATTTTAGAAAACCCATGTTAGAAATAGTTTTGGGTTCCTTTGTTGTTGGAATTGGATTAGAACTCATGGATTTAGGATAACCCTAGGTTTTAGACCGTAGACTATAAATAGCGATAGTGTTGGAGGCTAACCCTGTGTCTTTGGGGATACTAATTTTGTGCTAGGGTTTAGGGGTGCCAGAAGGACACTTTATAACCACCATGATGCAGAAATAAAATTTAGATCTATTCCAAAGAAACTGAGTGACGGCATGTTTTTATCATCGGCATCGTCTTGTTCCGCATGTGAGAAGCAACAACATTGCGAAATCATCCCACACGAGACGTGGCTATTTTCCTATGTGCGTCGTCGTCGAGATCATCCATGTCCTGAGGCTTAAGACCTGGCCACATGGGCAGCAACGCTCGAGCAGCGTTGTCTCCGTTCCTCGGTTCATGCACGTGAAAAGCTCGTGCAGAGAAAGCAGCCGTGTATGAGACAGCGGCTGGAGACACATGTTGGACTATCAGAAAATCGTGGAGTTGTGAAAAAAGACTTTCGCTAGACATTACAATTATTTATTCCCGTCTGATTGTCATCGATAATCCTAAAAAAAAAAGTCCTTACGTGCAATTTGGAGAATGGTGAATGCTAGTGTGCTTTTGTCAGTACGACTACTGTATGTAACCTTGTACAAGGGCAGAGGAAAGCAGTCTCATACGAATCACGTATCCGAAAATATTCGCTCCAACTCCAATCCTGGTGTGGCCAACTGCACCAAATGGAAATCCATGGCTCATCATAGCCAAGCCATCATGAAGGCACCCCACATGAGGAATTTCTCCTCTTTCTTTCTTTCACCTCCCAACTCACCCAACCTTTTCTTTCCCACCTCTTTCGCTTAATCTATTGCTTGTACTATCTCAATTGCGTGATCCTGGCAAAGCTCTCAGCTAGCCTCCCGGCTCAAGTTTCCTCTTATCCCCCCCACCACCAAACCTGCGATTCTGTGTACCCAAGACATGCTTATGCTTATCAGCAGATGCAGATGCAGTGACTAGAAGAGTGAGGCAGCAGCTAAGCTCGCTTTACGCTTGCTCCTCAGTTAGCACACTCCCTACTGGCTACTACTACCTCGTTGGGAGGCAGAGCTGACTCAGCTGGGCAAGCTTTGCTCGAAGTGGCAGAGCTGTGCGCCATGGGTCTTAGACCAGTCGATTGCCTAGCCTCTCTTCTTGTCCTTCTTCTCTGCTGCCATGGTGAGTTACTGAACTCTGTGTGTGTTCATTGCTCTTGCTCTTGGTATGTTTGTACGGTAAGAAATGGATGCAACAGGTTCTGCTGTCTGATTAGCTGCTGGTGTTGTTTACCGTTGCTGTTAGTCTGCTACCGTGTTACTACTTTTCACTCTGCTCTGCTTAGAAGAACAAAGCTTTGGTTGGTTACCGAGAATAAATTGTCTCTTGCTTATTTAGTTTCTTTAATCTAGTTTGCTTAGTTGTTGGAGCTGACGAACTGAGTGTCATGTCATAGCAACAGACAAACACATACTTTTATCAAAGATTAACTCAAAAACAAAAGTGTGCTTTTGCTTAACAACAAAATAAAGATCGGAGCACGAAGTGAAAATTCATGCAGGTAGTCACACAAAAAATCGTCCTTTGGTTCAAGCTACAGGGAGTGGGGCCGATCAGAGAGCGAAAGAAGCGCATGGTGATGCATCGAGGCAACTCTCCGGCGTGGCGGCAAAGCTCGAGTCCGCGCACGACATGCCGGAGCTGGACGTGAGCACGCCGCTAGCGACCGTGCCGGTGGTGAACCCCACGACTCCCACCATTACAACGCCCACGGCAATGCCGACGATGACGCCCGCGATGCAGACGCCGTCGCTGGCGAACCCGGTCGCCGGCGGCGGGAGCTGGTGCGTGGCGAGCCAGAGCGCGAGCCCGACGGCGCTGCAGGTGGCGCTGGACTACGCGTGCGGGCAGGGCGGCGCGGACTGCTCGGCCATCCAGCCCGGCGGGAGCTGCTTCGAACCCGACACCGTCCGCGACCACGCGTCGTACGCCTTCAACAGCTACTTCCAGAAGAACCCCGTCCAAACCAGCTGCGACTTCGGCGGCATTGCCGTCCTCACCAGCACCAATCCCAGTAATCAATTAAGCTCCATCCAAAACTAATCAACATTAATTTCCGCATCACATCACTCGATCTTTGTTGCACAAATCTTGTGATCACAAGTGCATTACCGACGAATTCATCGACTTCTTTCCAACTGCGCAGGTACTTCAACGTGTCAGTACCCGGCAACAAGGTAAATGATCCTAACAACTCAAAAGAAAACTGAATCAAAAAGGTTTTTTGAAACAGAGCTGAATCAAATAGATGAGAGAAGGAAAGGAAAGGGCATATCGATTGGACTAAAAGTGTGCTGAAAATCCTTTCTTTTTCTTTGTATGATGGAAATGACAGCACCGGTGCGTCGGTTCTGAACACGTCGACGCCGACGACCCCAACTTTTGGCACTCCTGGCTACGAGAACTCGCCTCCTGGATACGGGAACGCTCCTCCTCTCTACGGGCTCATGTCACCTCCGGACTACGGCGACAACATCAGCGCCGCCGCGGCGATGCCCGACAGCAAGAGGACGACAGTCTTGTCGCTGACGTGCTTCCTAGTCGCAACGGTGTCACTGAACCTGTACAAGTAAGGATCCAAGTTGCAGGAATCAGGATTGGTCTTCTACACAGTCAATCACAGTACGCACGTTGAGGTATAGAAGTGCGTGCACTTGATTGGAGGCTGAACCGGAGCGGATACGGATATGCACCAGAAAACAGAGTGGCGCGGTGCAAGTGTTTTTATGTCGCAGCCAGGGGCAGCAGAAGCAGAGTGGTTGCGCCGAGCCGGCCAGCAGTTAGCGCTGTCCTAGTTCTAGTGGCGGTAGCAGATGTTTATAGTTGTTGTGGTAGTACGTTAAAAATTGTACCACCGTTGTACCTAGGAATTAGAAACAACATTGAGCTTCTCTTCATTGATGCTCTGTTCTGCGCTCATGTGAAACAAGCCGCGCAACCAGCAGATTTTTAGACTTGCTAGCCATAAAAGGTCCTATCAACTGATATCACAGAAAGCATATATCTGAATATCTTGATACATGCACTGAAGGCTAAGAAGACCCTCTGTAACACCACAAAACTAGGCAGCCTTGTAGATGATTTGTCCTTCACAATAGTATACGTGCCCGGGTTCCTATCCTGCAGTACCTGAAGCATACAAGGAAGATTGTTGTACGCCGCCTCAAAAGATCCGAATCATTTTTTCAAAGCCTTCTGCTTCACAAGCCATACCTTCGTGTAGCTAATCCTGTACTTAAATTTCTTCTCGATAGCCATTATGATATGCGTGGTCTCGATGTCTTTTTTCTCCACTATCTCTGCATACATCAAATTAGCTATAAAGGCGGACGTTAGGTTATGATGCCTCAGTAAAACACTACTGAGAATACAGGAGTGCGTCTTCACCTTCGAGATAATCCAGTGAGTCTCATATTTTGGTTTACGTGTATGCACCTTCCAAGAACAACTGGTTTGCTCGCATTTCACGGTGTAATGCTCTTGGCTAGATTTCACAACTTGAAAAGTCCATTGCATGGACAGAGTCCATAGCTTGATGAAATCCTGCAACGATGCCTTATTAGCAAATATTAAGTGCAACTGAACCTCTGTGCCATGATACTCTCATGGTGATTCGTGCTCATCATGTGCAGCAACACTCTCAGCATCAAACCTATTTCATTTCTACGGGATGGAAGCTTCGTCCTCACCGGAACTGTCCTCATCATCTTTCTATACGGCTTCCTTTTCAGTCCAGGCCATCTGGTCATCGCTCTCTATTTTATGCACTATGTACTCCATATGCTCTCCTTCATCAGCCTGTCCTGTAGGCTCACCATATCATGACCCTTTTTTCCTCTTCATGTACTCCATTGGCCTCATCATGAGCAACTTTCTCCGCAACCTCTGCGTACCAGCCTTCAGCCCAAACTGCTTACACCATCCGGATGATAGCTGTCAACATGGTCTTATATAAATTTTATTGGGTATGGTTGCACAAATAGCACACACTTGTATCCACGGCGCCGGCAGTCTTGCGCAAACCCCTTCCACGCAGCAGTGCGCATCAATGTTCTCAACTTCCATCTAATGTCCGTGGGAGATCGGCTCCAAAACCCTTGTATGACGACGCTGCAACAGCGAGTGAGCCAATACATAATATCTACGATTCGAGCATTCCTGCTATCTAGATATACCAGAGTGGCTTGCGCAAAACTGCTCAAGTCAACACCGTTCAAACCTTCATGAACAATGTCGACACCATAATACACTTTTAATGTAGTGGGTATCGGTATTACTGATGTTTGCCTGTAAATATTTTCAATGTTGTAACTAGTCAAATTGCATCGCACATTATAAAAGTAATATTGTACTGTAATTTACATTTGTACGACCGTTTACCTATCATAACCAACTATACTACCTTCATAGCATAACCCATCCTCATTCACATTGACACCGCTCCCTTTCCTTGGACCCAGTACGTATCGACTCCTTATTGGCTCCCACGCGCACCGATGCCGCTCTTCTCTTGCTGCTCGAGCCCTCTTCTACTGTAAATAATTTCTAATGGGTCCCGACAATTTACATGACATACGGATTTAAATATCAATACACCAGTTGTAATGGTACGTGTGAATTTTCAATGTACTAACGATATTATATTTATTTATAATTAATTATAAATGTTACGTAATAATGTTTTACACAAAGTGAACTATTTACTTTGTACAAAAGTATTGACTAAATTTTGAATAGCTATAATTTTCTACAGACATTTTTTTACATAATATTGACTAAATTTTCTACAATTATAATTTTCTACGGATGCTAATTTTCTACAACTATAATTCTCTATAGATGCTAATTTTCTACAACTATATTTACTAAATTTTCTACAACTATAATTCTCTACGGATACTAATTTTCTATAATTATATTGACTAAATTTTCTACGACTACATTGACTAAATTTTCTACGACTGTTTACTTTATACACAAAATATTGACTACAACATACAAAAAAATATCTCGCAGAAATGACGGAACCTCTCTTTCTTTCTCTCCCTCTCCCTCTTCTCTCCTTTCCTCTCTTTTTCTTCCCTCTTCTCTCCTCTTCTTTCTTTTCTTTGCGGTGGCCGATGCGAACGGCCGGGGGCTTGGTCGAGCGGCCGATTTATTTGCAACCGTTGGGCGACTAGAGCTTGCAGTTGCCCAACGGTTAGATGATAGGTCTCAGTTCCCCAACTATTATGCGACTGTAATTATATCGCTCAACGGTCAACAGACTACTTGCGTATCATGCAGCAGTTGAGCGATAGGTTTTAATCGCTCAACGGTTAGACTACTGAAGGTCATTCTTATAAAAAGATGTGCATGGGTATATTTATATTATCTCAAATAAAAATAGATTAGTTAAAAAAAATCGCCTTTGGGCCGACCTGTCAGCGTGACCGCAAGAACCGTCTGCCGCCTCCGCCGGAAACTTGAGCACGCTATGGGCGGCAAGGAGAAGGAGCTTGTCGCCGGCGGTGCTTCTGCTAGCCCCCATTCGTCCTCAAGCCTCAAGGTAAGGTAGCAGCAATCCAATCCACTTTACTGCAGTACCAATTCTGCTGCCGCCACCGCCGCAGACGCAGAGAGCTAGCCCCCATCCGAAAAAAAAAAAAATCTTAGCAATCCACCGCTTCGCTGTTTCCGCAGGATGCCGGCTGTGTGAAGAGCCTGATGTATTCCCTTGAGGTTGAACCTGAGGCAACGGCGAACCTCCTACTCGAGGACCTTGCCGAGACAATACTCCCGTTCAATGATATGGAAAGCTTAGCAAAAAAATCCAAGTGCGCATCAGGACATCAGCAGCATTTGATTATGCGCCACGGCAGCCCACACTCCCAACTCCACTAGTAGTAGTACATAACTGTGGGCTTTTTTGAACTGTTACCGATAGCTTTTGGATATAAATGGTGGTTTTTGTTATATTTTTTGACACGGGCAACGGATGCTCAAAGACGTTGACCCGATACGGATAGCGCATATAGTTTTGAGCTCAAAAAGTCGTTTAGAGAATTCGCTTCACGAGACCACTCTGTTTTGATGTTTGGCTTTTTTATTTCTAGAGAAGTTAAATGTCAAAAGTAGAAATCAAAAGCCAAAAAAGAAAAAGAACATAAAGGTCTGATCAATAAGCCAAATTAGTCTCTGGTCCCGAAATTTTTCTATTTTAGCCCTTTTTTCGAAAAATATTCACATTTAGACCCCTGACAGTTTTAATTCCGTTTTTGGACCCAAAGATCGGCGCCGTGGGACACGGCGCCGAGATAAAACGTCTCGGCGCCGTGGTCCACGGCGCGAAGCTCGCGCATCCGCTCGGCGTGCGGCTGCGTGGCGCCGTGGTGGCACCACCTCGGCGCCGTGTGTCGTGGCGCCGACCTCGGCGCCGTGTGTCGTGGCGCCGACCTCGGCGCCGTGTCGTCGAGCGCCGACCTCGGCGCCGAGTGTCGTGGCGCCGAGGTCGGCGCCGTGGGTGTTGGCGCCGAGTTGCTTTGAAACCTAAAAGGGCAAAAATCCCCTTGGGATCTTTGGATGGTTCGGACGCACGTGAACTAATTTTTATACACATTCAAGATTTTGGTTTCTTGCTACAGTCTCAATGATCTAATGCATTGAGATTTTAAACTTATAAAAACACATATTTGATTGACATCCCGGTGAAGACGTTTAGCTTCCGCAAGATTCGAAGGCCTTGCGGACGAAAGGTTTACTGATGTGAATCGATACTTCATTAGCGGCCATTTCGTTGAGCATCTTTGTTTTGCCATGGAACTCAGATCGTAATGTTCGAATTCCACCACTAGTCCTAACATGCATGCCTTAGGAAAATAACTTGCTGGGTCTATTACATTTTGTCTACCGGGTGTAGCGTGGTTGTTTCCCCTTTTGTCGCGCTCAAGATGGCTCCGCTACATCCTTCTTCTGTCACTCTTGGTCTTGAGAGCTGCCTCACGAGCTTGAAGCTCTTCCCCGACGCTTGATGGTCGCTTCACGAGACTTAATCGCTCCCGCCTCCTTTGCAACTCATCCTCCTTGCCCTTGAGACGGATTTGGTCCACCCTCACGCGGCGCTCTTGCTCAAGCCGCATCCGCCGCTCCACCTCGCGAGATCGAGTCATCTTGACAAAGTATTGTCCTTTGTTTTCCACCGCACCGCCGGTTACTGGCCATGCCGGCGACACCCGATCCACCCATTCGATGAACGTGCAAGCCTCGTGTGGCGTGGTAGATGGCATGGATAAAGTTGAAAAGCGATAACCGAAACAAATGATTTAGTTGTCGTCGTTACCACGAAGTCGTCATCCGTGTCCGACACTTGAAGAACCTACGGCCGATTTGGCTCGTTGTACTCGATCCGTCGGACGCACAACATCGTCAAAGCCGCAATGGCACCGGACGCTCATGCCACTCCGGCACTCCAAATGGGTCGGACCTCCAGGAAGACATTGATGTGTAGTAGTATTGAGATGTCTTGAGGAGGAGATGTGGTATGGAAGACATAGGATGCCTTAATATAGACAAAGTTATCAGTGCGGTGGGCATAGTCCATGGAGGCATGAAGGCATAGTCCATGGACGACGGTAGGGGCCCCCGTTACTATCCGGAGGTCGTGAACACGTGACAGCTGCGTCATGAAGGCATCCAGCGAAGCAATAAATGGCTCTATGTAGGCTTTTCAGAGACTAGTCTCGTAATAAAAACGGCCCCATCTCGCCTTGTCTGCGTAAGCGGACCATTCTTCCCCTCATTGCACAAAGCTGCCGAGTCTTGTCCGACAACTGCGTAATGACATGATGACACCTCCTCGGGCCTTTTCCATCCGCGTACGTGAGGGGCCCGTTACTATCCGGAGGTCGTGACCACGTGTCATTTGCGTCATGAAGGCATCGGCGAAGCAATAAATGGATCTATGTAGGCTTTTCGAGACTATAGTCTCGTAATAAAGCGGCCCCATCTCGTCTTGTCTGCGTAAAGCGGGCCACTCGTCACCCTCGCCGCACAAAGTCGCCGAGTCTTCAGCCGACATCGCATAATGACATGATGACACCTCCTCGGGCCTTTTCCATCCGCGTGCTGACGAGGGGCCCCGTTACTATCCGGAGGTCGTGAACACGTGTCAGCTGCGTCATGAAGGCATCCAGCGAAGCAATAAATGGTTCTATGTAGGCTTTTGAGACTATAGTCTCGTAATAAAAGCGGCCCGCCTCGTCTTGTCTGCGTAAAGCGAGCCACTCGTCACCCTCGCCGCACAAAGTCGCGAGTCTTGTCTTGACATCGCATAATGACATGATGACACCTCCTCGTGCCTTTTCCATCCGCGTGCACAGTAGGGGCCCCCGTTACTATCCGGAGGTCGTGAACACGTGTTAGCTGCGTCATTTTCTTGGTCCCCCGGCCCCTACGTAGAGAACTCTTTAAATCGAACGAAGCCCACCCCTTCTCCGTCGTGCAGAAACATACCATGTCGGAAGTCGAGGTCCGATCGGAGTTGGGTCCCTGAAGGAAGACCTCCCATTGGAAAGGAGGGAGAACTTCGATTCACAGTACCGCCTGATACCAAGCCGGCGTGCTCAACCTGCATGGCGAAAATGCAGACACAATACGGACGCGGTTGTGCAGGTCTTGGATGGCCCAGTCGATGGCGGGCGACGTTTCTTCCGATGCCCACACTCAGGGGTAGAAATTGCTAATAGTTCAATTTTCATTACTACTTATGGATCCTCCTTGTTAACCGTTCTTTCTCACAGATGGCGAAATGCGACTTCTCACGCTGGATCGACCCGCCTCACGAACGGCATGTTGTCATGTACGTGACTACATTATGGGAGCGAATATTTGAGTTGGAGGAGCGAATCGAGACTCTCAACGAGGAGAACAACGACCTCCGCCGGCGGATGCAACGCGAGAGGGGCAACGAGGAGGTCGTGAACATAGGAAGCTCGCACGATCTCGGATGTTGCGCGCGAACCCTAGCTGCATATGTGCGTGCCACTACAACGACGCCACCACGCCCGAGGCGTCCACCTCAAACAATACTCCATGTGGGTGCCACGAGGCTCGTTTGGTTTGTAGGCAACGAGGTGTATGGTTGATCTCGCCTATGTTGCTAATGTTTTATGCTATGTTGTACCATGTGTTTGTTGTTATCGTGTCGTCTCTCTTTGGAGAGTTCATGTATGTGCATGTAATGCAATGAAAGTACTTGTCATATTAAAATGATGCCTTTATTGTAGTTAAAATAATTTCACAAGCGCATGACAAGATCTGAACACAACAATTGCATAAATGATTGCGCGAAACCATGCGACGTTACAACATCTCAATTACAAAAAAGCATTCCGAATATATTATATCGTGTTAGTCAGAAATTTAGGAGCCACTGTAAACACAAATAACACATGAATATAACATATACTCGTATGTACAACAAGTAGCTCGTTACAAAACCCGTCACTGCCTCCTAGCCTTACCCTTACCAAGTGCATCGCTGCCTGGAGTGTAACGGCTAGGCTCGCGGCGGCGTCTGCGTGCATAACACTGAGTCGAAGGCGCGTCAACGAGCTGAGACGGGCCTATCTCATCGTAAGTACGCTCCACCTCGTCCTCGTCGTCGTGGTGACCGCCCTGGGCTGGGAAAGTGTCACTCGTCGTGGGGGACGAGCTCTGAACTGTGGACCCCGCGCGTCGGGTGCGCAAGTGCGGTCGGAGGCACGAGTACGCCCTCGCCGCGCTCGTCCTGCAACCACAACGACCACCGCGCGCGGCGTAGCCGACCTGCTAGCCTCTGTCGTCCAACATTTTGTTAACCAACAAGATACGAAGAATATAGGTGAACAATTTTGTGAGTGGCTTTGTCGAAGCTTACCTCTAGGAAGCTACGCGTCCTGACGTCGCCGATTGTCCTGGAGAAACTCTCTATGTCCTGTACGGACTGCTTCAGTGTGTTGCCCTGCAAACAAGCACAAGAATGGATATTTGGCTATATGTAGAGGTTTTATGTCTATTGGAATATAAGCAATGAGATTGAACATTACCACTCGGTCCAGGATCGGTGCCGTCTCCACCTGCGTCCCAAGTCGAGTAGACTGATCGTAGGCGGTGTCTTCATCGCCGGAGGACTCAATGTCGGCATAGTCATCTTGAGTCCATTGTCCCTAAGCTTGGTCGCGTCGAGCACGGTACCAAACTTGGTACCGCCGGAAGTGCGGCGTTCTTTGTGCGGCTCGTCGTTGTCGCCCACGTTGTCACGAAAGTGTCCCCACTCCTGAGCGCACACGTGGTGGTGCCGCTCGAAGTCTGTGACCTTCTTACATCGTTGACGATCAAATCGCATGTCACGTAACCCAATAAGAACAATTAGTGAAAACTCAATTAGAATCCAAGGTTAGAAATGAAATTGCATGGCACTTACTTGTGCAAGGCCACGAGCGTGGAGAACGGCGCATCGCCACTGGTGCCTCATACCAAAGCGACGTGCTACTCTGTGGCGGTGATACTCAACGAGATAGAAAGCAGTTAGTGGGCACCTCATCCCCGTAGAGGGCCTCGTCTATCTTTGCATGAAGGCGCTGGCTGAATGGCCTCCACCTCTTGCTCGGCGTACGGCTCCCACTTAACCTGCATAGCAACAATTAACTTGTTAGGTACTATACAAACAAATGAAAATCACGATACCAAAGGGAATTAACTTACATTGGAGGCCGTGAGCGCATCTAGCTCGTTCGTGAACTCTAGGTAGGCACGCCGTCTGGCGTAGGGAGGCGAGACCGGTCCCAAAGATATGCCAATGTCGGACGTCGACGAAGAGGAACCTCTGCGAACCATGGACGAGGAGGCAAAACCGTGGGACGACCAACTGGTAGGCGACACCACATCCACAGCTGGAGGAGGTAGAGGCAACCACCTACTGACGAGTTCGCCGAAGTCCGACGACACGCCTCGCAGAGGTGGCGGTAAAGGAAGGCCAACACCCCGGAAGCCCAGCTGTACTGCCCCGCCGTGTCCCAGTCAGTGAGGCAGTGGATGTACATCCACGACGCGCTGTCCCCCGTTCCGTCGGGGAAGAGAACGCAGCCAAACAAGTGAATGATCCATGCCCTGCAAGTATATGTAAAATGATATTAAATCAAACTAAGTATATGTAAAATGATATTAAATCAAACTAAGTATATATCCACCCGTACCTGCAGTAGTAGGCAACCGTCTGCTCGTCCGCACCTTCAGACACATCGCAAAAGTCTGCCGGAGCGGTGATTGGAACTCGGAGTGCGATGGCTCGCCTCGGCAGAAGCTCTCTCCGAGGAAGGCCTCTACTCGGGCTCTCCAACCGATGAGGCACGCACGGTCCGATCATCGGACGACCGTGAATGGCGACACCAAGCATCTTACGAGTGTCCTCGAGCGTAATAGTCATCTCACCGAAAGGGAGGTGGAAGCTGTGAGTCTCCGGCCTCCACCTACATGATACCAAAAAGAGGACGACATGTCAGAGAATTTGAGGCGCACATAGCCGATAAACAATGACCATGCAAGTGGAGCAATGGTTTACGAGAATACCACAACTTGATGCGGTGATGGCCGGGGTTGAAGTTGGGCAACCCACGGCGAACACAGTAAGAGATGACGTCTAGGCCAGCCCTCTCGAGGAAGGAGTGTACCTCTCGTCGCATCGCATGTCCAGAACCCGTCATGGGTTCGAGGACGAAGGATGGGCAGCTCTGTATAGAATACACAAATTTTTTAGTTAATCCATCAACATAAATCATTAAGCGTACAAGAAGTGATGAAGGCGGTACCATCCCCTCGCGGTGAGCCGTCCTCGGTGGTTCTCCTCGTAGTACGGGTCTAGCAGTGTAGTTGCGCCATCCTACAACAAAATTATAATTTGTCACCCAACATAAAAGAAAACAAAAATTTTAACATTTATAAATTATGGAAGCAACTAGACGAAATATGAAACATAACGCACAACAAGCACTCTTTTTGACTAAGTGGCCAATGGCATGTGCGTGAATTGTGGCCAAGTCTACCACATCCGCTACATTGGTTACGCTCGGGTCGATGAAAAAGGGGTTGCTCTCCTCGCCTCGTTCTTCCCGGAAGCTGATCCATAACCATCTTGTGTCTCGTCCTCTTCCTCGTTCCACGTTTGTTCCAACGGCTACCGGATCCGCAATGTATTTGGGCCCGGTGTATGGTGGCCACTCTCCTCATCCCGGTAAGGCTCGAAGCGGGAGACCACGTAAGCACAAGGTTGTCAACACCGAACTCCCGAGGTATCTTGCTCGTAGTCAAAGTTGCGATGCCTTCTTGCTGCCACATAATGAGAACATGGAAAGTGGTACTGCCTCGGTTTACCACATGTGCATGAGAAAGCAATAAGGACAACCTTATGCCTCCTCGTCGGCCGGAGCTCTCCATCGGTCGTTGTACCACCCTTTCTACAACCTCGTAAGTGCCCGTGGCGTTGTCAAAACAATGTACCTCATGTGCCTCAGCCCTCGCCTTTGCCTTTTCAAGGTGCCGCCGGTTTTGGCGCCCATCTCACTTGTTTACTCTGAGCGCCATTGCATGTGCGTATCTTTCGTTGAACCAGGCAACAAGCTTGTAAAAGGTGAAGGATACGATAGCATTGACAGGCATACCACGTATACCCCTAAGCAAATTATTGAAGGATTCGGCCATGTTGCTTGTTTGAAACTCGTACCTCCAGCCACCATCGTCATAAGCCCTTGTCCATTTGTCGACATCTCTCATCAATCCCGTCAACCACCGTCTACCTTACGAGTTTGTTGCGGTATTAAGTCGTTCCAACTTCTCCGAAAGAACTTGACCTCAAGCATTCGAGCGACCTCCTCGAGCGGATGAAAGTTATCCTTCGTACCATCCTTACGGAGAAGATTCTCGCAAGATGCCGAGTACACCAACGGTGGTGCAAAGTCGATACCCGGTATCGCTCCCGACGGCAGCAAGTATGCCACGGTGTCTATCGGATATGACACCAACCTCCTTACGGGGGCCGACCACGTGCCTCCGAACGAGCCGCATGAACCATCCCCAACGTCTTTGTTCTCCTCTCAACCAAAGCAAGCGCCAAAGGAACCAACGCGTTATGCGCGTCACAGGAAATGGCTATCAGAAGAGTGCCCTGGTACTTGCCAAGAAGAAACGTACCGTCAATGGAGAAGACGGACGACAATGCCGAAAGGCCTCGATGGACTGAGCAAAGCACCAGAAAGCACGGAAGAATATCTGCATCCCATCTTGAGTACATTCGTTTGGTTTCGGGACGTACTCATAATGCATGCCGGGATTAACCGCTTTGATTGCATTGAAGAGTGCTTGGCAACTGCAAGTACCCATCTTCCAGTCCCCATATATCATCTTCCGGATCGTTGCTTTGCCCTCCATGCTTTCCCATATCTTATCTCGTATCCAAATTTCTCCTTAACAATCCCAGCAAGTGTCTTCACCTTCATATTAGGTTCTCCCTTTACTATGTGACACAATGACTTGGCAATAATTGTAGAGGTCAACTGCCGATGCTTCTGTTTGAGCTCGCTTCCGCACAAGTATGTGGGCCAACGATTCTTGTGATCTTGAACTTTCCTGTGTCCTTCTGTTTGCTAGCACATACCCTCCATCCACATGTTTCCTTCTACTTTTTTGTGTACCTCCGCTGCACATAAGAATGCCTCACCTTGAATGGCCTTTTACGAATCATCGCATACTCCTGCAGCCACCTTTTCAATGCGAGACATGTCCTCAAACACCATGCCCTTCTCAATTGTCATGCTTGACCGGCCTCGGGAGCATCTAGCAACTCGTCATCCCTTCCTTCGCATAAGCCTCATGAGAATGCGAAGATCGCTGAATTCATGAACCGATGGATCCGGCCAGGCAATAACGCCTAATCGGCTCAATATCACTTTCGGTCGCTCTCCAAAAGGGCGGTCATCATCGGAATCAACGGCCCTTGCGATCTCGTAAGGCTCTAAATCATCCACAATTTGAACATCCACACCGTTGGAGTCCCTACAGACTTCTTCAACGTTGCGGATGGAGCAACGGAGGAACACCCACATTATAAATAATGTCTCCTGCATCATAAGCACGAAACGATGGGATCGAGACAAAAGAATGGAATGATGGAAAAGGCTACGGTGTTGCTCGACACTTACGGGATGATCGGAGGGCCACCACGGCACATTCAACTCGAGTGGTTGAGAAATCGAACCTCGTTAGGCGGATAGAGCATCGGGCACCTCGGGCACTTCTTCCACATCCACCGCAAGGTCCGCAACGGAGGGTCAAAGGGTGCCCGATCACCTAGTTCGGTGAAGAACCATGAGGGTGGGATCAATCGACACCTTCCGCACAACAAGGTCCAAACATTGGAACTCATTCCTCATAACCAATTTGACATATTTGTCCCACCGATCCTCACAACCAATTAAGATCAACCGCCTTAGAATTGTGTCTTTCGAACCAAGTGAAGTAACCCCTCAAGCGTGATACTCTCCTCGTTTGCATCACAATGTAGCTCCTCCCGGTCCCGCAACCAACTCGATGAACGACGGCCTATCTTTGAATATCAGAGGCACCCTTTGCATTTCAACAAATCGAACATTTCCATAATCATCACTTGTCACACTGCCTCCATGATATAGAGTCACTAGGTTGTCCATCTACTTCATACATAAAATATGTTGAAATAACATCAGTAACAAAACCATACTATGAAACAGTTGTCCACCATTGAGAAGTTATGGTTGGCAATAGCAAGTTACCTAATTTATCCAAAACCATCACAAGAAGTATGCTTTACAGACGCAAAGACACCTGAACTCAAGTTGTAAACAATACTTTCGATGTAAATATAATCCTTATTGGAAACAACACAGGTTCAGATGATGAGACTTTCTACACAAGTTCAGATTTTACACTAAGTACACAAGAACATCAAGAATCTGACAGTTATCCAAAGTTTCAGTCTTTCAAACATGAACAGAATCACATGCTTTTGATAAACTATTGTAAGAACATACAAATGACACGGCTATTCAGTCTTTCTAGAGCACCTAGAATAATAAAAAATTAAGGCATACAACCGCGCAGGATCCCAAATCCTCACATCTAGCCTCAAAAAGCAAATTGCAGAATCGCAATCTTTGTTCTCTCATATTTCTATGCTAACAAATTTTAGCTCCAAATTGCAAAATTCAGCATGCTATCAAAAGCAAATTGCAGTCTCTAGCCCTTATATCTGAAAACCCTCAAACCTTAGCTACTCTGGTCCAATATTGCAACAATCTGAAACACTAGTGTTTAGTGTAAGATAACAAACAAGAAATAAATCCAAATCAACAAGTTTAGGTTTAGTTAGCACACTTTACCAACGAAACATAGGCTTATCATTTACGGATTTCACTATCATTTGAGCTAATTTAAGAACATACAATGACAAGGACAATGAAACCATTATAATGATAAACAGATCATTTGCAACTTAATTCATGAGTACATCAATTCAACACTAATACATGATGAAAATTGAAAATCAAGTCCCATTTGTTCATCTGTGCAAAGGCTTAGCATCAAACATTGATATAGCGAAGAGTCACAAATTTGTTCATCCATCCTTCCTCCAATTTTTTTCCAAATATCAAACAGAGGCGTGATGGTTACAATAATGAGAATTGAGAAACCGAGAATCAATGATTACTGCGTGGAGGAGGAGGGGGTCGGGAGGGGAGGTGGAGGGGAGGAGGGCGGGGAGAGGCCGGGAGAGGAGGAGGCGGCGGGGGGACGGGAGGGGAGGGGGGGGGAGGCCGGGGGGGGAGGGTGGGCGGAGGGGGCGCGGGGAGGCCGGGTGGGGAGAGGGGTGGGCGGAGGGGCGGCGGGGAGGCCGAGCGGGGAGGAGGTGGCGGGGAGGCCGAGTGGGAGGGAGGCGGCGGGGAGGCGGGGGGGGCGGAGGGAGGCGGCGGGCGGGGGGGAGGGGAGTCCGGGAGGGGCGGGCGGCGGGGAGGCCGGGAGGTGGCGGGGCGGCGGGGAGGCGGGAGGGGGAGGAGGCGCGGGGAGGCCGGGAGGAAGTGGGCGGGTCGGTCGGGCGGGGCGGCGGGTGCAGGGTCGGGAGGGTTTTGCTCTGTTTAGGTCTAGGGATCTCGGCGCCAAGATCCACGGCGCGAGCTCGGCGCCACGACACACGGCGCCAAGGTCGGCGCCACAAAACAGGCGCCGAGGTCGGCGCCACGACCCCTGGCGCCGAGGTGGTGCCACCCACGCGCCACGCAGCCGGACGCTGAGCGGACGCGACCTCGGCGCCGTGGACCACGGCGCCGAGACGTTTTATCTCGGCGCCGTGTCCCACGGCGCCGATCTTTGGGTCCAAAAACGGAATTAAAACTGTCAGGGGTCTAAATGTGAATATTTTTTGAAAAAAGAGCTAAAATAGAAAAATTTCGGTCTCTGGTCCACTGCAGCTGCAATGTCAAGCGAACTCCCTCGCGACATCAGCACCGCACAGGGCCCTTGTGAACTATGATCCTCCCAGGAAGCTGCCGGGCTCGTGTCTTCAAGACTTTTTAGCCCTAGACCAGTTCCGTTTTGAATCAGTACTAAAGTCTAGTCTTTTGCAGGTAGTTCGACCAGCATCATATGCTATCCAAAATAATAATATTGTGAAGACGCAGGCGCAGAACCGCGAGGTACTCCAACATAAAAGGCTCAAGACAGAGTAGCGTTAGGATCAACACAGGGACAGGAAGTAGCAGCTAGAAGAGCGCTGAAAAACATCAGCCGATCGATCACCACCGATGGCCGGAGGGAGGAGGCGGGAGTGGATACGGAAGAAGGTGACGACGGTGGCCGGCGGCGGGAGCGGGTTGCCGCGGTGGACGCTGCGTATCCGTGCACTGTCCACGGCGTTGTGCCAACGGAGGCACCGCGCCGGCCTCCCGCGCGTCAACCTCCTCCAGCTCTTCTACGACAACGTCGTCTTCTACCTGCTGTGGGTGCTCGAGTCCGTCGTCGTCCTCGCCAAGCTCTGCTGCTTCTTCCTGCGGTTCGGCTTCCGTCTGTAATCCAGATGTATTTACCTGCGAGAGTATTATCTGTTAATTCTTCTCCGATTTTTTCCCCAAAAGAAATGAAATGATGTATAATTCAGCAATCCTGTGTGTCACGCCCAGTTGATATGAGCAACGTAGATGATTCTGAATCTGACAGGCACAACAGCCAGTCCCATCGTACAGAAATTTTGACAGCACTCGTGACATGATAATCAGGCAAGATCATCCGAGCAATTACAGGCAAAGCTAGTGTGGCGCATCCATTTTTGCCATCTCAAATCACCATCAATTATTCTTATGATACGTTATCGTCAAGGGGTAAGAAAACATCAGGATGACAGCAAACCAGACGAAATAAGCAGAAGCACGCGACACAGGTAATACAAAGCTAGCTCATCTTTTGCTTCCTTGAAAATTATGCTGCTTTGTTAGATATTTCGGGTTTATTGTTACATGATATGTAAACGACAAAAAGAAAAATAAAATAGATAATTAACGGTCCTTTTCTATCAGAATATAAATAAATAGAGCTACAGTTTTGGCCATCCTAGAAATGCTGAAAATAGAACATGCTCGAACATATATCTCCCGGGCCTCTCAAAATGTCACGATAGCAACTCATATACACAGTTGCTTTTCCGGCGCCTGTATCAGGCCGAAAGTTTCGCATGGCATCTCAGGCGTAGCACACCACAAAAAGGACCACACATGCAAGGATAGTAAGGCTGGATCAGTAGCTATTTGGCCACATTTGGTTAGCCTGAGCAGCAGCAGCACTTAAGTTACTATCACTAGGGTTTCGCTGTTCGGGGCCCAGGCCTGGCTGTGACTGCCCAAGGGCGGCACCAAACTGCGAAGGCGGGGGGCTAGGCAGCGGCCCCTGGCGAAGGCTGCCCTGATGGCCCTGGCCTTGATAGCCATACAAGGTATTAGCGGCAAGACGTGGCATTGCTCGTGACCCAGCTCCATGCATCCACATTGCAGGGTTCTCGCTCTGTAGCAACAAACAAAAAAGTTTAGTAATCTTACAATTTGTTAACTTCTTTCCTACTGGATCAAGTTTTTCCTCCTTGTATGCAAAACTCGGGTACCCTTACCTGCTGAAGAGATATGAAGTGATTTCCATCTTTGTATTGCGAGGGTATTGTTCCATCGAACCCAAGAGTTGTGGTTGCTGATGCTGTGCTTTGGTTCAGAGCAAAATTTCCAGGCACGCTGTTTGCAGTTCCAAAGCCCCCGACATAGCTTGAGAGCAACGATGCTGGCTGTGGCAAGCTCGCAAGTGCAATGTTGCTTTTGTACTGTGGCAGAGGGTATTTTACGCCGGAGTTGGGATCTGCAGCTGCTGCTTGGTGGAACAGGCCATTGTTCATGTATGGTTGCTGAAAAGCAGCTGGCGGGATATATGCATAACTTTGCGGCAGAGATGGGTAGCCAATCATGCTTGCGAACCCAAGAGGAAGAGTTGCTTGAGCATAAGGATGAAGTGCAAGATGGTGAGGAGGACCTGGAGCAACGCTGGTGCTTGCCTGAGATTGAGCCAATTGAGGGTTGGATAAACCACCTGGATTAGCATTCTACAAGAAACAACCATGTAAGAAGAATGCTGTAGATCAATAGATGAACAATTCAAGAGACCAACAACTAAACAAAGATGTATTTATAATTAGTAAATTAATCCACTATTAAGAAAGGACAACAGATTACGGGGGTGTTCTTTTGAGCTGCAGCTAATGGCTGCGGATGATGTCTTTTGTTTGCGCTTTTCGACACGACAGTAGACGGATAAAACGTCGACACAGATGGCGCACACTGTTTTGGGCTTGAAAAGCCATTCAAAGAATCTGCTTCAAAAAGTTGTCCCGTTTCAACATTTGATTTTTTGACTTCCAGAAAAAACCAAAAGCAGAAGCCAAAAGCCAAAAAGAACAATGGGCCTGTTCTTTTTTGTTGCGGCTGATGGCTTTTGACTACGGCTGATGGCTTTTTGGCTGTTTGCGACAGAGATTACTGAAAGAGAGATACTCGTTTGCGATTTTTTATGGTACAGATATTAGTTTTATGGTACTGTAGCAAAAGCCAAAAGCGGCTTTTAGAAGCCGCAAAAGAACAGGGCCAATACCACAGCTTGAAGTGACAAATAACATGAAATCTAATGTTTTGGGACTATGGCATTACGGCAGCCCTACAATTTAGCTCTACCATTGATAAATAACTGTCCACTCCAGAATTGCTGGTTACAAGTCAGAAAAAAGTGGATGCAACCAGGGCTCTTTTTGAACAAGGCAGATGTAACTTCACCAGGATTTGACCAAACGTAACAAAAAAATTTATCTTTTGCTAGCTGACCTGCTCATGGCATAGTTAAAATAAAAAAATGGCAATGTAAGAGCAGGAAGCAAGAATTATCCGGTTGACGGTTACAACCACTTGTCCAAACATCTTGGACTTTAGACTACATCAAGTTAAACTGTAGGACTAACCATGCAACAAAAAAAAGTCTCATTTTCTTGAGCAAACTCTTTGAACCCCATTTCTGACTTAAGGTCCTCAACAAACATAAATATATGTTACTGATTATCAGAACAAACATACCTATTATGTACTAGTTTACAGAGCAATATCAGTTATGTGGATTATAGAATCCATAAGATAGCTTGAAAGTGTGAAGTTGGCAACAATACATGGCTACTCCAAAGAGAGTTTTCTAGCCCATTTATTCAGTGAGGTGTTCATACCTCTTTTGGTTGTGTAGAAACAGTTTCATTGCTCATGGACGACGATGTTGTACCATGAATCATTGTAGCCAATGGAGGGTTAGTAAGCAATAGTGAGAATGCTGGATCCAATTCACGCAATGGTGGAATTGCTGGTGGCAGTAAGCCATTTGGTATATTTCCTTGCTACAAAGATAAAGGGTGTTAAAATAAGTTGTCAAGGATGAAAAAAATAATGGAACGTAAATTAGTTCATCATCATATCTCATTGAAATGAAAAGAGCTAAATCGGGGCAGATTTCTTCACTGAACTAATGAATATTTAGTTAGTAAAGCCACTAATACAATTTGCACCAAGGTTTCCTGTCCACTAACAGGTTAGTGAGTTGTTGTTTTTTTTCGTTTGTAAAAAAGCATGCAATGAAGGGCACAACATACTGGTAGATATGGTTGCAGAATAATATATAAATGGGCTTATACAAAATAGTAACCACAACTCTGAATTTTTATGTAAACAGCTGTATATCAAAAGTAACACATCAATGTAATATTTTGAATAAACCAAAATAACACGAGTACATACCATAAAGCTAGAGAGGGGAGAAATGTTTTGCACTTGTCGATTTTCTTGTAGATAAGTGCATGCAGAAGAATCTGGTTGCACTACAGTTGTTGCGTAATCAGACGTTGATGATAAATTATATTCAGTGCTGTTTGTAATATCCATTACATCAGGTCTTCTCATTTCAGGCTCTTGTACTAACGCAATATCAAGATTCTCTGTGTTACTGTTTGTAGCAGAAGCAACATACTCATTAGCTGCAGGTGTTACTGTCTCCTTGTTTTCATATTCGTGGATTCTGAAAAGGAAGGACTTAAATGTTACATAATCAAAAAGGACTGAAGAATATATTAATGAAATACATACCTGGCATCTGACTGATCGATTGAATGGCTATCAGAAATGGTTGCGACCTCCCCATCACTATTGGCAGGTTTCGTGGACAATGACACATCAAGTATTCCAGAGACAAAACTACCAAATGTCAAGTGTGCACAATCGGCATTTGAAACTTGAAGGTGGTCAGGGATTATCAAAGCTGGGTTATCTTCAGAAGATTTTGGTTTTATTTCCTCATGTACAGTCAAATGTTCACATTGATTTGCTGTAGTAGACATATCAACATTTGAATCTGCAACTAGAGGGGTACAGTCAGAGAGAGAGAGAGGGGGGGAGAGAGAGAGACTCATAATTGCCCAAAAGAGATGTGACTAGAAAGGCAGGGAATTCCAGGCAGAGCCAAGGCATACTATGTGTGTGTGTGTACACACGGCTGCGCTAACGAGGGCGTGTGCATATGCTACGCGCAGGTCGCTAGCCGTGCCCGCGCGTGCAACCTGGCCAGCTGGTGCAGTTTATACTAACTTGGTTAGATAGAAACTTCATAAATTACAGATGATAACTTTTTATGCATGAGATAGTAACTTTACAAATATAAGTAACTTGATGAATTATAGATGATAACTTTATATTCAGGAGATAATAACTTTTTCATAACTAACAACATGCATACATGCATCAGGAGAGAGAAGGGCATAAGTGCACTTGACTTGTGACATTTTATCTTATTTACAAGCTAAAAATAACTCCATCAAAAGTCCGATCTCTGATCCATTTGCATCATTGTATTCAAAATTATGAACTTGAGAAAACAAGATCCATATTGAATATGTTTCGACGCTGCGAAATTACTACACGTACAGGCGATAGTAACTTAATGAATTGTAGATGATAACTTCATGTGCAACGATAGTAACTTTACGAATTATAGATGATAACTTTATATGCAGACGATAGTAACTTCATAAATTATAGATGATAACTTTATGTACAAACGATAGTAACTTTTTCTATAATTAACAATTTCGCTAGTAACCATCCGTGTGGTGAGTTGGTGGGGCGATTGGCTAATTGAGTCAGTTAGGGCCACACACTTATTCTACACATAGCTTCTGAGTAGTTGTATGTATGTATGTGCGTGCTCATGTGTGTTTGTGTACATACATACATAACACACACACACACACATACACATACATACGTACATACATACATACATATGACACTAAAATAGGGTACCATACAATTCGAATTTCAATTCAAACTTATTTGAACTAGTTAGTAAACTAGTTAAACTCGACATCCAAAGAATCCGGGTGTACATACTTCCATTTCCAATATACCACTTAAACGAACGTGTTATATTTCTTTACCACTTTCGGTATACTTAAATACTAATTCTAAGATACTCCAATGCGATTTGGTTGAAAAAAAATTCATCGTAGTCCTTTATTTTTCTGAATACCCTTTTCCTTATATAAAAAGACTATATACATAGATTATGCTATAAAAAGTGGACTTTGATTAAAAAAAAAATTCATGTAACTCACTTTGGAGTATTTTATAATCATTATCAAAGTATACTAAAAAAAGATAAAGATGAATAATAGCATCATGTAAGTGGTATATAAGAAGGTGGAAGCATATACTCCCAGAAGTATGGAATCATTTTACTATGTGTGTGTCTATTTGTGTCTCTGTCTGTGTCTACGGTAGAAAGGAGTTCTGATCAGAAAACAGATCCATTCTTTAAAGTTGAAATGAGGTGAAAACAAGTAGACAACGAACCACAATTTCTAATGTAGAAGCTAAACGAGTGACTGAAATAAATTGTGAATGTATCCAGCTTTGTACCAGTCCATCCACAAGACAAAAAAAAAAGTCAAATGGGCAACAATCTAAGAGAAAGTTGATGCAAAACAATAATCAAGTTTATTTTATGTTTTCCTGTTTTGATGTTTCCTTGAATTTCTACATCTCACACTCCATTAACTTCGCTAAATACCCACGATTCCAGATAGCATTGTAAATATCAGTGGGTTCTCAGATTTCCGGTAGCAAGTGACATTTGGTTCCAGCTTAATGACTAGTGTAGGGTCTTCAGGATCATACAGGCGAAATATTGACATGCAGAAATATGAACTCCTTTATGTTCTTCACATTTGGTACAACTACATACAGACAAAGAACGTAAAGTGTATTTTTTTATATGACTTACTTTGGTGATGCTCAAACGAATGCCCGTCGGACTGATAGTCACCTGTCTCCAGCAAGTCATTGTTCAGATGAGTGGCAATTTGAGTATATTCTGATTGTATTTCTTTATCAGACACAGAAAACGGTCCTGTAGATGTTAGACTTTTTGCATTGCTTGCGCTCATCTCCTTAGTTTCCTCTAAATTGGTGTATTTTTCAACACCATCTTCGTTGACATCTGGAGCTGCTGATCCTGGTGGGTTTGCATTCATGCAAGGAGCACCAAGAGATTCTGGTACATCTAACCCTTGTACTGGAGGTACTATATCAACAGAGGAATCATCCTTAGATACAGTGTGAACCTCAATAGTACCATTTGGTAATTTATCAGCTGTGCCATGGTCCACATCTGATGGCAAAACTGTGTTCTGAGAATCCTTGGAAGTACTACTTGGTGTATTTGTAACGATTGAACCACCAACATCTGGCTTGCCAGTGCTACTTGCAACCGATCTGCTCCTAGGTTTAACTTGAGGCCTGCCCATCTTCACTATGTCAGCCATGGAAGGTCGTCCTGGCATCCCACCCCAACCATGCTGCACTGATGGAGGCTGGAAAGTGGTGAACTTTGCATCAACTTGGACACTTGATACAATAGGACTCTCATTGCTAGCAATACTGCTGCAAACAGAAGCACAATATGTTACCAAGTCTGTCAAGAAAGTCTTCAAGCTACATTCATCAATCACCACTAGTGACTAAACATAACAAGTTGTATTAACAAGTGAGTGAAGCTGTAGATTATCAACATTTAAACACTGTTCCAGTTGTAGGAGAATATGGTTGTGACTTGCAGTACAACATGAAGACGGAAGAACTAAAATGCATAATGCAGAGGTAAGGAAAATTAAAAGACAGGAAAACTCTAAAGCACAAGTACAAATGATCGACTTCTCCATAATCATCAAACGAAAATATGTATCAGGGTCCTAAAAAGGAAAATTAAAAGGCAGGAAAACTCTAAAGCACAAGTACAAATGATCGACTTCTCCCTAATCATCAAACGAAAATATGTATCAGGGTCCTAACAAGGCATAACCAGTTTAGAATTTGTAAATTTGTATCATTTTATTCCTCTTTTTTCCCTATGTTATATATGTATGCAGAAATCCTAACTAATACACACAATTAGCAAACAAACACCATAGGCTGTAGGACATAAGGTAATGCTTCATACTAATACCATATCGGAAGACAGCTAACAAGGACAAGAAAATCTAATTGTACATCAGACTCATGTGCTGTAATTCTGTTGTACTTGGATTGGCAAAGAGAAGAATGGACAAAATATTGCAAATCAATCAACAACTACAAAGGGAATAATTGAAACTAAGGCAGGAGCTTAAAAAATAGGAGCAAAAACATTAATTAATAACAATCAATATATGGTTAATAATCACTACGCAACATCAAGAACTATTACTTACCCAGCTGCCGAAATTGTTTCCATAGGATTGCTTGCCTTGACAGAATCCAAGACTGGTGAGTTTAGTGGAGAATGTAACCCTGCTTCTTTCTTGATCGGACCTTTAACACTACCAGTTGAGTCTGTTAATATGTTGACAACATAATCCAAACGAGTCCCTCGGTTAGATTTTAAAAAAACAAATTACATTAGCATATCAGAATACAGAATGCAGCATGTTACCTCCAAAACCAGAGTGAAAACGCCCACTTCGATCAGAACCAGCCTTAGATCCTTGATATGTAGATTTATAAAATGGTCGAGACCTTGTTTCCAGAGAAGCTTTGATCTACAGGTGATAAAAGTTTGTCAGGAGAGCAAGCAAGCAAATGGCATGGATATTTAGGTGCAATAGCATAATGCCCACAGAAAGACATCAAAGCAACAATAATCTCACATAAAATAAAAAGATGGAAACCAAACAGTGAACTTAAAAACTGGAGGCGTAAGAAATCGATGGTTCATAGCATCATGTACTAACCTCCTTTTTCTTGTCACGCTTTCTTCTCACTTCATGAAAAGGATCTGAACATCGATGAATAATAAAGTTAGATGAATTGCCAACAGACAGTTAATGGTTTGTGACCTATACTATGTTGCATTTATTATAAACAGATCAGTCTTGAAGGTAGTACTTCATTTAAACCATATAAAAATATCACGTGTCTGGGTTCCATTAGATAATGCATGAATATAGGACAAAATGATCCTCAGAAATAAAAGAACAGGACAATCTTCCCTCAGCTCTTGCAGCAAACAAAGACCACTGACACCCAAGGCAACACCTTTACACTGAAACTTTACTAGTAAAATATACTAGTTTCCAACAAAAACAAAGAATTACTACTTAATGCATCCACTCAATGCGCTAGTTTCCAGCAAAAACAAATGATGGACCTATAGTGAATGCAAAATTAGCACTGAGGCCATAATAAATGCAAAATCAATCTCTAAAAAAGTAAAGATATGCATGAAACAAGCTTCCACACCATTCTATAGCCCAAGTTGAATACACTATTACACTTACATGCAAGGTGCAACCTTTACACAACAACCCACAAGTCAACCATGGAAAAAGAAATTAAATGTCAATATATGGATCAGCTATCCTACTTCTGCAACGTAAGACTAAATGAGCACACAATTCAAGCCCTTCACACTAAATTGAACCTGCTACCATCATGAGGCGCCACTTCTATGCCAATTGCCAAAACCAACATCCATAAATGTATAAAGAGGTTGGCTTCTTCACAAAAATAAAAAACTTGCTTCGCTCATTGCAAAAACATTACGAATTATAGGCGGTCCCACTGAATCGAACTAACACCACGTAAATACAAATTACAGTACATATGTTTCACAAAACCAGATCAGATTGACAAGCAATTCAACAACAACGGTCCAAGCTGGGAGTTACAAGAGCACGGGAACGTGACAAAATTACTAAAAAAACGCGCAGATTTGCACAGCGCGTAGCCCCAGCTCCGAACCAATCGCCGCACGAAATCAAGCCCTAGCGCTGACGAGCACCACACCACAACATACACTTGTACGATTCGAATCGTGGGGAGAGAGCAAAGGCGACGGTGCGAGTATACCTTGGGAGATGAGGCGCTCGACAGCGACGTCGGGGTCCATGCCGCAATCCAGGAGCGTGGCGTAGATCTCGACCTCGGAGCGGTCGGCAAGGATCCCCTTAAGGCCATGCACCAACTTCCTCGAGTCCGGCGGGATCGTCGCCGCCTCCGCCCCCTCCGCCACCGCGTAGGGCATCCTCCCGCCACCTCCTCGGCCGCCCCCTCTCATGGCGCTCCCGCCGCCGCCACAGGAACCGCCCCCTCCCCCTCTCGATCCGGGAGTGACGAGCTGCTGTGGCGTCGCCGCCGCGTGCACTGTGGGTGCAGCAAAACCCTCGTCGCCGCCTCCTGTGTCCCGTATCGTGTACAGCCACACACACCCACGGAGCCGACTTGTTGTTTAGCAGCTCGTAATAGATAGTGCCAGGCTTCACAATTTCCTTGAAATTTCACCGAAATTTCCAAAATTTCGGTCCTTTGGCTACACTCCGAAAGAAGTTAGTATTCAAATTATTTCGGCCTGTTTGCCCCGCTCATTTTGGTTTAAAATCAGTTTTTAACTTCTGTTTTTTCACTATTTAATAATTTTATCTTTTTCTGATTTTTTTTTTTATTTTTTTGGATTTTTTCTTTTTCTTTTTCTTGTATTCCTTTGCATTATCCGTGATGGGCTAACATATTTTTCTATTTTTAGTTTTAACAGCCCTCAGGCAAAGCGGGCAATGCGGTCGGCTTGGGGAAACCCTAGGGGTTTACGTGCATGATCTGTTGGTGATAACCTTTTTATCGTTGACTTCATGAATGTTGCTGACCAGGAGAGGGCGCTGGATGGTATGCCGTGGATGGTTGGTAAGCATGGAGTTCTCCTACGTGATCTGGATTCCGATCCCAAGGCCTTTTGATGTTCATTTTTCATAAGATGTTGATCTGGATCCGGATCCTAGATCTGTTGTTTGCATGGGCGAATGAGAGAAGCGGCAAGAAGATTGCAGTCATGGTTGGAGAGGTTGACGAACTTGATGTAAATGAATCCGGGGATGCCGTTGATCCTTACCTTGATGTAAAACTTCCTCATGCTGACCGTCGCCCAAACCAAGAGGAATCTGGGGTGGCACGGGACTCATTCTCTTCGGATGGATAGGCTGCTATGACGGCTCCTAGGAAAAGGAAGAATGTTCAAAGTGGCACAAGATCTCGAAAGGGGACATCTGTGGCCTAGCGGATCTTGGTTTTCTTGGTCTTTTGTACATGTGGGACAATTGGCAGGGGCCGTAATAACATCCAAGTATGACTTGATCGAGGTTTGGCAAATTTAGGATTGTAGCCCAAGACTGTGGAAGACAGCCCTTCCATTATGAGAGCATGTGGAGACGGGATGATTCTTACGGGCAACTTGTGAAAGATGACTGGTATGAGAGCAATGAAGCACACCACTTGCAGGATTCCCAAAGATCACTTGGCTGTGTCCAACGCTCTCTGTAGCACTGGAATACAAATATTTTTGGCTCGGTTCATAAGAAACTGGCCAAACTTCGAAAAGAGTTGGAGGAAGAAAGAGGCAGCTCGATTCTTACCGGTCCTTCAGGACGATAATGCAGACTTATGTATCGAATCTATGAACTCTTTGCGCGGGAGGAAATCATGGAATGGCAACGACCTCGCATCCAATGGCTAAAGGACAACAATCGAGAGCGATGACGGTACTGTGTTCACCAAACAAGAGGATCTAGAGCTTTTGGCTGCTAATTTCTACACCTCTCTGTGTTTCAGCACATGAAAATATAGACCTCGAGGCAGACTTTCCCATGTACTGACTAGGGTTTCTTCAGAGATGAATGAGATACTCTGCAAACCATATACGGAGGAGGAAGTCCGCAATGCTCTGTTTATGTTGGGGTGCAAATAAATCAACGGAACCGAATGGTTTCACAACAGGTTTCTTTCAGCTGCACAAGGATCTCATCAGGCCAAGTGTCACTAGGGCCACTTTGGATTTCTTGAATGATGGAACCATGTTGTCCGAGATGAACAACACGATGTTGGTCGTAATTCCCAAGGTGAAGCAACCACAAAACTTGACCCAATTTAGGCCAATTTCTCTTTGTAATGTGCCTTATAAAATCTGCTCAAAAGTGGTTGCCAATTGGCTGAGAGTGTTCCTGATAAGGTAAGACAGTCAGGAGACCTGCACATATGAGGTCTTAAAGCCGAGGGGTGGACTACATTGCGGACTGTGTGCGTACTAGTGTATCACTGAGTTGTGATCCAGAGAGAACCTTTGGGGGTGTAGGCTTAGGTCCTAGGCCCGTCTCTAGATCAGCCCAATCTGCAAGGTAGCAGTCTGTGTCCTTCTGGCCTGGGGAGAACCCAAATCCCTTAAAGCGCACAAGACCTGCAGCGCAAATATCATTAATTCATCAAGTAAAGGAATGGGAGAAAACAAACAAAGATAACTTACCCTCAGTTAGCCCCATGGTGTTGTCAAAGCCGTCCGGAGGGATGTACGACACGTCTACGCACCCTGCGTGGGGAGCTCAGAGAAGTCCGGAGGACACACGGACTGTTGCGCTAGCGGTGTACGGGGCCAAGCCCAGGCTGACCCCCGACCTTGTCAGGCCACAGTGGTGTCGGACATGCCCTAGCCGACACTCTGGCTGGACCTCTAGTCATCCAACGGTTGGGCGATAGGTTCCAGTTGTCCGACCATTAGGCGACTGCAATTATGTTGTCCAACGGTTCACTTACTGCATATGTGTCACGCGGTCGTTGGGTGACAGGGTCCAGTAGCCTAATGGTTGGGCGATTAGAGGTTATTCCTGAAAAAAAATTTGTGCGAATATATTTCTATAATTTTGAATAAAAATAAATTATTTAAAAAAAATTCCTTGCTTCTGTGCTAAGTTTTCTCCGTCTTACCCTTTTCCCCTAACCATGTGCAAAGTTATTATGCGACTCAGTACGCTATACTGAGGCACGGACATTTGGTATCCACATCACCACATGGCAGTGTTGGACCGGACTAGGCCATGCAGAGTGGCGGTGAACACTTCAATCCCATATTTTCTCGTGTTTGGGTTGGACCAGACCATACAGAGTGGGCTGCACACTCCGGCCGAAATTAACCTTTGTCTTTCTTGAATGAGTTTGTATATTTTTTTTGTCCCCGTAAATGCCCCGGTTTTTTCTGCTTAGTGTTATGGTTTTTTTTCAAATAAACAAATTGGACGATTTCTTTATCGTTTTTTCGAAGCAGTTCATAGGATATTCTTTTTAAAGCTACTTATCGATATTTGATTTGTTCGTATAAACTCTTATACTAAGACTAAAAGCTATAAATCATTAGCCATAATCGAAAAGGATACGTTCGTAAAATGGGCTGGACTGAGATAGTGTACTAGCCGCCCCAAAAGTAGTTCTCTCCGTTTTTCTTCTTTACAAGTTGAATGATGCTGAAGTTTTACTTGTAACCGCTTACGATGCAGTTCGTGATCAATTATTTTGCATTTGCTTGACGAGATCTGACATCTGAATTCAATAAAACAGCTAGAGCTTTTGACGACGACAGCAAAGATGGTGCTCGTTTTTTTTTGCAGAATCTGCTTGGGAGATGGGCATGAATTGCTCTACCGAAGCATCTTTCATCACATTGCTTTATGCACAACTCAGTCTCGTATATGACTTCCAATGCAAACAGTTATAAGAGGTCAGATCATGCATGTATGCAATGCAAATACATATGGACAAGACTGGATCAAAACAAAAGGATGCAGGACTTGAGGCTTTTGGTTTTGGTTGTCTTGGACGGAGATCCATTTCCGAAGGGGCTTTTGGTTCAATCATACCATGGCAAATGGCTTGATCTAACTAAATACCAACACCTGTCGTACAAGAAATACCAAATTTGCCTGTTCTGGGGAGAATGAACACAGTACACATCAACTACTTGTATATAATTCTACAGGACAAGTAGGGCCAGGTTGGTGCATACTTAACATCCAAGCAGCACTACGACCATACAAAATGACGGATTCCAAAGGTATTTTTCTGTTGGTAGCATCTACTGTCCACTGAAACCAAGGACACTGATGCATAAACAACTTCTGCATTTGCTCTCCACCAAGAGGTCCATACATGATAAAAGAAAGCAGCAAAGATCTAAATTATGTGTTAATCGGAATATGGACAAGTATGGATTTGGAGAGAACCAGTAATGTAATCAAAGGGCGAAAAAATATTAGTGGATAATATTCTCAGTAGTGGAGATAAAAAGAACAAATTGTGTGAGGAACAAAGCAACTAAAAGGAAGGGGCAAAGTGTAAAGAAACTTGTGGAGAAACATTCTAGTTTAGCCGGCAAGGGTAAGGCTATCTTCTTTCCTTCTCAAGTACTTCAGAGTCACTGAAATTGCTTCAGAAAAGGACCATATCATCACGATAAGCATGCAACCAGGTGACTAATGGTTAGCTAATATGCTTCAGCGATGACTGATATCTGGTAAGAGTCGCCGAATGGTGGGGGATCCGATTAATGCATGGTAATGGAGAGGCGAATAATGAGCTGAACATAGAATTTGTTCCGTCCGATTCTTTCCGTTTCTCCGTGCCTCGTTGTAGGCCCCGCGCGCGGGTGGGCGAACAGTGCTCGCGAACTCCCACACTCCACGCAAGTGAGGTCGCAGCCGTGTCCATCGATCGATCGATCTTTTCCTAGGAAACCAAGGAGCAGGACAGATCGAGCAAGAAATGCTTTACCAATTTGTACCGGTTGTCAACTTTGCAGAGTAGTACAGCAGCTGTTCGTATCTCCGTATCGAAAAAGGGAAGAGGAGAAAAAGAGCAGCAGCTACTGTCAATTTAGTAGGAGTGCTCATATTGATCACTGTAATCTAGTGAGGAATATTATCCTGCATTTTAACTGTACCACCCATATCGACCAGCACTGTGCAGTGAGACGAGTTCTTGGCATCCGATTCCGATCCGTCATGTCATATGTCAAGCGGCTGTTATACGGGCGGGGGCTCTGCGCCGTTTGCCCTTTGCCGCTCGTCGAGGCACTGTTCAAAAAGTGGATCATCCAAATGGACGATGTCCAGTAAGAACAACGTTGCAAATTTCTCCCATTTCCTTCCGTATCAAACATCGATTTTTTTTTGGACGTGCTATTGGGTGAACTTTCATCCGCTAACTAACGGGTGAAAAGTCCAACCTTATCCCTTCCTCCTCTTACCTCAACCATATCTCGTCTTCCCCTCCTGCCCCTGATTCTTCTCTCCTTCTACTTCTCAATCACGGCATCTCGGCCTTCGACACGTTTTCGTCCATACCAATTCCTCTCGGACGTGCTCCTTCCTCGTCTGGCACCTCACTTCTTCTTTCTCTCCAATGAGATCCGCACGTCTCCACCACCGCCTCATCCCCATCAGCAACCACCTTACGGCCAACGGTGCCCTCGTCGCCTCGCTGCGCCACCCCCTTTTCCTTCCACCGCCACCAACTCTGCCCTCCTTGATATTCTCTTGGTCGTCGTGCTTGCTGCTTGTCGCCGCCGCCCACCTCAAATCCTATGCGTGACGGTGCCACCGTTGCCTTGCCGCACCACCACTTCTTCTCAAAAACTTATTCCATCCAAGAATAGTGTAGATCTTAGCTACAATTCCAACCTTTTCTTGAGACAAGCAATGGTGCATCAAAATAAGACAAAACTCACGAACTTGTTATATGACTTGCACATGTATTGAAGATAACTAAGATGGTTCTAAATAAGTTCCTATATATCACAACAAGCAGAGCATTAAATATTCAAGACCCAAACCTTAAGAACAAGATATTATTAGAAAAGCTCCAAATCGAATCAAATTAGGAACCCTTCAACATCTTGTTATAACTGGTCCATAGATTTATAAAATATAATTCTTATGAGGTATCTTTATCACTTACACATTATTAGAACCTAGCAAAAACAAGAGAGAAGGAGAGAGATGGCAAAATACCAAAGAAATAGTGCAAAATCAATAAGAGCAAGTCTTACACACCATGTATGACTAACAAGATTGATCTATTATAACTTATAGATTAATATTTTACAATCACTTCACTATGGAGGATAGAATTCTCACAAGAGAACTCACATAAAGCTTACACTACAAAGAAACCCTAATGAATGGATGGTTGGTCTCCTTCATCTTGATCATATACCTCAACCCATCATACTCATATATAGATGGAGCAACTAATTTATATCTAACCCTAATAGATACTATCTATTATCACAATCAGAAAAACCTATTAACACCACACACCATGTTTTTACACTTATATAGGACTTATGCATACTTCTTAAAGCGCATAAGCCTAAACTCACGGAGGAGCATACTTACCATCTATTTGGCATTCTCATCATTTTCCTTTACCTCAACTGATCTCTCAATGCCTTTTAAGCGCCGTGATTTTGGTCTATCACCATTTTCGATATTTTGGCTTCCTCACCAAAGTACCATTGCTTTACTGTGGATCTCACTCCTTCCCCGATCCTAGTCCATATTATATTCTCTTTTACAAGTAATCTTTATGCCTACAACGTGTAGGTTCACCAATGACTCACGTATCAGCAAGTCTCTTCGTATTAGTTCCTTCCGGCTACGCTTCACTTACACTGATCGCACCATTCAATAAACTGTTGCTTGAATCTTCCCTTCAATATCCCTAGTCTTCTCTGTGCCTTGTTTAAGCTCAACCATTCCTCCTTATTTTCTTGACTGTATATCTGGTTATCCCCGAGCCTAGTCCTGGTCGACATTGTCAATCATGGTTGCCTTTAAAATCCCTGCACATTAAAGAACAAGAAGTCATTTTCGAACATAGATTCTTTATAACTTGACACACGCTAGTCCAAATATACTTCGTGCATTATGAATGCAATGACTTAAGACTATAAAACTCAATCTATGATCATTTTCTACAAATATACAAATCTCTCAGATACCTTCAGACAAAACTGGTCTGATTGCCATTATGCGACCGGTCAGACCGTTGGCCTTGATCACCCAAAAAACATCTTAAAAAACTAGTTGCTAACTAAAAACTGATCGCATCGTGCCGATGGTCTAACCGTCAATCAAAGTCCGATCATACCGTATCTGTGATTAGATCGCCTATGAGTCCCAACAACTTTGAAAACTTGTAAATTCTTGTAAATTCAAATTTTTACTCGATATGATTATCGATTATTGAACATAAATGAATTAGAGATATTCTTAACATGGTTCTACGAAATTAGAAGGGATCCGAACGACAAGAGCGAAGGCAAAAACGTGCACATAAGATTAGCTAGGCAACGAGATCGAGCTTCTTGTTTATGTACTTTGCACATAGTTATTTCACCGGATTAACTTATTCCACAACAGCAAGAGCCCCGGTGATGGCCGGAGCTACCTCGCCGTGGCTGGCGCCGGCCACGACGGCCAAGGTCATGGACTCCTCGCGGTGGAACCGCGTCTGCTTGGCTATGAACGCCTCCACCGTCCGCCGGAACTCCTCCGCGTCGTCCAGCCCCCAGCACCCCTCCGAGTCCCGCGCCGTCACGGAGGACCGCCGCCTGCGCCCGTTTTCCGACTGCGACCGCCGCAGCTCCGGCGACGCCGCCCGCCTGATTACCCAGCAGGGTCCCATCTTCTCCGACCTGCTCCGCCTCGGCGCGCGCGCCTTGTTGACGCGCACCGGCTGCTTGTCCTCGAACACCACAGCGGCGGCGACGGGGACCTCGGGCGCCGGTGCTGCCGCCGGCGCTTCTGCGGCGGGAAGCAGCGTCGGGGTGGTGGATGAAGGGAAGCTGTCGGCGGCCGGTGCTGTGGGGGCCGGGGCGTGGGCGTTGGCGTTGGCGGTGGTGGGATGATTGGAGTTGGAGGAGAGGGAGAGGTCGTGCCTGGAGAGCGCAAGAAGGAGGAGCACGATGGCGTTGCCGAGGACGAAGACGAAGCGGGGGTCAAGGAGGAGCGACCCAGCGAAGCGCAGCACGGCGGCTGCGGCGGACGGCACGCGGGAGGACGACCAGGAGAGGAGGACAACGAGGGCGAGGAGCTCGCCCACGCGCAGCATCCGGTACAGGAGGCGTAGCCGCAACGCTGCTCCGGCCGCAGCCATGGCAGAATGGGGCAGCACTATTACGTCGTGGTGGTGGTGTGGTGGTGGCTCCTGGGGTTTGCCTTTGTTTGGGTTTTGGAAGGGAGGCAGGAGAGTGGAGAGGTTTTCCCTGGGAGTGAGAAGAAGTGTGTGAGCGCTCTTGAAATTCTCTCTTTGGTTGAGGTGAGGCGGATGTGGGCTTATATAGGCTATTATTGGTGGATTTAGGTGTTTCAATGGACTTTTGACTGTTGATTAAAATTATATTATAATAATTATTAATTTTTTTGAGTTATTTAATTAAAAAATAAAAAATAAAAACATCGTTATATCTCTATGGACAATCCAAAGAAAAAACAAAAAAAATTAAAAACTGATGTGTTCTAAATGGATTTTATCTTAAAAAAAGCCAGAATCCAAAGCTGTTTGGAGCGAAAATTTGTGGTCTTTTGTGTTTAATACATGTATTTTGTCTCCTAGTCTCAATAGTGGGTTTTTAGAATGTTTTTTTCTATGGGCATATGGATTTTTTAATTGCTAGGAGAATTGGTGTTGTTGATGGGAGTCTTGCAAGGGAGTGAGGTGTGATTATAGAACGATAATGATTGGTGGTGTGGACAGAACATTAGAAACACCCAATTGTATCATGCTAGTAGTTATTGAAGTCAAAAGGTGGTCGATACAGAACATTAGAACCACTCAATTGGTGTTGTTAAAATGTTCTATCAAGGAGTATATGAGTAGGAAAGTGTGCATGTTTTTTTCCTTCTACAAAGGTGGTCGATACATAGATTTGAGGTTCCATTAAGAAGAAGATTGGCAAGGGAATTTTTAGAGGATTTGTTCTGTTTGATGCAAAACTCGAGGCTCTCGAAGTGGTACATAGTTCAAAAACCTATGGAGGCGTTCGGAATAGCGATGGTTTCTGGTTGAAATTTTACTGTAGCTGAGTTGGCTTATTAGGCATAACTAAATTTAAAAAATGTAAAAATAAAAACGACATGCTAACGTATCACGTACAATGCAAAGGAATACGAGAAAAAAATAAAATACAAAAATACTAAAAAAAATAAAAAAACAAATAACGACAAACTTACTATAGTCCCCCCAAAACCCATCGCGCAGCAGAAGTTGGACGCCACCGCTGTCGTGAGCGGCACCATATAGTTCAGACAAGTAGCAACTCAACGGGTGGACAAATGAGTTTACTTATCATGTTTCAAGATGGTAAAGCATCATAAATCAAGTTGTTTGCACATCATGTTTTAAGATGGTAAAGCATCATAAATCAAGTTGTTTTCACAATCGCTTGTTCATATACTCCTCCTAAGTACTAGTATATGAACCTAATTTTCTTTTATATGGATAACAAGCATCACTAGTAGCAGCAAACTGCAGGAGTTGGGGACCCTACGGGGGATATATGTATGTATCAGAAGGTAGTTGCTCGGTTCGCCATTGGTTTGGCTTGGCTTGGAGATTCGTGTGCGGGGCCATCGATGTCGACCTCGATCAGTTCAAACTATTTGAGACCGATTTGGCTGTCACTGTGTAGTGTGGACTAGAGTGGAAGCATGGGTCTCAAGTCTGAACTTTGACATGCCTCCACCGGCCTCAAGCAAAGCACTTCGATCGATCCCCATCGTTCTCCCTTTTTTTTCTGTTCCTTTTTTTCTTTCCCGTTCTGTTGTTTAATTCAGGCGGCATTTTTCATAGCAATGTTTGGAAGAATGCTAGCTATTTGTCGATCACAAGCTAGCACGCAGTGGTGGAAAGGTGCAACAGGATGGTGATGGCTATGGCGCGCTCACTTCTTAAAAGCATGAGCGTGTCAGGCAGATTTTGAGAGGAGGCGGTGCATCATGCCGTCTATCTCCTCAACCGGCTTCCAACCAAAGCGATGGGTAATCACACTCCTTTCGATATATAGTCAGGAAGGAAGCCACACCTGGCAAGCTTAGTAGTAGTATCTATAAACTCTCCGAACTAATTATCAGTTTGATTTTACAATTAATCACCCGGCCTCTTTCTTGTCCCACTAAGTGTATTAGGAGTATCAGACTGGTCCGATATTTGTAGTGTCTTATCGAGTCCTATTATATGATCGCTTTTGCCTCTAGCTGGACACACGAACCTATTTGGTTTTGCGAAATGAATGTAACATGACATTTTGTCCTGCTCCTACAATTGCCGTATCATTTACATTGTGGTCGTCAGGTTGCCGAACGAGATAGCTAGTTTGTTGTACTTAAACAACACGAGAGCTGTAACACCGGTCTAGCTAGACGTGATGATATCGAAGAACTCGCGCGCATGACTTCACACAGCGGAAGGCAGCGGCTCCCTTCTTTACCGGACCAGGCCGGGCAGCTAGCGGCAGTGCGGGACGAGGCCCGGCTGAAGCCACGCACGCATGCCACTGTGCCGTGCCAATGTTTACTGCTTGGTTCTTTTTATGGTTTTTTAGTTTATGTTTACAGTAATTAATTTTTAAATTATATATTTTTTATAGAGTCTATAAATTGATTGTAGTAGATATTATACTAAATTTATTTATATCGATCAAAATTATAATTAAATATCTTTTTCTATACTCTCATGAACAACTAAAATTTTAAATTTTAAACTAAAAATTTTAAATAACAGTAAAAAAAACCCTGGCTGCAGCGCGGAGGCCCGAGGATTCAAGAAGCGGCGAGGGAAGGGAAAGGGCGGTGTGGCCCTCTCGCCAAGGCCGGTGTTTGGCACAAATGTCCCTCACGTGGATCGTCGCACACCGTGCCAAAAGTACTCACTCCTCTGCTAGCTGCTCCAGTTCATTCCCCAGAGTTCAGCTCACAGCCCAGGCCATTTTCCGTACGGCCACGGACCTGACCTGCCCGTTTTATTACACTATGTTGGTGCACGGATGTTAATTCAGACGCCCCAGAAGGAGATAGAACAGGACGGCGCGTGCCCGTGAATGCCTGATTGATGGATCGATAGACAGGTCAGGTGCACCGTTTGTTTCAATGTTTGTAAGGTTATATTTTACTAGATTGTATCTGATATTTTTATCTATATTTTTTAAAATATCAATAAACGATAAAGAAATCGATATAAATAGTATATATAATTTTACCTTTTAAGAAGTTCTTTGAAAAATTTAATTCAAAAAACCTTTTATTTATTTAACTCTCGAAAAACCAAAAGACAAAAGATAAAAACAAAAAAATGGCATCTCGTGGGTTGTGAAGGCGGGAAGAGTCGCGCGTGCATATGCACGCAGGGCCGTCCCTTCTTTTCGCCGCCGCTTTTTTCTCGAGCCTTCGCACCGCGCGCGCGCGCAAGCTAAGGGCATCTCCAATGGTTAGAGCTAGCAACTAACTATAAGACTTCCACATCATCTATAGAGTACACACTAAAGCTAGTATTCCAAAGAACTATCTATAAGAATAGCTATTTGATATTTACATGCACACACAGAGCTGCATCGTTTTGCGTTATAGACTAGCTCTTGAGGAAGAGCTGGCTCGATTTTTTTTGCATACTCTCTTTCCTCCACGTAAGATATTTGCTGACGTGTACATGCTAATAGCTAGCTGACTCATCCCATTGGAGATGCCCTAATGCGTATGTTTTGGGTGCACCTTTTCCGCGCGAGCCGGCCAGGCAGGCGCCGCGCGTCGGGCAAAGGACGGGACGTACAGGACAAGAAGAACGTGACGTGAGACGACGGGGCCGAGGCGCTGTGCACACGTGTGGCGCCTTTTGTTTTCGCCTTGCTCGCTGTCAGCAGCAGCAAGCGCCCCGGCCGACGAGACACGTCGAAGCAACACCAGCCGTTGCCGTCGGCGCCCGGCCGATTCTCCTTCCTAGCTAGGCGGCGCAGGTACTAGTAACGTGTAAGCAAGCGACGCATCTGGTTACTCTAATAAATGAAGGGATTCTGTCTTAGAGGTGCTTATTTAGGTTGGAAAATAATGACTTATAATTGAATTTATATTATAACTAATTTATTTTATACTATAATTAATGGTAGCTTATTTAGCATAATTAAATTAAAAAATCTAAAAATAAAAAATAAGTTGGCCCATCACATATAATGCAAACGAGTACATGAAAAAGAGAACCAGCAAAAAAGCTCAAAAAAACTTAAAAGCCAGAATAAGACGAAATTTAGGAATATAAAAAAATATTAGGAGCCAGAATCTCAAACCGAAATGAGTGGAGTCTTAGTTTAGCTAGCATTTGATTAGGTTCTTTTGGGTTGTGTTTTATGGTTTTTGAATTTTGACTGTTCACGAGAGATATTATGAAGAGCGATATAGTTGTATATGATTTTGACCAGTATAGCTAAAGTTAATATAGTATCTACTATAATTTATTTATAGACTTTGAATTAAAAACATATTTTTAAAAATTGGTTACTGTAGTAAAGTACAAAAGGTAAAAAAAAGCAAAAGCCTTCTGGAACCTTTTGCAACGCATGCACCTAATTAGCATTAAAAAAAGAAGAAATTAGCATCACATGCATCGAATTTGATACTACTCCACTAAACTGGAGTAAAATTCGCGCGATCACTACATTGAAAAAAAAGAAGAAACCAAACATTTGATTCTGCATCACATATGCCTCATTAGCATTAAAAAAAATTCGCATGAAGCCAAAGATCATTTAGAATACATTAGTTTCTTAACATGATTTTTTTCATTGTATTATCCATAGTGATATAATGACTTTTTTCTATTTATTTTTATTTAATTGAACACCTCAAAAAATTAACAGTCGTTATAATATTATTTTAGCCAAAAACCATGATATTTTTAGACAGAGCCTAAGAGGGCATCCTTTTCCTCAAATCCTTTCCTTTCCTTTCAATACAACAACAAAAAGCACACGGATCGAACAATTTGATTTGCCTAAAGGATAACGCAAAGCAGGTGCCTAGCTAGTTCACATGGGAGACTGTTAATTATGCACCAGGTCGTCGTCATGTGCATGTGAGGCGCCGGGGTTTGTGAGGGGAGATGAGCAAGTTTATTGCAGATGCAAAGCAACTTTTGACGCCTCACACACACTAGTACACAATATAATACTAGTCTGCCTGATGGTGCGCTCATATTAAGCGGCATATATTAGCAAAAAGAGAAGATTTGGTGGGGAGACATGGTGATGGTGGCACAATTCGCCGTTTATCGCTGCCGAGTAAGTTTGGTATCGTAAATAAACAAGACGCTAAGAGTCCTAGTGACCGGCTCGTGCCATTGCCTTTTTATTGTGCCAACCATTCGATCTTTCGTCAAAGCACAGTTTTTTTGGCATTGACCTTCTCCGCAAAAGCTCCTGGTTAGTTGCTGGTGTAGTATAGTGCGCGTAGCTTAGAATAGTGGCTGCAAGGATTGACTATTCTGGTAGTGTTGGATTACACTAATCATGTCGGGCAAGGAGGTGATATAGCTAGAAGATGGCACACTTAAACAACACAACTCAACTTGGCTTTAAAATACTTGTGTTTTAGATACATTTTTTTTTGCCAGTATTGTTTGCTTGGAGCCAGTGTCACTTCTGCACAAGATTTAGGAAGGAAATGAAATAACATTTTTAATTTTGGTCTGCTATTGTCTCTTCTCACTTTAGGCCATGTTAAAAAAATGCTGTGCCTTTTAACTAATCGTAAGAGAGATTGAGTAAGTAAAAGACACTTACATTAAAAATTCATTTTATTTAAAATGACTTCTACAGTAACTCATAAAAATAACATACATAAACTACTTTAAAAACCACTTTATTCAAAAACGGGCTTACACTTTTCGGGATGTAATATGGTAAAAAAAAATTAGACGCTAGTAAAAAAACAAAAGAGTACGCGCCAGGTAGGGGTCGAACCTACGACCTTCTGCTTAGGAAACAGACGCTCTATCCACTGAGCTACAGGCGCTCTGTCACGCTTAGTGAATGCAGAGGAAGTACAAATGGAGAAACACACGATAGATCATTCCGTTTTCCCTCCGTGTATATTGATTCTCCAAGCGTGCTTATTTTCTTGGACCGCGGTTAATATTTTTTAACTATGGTTGATAGTTTTTATTTATGTTTTTTGAGATAGCAATAGATGATAGAGACATCGATGCGAATAACGTACATAATTTTAGACTTGGAAAACTATTTGGAGAAACTGCTCTATTTATTTCTGCTTTCTGATAAGTTAAAACTAAAAACAAAAAACAACATACCACAAGCTACGTGGTGCTAATCTGCACTGCTGCTCACCTCTCAAATCAGCTCAACAATTCGAACAGAAACCGTGTTAAGAAATGGATATGCCTTCCCAGCAGCGAATAGAATCCGATGCCGCAGCTAAAAGCATGTCGCTAATTCGCCTCTCTTATTTGCTCCGCTTTAGCGAACCACTTGCCCCAAAGCACCTTTCCAAATGCCCCCCAAGAGCCGATCTTATCCTCCTAATTCCCAAATTCCTTCCGTTCACGCATCGCATCGCATCGCATCGCATCCCCTAGCCTTGTCATTGCCTCGACGGAAATGCTCCGTTTCGGGTTCGCGATTCCCTGCTGCTGCTCGATTGTTCTTCGCGATCGCAGGCAATTACAGATGAGCGGGAACGATCGGTTTCAGCGCATCGCGCGCGCGGAACTGAACGGGGTCGGTCGAGGAGTCGATGATAATTCTGGCCAGTGGCCCTCTAGAGAGAGAGAGAGAGACGCTTTATACTTTGTTTATTCGAGCTGTCTGGCCTTTCGAGGTGTTCGTCCCGGGCTCGACACGTGTGTAGTAGGGGGGCCTTTCACTAGCATCGGAGCTTAATTGCAACGGAGTAAAACAAATTGGAAGGTCTTTCTTTTTTCTTTCTAGAAATGTAGGACCAAAGATAGCAACTAAAAAAGATGAATAAAAGCTACACTAATAACAGTTTCTCTATAATGTTTTGCCTCAGGATCGTTAGAATCTTATACTCCAATAACTATGATAAGTCATGAAGATTAGAGTCTAAACACCTTAGAGAAAATCCTTAAGAAAAATCGAGCCAAACGGGATCTCAGAGCGGTGCTATCACTATGTAAGGTGCGGTGCTACTCATGCAGTAATATCGTTGTGGTACTACCGTATGTAATGGGCAGTACTACCATTCCCTCGTATTAGCATAGGAAATTTAGTCCGAACAAAGACAGAAATTACACAACTTTCACATGGAAAGTACAAAGGACTTGAAATTTGAACCAAAATAAGATCACAACCTTCAAAACCTAAAATAATAAGAGATCTTGCAATACCATAAGAAGGTTGAAATCTTTTGGCTCTCCTACATCAAAACTAAGCTCAAACCACACAATGAGGCTACTCTCAAACCGAAGCTCCGAATATCTTCAAACTTGGCATGCACCTTCTCTAGAATATCAAAAACTTATTCCAATTAACAATTGGAAGAATTATTGTCAAAATTCTAATATTTTTGTATTTGAAGGAAGGTTGCATTAAAACTAGACAAAAGAGGAAAATCTCGATCTACTATTACTCGTGACTCCTAGATGATCTAGGTGACCTTAGATGGATTCTCGCAAATTATAGCAAACTAGAATATAATACGAATTCAACCCAAATTACTCACAAGAGCAAAACCCCAAAATCATCTCTCTTGAGGAAAACTGAGTAAATTCAAGAACTTTCTTTCGATCATGCTTAGATGTATAGGATCATGTCTCTAGAAAATATATTCATCTCTTACATGTCCTTGACACCAAAAAAGTTCAAGAAGAAAGAAATTCAAACAAGAAAGCCAAGTTAACGAAGAACACAAGAGAGGATCCATGGCATAACTCACGCGGGCAAACTTTAGATGTACAATCAATGCCTCAGGATAGTTAAGCTCTAAGTCTAGAGCATACATATAAGACTCCAACAAAAGAAAACCTTAACTCTAATCTTGGAGTGACACATGACTCAATTTAACACAAGGCTTATATATTAGAGGCAACCACCTCACACCAAGCCAAGCACTTATCATACCATTTACATATAGGAAAACCCAGTAACCTACACACAAAAGAGTTTTGCATTACACACACTTGTACGCTTTTCGAAGCATAAGTTCTCAAAGGCTTCACAAACTCGATAAGATATTTCATCCATAAGACGTGACCTAAATTATTTAGGCCAACGTTGCGATTTTGTAAACCGCCATTCCACCCAGTTTCAAATAATTTTCTCAATTACCACCCATCGGTCTTCATAACAATACGATGTCTATGACTTGTTGCCAAGATTATACACCTAGACCAAGGCCGTCACCACTTGAAACGCTCAAATCCTATGGTACACCAACATCACACCATAGTTTGTGATGTCCAATGCTTGTCGTCAAGATCGTACATTTGCTGCGAGAATTGTCACCACTTGAAACGCAAGACTAATTGACATACCACATACACACATTGCCTCATCACAATTCTTATTTTTCTCTTATACTTTCCGCTTGATATGATGCTTCACCTGGACTTACACGACACTCTATGGACACCAAGTCTCGGTTTTGCCGCTAGTTGCAATCCATTATCAAAACACTTGCACACTAAAGACAAAATAATTGATTTGAGCACAAATAATATGCACTTGACTCTCAATTAGCAAAACATATATATGGACCTATGCCATGACTAACCCATGCATGGACTAATGGACACACCCTGATCAACATATGTATAAACTCCCGCCATTACTAACACCACCAAAACCAATCAACTCAGCACACTTCAATAAGGGTCAGTTTGACTACGGCACTCATGCCGATCAGACCGCTTAACACCCACAAGTCATACTGAAATTACAATGCTGGTACTAACACATTAGATCTCAGACTAAAAACCTCCAAAAAGACCTTTTAAAAATAGTTACCATTAACAAAGGGCTGGTACTACCACTCTCCGGTCAGACCGCCGCCACGGTCAGTCTAACTGCAGCCGCAAGCGGTTGACCGTCACTCTAGGCCGGTCTGACCGGTGCTACCAGAAAAGCATAGGTTAAAGTGTAAATTCACAAAATCAATCTTGAACAACAAAAGCAAAGAGGAGGGAAGAGCTAGCGCTATAGTTTTGCTTTAGCCGTGATCATTGATTAGTGATTTTTCTTACTAGTACTAGTAGTGCATTTTGGAGGAGTTGATCGAATCGCCCTAACCCCATCATTGCGGAGATTAGAGTAATAATAGCTGTGGTTCTTATTAGACATGGTTATGACACATGATTGTAAGTAGGGCCTTATTGGTTTGGTGCCTCGAAGTCACTACCGGATAAAGCTACGGCAAGAGCAAAGAGCTATGGAAAAATGAGTAGGATGAGTTAGTTCAAGCGCCCCAAAGCCTAAGCTCCGTCACCAAAGCAACATCATTGCTACAACTCCCTCACTGTCACTGGTGATTGTTGTTTCTTTCTACTAGTTTAGTGTTCCTACCTTGTTAAGGACTCCTCTAGTAATGGCTAATGTTAGATTGTTTTAGTCATGGACCTCACCTGCTTCCCTCAAGTCGAAAGGAGCCGCTTATCATCTCTAAAATCGGCAGTGAAGTTCTGCCGATTCCATACGGGAACTTCTTGTGCACTGTGAACATCCAGATTACATTCAATTCCACTTGATTCTTTAGTAATCAATTACGCACACTTAAACACACGATCTAAAAACATCTGCACGACAAAACAAGCATATAAAATTGTCATCAGGCAACTGCAAGTTGTTCCAAAAAAGCAGTAAATATTTAGCACAAAGACAGAAAGTCAAAGTCTGTATAATAGACATGATTCACCATTACATCATGTCAATTGTGAACAATAAAAATGTCCTCTGAGCATTTGGCTGAAGACTAAGGAAATAATAACTCTATTATTATAGCATGAGGATTGACAGTACCAGCCTTTACAAGAATCATGACCAGCACCAAGTAATCAATATCTTGGGTCTAGATCAAGATTATAGCAAAACTGGAATGCTATACAGATCGATGCAACTTTCGATGCCACCAATGTGGCAATGTTGCTGTGAAGAATTCCAATTTCTCTACTGTGGTCAGGTTCTCTTCAAATGAACGAATGAATAAGATCATATTCTATAGCGTCAGGCAGGCCTTTCTTCTAGAAAAGCATCAGGCCTGTCACATTCATGCCTGCTCCAACTCCAATCAACTGCGCAACGCTAACTTATATTAGTTAATTTAAGAATGAGCTTCTTTGATGCAAATCTGACGCACAATCAACTTGACAAAAATTAGCCTTTAGGACATGAAACCGGCAGCGGGTGATTTGATTGGGTTACAATTCATTGCTCTGGTAAAGGCGTATCTACTAGTACATGCCTGAATGCTGAAGCCTCGACGAGAAAACTCTTGCCTTTTTGTGAAACCAAGGGCTGGAGCTCTACCATACATTTCAAGAAGAGGAGAAAACTCTTGCCTCAATACACATTTGTTGCAGCCGTTTTATTAAGAGCTGTAACGAGATCAGGGGCTCAGTAGTATACGAAAGAACTAACGTCAACACAGCAGCAGAAGTGATATGAGATGACCAGACCTTCCTAAGCTATGTTGTCTTGCGATGGGTGTTCATCATGGCAGTGAACTCTGTTAAAGTCTCCTTCGCAGCCAATGCTTCTTTCGAAATTACTCCGTTAACTGTTATCGTAGGCTCCACTTCAAATCCTAAATTCAACCGATCAGGCACATAGCGAGCCATTCCAGCTCCATAACACACCAACTCCAGCATCCCGTAGATCGCGTTGTCCTGGGGATGTGTCCGGTCGCCTGCAACAAACAACCCCGATTCCCCTGTCCTCCCTTCCAATTGCGATTGATGACCACCCAGCCCCTTTCACAACCCCTTTCTGCATCATAATATGCCGTTCTTGCGCTGCCTCACGCCAATGTCCCTTGCTGGCATAGAGATTTGCCATTGCCATATGTGCACCGACACCCATGGCTCAGCCCCCATTGCCCTCTCTGCAGCTTTCTTTCCGGTTTCCTCTTCCCCTCGAGCTGCACGTGCCCTAAGCAAAGACACCATCTCTTTCATTGGTAGCAATCTTTGCAATCAACTCCTCAGCCTTGTTTATTCTACCGGCCCTGCCCAACAAATCCACCACAGAACCATAGTGCTCCTTCGCAGGCTCCACTCCATAGATTCTGCTCATTGCGTTGAGGTATCTCAATACAAGCTCGACTCCCCCAGCATGACAGCAACCACTGAGCACACCAATGAACGCGACATGGTCTGGCTTTAGCCCGACGCAACACATTTCCTCAAAGAGTTCAAGTGCCTTTTTACTGTGGCCAGGCTCGGCATACCCAACTGTCGTCAGTTCATGTAACCACATCATCGTTCGTGTGAAATGGAAAAATACAGCATCAGCATCTGACATGCCACCACTCTTTCCATACATGTCAACGAGCGCACTCCTGATCATTGCATGGTGTTCAAGTCCAGCAGCGACAGCAGGTGCATGGGGTTGGCGTCCAGCATCCAGTGCCGCAGCAATTGCACAGACACTCAGGAGACTGGCAAGAGTAAACTCATTCGGACGAGGACAACTGCTGTAATGCCGCATTTCTGCACGTAGGAGGCGACCAGCGTCGTCCACGCAGCAACGTCCCGCGAGCCCATGTGGCTGACCACCACTAGCGCGCGGTCGACGTCGCCGCAACCCGCAGCGCACGTACAACGTAGCGAGCGTGTTGGAGACGTATGGTGTCGCGTAGAGGCCGAGCTTGGAGCAGAGCGCGTGCACCTGGCGCCCGCGCGACAGCAGCCCAGCGTCAGCGCACGCCGTGATGGCGTCCGCGTCGGCGTGCGAGTCGCACGGCACGCCAGAGGCGCGCATCTCAGAGAAGGGGCGGAGTGCGTCGTGACGCCGGCCGGCCCGCGTCAGTGAGGCAATGATTGTGGTCCAAGAGACCACGTTCTTGTGGTTGTACGTCATTTCGTCGAACACCTTGAGCGCCAGGCCGAGGCGGCCAGCCAGCCAGCCTGGCCCGTGATGACGAAGATGAGGAGAAGGCCGAGGATCTGGCAGCGAAGGCGTGCAGGGACGCAGCGTGCGGGAGGAACCTGGCATCGGCCGCCGCGGCGCAGGCCTCCAACGTGAGGTTGAGGACGAAAGGGTCAGCGGCCGCGAGCGGCGGAGAGGATGCACGGAAGCGGAAGAAGAGCACCATTACGCCGGCGAAATTGCCTGTGGCGGCATGGCCCGCGAAGTGGGTGGCGTAGGAGACCTCGTCGTGGTGCGGCATTTCGTCGAACAGGCTCAGCGCGTCAGCGAGATGGTCCGACCGTACCAGACGCTCAGCCGGGCGTTGAGGCTGAGCATTGGTGCTGGTGGTGGATCGGGACGAACAACATCGGTGCACAACTGCGCGGTCCGCGAGGACGCCAATCCCCGTGGTGCGATCAGCGCTTGTACTCTAGTCTCCATCTCCATGTTGCCCGCACCTTGAAGCCCAGCTCTCTGCGTTGGTCCAGACCGCGAGCCCACATCACCCCTCCAAGCCCGTGTGGTTGGCCTGGTAGGAATTAGGGTTAGGAGATATGAACTGGCCTGCTAGAGATGAGAAGAGGGAGTGGGCTGTATGAGCCACTCATGTTAATAATAATAAATTAGAGCCTAGAGCACTTAAGTGCATTTTCTTCGATTAGAAAACTGGTGTGAAAGGGTATGAATTATAGAATTCTGAAACTAAAAAGTTGGTTATTAGCAAAAGTGTTACTTTTGATGAGGTTGCTAAGTTACATGATAAATCATCTATTGATATTCCTGTTGAGAAGCAATTAAGCGTGCAGTGGAGCAAGTTATTGATTCAGGATCTACACCAGAAGTTAACAAAAAATATTATAGAAGTTTCTATTGTTGCACTGCCAATACAACATCACACACGTCATAGAAAGCTAGATCACAGCACTGTCAACAATTGAGTCACCGATCTTACGAAATATAATGAAAAAGATGGCTGAAATCCTTAGGGCAGAATAGAGATGTTCTTTATTACTATGAACTGGTTACAAGATGTCTTTACAAAAGATTAAAAACTAGCCCTAGCCTCTATGTTCTTCCCACTAGAGGAAAGATTATGATCTACTTGACTCTAGATTGTCGAATTGCCCAGACTTGATAAATTGATCATGACTAAACTTTTTCTTTTGTTGTCTCTCGCCAGCCTTTAAATAACATTGATGGGGCATTAATTATCTGCCATGAAAGATGCCTTATGGAACCAACGCGTTCGATCAGGAAGGTAGTTATTGTCAGAGAGAAGATGCCTAATCTTTGTTTGCTGTCAGTGGAAGATGAACGTGGGGAAAAACTTCATGGCACTTGTTGTCAGAGAATCAGGGCCATAACATCATGCTATTTTGAGTGGATAAGACACATGTTCTATCCATCACACAGAAGGAATATCTTGGAATTAGGTCTAGATACCTGTTCACAGAATCTTTGAGTGATCATCCAGTCGGGTAGCACGCACAGTTATGGCTGGAAACGAGCTGAGTGAAGTCGACTTGAGCTAGGCTTGGTTGAGCTTGCCCAAAGCTATAGCTCGGCTCAGCTCAGCACATTCAAGAAACGAGCTAAAAGCCCAGCTCGGCTTAGCTTGTTTCCTAGATCGAGCCAGCTCAAACCAGCTCGTAAGTCGAATCCATGAGGGGCACCAGCCATGGACATGCACACCCCAGGAAACAACATAAAGCCAGGAAACCAAATGTATTTACCATAGCAATAGGAAATATACTCATATGCTATCCAAGACTACTCATATGCATTTACCATAGCAATGGTGAATGTGTGCTTCCTAAAAAGTCATGTATCATAGTCAAAAATTAGAATAAACAATAGTCTAGCTGTTGCCTTACGTTGCGCACGGGATGACTACCGACTGGACTGGGCCTGCCGCTTGAGCGACTACCGACTAGGTTGGTTGGGTTGCAACACAATCCAAACTAGGCTCGCGAGCGGCTTGAATTTTTTTGTGAGCCTAGAGAGGGGCTCCGCTCAACTCAAAAATTCACGAGCTTGAGCTGAGCTGGCTCATGAGACTCGAGCTATTTTTTCAGCCCTACACACAATGTTTCTTTTACCAAGGTACCCGTGGAGCAACCTCTGAAGGTTTATGACCACATGAGTCATTTGGGTATTTATTTAATCCTCATTAGCTAGTCCCTGAACTTTATGTGAATTTATGATATGAATTCCTTTCGACTGGGTTTTAATTAGAAAACTACTCCTTTAATAGCAAGAGTAAAGAAGCATTTCTTATTCACTTTAAAGTTAAGAAACTAACTGGAACACTGAAATATTTTGTATTTGTTGGGCTTCGGATTGGATAACCCCTGTTTGTTGTTGGAGAGAAACCCTTATAAAACCCCTAGCGTGTTACCCGTTGGCTTCACGCTTTTAGAAAAATCTTTCATCTTCTTCTCCGCCCTAGCGCTCTTCGGACGTAGTTTTCAACCTTCCGATCCCCTTTTGATTTTCCACCACTTAGCCAAAATGTAACATCTAATCACCGATTGGCCAGCATCTGAGCTTGGATCTAAGAAACTAAAGGCCATGGAAGAGGAATGGATGCTTCCCAACAAGGTTATGATCCCGTGGAGGTCAGCAGTTGAAGAGAATTTTTGAGTGAGAATGAATGCAAAATTTTGATTTTTTTTATGTACATTGAGTGCGGATTTAGATTGCTTGCTCATCCATTCCTCTTGGAAGTTTTGGAGTGCTACATAATCGAATTGGTAAATCTACCCCAAATTTGATTGCTAATTTGAGTATCTTCGTCTACTTCTATGAAGCGTATTTGGGAATTCTGCCAAGCTTGGACTCCTCTGATATTTCTACAGGATGATGAAGTCTGGGAATTCGGTAGCGTCACCTAGAAGTTGTGCTTTGCATCTCTATAATGGGAAGGCCAAAGAATATATTTTAATATATTCTAAGTCTTCGTGGTTGTCATGGAAGAAATTGTGGTTTTATATGACGCTTAACAAGGGCAACATCCTTTCTTTTGCCTACCGAATTACCGTCAAGAATCCAAGATGGAGGCTCTCCTCGAAAAAGGAGCAAAAGTTAGGGCAATGGGTTGATGCTATTGTCCATCTCAAGGAGAGAGATCTTACTTCATGGCATGTGTGAAAGATTTATCCACGCACCAGATAAGTCCTTTGAAGTCGTGCAACCACATTATTCTTTGGTACATAGGCGCAATTGACTTGAGTAGGGATTCTTTAAAAGGTTAGCCTCAAACAATTTTGACCAGTTGAGTTTTGTTTTTGTTTGGTTAAGTCTTTTTAACCTTAAGATTTTCCTTGATTTCATAGCCATATCCCCTGCTGAGGTAAGAGAGAGGATCAAACTGATATGTGCGAGAGAGACCGATGAGAAGGTAGAAGTGCCCTTGATTCTGGCTGTTACCTCTCTAGAAGATAAGATCAAAAGGCTTAAGGTAAAAATGATAACCCTTTCATCAATTGTATATATTTCGATCTGTGTGTTGTAATATTCTTATGGTATGTAGATAGTTGGGTTGGAGAGTGGCGAGTTATCTGAGAGTTTAGGGGATGCCCATCCGAGTCCTAAGAGGTGGCAAAGTGTAAGAAAGTCATATGGAGCATCGAGATCATGTCAAGCTCCATTGACCACCACTCCGACTTTTCCTCTGAGTGCGCTTCTGAGTGTTCCTACGATTGCTCCAATGATCGCGCAGGCTTCTAAGAGCAAAGTACCCTTAGAGGTAGGCTTCTACTACGACTTTGAGAGTTTTTCTTATAAGCCAACCCCTTTTCTTATAAGGAGAACAGAAAAAAGGCACCGACGGGAATATATTCTTGGATGGAGGACTTCGTCATCGAGCTCACTTTGGTTAGTGACAAAGTGGAAGAGAAAAAATAGTCGTTGATTGGAGACACTACGATTGTAGACTCAATGGTGATACTAAGTTCACCGGTCATGGGCTCCGAGATAGTCATGACCAACCATACTTAAGCTCCAGTGGCCGTCCCTCAAGCACCTGAAGAAATGACTGCTCCAGTAGTTGTGGGAGTTCCAGCCTTCGAGTAGGTGGTCAGAGAAGTTGTTTTTGGCCATCTCATGTAAGATCTAACTAAGGATAAACTTATACAGTCGGAGGACTTAAAGGGTCGATCAGCCCTATCAGTGCAGTACTAGCAAAATTGGTTGACAAAAAGAAAAGAAAAGCAAATGCTCTGGACTATCCTCCATGATGTTTTACCTTTAAAACAAAAAAGACTAGGTATGAACTAGTAAAAATTCATGTATATTCATACCGTGTAATGTTTTGGTGTTTTGAAGCCTTTACTTCTCTCTCTTCATTCTTGTTTCTTTGTAGCACCTCTAGTACATTGATTAGTCCCTAAGACAACCCCCTCTAGTATCAGGTCAATGCTTGCGCTAACGGTACTAATTTATTTAAATTACTATCTTTACTTATTGTATTAAATTCAATAAATTTCTATCTATTTACTGTATTTCTGTAAATTTTGCTTTACGCTCAAATAACCCTATATGCTTTCACTTGTTGCCCTTGCATTAATAATGTAAAAACTTGGCTATAAAGCCATGCTCTTTATTTAATAAAGCTTGTCATTATGCATAATATATATCCTTATTACCACTATGTGCACTAGTTTTTTCTGGACTAGTGCAATTGATACATAGGATCTGGAGGTTTTGTTTCTGGGTCTGACAATGTCAAGGTCGGTATAGTTTGCCAAGTCAAACCAGTTCTCCTCATCCTAGGTTCCTAACATAATTGCATGAGTGATATTGACGGAAACAGGGGAGGATGATGATTGTTGGATGAAGAAAACTTCAAGGATTCAACACCATTTTTCCCATGGACGGTGTCAGCTATTGACGATCGAGTCACTGTGGTTTTGTAAACCACTAGTCCACCTGGTTTTGGACAATTTTATCAATTACCACCCACCATTCTTCATGATGATGCTTTGCCCATGACTGTCGCCAAGATCGTACGCCTGTGCCAAGGCCATCACCACTTGAAGGCCCAAGTCCAATGGTACACTAACACACACTACAATCTGTAATGTCTAACGTCTTGCCACCAAGATTGTACGCTTGCTCCAAAGAACATCACCACTTAAAACACACAAATCTAATTAGCACACCACATGCACGTATTGCCTATTCACAACTCTCATCTTTCTCTCGTGCTTTTCTGCTTGAGATGTTGCTCCATCCGAACTTACGTGACATGCCATGGCTTCAAGACCCCTTTCGTAGACTTAGTCTCACCACTGGCCATAACAATCATCAAAGCATATGCACAACAAAGAATAAGCAATCGATTCAAATATAAATAACATGCACTTAACTCTCAATTAGCAAACTAAATGCATGGACACATGCCATTACTAACACTTGCAAGGAAACTCTATAACTAATACTTGCACAACTCCAGTCGTGACTAACACCACTAAAACCATAGAACAAAATCAACTCAACTCAGCTACACATCACCAGGGTCGGTCTAATCGTGGCTAGCAAGCCAGTTAGACCACCCAAGACACTCCGGTCAAACTGCCACCTTACAACCAGTTGGATTGCTAACTCAGCTGGCTAGACTCCACCAGTCAGACCACTGCCCTAAGCTAGTTTAACCGCAACCTCCCAGCGGTCAGACCGACTACCTAGGCCAGCCTGACTAGTGCTTCCAGAAATGCACAAGCCAACATGCAAAAACACAAAAATCATACTCAATTAACCAAAGCAAAACACAAGTAATATCAAATACTCATCATTCTTATGGGGTTGTCTCTACATGGTCTTACAGAATTGTATAAATAAATCTTTGATTAGGTTTTTATGATACCTCATGCTGCCACTACAAATCATCTCTTAGCTTAGCTGTTGCACCAACAATGTTAGTGGATCTAGAAAAGTTTTCTTATTTTTGTATAACTACGATGTCCTTTTTCTCTCTCCTTTCTCCATGTTCTAATTGAGTGCTAACAGAGCAAAAAATGACCTTTATGGTGCATGTGGAGAAATTAAATACCATACCCATCCATGATCCTTGATTGCTTGTTTTAAGGCTTCCATTGTCCATATTTTATGAAGTTCATTATTTTGATTTTTCCTCCGCATAATTACATTTTTCTAGAAAATTCGTATGCATTTTAACTCTAAATGGGCACAATCATGCTCCAGATATTACAAACAGATAAAGAAGTTCCAAGAAGAAAGTATACCAAGTCATTTTCGGAGTGAAAATACATACGTAGTGATAGTACAATTTTACTACTCACTGATGAATCAGGGAAACAAGGACCTTCCTAAACTGCGCTAGCCCTACCACGAGGACTCATGTACCGCTATGTTGTGATAGAGAGTGCCGAACATGGCACATGCTAAATCCAATGAGTCAAATTCTGGTAGGCCCACCACACACACATGCAGACAAGGGCTTGAATCGCCCTTTCTAAGTGGTTCTATAGCAATTTCTTCCAGATTTGTAAAATAATCGATCATCATCGTGTCAATAAATCATGTTGAGATTGTTACTACATGAGACAACTAGAGAGTGTATATTGCTTAGAAGATTAATTCATCATATCCAAGAATCTTGTGGTGCAGAGGTGGATAAAACCCTCACAGTCCTCTATAAGGATAATGCAGCTTGCATTGCACAGATGAGGAGAAGCTATGTTAAGATGTGTAGGACTGGTATGGAAATAGAGGTGGGGGTGAATAGTACCTTTAAATTTTTCTCAAGTATTCGTCTAATCTTCACTCCAACAGTTATGAGAAACTATTAAGATAAAATGCCAAAAATCTGACAAATCTCAGTGCTACAGTATCCATAGAATCAAAAGACTTGAAATTTAAATCAAGACTAGATCATAATATTAAGAACCTATCTCAATCAAAAGTCTTGAAAGAACTTAAAAGAATTGTGATCTTTTGATTGGTGGAGCTCTGTTGCACCAAAACTAGGCTAAAACTAAAAATTGAGCTAGCTCTCAAACCAAAACTCTAAATCACTTGAAATTTGGTATGCACCTTTTCTGGAATGTCAAAAACATATTCCAATCAACAATAAAAAAATTGTTACCAAAGTTTTGATCTTTTTTCTATTTGAAGGAAGATTGCACTAAAACTGAACCAAAAACTAAAAACGATGAATATGACTTGCTCATGGGTGAATGATGGCCAAAATAGTTCTAAATGTGTTCCTACATGTCTTAGCAAGTAAGAACACCAAAGAAATAAAGATAGAAATAGTTGGATCAAGAAATCACTCGGAGAGACAAAAAAGAGCAAAAACCGAATTTCTTTATGAACTTGCCAACCAAGTGCCTAGATGGGTCGAGATTGTTGCACATCCTTGGAACATCAAGATGAAGAAAGAAAGAGAGAAGAGCAAAAATCAATCAAATCAAGAGTACATAAGATGAATCCATGGAAAATGAATAAAATTGATATATTGTTGATTGAGGATGAATGTTTTACAACTACTCCATCTGAAGGATAAGAGAGCATATCACATCACTCAACTTCTCCCAAACTCTAACCCTAGAACACTTAGTCTCAATGAGAGAATGATTTGATGGTTAACAACAAGTCTCCATCTTAACATGTTAAATAAATGGGCCATTCTGCCCGATCTAAATCTTAGTGGATAGTATCCACTTAGCATAATCAGAGAAACCCGATAACCCCACATATACGGATTTTAACACAGACTACTCTTATGTACACCTTTCAAAGTGCATAAGTTTAAATCTTCTATATCTTTAGCCTTGATCCTTCTTGATATTCTAAGCTCCTCCTTGACCTAAACCGCTTTTCCAAGCACTGCTCAAGCATCGTGGTTTTGATCCAAAATACTTTCTGATATTTTGATCAATTTACCAAAATACGCTCTCTTGATCCCGTTTTCATCTTCCATTGCAAACAGTCACCATACTTGCCATGTGTTAACAGGTCTCTCCTGTTCTGGTTCTATCAGAGCATGCATCACTTGGACTGATCAAGCCACATGGTGCAATCTGTCGCTCGAATTTCTCTTCAATATTTTCTGTCTTTCTCATACCATGTTTGAGCTCGACCATCTTACATAGCATTCTTAATCGTGCTGAGCCTCAGTTTCTCCATAAGTGTAGTCCCGATTCTCACTGTTGACTATGGTCGACCCCAAGTGCTATATGCATCTAAAGACCAAAAAATCATTTTCGGACACAAACTCTTCATAATTTGATTTATGTTAGCTAAAACATTTATCATATCAAGCATATGCACTGACCTAGGTCAAACCAAATCATCGTATGACTTAAATTCTTTAAAATCATCTATTTCTATAATATCCAGAAAAATCTACAAATTTGCAAATTTCTTTTTTTACTTCTCTAAAATGATAATAGTTTATCATAACAAAACTATGGACCTTCTTACATGGTTCCACATATGACAAATTATATACTCCCTAAACATTTGTTCCTATATGAGCAATAGAAGAGTAGGAATATAGAAATGCAGAAAGTCCAAACAAGTGAGAGTTTTATGAATTTATTTACTAAGTCATTACCGGGACTAAGTTTCGAGAAACTTATAGAACACATAAGGAGAAAAAAAACCGTGAAAGCGAAGGGGACGGTGGAGGTATCCTCCTTCCCCACATGGGCGTAACGCCAAACAAGCCCAGCCACCTTCTTCGCTTCACGCCACGCATGCTGCTCCCTCCCTCCCTTCGCACCGTCCGTTTATCTCCTCCAGTCCCCCTCCTCACTCCAACGGCCACCGCTTTATAAGCGCTCCACAGTCCACATCACCAACATTTCACGGACCATCGTGGCTGCCACCACATCGGCCTCCTTCCCTCCCTCCCGTCCTTCCTCTCAAGGCCCCGCCTTCTCTCTTTGATCAATCCTTCGTTCGTTCAGCGATCCATTTCGATCCTAGGTAACATTCGTTCCTTGTTTCTCTGTTTCTTTCCTTGAGATGTTGCGGATTGTTGCGCAGCTCTGTGTGCGCGCATTGTGGCTGTCTGTTGGTGTGTGTGATGGGAATGGGAAGGTGGTGAAGCGTTCTCGGCTCTGCGAGTTTGGCTGTTCTTTGTTCTTGAAATGGGTGGTGAAATATGTCTTTGATGCGTCAAGAAATGCTGCGTTTCTAGAATTTTTTTGTGCAGAACTTTTGCCCTGTGAGTGAGATGTTGTTGGCTGTAGACAAGTTTGACGCCGGCGACGGGAGGAGCAGCGGATCCGATGGCCGGCGGTGGCGGTGGATTTCTGACGGCACTCGCGAGGTCATCGGCCATGTTGTTGGGGGATAAATTACGGGATTATGGCCGCGAGAAAGGGATCAACCGTCAGCGAGGAAGAAGGATGGATCTGTCACGATTTTTTGGGAGGAAGAGGGAGGTGGCGGCTAGGATCGTGCTTCTCAATTTCTCACACTATGCATATAAAATTTCACCTAAATTGAATAGACTGCAGCCATCGACGTCTAGTCTCTACGCTTGTTCTGGGTTATCGCTTCTGTATCGAAACTGTTTCTCGATCTTCGCGGTGGATGGGGTTCTACGTGTTCTTTCGCCCATTTGTTTTCCTTTTCCAACAGTAAGGGTCGTCCTTGGATCCCGTGCATGGTGCTTTCTTCTCGTATTTTGGCTTCTGCCCAGCTTCGTTTCATCATTGTTGTCTTTAAAATAATCGACAAGAATATCGGCTTTTCTTGCGTCGGGAAGCTCCCTCTTCTCCATTTTCTTGTGAAACTCTGTAATACACATCTACGGTGAGATCCTCCTGCAAGTGTTCGGGTGAGACACACTCGTTTGGAATGTTATGGCTCACCGGTTTGCTCCGAGGAGAAAAAAAATTGGAAGGTCTTATTTATGGGGTATGGCTGTTCAACGTTGTGATCGTTTCCAGTTATTGTTCATCACGTACACGTGGAGTTCTTTAGGTTCTCACGTAGCTGGTGTATCATTTTCATTTCCAGAGTTCTCTTGCTATTCTACTTTGGTTTTGAGTTCAGAGGAAGAAGAAGAAGAATACCAGTCACCAGATCCCAACTGGACCTTAGATCATGTGATTGACATGACTATGCCATGAAAAGAAGGCAGAAAGTCTTTTCTATAGCTTTCTCGGTTGATGTGTACTTCGTTTCTTCGCTTTCCAAATCTTCGTGGTGTAGCGTCAAGGGCCCCGTATCCTGTTCTTTATTCCGTGATCATTTGTGCTGATCCCATCTAATTACTTCACTAAGGGCTGCGAAAAAAGTTAGTTCCTTTTTTGCTTGATGTGGGAGTTTATCAGGAATTTGGCCAGAAAAGAAAGCCATTTACTTTCCTTGCTCCAATCTAATTTTTTCCCTGTGTTTGCCTTAGTAAACACTGAAGAAATTTCCAAGATTCTGCTCAGTTGTTTATGGATGGTTGTGGTCTTGCAGGTGTATTTCAGCCATGCAGTTCAGCAGTGTGTTTCCCCTGGAGGGTAAAGCATGCGTGAGCCCAATGAGGAGATGTGGTGAGGGTTCTGGGAGTGAGAGGGTGAGGATTGGGGACAGCAGCAGCATCAAACAGGAGAGGGCATTGAGGAGGATGTGTTTCGGTGCTAGGGGCGCCGCAAGCAGCGCGCAGTGCGTGCTCACCTCAGATGCTGGACCAGACACTCTTGTAAGTTTCATCCCATCAAATTATCAGATTGGTGATTTCTATCTGCCTTTTGTGCTTGGATGCTATTAGTTGTTAGCATCTCTAACTTTGGATGCAAAAACTTGCAGGTTGTCCGAACCTCCTTCCGGAGGAATTATGCTGATCCGAACAAGGTTGCAGCTGTCATATTGGGTGGTGGCACCGGGACTCAGCTTTTCCCTCTCACAAGCACAAGGGCCACACCAGCTGTAAGATTATATATTCAACATCCAGTTCTATGGTTTTAACTTTCTAGGTTTATTTAGTTTCAAGTTGATACACCTCAATTGCAGACAGGAATAAAAAATCTGTGTCATTTGCAGATATGTTCAAGTTGATTTTCCAGATTTAAGTTTGTTAAGTAGATAGGTATCAGAAATCTCTATTTATTTTCAATTTTTTTCTGCACATGGCAATTGATTTGGATAGGGCTAGTTAGAGTATAGCATTCAGTAGCAAGGTTTCCGCAGTGTGCTTAAATTATTAGTGGCAGTGGGCAGTGTCCCTGTGGTTTCTGTAGCCAGTCCCCATGATGCCCTCCACTTTATCCGACATGATGTCAGGCTCAACGCTATCAGTGACTATCCATATAGCTTGTTCAGTCATCTTTAAATCACTAATCTAAATCTTGTTTCTTTCCTTTTGTTGCATTACTTAGGTTCCTATTGGAGGATGTTACAGGCTTATCGATATCCCCATGAGCAATTGCTTCAACAGTGGCATAAACAAGATATTCGTGATGACTCAATTCAACTCAGCTTCTCTTAATCGTCACATTCACCGCACATACCTTGGCGGGGGAATCAACTTCACTGATGGATCTGTTGAGGTAGTTCGCTTCAACTTATTGATAGATACTTTATTTTCATTATGATTTTCGTCTTGATGGCTTGGGAAAAAAATTTTAAGTATTGCTACGGCATATATTAACTGAGTTTTTTTGCCAACAAATAGGTATTGGCTGCAACACAAATGCCCGGGGAGGCTGCTGGGTGGTTCCGGGGTACAGCGGATGCCGTCAGAAAATTTATCTGGGTACTTGAGGTAAGAACTATACAGAAGCACATGTCCCTTCTTTCAGCTCATCCTTATTTCTTTGGATTGCTTCTTCTTATGTTGTTTGTACCTGTTCAGGACTATTACAAGCATAAAGCTATAGAGCACATTTTAATCTTGTCGGGAGATCAGCTTTATCGTATGGATTACATGGAGCTTGTGCAGGTTTGTGGTGGTCTATTTCTAATGCTCTACAGTATGTTTTATTTCTAACTGGCTGACCCTATGACATGCATCATTTGCAGAAACATGTTGATGACAATGCTGACATTACTTTATCATGTGCCCCTGTTGCAGAGAGGTATACCCATTGTTTCACATCCCAAATTCTTAATTTTATCAGTATCTATTCCTTCTCAGAAGTTGCAGTGCAACCTGATTTGCTTTTCTTCGTTTTGGAAGCCGAGCATCTGACTATGGACTAGTGAAGTTCGACAGTTCAGGCCGTGTAATTCAATTTTCTGAGAAACCGAAGGGTGCCGACTTGGAAGCAATGGTTAGCACTCTCCTTAGCTCACATACTTAGATGTATGTTTGAACTTTATAGATATAATTATCTTAAATAAATTACAGTATCTGAAATGTAAGCCATTGATCATTGCAGAATGTGGATACCAGCTTTCTCAATTTTGCCATAGACGACCCAACTAAATATCCCTACATTGCTTCAATGGGAGTTTATGTCTTTAAAAGAGAAGTTCTTTTCAACCTCCTAAAGTAAGAACCTTCTCTTGTGATAATACGGTTCTTCTGTAGTTCTGTATACTAATAGTAACATTCTTAGGTCAAGATATGCAGAACTGCATGACTTTGGGTCTGAAATCCTCCCAAGAGCTTTACATGAGCACAATGTACAGGTAAAATTTTAACCTTGTTCCCTAAGTGATTTCCTTTCCTTGTTTGGAAAGTCATGCCCCATTTTCCAATTTTGCAGTATTTCAAAATCTATTGGGGAGGCAATATAGCATCAAATGCAGTCTGTACAATTATGTCCTCTATGTGGCATGAACTGAACAATCATTTGATTCTATTGTTGTCAGGCATATGTCTTCACTGACTACTGGGAGGACATTGGAACAATCAGATCGTTCTTTGATGCAAACATGGCCCTCTGCGAACAGGTGACATATTTTTTGGTGGTTTTCGAATTTAATGTGCTCTAACTGTACAAGTAATTGGACTCGAAACATCTGACAAATAATAAAGTTCCATTCAGCCTCTTCAATTAATATAATTTTCAATCTTTTCTCATATATTTGTCCATTGCAGCCTCCAAAGTTTGAGTTTTATGATCCAAAAACTCCCTTCTTCACTTCGCCTCGATACTTACCACCAACAAAGTCGGATAAGTGCAGGGTACGAGTCGCGTGGAATGAACTTGCTATCTGAAACTATGACATAAGCTATGCCTATCTGAGCTCTGGATTCATGTGTGCAGATTAAAGATGCAATTATTTCACATGGCTGCTTCTTGCGTGAATGTACCATTGAGCATTCTATTGTCGGTGTTCGTTCACGCTTAAACTCTGGATGTGAGCTCAAGGTACGCTCTTTCGCCAATGAAAATCATGCGCGTAATGAATGTCAAATCTGGTTTGAACAACTGTTATTCTTGCAAATGATGTTTGCAGAATACCATGATGATGGGTGCGGATCTGTACGAAACTGAGGATGAAATTTCGAGGCTAGTGTCAGAGAGCAAGGTCCCCATTGGTGTAGGGGAGAACACAAAGATAAGGTGAGAGACCGACCTGAAGCTTGAAAACATGTGTACTGTTGCGACTTCGACTTAGCTAGTAGTATCCTGTTTCCCACATGATCTAAGTCCTTTGTCGATACATTGCAGCAACTGCATCATCGACATGAATGCAAGAGTAGGAAGGAACGTGGTTATCACAAACAGCGAGGTAAGCCAGTGGAAGATTACACAAATGTTTCGAAGTTGATACTCTCTTTATCAAAAACTCTCTACACTGCTTTGTAACAGTGCTATCTGGACCGTTTCTGATAGGGTGTCCAAGAAGCTGATCGGCCGAAGGAAGGATACTACATAAGGTCGGGAATCGTAGTGATTTTGAAGAACGCAACCATCAAGGACGGAGCCGTCATATAGAGCGTGCCGTGGCTACAAGTTTTGCACCTGCACTGCAGTTCGTCTTCTCGTGAGGTTGGGATGCGCGACCTTGATTTCAGATGAGAAAGAGCCCAGGAAGACGGTTGAGCTAAGACGAAGAAAGATGGCGTAGTGGTGGTGGTGGTGGTACCAGTCGTTCTTCCCTCGCTAAATGTATGTAGTAAGCTGCCCGAGTAAAGTAGCAGCAACGTTTTGGGGATGTTGGCATGTAAATAAGCTTCAGCCTGAAAAAACGGATTTTTCCCATCACCTATATATCTGTTGTCAGGTATAGAGGCATGATCCACTGAGAAATATAATACCGGTTTAGTTTCATACGCAGCCACCAAAAAGAGGAACTTTTCGTCAGCCGTCACAGCGTACGCCTCCAGATGGCTGCCGTGATGGGTTCGCGGGCGGCAAAACGAGCCGAGTTCGAGGGAATCGGCAGGCAACCCTCCTAGCCAAGCCACCGTCCAACCGCAGCGCCAGTCGCGAGCTAGGGCCAAGGCCCGCCAGCACGGGGTCAAGTCGGCCGAAATATCGTGCGCTAGCGGCTAGCCCACGTGGTTTGCCCCAACCCAAGTTGCCCAAGTGGCCGGTAAACTCAAAATCGACACAGGCCACCAATAGTTTGGAAAAGCACCGTGGGCTGGACCTCATCCTAGCCCCATCTCAATCTGGGCGTGGCGATCAGATGGTTCTTGCCATCACGGTATCATGCCGTCCGCACCCAAGCCCAGACGACGGCAACGGCGGGGACGGAGCGTGCGCGGTGAGCTGCGTCGTCGTACGGTGACGAACTGAGCCAGTTCAACTGGCGACTGCCACTAGCTTGACAACAGGAACTGACGCCTATTTGCGTACCTAGATTTAAAAATATGTTTATGTATCTTGTAGGCTATTTATGATTTTAATATATCACAAACATTGAAAATGGTGATAGAGACTTGAAGAAAAATACAATTTGAGAAATGTAACTGAAGTATGAGCTTGATGGATTGAGGTTCTTAAACAAATAAACACTCTTCATATGCATGGATCATGTAGCTACACGCCCCTAATCTTCCACATTAGTTTCTCTTTTTCCAAAATATATGCACACACGTGCACCTCTATTTAATCTAAAAGTTATGTGTTAATTATATGTGCACCAATCTTATTAGTTTATATGGCATTAGAGTATATTGCTCACGTGCACACCGATGCATCATGGCACAAACTACCGTAAACTTATAATCTGTCACATGCTGGCTATCTTACCGAACCGTATGTCTTCTATCTTTTCTCGCCATTACAACTTTTCTGCTTCAACCTCTATCTAGCAGCACAACTAATTCTTGATTGATCCCTCTTAACCACTCCAATACAATCTCTTAGCTGCTACCTATTTCAATAAAATATTCCATCACATAATTATCTTCTACTTCTCTCAATTATTGTTTAATAATGACCGTTACAACATTAAACATGTATACACGTGCATTTGTTGCTGATCCTTGTTGAGAACACCCAGCATGCTTTCTTGGGTGAGTGCAAACTTGTACTCCATAAGTCATGCATACACTTGTACTCCCGTCATGCATACACTTGTACTCCATAAGTCATGCATACACTTGTACTCCATAAGTCATGCATACAATTGTACTCCATAAGTCATCCTTGTCGAGAACACCCGTCATGCATACACTGTAATCGAAGTCATCCTCCTCTGAGATGATAAAGCAAAGGTGAGTGCAAACTTGTACTCCATAAGTCACACCAAAAAATGTAATATAATAATAAAGATAACAAAAAAGACTTAGATAGTTATTTGAGCATAAACAACATTTAATGAAATACTATAAATAGATTAAAATTACTGAATTTAATACTGTAAGTAAAAAAATTATAATTCAAAATAATAACATTAGTGCAGGCACCAATCTAGCACTAACCTAACCACGGGTATTCTACGTGAACCATCTTCCTGAAAAAAGATATCACATTTCTAGCAAAAACCATTTTATGAAAAACAAAGTCTAATCCGTGAAAAACTTTACTCAGCATGTGTATGACCGTGGGCACGGCTATCCAGGATAGTTGATACACTCTGCAGAAATTGTACAATTTTTTTGCACAAGACATGATCATCTTATATTACCACGCGATTAGCAAACTTCCTTCGGTGTACGGTGGAGAGATCATGACGAGGCGTTTACAATGCCAAGCTATTAACCTAGCCACGTCTCTACTAAGGTTTCACTCCAATAAGAAATCCACCAGATTGGGACCTCCTCTTATGCCGTGTGAGACTTTTTATGACCTACGCTACACTCACATTCAACTTGTAGCAAGACTTATATTAGGACTCATAAATTAGTATCTAGGACAGTCCCATACCAGCTTTGTGGTAGTACGATAGGGTTTTATAATAGTAGCTCATAGACCAGTCCTTAATTGACTTAGGCACTTTCACATATCTCTTGTGCCTGGCAATCAACATTGTGTTATCGAACAGTAATGCATGCCAGCAAGTACCCATCACCTAACCAATTGCCTAAGTCTAAACTAGGTTTTATATTTTATTTTAAAATATTTCATAGACTTTCTTGACTCACCGAAGTCAAAATTACATTTTAAGAACTTATCATTTCATGTGAAAAAGTTATCCCAACCTAAATTTATATCTATGCAGGTCTAAGCCTTTACTATAAAAATTCTCCAGTCATACTAGGGTATTAACTAGAGTTTTAATCTAAGATGATAAAACACAAGAATTTATAAAGTCAAAGAAGTCATAACAATTGGGTATTAACTAAAGTAAAAAAACTGAAATTAAAATACAGGGATTATAAATTAAGCATTCACGATAATTTAAAATAATATACATTTATTTGTAAATTAGAATCAATATGATCAAGAGAGTGTAACTTGCCTTGCTCTACAGTTTAATACGAATCACCATCGTAAAATTCTTTAGAATCGTCGCAGTCTACATGTGAGAATAAGTCTCTAAATTCAAATAAACTCCCAAATTTTAAAATATTTCAAATTTGGATAGATCTTAATTTTAGATGAATTTAGAAATTTAAACAAGCTCAATCAGAGTTGGAATAAAGGAGAACAAGTTCCCGGAAGTTTCAATCCTAAAGAAAATGAGAGAGAAAATACTATTCACCATTTTCCCATTTTTGGATTTATTTTTCTATTGAAAAAGGGTAATTATGACACCAGCCTTGGGATTTTATTTTTTTGCTAAAATATTTTCTAATGAGAAATTCTTATTTGACCGCACAATGAATAGTCCGCTGTTAGTTATGTGTTATGCGTCACTAGTTTATTGTATTTGTTTCCTAATAAATTTTGAAATTAAAATATTGTCTACATTTCCAACACCACGTAGTCTCACTTGGACTTATCTGACCATACGGACCTCAACTCCCCGCCTAGTCCTGGTCCACTTCCATTGACCGCTACCGTTCTCCAATCCATCTGCACATCCAATGATCAAGTAATCTAATTTCAAGCATAAGTTATATACATTTGACTCGTATTAACCAAATTATGCATCTTGCAACAGAACACAACCAACAAATGGCTCCAATGTTGTGCACACACTCAACCCAACCCAACTTAACTCACACCACACTCTGAACCTAAAGGGTTGGTCTGACTGCTAACCATAGACCTGTTAGATTGCCCAATACTTCTCAACCTTACTCCAGTAACAGGGGACTGGTCTAATTGCTGGCTCAATGTCGGTCAAACCATCGACCACGAGCCGATCTGACCTCTAAAGAGCACAAAAAATATGCTAGTTGGAATTTCAGTTAAACTATGTCTAATTTCATCTCAGAATTCTAATTTGAGTGACAAGTGCAAAAACATCATCAAACATACCTATATAAGTGTTTGGCGTATATTTTCTAAAAGGCCACATGGGTGCTCTGGATGCTCCATAGCCGTCAGTTAGACCGTTGCTGTCTGGTTAGTCAAACCAGTTAGATCCTGACAACAACTTTAAAATCTGAAAAGTTTCAAAACCAAGCTCAAACTTCGACAAAATTTGAATATCAAAGTTAAATACTTATCACACAACATAGGGTGACCTCCTCATAATCTCGCATAAAAAGTAATTGAAACAGAAAAACTGTCAGCAACGGAACCAAAATCATTGCGTGGAGAATTGGCTGAACCAAAATATTGATGAATATATCCGCAGTGTAACCTAGAACCTGAGAGTATATACTGGCTAGTAGAACTCTAGCTTTCGCATAACCAGCAGTTTCATGGACCATGCATGAGAGTGTGTGCATGGGGCCGGGGGAGGCTTCGAATCTTCGATAAGGAAGAGACCGAGAACAGATGCTGAGTTGAATCGTGACGCGACCGAGAAGAGATAGAAAGCTAGATCCCCACTTCCCGGGGACAGAAATGTTTGTTCCTTGCTCTCCGATCCTCCTCACCCCGGGATCGATCGTATTGGCTGGCTTTCTCTCCCGGTCCAGTTGATTGCGTTGTGTACCGTATTCCTCTGTGTTTTTCCTCCCTCCGTTCTGACCCCACTCCTCCCAAAGCACCGTTCTCCCGCCCCCACGCAGAATCCTCCTCGACTCCTATAAGTAGCATAGCACCCCTCTCACACCCTTCTCATCAGCAGCTAGCTCCCAGTGCCTCATCAGCAGATGCCTACCAAGCTAGCTAACGATACACAGGAGTAAGTTGGTCTTTGAATTGGTTGCTTCTTGTCGAGTCTCAAGAGTGCTAGTCATCAATGGCGTCTCTGTCGATGAGCTCGGAACGGGCGCAGTGGACGCCGAAGCAGAACAAGCTGTTCGAGCAGGCGCTGGCGGTGTACGACAAGGACACGCCGGACCGGTGGCACAACATCGCCCGCGCCGTCGGCGGCAAGTCGGTGGAGGAGGTGAAGCGCTACTACGAGCTGCTGGTGGAGGACATCAAGCACATCGAGTCCGGCAAGGTGCCCTTAACCGCCTACAGGTGTCCCACCGGCGCCGGGCGCGTCGGTGGTGCTGCCTCCCTCGGCTACGAGGCCGAGAGGTACTACGACTACTATTACCATCTTGATCAGTTTGTACTTGTTGGAGTAGTTATGGTATAAACATATATATAGCAATATAATTTCAGTATAATTATGTAAACATAAGTATGATATTACTCCAAATGATATAACATGTATGAAATCAAATGATTTAACCATATCACTTGTAAAGTACCACATATTCATTAAAGAAAGCAATAAACTTATGAAATTGAATATGTATGACAATGTATAGAACATGTACTAATTAAGACTTGCAACAAACTCAAGTTTTAATTGATTTTAGTGCTCTCAGGAGTAGGGTTACACAAGATCAAATCTTGGCTGTCCCACTACCAAAATCATACACTCTTCATCAATTGATTATGCCAAATAACATTCAGTCTTTGAGCTCTAAATTTAAATTCTGCAACCCTAATGTTCAAATATATATATCTAACAAATATGTAATTCGGTCAACAGCACAACAGCTCGATTAGATATGTAAGAAACTAGTATGATCTAAAGATTGCACAATCTGAATGTTATGGAATATATATATATATATATATATATATATATATATATATATATATATACCAACTTGCAAAGTTCAAGTTAATAGCAATGACAGAACCAATATTAACTAGAGCTCAAAGACTAAATTAACTAATCTCAGCATATGATTTCAATCATCACAGAGCAGTATAGCCCACTGTTGTAGTCACCAAGATATGAATTAAACACAGACTACAGTAAATTAAATATTGTACTCACAGAACCGGTGATATTCGAAATCACCATGAGAATCACGGAGCTAGGCACGCTTTGAAGCGTTGTCCCAGAAAACCTATTGCCTTCCTACACCACCGTGAGAGAGGACAGTAGGCAACGGAGATACAAAGCCCACTTTGTCGCAGTGAACACACACACAACGGCAAAGACGAAGGTAGGGGATGCCGCACAAGAACTCAGCAGGGGTCGGCCAACCCCACGCCATCAAGTACCAACGGAGACTGAAGTCGGCCCTAGATGCCAAGCAACCACACAGACCAAACACACCAGCACAGGAAGTCAGAGGGAGGTGAGGAGGAAGAGTGCTTACTCCTTCAGATGGTTTAACACAAGAAGAGCAAACCCCTCTTTATAGCCGAGTGAGGAGTAGAAGAACCATTGGGGTGGTGGCCTCCAACGGGCGGATTCGAGGATTCCGGGCTGCCGCCACCCCCCTCCTCTTCGCCCAAACTGCACAAGCCAGCGTCGCCCCCTGAGAAGTCGGATCGGGACCAAGTCGCATGGGGAACGCGCCGCTCGGGGTTGAGCAGGCTTCACGGGAGAGGAGCGCACGGGAGAGGAGAGCGGGTCACACGTACGGGGAACCAAACCACCGGGCACGCCACCGTCGCCGCCGAGGCCGCCCGTGCCGCCGCCCCTCCGAACTGCCCGCGCCGTCACCCCCAAATCGGGAAGCCCCGAGTGGCTCAGGTGCACTGCTCCTACTCTTATCTCACGCCCGGCCCACCAACAGGTGGGCCCTATCTCCTTTATTTCTTTTTCTTTTCTTTTTATCAATTGCGAAATTCCGATAATACCCTCAATATATACAACAGTACTTACATTGGTTAAAGTCGGATGTATTGGGTATAGCCTATGAACTGACAGGCCATGTGAATTTCGTGCTGCAGGTTGAAGCACTTGAAGATCTAGGTGGACAGATCGAAGAAGCATGTACGCTATCCGGAGGCTATATTCATGTATATATGGTCCATGTGCCAACGCAAGGCCGGCTAAGCTGGGGAAGAAAATCCAATAGAAGAGGACCTCACGTGATCCAACGGCGGATGGAGGACCTCACGTGAGGCTCTTCCCTGTAGAATTCGTTTCCCTAAGCTGGAAGCAAGAATCGTTCGAGCAGATGCGTGCATGTTAATATTAGCAGGAGTTCTAGCTAGTCTACTACGAGAGAGAGAGATCGACCGATCTCCTCCCATGTGTCTATCGTATTCGTATACTATATATATAGTATTGTCTGCACATGTACCATATCAATCAAGAAGATTAAGGAATTGTATGTTAACTAGTATATATACATGCAACTCGTATGTTCTGTTCGATCGTTTCGTATATATGCATGCTGATTACTGAGAGACCTTTCTCAGAAGACATATGATGCTACGAATTGAGCGATGAGTGTGGAGTGATGAAGACGGGTTTGAGATTGTTTGTCCACCGGTAAGGTGACTGAATTTTTTTCGAGCACAAGTCACTTTTTCATCTATTCACTACCAGAAACAGTGTTTTTCCCGAATGCCTATATTTGTACCGAGTGTCTGGTAGAAAACACTCGGAAATTTTCCAGAGTGTTTAATTGGACACTCGGGAGATAGAGCTTTACCGAGTGTTTTATATTACACTCGGTACATGCAGACGGGAACCAACACTCATACACATGGAAACGGGATATCAACAAGTCTAAACGGGGTGAAATATATTCCTGAGTGCCATAGTCTTTTGTACACTTGGGAAAGAAATAGCGGCAATTTCTCACTGTAGTGTCCCCAATCCTCCACAGCAGACTCACCCTCTTCCTCGTCTTTCTCCCCATCCTCTACAGCAGCGTCCCAATCCTCCACTGTTGCACGCAGATCCACCACCATCGGCGCTACCTCCCCGTCCTCCTCCTCCGCCTCGCTCGTCGATCCCGACGTCTCCCCCTCGTCTCCCGTCGCCACACCCGACCCTGCCACCCCCTCCTCCACTACTACAGATCCACCACCGCTGACGTCGCCCCCCGCCCTCCCCCTCCTTCTCCCTTGTGGATCTACCACCTCCGCCGTCTCCCCAACACCCTCATCTCCCGCTGCCACACCCGACCCCGCCGCCCCTCCTCCACTGCTGCAGGTCCACACTGCCTCCCAGCCCTCCCCCTCTTTCTCCCTTGCCAATCCACCACCTCCGCCATCTCCCCATCCCCCTTGTCTCCCGCCGCCCCTCCTCCACTGTTACAGATACACCACCACCGACGCCGCCTTCCCACCCTCCCCCTTCTTCTCCCTCGTCAATCCACTACCTCTGCCATCTCCCCCTCCCCCATTGCCTCCGCCGTCTCCTCATCCCCCACCGCCTCCATAACCGTCTCATCCACTCAAGTCGGTGCCTCCTCCTCGTCCCCCGTAGCCACACCCGACCCCACCGCCCCCTCCTCCACTGCTGCAGATCCACCACCACCTGCGCCGCCTCCCCGTCCTCCTCCTCCTCCCTCGCCGATCCACCACCTCAGCCGCTACTATCTCCCCCTCCTCTGTACCTGAGGTTTGTTTGTCCATATATCTTTTGAAATAAATTTGTTCTGCTAAACACGTACCCAATACACATGCAAGTATGGTATCTTTTGTATTGCATATTGTTCAGTAAACTAACAAAGTACTTTATTTAGCACAAATATTGTTTTATTGAAAAATTAAGGCCTTTATAGATTATGTTAGATGTTAGATTATTATGAACCTATGAAATTACCCTATTTCTGGTTTTGGGAATGGATAGATGTGTGTGTCCATGCTTGCTTTCTTGAATTTCAGAAAATGTTGGCCTTTGTTCGAATCGCACTAGGTATGCTCCATCATAGTCTATGTATTGTTTTGCTTCATATTGTCACTGTGCATTCAACTGTTGCATTCGACTATTGACCCCCGAATATAGTATTGACCTACAAACATTATGTTTTTTTATTTTTTTTCCTCAATTCAATAAACTTTCTACCATCTCTACAAGCAATTTCCCCTGGCCCTTTGATCCATAAGTTTCACTGGGCTAAGTGATGCCTTCTACACCCTCTTTGCCAATGTCCTCTCCCTTTATTCCCCATCTGTCTACCTCCTCCTCAATGCCATCCTCTCTCTCGCTATTTTTAACATTGATAATAGACCAAAAGGATTTGGGAATGGGGATGAAAGCTAGAGAACACCCCTGTTGATTCATTCAAAAAGATGTTGCTTAGTGTAGATATATTTATTTAATTTATTAAAACTTGTCTACTACAAAGCTTTTCAAGTTAATTTATTAATTTTTGTACCTTTTCTACACACTAGGATGGCTGAGGATCGTAGTTGGATGTATACTGGGCATAGAAAGATAGGTGAGTATAGCCAAGAATGGATGCAAAAGACCACCGATTTTGTGGATCGAGCATTTGCTAGGAGTACACGACGAGGTGGTGTGTTGTGCCCTTGTTGTCGTTGTTTGAACACATGGCCACAAATGAGGGCAACAATGATCGCACACTTGTGCAAGTATGAATTTAGACCACGTTATACCTTGTGGGTCTACCATGGCAAGTCACAAAGCAGTAGATTGGATGTGCAACGCATAGACTTTGGTAGCCACAATGAGAGTAGGATAGTAGACATGCTAGATGATGTGTGTAATGCATTTGTGCCACCTGTAGAGGAAGAACCAGAGCCTGCAACAAGGGCTCTAAATTATTTGAAATTTAGTATGCACCTTCTCTAGGATATCAGAAATCTATTCCAATCAACGATTAAGAAAATCGTTATCAAAATTTTGACCTTTCCCCATTTGAAGAAAGGTCGCACCTAAGCAAAAGAGATAAACCTCAATCTGCTCTTTCTCGTGAGTTCTTGATGATCTAGTGACTTTGCATGAGTTCTCACATATAACAACAAGCTAGATCATAGTAAGAACTCAAATTAAAATACCCACAAGATCAAAACCCCAAAATCACCCTCGCTTGAGCCAAGACAGGGCAAGAACAATAATTTACGAATAACAAGTGCCTAGATGGATAACATATAATTTCCAAGAGATATCTTCATACTTGCACGTCTCTAGCACAAAGCAAGATCAAGAGGAGAGAAAGAAATACAAAAAAATAAGTCAAATTAAGATTTCTCACATCTCCCATAAGGTTCTCTTCATGAACCTTAACTCTCATTTCTTCTCTTCACAAGGCTTGAATTAAACTCTCCAAAAGCTTAACCCTATCCACTTCTCCCCCTCTTTATATATGGAGACTCACGAGAGAAACCCTAATCAACACATCTAATTGGGTTTAAACCGCTTTTATATAGGCTAATCCATTAACCCAACATCATATCGGGTCTTGCTCTTAGTGTACACTCATTAACCCATTAGTGAATCAACACTTGATCCATTTCATATTTTCAGCATAACTAAGTCCTAAATTACTTAGGCCACGCTACAGTTTTGCACACCGTCACTTTTCTGCTATTGGGCAATTTACCAAAATGCCCCTCTATTGCCTTCCTTGAAGCTTCTCATTTCCTTTGTCACGAAGCATCGTTTGGAGTCCTACAACCAACAATAACAAGCAAACTATCACGTAGCATCGCACAATATACAAAATCATCAATTGCCATAATAATTCATATGATGCACCATACAAAATGTATACATCTAAGCAACGACACCCATATCTTCCCCACACTCAACTAACTCAGCTCAACCAACTCACGCTCCAAACCTTTAGGGCCAGTCTGACAGCCAACCACGACCGATCAGACCATCGACACCTTGGTCGGTCAAACTGCCAACCCACGGCCGGTCTGGTCATTAACCAAAGGTCAGTCATACCGCCGCCTTCTACAATGAAAACACACTCACTGAAAAAAAAATCTATTGTCAACTAAAATACGGTTGTACCACAACCCCATTCCGAGTAAACATGTGTAAATTCATACGGCGGCAAGTGAATTTGAATGTCACCCATCTCCGGTGGGTGCCAGTGTGGGCCGTAGGTACAGTGCAATTACAACGTACGTGATCGAGCCGGTCCAACCGAGAGAGGACTTGAAGCCCATGCAGCCCATAAGGCGATGGACGTAACCCCAAGCAGGCCCAAACCCCTCAGTCCGTCGGTCGGCGGCTCCGAGCGCGTGCCGTCTCGCGCGGCAAAATCACACCCCCCCCCCAACCTCCCTCTCTCTCTCCGGTTCTCCGCCCTCCGATCCGACTCGTCGGCCAACCCTCCCGCCTCGCCGTGTCCCCTCCGGTATTTCGCTCTCTGCCTCGGCCTCTCCGGTTCTCAACCCACCCCGTGGCCAGATTTCACGCCGCTGCCACCAACCCCGCTCGCCGGGGCCTTTTTGGTGTTATGCTTTGTTCGGATCGGGTTAGGTCAGGGAAGGTGGTTCCGGATCTCGCGGACGAGGTCTCCGGTTGAAGCAAGGCAAGCCACCTCGTGGACAGGCTCCTCCTCAACCAGGTGAATTCGGCATCCATGACGTCTCGATCTCTCTGTAAGGAGTAGCCACCTATGCTTTGTTTTGTTTAGGTGTTACTAGATCATCGCATCGATGTTCGAGGTGCGGTTGGTTTGGTCAAGCTGTGGGTTGTAGTTTTAGGTCTGATGCTTGGGGGTCTTGCCCTGCCTGGTCATGGCGGCGACGTACTGCTTAGTGGAGGACATGATCATCCAGAATTCCGCCTCAATTTCCCTTGTGTTTAGTGTTTAGTATAGGAAATAGCTTAGTGTTCAGAATTCCCTTTTTGAATGTTACAAATTTGCTCAAATTAGTCCAGTGTTGGGCTGGTGGCTTGGTGTATTTGGTAATTTGGCTTATTAACGAAACTGGAGTACGAATTGGCTTGTTTGTTGCAGGTGTCGTGTTCAGCGTGGAAGCATGACGGCACGGTTGGTTTTTCAGGAAGGTGTGGTAAGCAGACCATTACACTGGCATTGCTACTTGGAGGCCGGCAGCTTGGATGTCTCAGATGAAGAGTTTTGAGGTGAGAGGCAATTTATCATGAAGGAAAACTCGGTGGTATGGTTTTTATTAGAAAGCTGCCTGTCTTATGATGCATACCTAGGACTTAGGGAGGGATCATGCAGTGTCTGCTTTCTGTAATTTGCATCAGGACCACGTGGCACCACCACTTTTAGGAACTCTTATTTCTTGTTTGATCTTTAAAGAGTAAATTGCACCACAGCCACATGAACTTGTGAGTTGGATGCATCTAGGTCACTGTACTATGAAACTGCACAACTAGATCAATGAACTTGCTAAACTGAGTAAGAGAGGTTCAAAGGTGGTTTTGCATGATTGACATGGCTGCCATATGGGACTAACTATATCTGGGGTGGCAAGTCCTCTCTTTTTCACAGTTCCTCTCTCTTTTGCAATTAGGTTAGACTATTAAATCATTTTATTTTGGTGTGAACTGTGAAACTAAATTTTCTTGAAAGTTGCATTTTACTAGTTTTCCTTTCGTATAGTTATACTTATCTTCCTTTTTTTTGTTCAGTGCTTTTTGAGAATAATTATTTCATATCCTGACAGCGTGTAAAAGCCATTAAACATTTGTATCGGCTGATGCTAATCTTTGGAGGCATTTCTGTTATCATCAGCGACATATTCTTTTTCTATGAAAGAAATATTTCAGGTATATCTAAGTGTTGTCACAATTTGTATTATGCTAGAGGGTGAGAAAAAAGTGAGAGGAGTTGCCACCTCAATGGCACATCAACATCTAGCCCCACATGGCAGACACGTCAACTGTGCAAAATCACTATTGGACTTCTCTTGCTCGGTTAAACAAGTATATTGACCTAGATGCACTGTTTCTTAGTTCATTGACCTAATTGCATCCACCTCACAAGTTTATGTATCTATGGTGCAATTTACTCATCTTTAAACAACTAAAAAGGTTTGATGTAGTAAAAGATTGAATTTGTATCAGTTATGTCTTAGTATTTTCATCTTCCCATGATATCCTCTACGTTCTGTAGTACAACCCAGTGGGCAATTATTTCTCGAATGCTTGACTCAACAGAAATATGGCAATGTCAATTTGCCGTTCTTCAGCTTGCTTGTTTATTGATTCTGTATGACTAGTCCACTTTGTCTAAAGCAACTCTTTGTTAGCAAATATGTCATCAAAATATCAAATTTCAGGTATCTAATTGATTTAGGAGATAGCTATTCTATAACACTATAACTAAAGTCTTCGTTTAATGGGACATCTTCTGTCAATTACTCAGTTATATGTCCTGTGAGTCCTAAAAAAAATTGTGTATCCTTTGTGTTTTTAGGAAGTTGTATGGTATCATTCTTGTTTATGAATGGCTTATGCTGCTGTAATTAAGTGAGGCATATCTGCTGCTTGGCCAACATGCCTATATCTGAATGCTACATGACAAAAGGAAAAAGATTGGCACTTGAATATCCAGTCTTGTTCAATTTCTCGAAGACATTGGGGGTATTGTGCACCACATATTTGCATGCCAGTTCATGTAAGGCAGGAACAAGTGGTACGTGTCAGTACTCGGTAGTAATGGGTTGATAACATGCTCTTGCAATCTTCTTTGGTTTTTGCTCTAGCTCACACAATGCATACTTATGTTAGTTTTTGATCTGGTTCACTCAAGTCACAGTAGAGTTATCTGTGATAAAGGTACAAATGTTGTGATGATAAACGTTAATTTGTTTAATACATATATAATGCTCTTCTATGGCATGAATTTATATTATGGAAAACTCTCTAGAGAATGAATCTATGGCATTAATTAGACTCGAGACTCAGTATAAGGTTGATAACATGCCCTAGGGGCTTTTTTGGTTTGCTACCACACATATAATCGAGTTATTTTTTTCTTCATTAGATTGTGTTGTGCATTGAAACTTGCTTTTCATTGAAAGAAGTATGTACTGAAGCTCTCAAATTTTTGGTTTTAACAATGTAGGTATCCTAACTTTGGGGCAAGGGTGCTGAGAATCATAAACCTGCTACTCAACTTCGAAGATGACCATCTTTGTCCATAATGTGCAGGTACCTGTTGTCTTATACGGTTTTGTGAAATGCCCTCAGTTACTTAGGCATTTTATTGAATATTGATTTAGAATTGCTTCGATAGATATGATAAAGTTGAAGTGGAAAATACTAGATCTAAGAGGAACTGCTTGAACCCACCATTGTTACCTGTTTATCCAATGATCTTCAAACTGTAATGCTTTTCACAGTGACTAACAATTAACGGTTGCATTGGAGTGGACCAGGGGCCCATTTCTCTCTACTTCTTTTCCAGTCAATATGATTACAAATATGTCAAGTTATTGCCATTTTCTTTGGCTGATGGTCTTCTTTTATCACGTCCCTACAGGGGTGGGAAATGGATACGAATTATCTATATTATCTAGTTACCGTATTCAAATTTTCTCCTATTTGTATTCGTATTCAAATTCCTATATATTTATATAGTATGGATTTTTACCATTCGAATTATTATTTTATCCAGACTATTCATATTTGATGAAGTAATATACATATTTTATTACAATACGACTAATTAGTTAGACCAATTTTTTAATTCAATGTTAATTCATGTTTCTTTAGCTAAAATAAATGAATTAGAATAATTAAGCGTGAATGTATGAGTATAAAATATCATTAATATCTTTATATTACATAAGTTATGAAGATATTCATATTCGACCGAATTGAGTAGTTATTCGATTTGAATTCGTATTCGTTACAATATTTAATTTATATTAGTATTTAAGAATATTTAAATTTGTATTTGTATTCATTTATAAAATACAAATACGAATATGGTATTGATATTATTCAATTCTTATTCGATTCGTTTCTACTCCTACACGTCCTTGTCACACACGTATTTTTCTATTTTCTTTCACCCTTCTTGTGCATAGGATCCTGAGTTCACGACGAATTTCCAGGTGCATAACTTATCCTAATTCTGTAATTCTGCACAATTATGCATTTACTAATTCTGAGCTACCATCAAATGACACCATCATAGTAGTATTCGAGACATCGAGAGCTCTGCGTAGTACAGTAGTTATAGCAGCTTTCAAGGTACTTACTAAAGAGTAAGCTCATCCATGAAAACTAAAATCCTGTACAAGTGTACAGTATGGCAATATGGCATGAACCTCTTCTGGCCCCGGCTTCTGTAACACTGCTTACACGACATGACCTGTCGAAAGCTGCACAATTATCAACGCAAACATCTCCCGAACCTGACAGCCCTGTTCCATTCTGACATGTTTCCTACACGAACTCTGCTGAAGAAAATTTAATCATCGGAACTAGGCCATGATCGCAATGGTTTCTAAAGCTTTTCTAGCTTGTTTAAAGTAATTGACTTTTCTATAATATTTAACTTTTTAAATAGAGTGTCTCTTTAAGATAAATTTATTAGTAGATTATAATAGACACTGCAGTGATATTATTTATATCAGCTAAAATTATATGTGAGTCTCTTTTTTCATATAGTTTTTTCTAAAGTTGTTATTATTTATAAATTAAAATTAAAAATTATCGATAAAAGATAATGTGAATGGACACTATAACCTGTACTACCTGAGCACTGTGTGTGTACGTACGGTGGTACACCACTGGTGGCAATTAAACAAAGCTGCTGTTTTTGGCTAGGGTTCAACCACATGGTCTGTCACTGTAGTACGAGAGCCTTTCCATTTCGGACATGCTTATCGAAGAAAATGGCCCACGGTGACCAACGATTGGTTCAAAGATTACTTAGAACTCTCACCAAGAGTCCTAGTACCTGAATAATACTTCGCATTAGTCTATTGATTAGTAGTTAATTAAACTTGGTCTGTTGAGTGGTTACGCAGCTCACCGTGCATGATTCGGATGCACGGGTGTGTTGTTTAATCCCACTCCGCTTCCAAAAACCGCTAAAATCCAATTGCAATAGAATAATTTTCTCGTAAAGATTGGGATTAATTAAGCAAAGATGCTTGGAATAGTGCAATTGGAAACTAGTCAGGGATTTGTTAAGTTTGGGAGTGATTGGATCGGCGGCTGCTAAAAATATTTGGAGCTTGAAAGTTCGAACGGGTTTGGATTTGCTTAACCTGCATGTTGCTTGGGGACTTGAGCCACAGGATTTGTGGTTAGGGTTTTAATAGACTTGTGTAATTCCAACTAACATGACATGAGCTGATAGCCGATCTTTGGCCTTTTCTCTTTAGTTAGGGTTTTAATATTGTCTTAGATCTTATCTTCTTGTTTTGCCAAATTCTTCACATCTTATATAAACAATGATCTACCAAGTATAATTTTTTGGGGTATTATCATGGCAGTGCTTTCCCGAAAATTGGACAAGCAAAAAACATCTCTGTATTGTTTTCTTTCTTATATGAAAATTATTCTGTAGTTGAGTGGAAGTGCGAGTGGAAGGGATTCAACTCATGCGACTTTTCTTAGTACAATGTTGCGAACTTTTTTACTATTTGGCCCGGCAGCATCATGTTTTTTTTTTTGAGATCAAGCCCCATTGCGTACGAATTTATAAAAATAGCCCTCTTCTCAAGTGTGGAAGGGTGGAGAGGAGACACGTGTCACCTCCAGTGCCACCCCACTGTGGGAGAGTAGGAGGCCAGTGGCGAGAGCGGTGGCATAGGGCCCACCCACTTATCGCAGCACACAGGCACTGCAGGTCAGCGCTTGCCGCGGTATCTGGGCACTACAAGAATCCCTCACCTACGGTCCCCACCCATAAAGCCCGTCGGTCGTTCCTTCTCCTGCACTCGCTCTCATTCTACGCTACGCTGACCAAAGCTCCACTAGAAAAATAGCTGAGAGGAAGGAGAGAGTGAGGAAAAATGGTTTTCAATTCGATTTTTGAGGTTTTTTTTGTTTACATTTAGAATATTTGCTAGTTCTGAAAAGTGTAGATCGGCTCGAGAGCTTCTAGAACAGGTAAGTCTCATTCGCATGTAATTATTTTTGTTCATATGTGATTAGCGTTTAATTAGCGTAATGATGGCTTGATAGTATAGAAATCGGTAGTTAACCATGCTTAGTTCATGTATATGTTTAGTTCATGGGGATGATATACGTTAATTAGTCATGGTAATGACGTCTTAGTCATGATAATTATGTGATTGATATTGTTTATTTAAGTTAGACGATGGAAAAGATGAGCCATAACAGTGTGGCTACCAAGTATTAATACTAGTGGTAGTGGATGATATATACGGTGACTTATATTTATGTAGAGTTAATAGAAATGAAGCATGGTAATTCATTACTTTATTATAGCGATAATGACCCAATTTGTGAGTTGATATGTAGAAAGATATTTCATAGGGTTTTGTTGACATGAGACTAGTTACTCCCCATGTTAATTTTGGATGAGACTGCTAGGTAACGAAAGTATGCAGCAATAATTAATGCAATATTTATTGTTTGAAAGTAGCATCATTGTGTGTTGTCGGAATTAAGTGGAATTTATGTGCATTGGTGGTAGGTAGCTGATATCAGATATGCAAGATTTGTTTGTGTTCTCTGGGGACGGTCTAGTGCGCAATGGGCTGTACAAGGTAGACCTATCAAATTATGAAAAAATGATGATTTGAGCGCTAGGTTTGAAGTATATGGGTTTGCTCAAGCTCAAAAGGTGCCTATAGAATGCGTTTGATAGGAGGCAACCAAGAAGAAGCTTATGATTGATGTGGTGTATGCCACAATGGTTTGAGGTGCAGGGGGGTTTTTATGGAAGCTTGTGAAGGTGACAGGCGGTGCCTCATGGGGTCATTACATGGAGATTGCGTGCAATCTTGACGCTGCGATATATGGGAGGTTGATGGTGTATATGTAGCTTGTGGAGAGGGCGGTATTGTTGGGCAGGGGTGGTTCTGGCGGGAATGGCGGCATGGAAGTGCTGCGGTTTGACCATGGTAGTGAAGTAGAACTTGCTGGCAGGGGAATGGTGGTGCCGAAATAGAACCTATTATTGTTCAGGATGATTGAGAAGCGAGGAGGCGTGCTAAAAATTTTAAACCTTAATTTTGAGCCAAATAAAGGCGTAGAGAGATAGTGGATAACCTGTATTGGATTGCCACAAATATTCAAGGACCTGGAGGATGGAATCAAAAGTGATGGGGGGGGGGGGGGGTGGAGACACACAGTAGTGAAGAATAGGCTGTTAACATCTTGTTCATAAGAGCTGTCGCTGATCTCTCCGGTAAGTTAAGTCAACATATTATTGTTATGAATATTGTGTGTATATTCAAGAGATCCAATAGATAATATATATATGGCAACCATAATCTAACACTTACGAAGTTAATATGCCCATAGATTTTCCCCCATTTCCCAGTAGTCTCCAACGAGCTGGCTTTGACAGGAGGCAGGCAAGCAGATGGCCAAACATGTCCAGGTCGAATACGCATGTAACGCATGCCTCCGCGCATGAATGGCATGTGGAAAAGGAGGTCAGTTCCTCTCTAATTGTCAAATTAGTCGCAAATCAAGCTATCACATGTTGCAAATCACGAATGTGAAAAGGATAATGCATTATTTTGATTTGGCAGCATCAAATTATCTGTGGTAGAATTCGAGGGCAAGGAGGTAATCCTTGTTGCTACGCTTGCTGTTTATTGCAACTATGTTCAATGAAAACACTTGCCTTCGTTTCCGGTTGCTGTGCATTGCAAGGCACGTTCATTACAAGTCTACAATTAGCTAATTCTACTGTTCAAAGCAATGTATTCTCTTGGCTACAGTAGTTAATGGTTGGTGGTTGCTACTTGGCTGATAATGCTTGAATAAAAATTGTACACAAGTATTATATCGGTACCGTCTTGCTTAGTCAATAGTACTCTCGAAGTAGTAGGTATGAAGATTTTCTTAGTAGAAACTAGGAAATCTGGATACACCAGTTATTTCTTCTGTCTTTCAGTTTCAACTAGTTCGACAAAACTCTCCAAATTTAGAAATTGACTCCTGAAGAGAAGTGCACCAAAAGAAGCAAAGCCAGTTTTTGTAGGATTCATCTGTAAGTGCAGTGACTAAACAAGAACACAAAATCTTGTGATGCTAAGTTTCTCATCTCTATCTCCTTTTCTGTTTTGCAATTTTCTTGGAGGGCATTCATTACATCCTTATCTGCCTCTCCTGCCTTGCAGCATGGGCGGATGGGCCTCACAATTTCATGAAGCGAAATCCTTGCAACCTCTTACTTCTGATGACCAGAATCAAACCCCAGTCCTCCATTAAAGGAATCAGGTTTGGAAAAGGACTCTTTCACATAATGGCAGTAATGTGATGCATCTAGAGCAAAGTAGTACAGTTTAAGCTAGAAACCACAACAGGCAAGTACACCCCGAAATGCATGGTGAATAGAAGCACAAGAATGAGCACTTGAATGCTTGATGCAACTCCAAGTTTCTTTGATGGTAGATCACAGATAAAAACTCACATCCAAGGTTCTCTCCTCCATAATATTCTAGCCACATTCATATTGGTTGCCGTTCTCTAGTCATCAATAAGAAAGCTCAAGAACTTCATAAGTATCATTACGATCATTAGTTTATGTTGGTTTTTTTTAGCTCCAACTACATGAGAATGCTGCATTAAAAGGAAGGAGAAGAACATTAGTGATCAAGGGAAGATCAAAAATCTAATATCCAGCAAGTTGACAAAAAATTAATGGATAGAGGTCAAATATGTGAATCCACCATGGGCGGATTCAATTCCCGTCATTCGCCCATCGCATCATTGCAAATTCCAATGATGAGAGCAAATGTAAGCATGCACACCAAGTACCCTCCTCATCATCCTAATTGAACGCTCAACTAGAAACAGAAGTAATCAAATAGAACCAAGCAAGAATCATGAACGAAAGAAGAAGATGAAGTGACTACAAAAAATAAAGGGTAAGGCTAAAAGAAAAGGAGACAGAATAAAGATCGGAGAGAGCCCTCACTTCCCTTCCCTTGTTTAATCCCTCCTCTCTCGGATGTATAAAAATAATGAGGTGGGTGTTAAGCAAATTCTTGTGGTGTGGAGCCTTGTCTCCTCCCATGGCTACTGCTACTGCTGCTGATGTTGCTGCTGTTGCTGTTGGGATTGTTGCTCCTGCGGCTGCCTCCTGCTGCTGCTGCTGCTGTGCTTGTTGTTGTGCAACCAGACCTTGAGCACCTGGCGCCGCACGCCGACCTGCGCGCAGAACTGCTCGACCAGCGCCTCGTCCTGCTTCTGCATCCGCCACCCCACTCGTTCCGCGAACGCCAGCATCTGCTCCTTCTGCTCCGGCGTGAACTTGGTCCGGAACCGCTTCCGCCGTGCCTGCCCACCCTGCGCCGCCGCGTGCGCCGAGGGCGGGCCCCGTTCCTCGCTGGACGACTCGGTCGTCGTGCCACCGCTGCCGCTGGGGGTGTGGTGGTGGTACGGGAACGGCGGCGCTTGCGGGTGGCCGGCGGCGTAGGGGTGGGGCGGCGGCAGGAGCAGCGGGACGCGCGGTGCCGTGCCGGGCGTCGTTGGCGGAGGCGGCGCAGGGGCCGGGAGGAGGAGGCGGCGCGGCCCGTCGTCCTTGCGGTGGAAGCTGCGGTGGCAGCCGCAGGCGGCGCACCTGAGGGCGCCGTCGTCCCCGGGTCCGGCGCCGGGCATGAACTCCCCGCAGCCGTCCACGACGTGCCCGCCCAGCGCCACCGCGTGGTTGCGCAGGCACTCGTGGTACCGCACTTCGGGCGCCGCCGCCCCCGCAGCCGCAGCGCCCGCCCCGTTCCCCGAGGAGGAGGAGGGTGTGGGCGTCCTGGGGAGGACGGCGGCGTACGCGAGCGGTGGCGTGGAGCCGATGCCCATCTCGTCGACGGGTTCCTGGCTCCTGAATTCCATCAGGACATGCCTGGCCGGGCCGAGAGCGGACGCAACGCGCGCGGGGTCGAACCCTTGAGAGCGACCTCACAGGCTCACACACCGCACAAGGGCGCTCTAGCTTTGCTGGTACAGTGCATCACCAGCTAGTATCTACTAATCTACCTCTCCTCGCTGCAGGTGCAGCTACTGGTGCGGTGCGGTGCGGCGTGGTTGGCTTTTGTGCTTCTGTGCGGAGTGAGAGAGCGAGAGGGGGGGTCAAGAGGTGAGTGATGGTGGTGGCCGTGGTGGGGGGAATGGATGACTGATGAGTAGTGGTGGGTCTCCGGTCCGGTTTGGTTCGGAAATGGCACTTTTTTGTTTCCTACCGGCGGGACGGACGGGGAGAGGACTGATTTGAGGTGGTCTGGTGGGAGCAACCGACAGCGGCAGGCCTCACTCCTCCCACGCCCTGCAGCCCGGTCCCAGCTTTAATTATCGACCGGCGAGCTTGCCTGCAGCAGCAGCTGCTCTGCACCTCTGCTGCTGTAGCGATGCCATGGTTTTAAGACCGGTTCAAATACTGACTTTGATCAATATAAATAAAATTATTGTAATATTTATTATAATTAATTAGTAGATTTTATTTTAAAAAATACTTTATTTAAAAATTAAGTATTATAAAAAAGTATTTACTAAAAAACATATTTTAAAAATCAATACCAATACGAGCCTTATTGTCACTTTTGGGTACTTGTAAGCATGCCCACGTGGAAACGAATGCTTGTTACATCTACTTCATCTTTACTGTGAATTGTGTTTGCTTCATATCCCCAACTGTGGCCCGCCACTATCGCAGTTACGACGCGCAAATTGTTGGCCACAAAATATGTTGCACGTCACACTTTGCCATAGTTTTTGTGACTATCAACCTGTTCTTTTCGACTTTTAAAAGCAGTTTTTGATTTTTATTATAGTATCTAATTTTTAAACGGAGTATTTTTTTCAAGATAAGGTTTACAAGTTAATTATAGTACATGTTAAAAACCTAACATCTGTACCATCCAAAATCGTAAATGAATATCTCTCTCCGTAATATTTGTCGCAAACGGCTAAAATTAAAAAATTTTAGCCAAAAACTATAGCTATATCAAACAGACCCTATGTAGGGATGCTAACCAAACATGCCCTAAGATCATCTGAATCGGTGCGTCAATTACATGCGAACAACATGCATCATACTGGTTCGCACCGTGGGGCTAAAAAATATGTAAGGAGGATTGGAACTGTATACTAGAATATTAGTATATGGGGTTTTTATTTAGAGCATACCCCTCTGTTGATTTTTATAAGGCGTTCGTTCATTTCAAAACTCAAAGTTTGTAAAGCTTGATCAACCGTTGGTCCAACAATATAAAGATTATGCTACATAAGAGTCCAACAATATATAGATTATGTTACATAAGAGTGATACCATTGGATTTGTATTTGAAATCACCTTTTTATTATTACGATTTTGCAGCTATGAACAAAATATCGCAAAAGATAGATATTAACTGTCAAAATTCAATTTTGGAGGCCATGCCAAGTCAGACTATGCCCTATAAAAATCATCCGAGTAGCAATTTGGCAGCAAACAATGCATTTCTTATGTCATTCTTACAAAATTTTCATGTCCCAAACCGTTACATAAATTTTGTGCACATTTTGAGGTTCTTTTTTTTTGAAGGATCATGTTGAGGTTATTGGAATATTGGGTGCTAATCTTCTCGAAGCCATAGCATAAGGGGGGAAATTGTTTGATTTTAGAGATTGGCTAGCTCAAGCCTAGATTTCAACTAAGCGTGGCTTGAATAGACTCGAATAACATGTGTGCATTCTAAATATTCATTAAGATCGTCTCTGTAACACACCTATTTCTGGAAACGCCAGCAACTTCCGCAACTGCCTTAGGATTATACAATTGCGAAGCACCGAATGTGAATAAGCATCATTACAACACATGCTTACAAATAAGATTTAAGTTTTAATACAAAGATAAGGTTTAACAGCATGAGAACTTATATAACGTTGGTAAGAGGCCTTCAAATAAACAGAAATCGCTTATATAACGTTGTTTTTTTGAACGAAAAGCATGAGAACTGCTTTTGTTTCACTAGGAGGAAAGGGTACAAACGAGCAAACAGAAACAAAGAGAATGAAGAAACTATACAAGGCTAAAGAAAGCTACCCTACAACAGGACTAAAAGTAATTGAAGCAAGCTTAATATTTGTGAAAGTGTGGCATTCGTGGAGAATACTGAAAACCGGTGGTACAGACAAATTTCCCTCAGAGAAATGACCGCAAGCGAAGGACGGAAGGTAAGTCCGACAAGCACGGTAGCATGACTTTCCATGATTCTAGCCCGTCCGATAAAAAAAGAACGGCTGAGATCAGATGCACCTGCGCTACAGTACTATCGGTGCAGTACTTGTGCTACGGTACTATTTGCTGCAGCGATTTCTGCTCGCTATTCGCCACTTTGCGCCGCTATGCTCCTCTGACGTCAGAGGAGCCGGTCACAAAGGCCGTGGCCATGGCAGACTCCCCGCCCTCTCCGGCCATCCAACTCGCCGCAGACTTGTCCTCCGTCTCCTTTTCTTCATCACCTACCTCCTGCACCGGGCCCTCACTCCCTCAGCACCATCGGGTCGTGCTTCAAAGACCACTGGAACCTTTCCGGCGAGCAGCTTCTCCCTCGCTACCCACGACGCAGCTTCCCCGATGTTGTCTTCGGCACCACGCCGCTCTCGACCAGCACCACCCAATTAACCTTCACACGCTCCTCTTCCCACACTGCTCGCCTTGTGCCCTCGCAGACCCCTGTGATCAGCGGCGCTTCCCTTCTGCAGCTCCGCTACGACGACTACATCCGAAGGTGACGACGCCGGCACGGTGAAAGCTGCAATGCAGCCACCTCTCAGGCGATCCTGCGCGCAACAGAGAGCCGCCGTCTCAAGGTAGTGCACGTGCACCCGGCGCTGGCCGCCGTCGAGCGCGATGACATCGGCGCTCCGGCCAACGACGTAGAGATACCTCTCTGCTCCCTTTACCACGCCACGGTCGCCCGTGCGCACGAAGCAAGAGCTGGCCCTCCCCGTCACCCTTGCGAAGAACACCTCCCGGCTCGCCGACGGGTGGCCGAGGTACCCCGACGCGTTGCTCAGCGAGGACACCCAAATCTCCCCCTCCACGCCGTCTCCCACCGGCTCGCCGGTCTTCTCATCCCCCACGACGATCTCGATCTCCGGTCCCTCGTGGGCCATGGACGAGAGCCTGGCCGATGGCAGAAGTTTCTTGTACGACGGGAGGTCCAAGCACCGGCTACGCCACGCGGTGGACACGAACGTGCAGTTCTCGGCGAGGCCGTAGGACGGCGAGATGGACGTTGCATGCAGCCCGTCGCGGCCGAACTCCTCGACGAACTCGTTGACTCACGATTTGTAGATTTGCTCGTTTATCAGGATCAGTTTCCGCAGGCTCCCGAGCTCAAGCGGCTGCCGCCGTCCCTGACCCTGCGTCGAGCGGCCGCGTCTGAGCACTAGCGGCAGGGCGATCGACGGCACAGGCGTGCATGTCACCTTGAACTCGGAGATGAGCTCGAGCCAGAGGCGTGGGCGCCGGACGAAAGCGTCGGGGGAGGCCAGCACGCACGTAGCGCCGGTGATGCTGGCGGTGAGGAGGAACATGAGGGCACAGTCGTGGTACTGCGGCAGCCACGACACGGCTACGCTGCCGGGGTGCAGGTCGTAGGCCTTCCTCGCAGCCCGCATGTCGCGCCGGAGGTGTACTGGATCCGTTACGCGTCGTCCGGCCCAAAGCCCATGTTATCAGCCACGCCCGGTCCAATAGCGCCTCCTTACTCCATCTCGTCGACGGACAGCCAGTGCAGTCTCCTCAGCGTGGCAGCGTGCTGGTCAGATGCTCCGGCAACGGAAGCCGACCTCATGACGGCGTCGATGTAGAACGCGTCGGCCACGGCTGCCCTCGGCGTCGTGTGCGACCTCGCGCGCAGAAGGTGCTCGTGCGCCGGGCCGGACCTGGACGGATCGGGTGGTATGATGGCCACCGCAGTGAGCCCCGCGCGCTGGCACCCGAAGAGGAGCTTGACGAGGCGGAGGCCCGGCGAGGCGAGCACGAGGACGGTGTCGGCTCGGTGGACGGTTCCGAGGAGGTTGGACGCCATGCGTTCGACCGCGGAGTTGAGCTGGGAGTACGTCGGTGCAGTGTACGAGATGGCACCGGCGGCCGTGTCGTCGTCGGCCCAGACGAAGGCCGGTTTGGCGCTGAATGCTGGCGATTTGGCCCATACGGGGAGGTATCGGTCCACCACCGGTTGGTCGGGGTAGCACGGGTCGTAGTTCTCGGCCGACATGGCCGTGTTAGTGTGTTACCGACTTCATCTTATCTAAGTCGCTAGCTAGCAATTGAATCTCTCTCTGTAGTCACTCAATTACAACTCATGCAGTGCTATTTATAGAGTTGGTCGACGACAACTAAGACTCGGTTTTTTTTTCAGTTTATGCTATAATTTATGACTTTTTTTCAAATAAATAATAGGACGATTCCCCCGTGGCTACTTATCAGGATAGTATTTTTTAAAACAGTTATTAGTATTCGACTCATTCACACAAGCACACGAACTAGAGATAAAAGGCATCAGCCATAGCTATAAATCACTAGTCATAACAAAAAAAAGAGCAGGTCCTAAATTCGTGTAAATCCCGTTCTCTACTACAGCATGTCGGATATTGCAAAAGAACACTTCTAGCTAGCATTTTGATCACTCGTTTGCGATATTGGACAAGCCGATGTGCTAAGTTGCTAAGCGGTGCAATCTTCCTGCAAACAATAGGTTTGTTGACGCGGATGAAAGCAACGTACTAATTGACACTGCGGATAAATGAGGTAAAATGTGCTTGTTTTTCTCTCCTTGGGTTTAAGCCGGTCATGGTGTATTTGAGAGCATATCCCTTGCTACTTATTTTTTGCCGCATCACAATTGACATTTTCATGATTGAGACTAAGCCAATCCTCCAAATCATCAAAGAGAAGAGGAGCAGCAGCAGGAGGGATATCGATCTCTGTTCACGCCAAAACAAATTCGCAGGAGACAGCAATGGCGGATAAGGAATTAAGGAGTCGCTCCCGGGACGGCGGACGGCGGCGACAACCGGTATAAATGTATAATGCAGCAAGGGGAAGAATGAAACTACCAAGACTCAGGTGACGAATCGCCCTGCCCATTCTGCGACTGCAAATAAATACAGGGATCCTGCCCCCAAAAGGCCTCAAGGAGCACCAGCAGCTTTACATCAAACGGCACGAGAGGGGTAGCAGAAAATGAACTAGCTGGGTTCTTCTCAAAATGTACTAGCTGTGAAGTGAGAACGTTGAAGACATTGATTTTGCAATAAACTGCACTCCCTTTCTTTACACCAAACACCAAGCTAAAAGCTGCTTTTACAGTATGCTTAAATCGCCTGTTCTATATTAGAAGATCACAGAGAGCCGGGGAGACAAAGGTACTCCCGTTTCTAGTGTGCCAGCACCACAACTGATACTTGCATCATATGATTGTGGAACAAATGTCAGACAAAAGGCCAGCTGTTGTATGTTACATGTTCTCATGCAGACAAAAGAACCTGACCCTTTTTCTGATCTTATCTCCACCCCACCCTTGTTAACTGTCAGGGTGTATCACACAGTACATTGAATTGTCTTTTTCATGACACAATGGCCATGATGATATGTAAATCAACTTAGTTTTATTTTTTAACTTGATTAGTGATCACACAACCTATGTTAGCTTACCTCGCAAAAAATCACAGGCTTCACAGCATCAATACATTGAGAGATCAAACAGCATTAATCTTGACCTCGACAAGGCTACACTGAAGAAAATGCGGTAGTCAAAACTGCACCAAGAATTATGGGAATTGAAGCATTCGGCAAAGAGAAGTCAAGAACATAACCTCCAAAAGAAATACTTCAATTCCCATAATTCTTCCTCTTTTAGAATACAGATATTCTATTCTTCTGGCTGACCTTTCCAAACTTCCTATACTTCACGCACTTAGTCTACCTACCATTTTGCATTAGTTGTATGAAGTATAAACCATTTGCTGGATCCGCTGAATTCAATCAAAGCTGCACAAAACAAAACAGGCAGTCACCATTCCCTCACAGACTACATCTTCCATCAACACAACTCTTCTCTTCGTTTTATAATATGACCACCACAAATAAGACTTGTTAGTGTAGTATAGTGGTTTAAGCATTTGGATGAGAACTTAGTGGCGTTCTACTATGTGCTTCATCTTGCCATTTATGAAACCCCCTATGCCCCATTGACTATTTGAGTCTTATCCACCTGCTACAGCTACACACCATACAAACATCATATATACCATTAATATGTAGATATGTGAATGGTTGGTGATTTGAAGGCATTGAGGTATCATACAGAATACTCGGAAACCTCAAGCATTGTCCTCAAAAGGGAATATCTCAACTCCTGGACATCTGAACAGCTATGGATATACTGAATTACTGATGCCAATTGCACAACCAGCTTGGATGATGGGTTTTCAAAGGTTATTGTACATATGTTGGTAGCAGTATTCAAAATTGTTAATTCAGGGCAAGAATGGCATTATTCAACTAACCATAACCCACATGTTTCTATGGCAATGAATTCAACTAAATTCTTGCCAATATTCTTTTTCTCTTATCAATACTAGCTCTCAAGAATATATCATACCATTTGTCATATCCATATACAAACATACTTTACCAAGTCTATATATTCAACTACAACATACATCGTTAGCTCGACACAATTTTGTAAATGCTCCAATCTGCAACATTACATAGATGGAAACGACGATAACATTTTTCTCACTAAGTAATCGACATTGGGATGCTAGTAAATGCCCTCAGAAGAGGGCTTCTTATGTTTTCCATGCTCTAAATGAATTTATTTTAGACAAACTACAAGCATGGCACAACTCGAAAGGGGAGATTCTTAAATACTATGAATGATTTTTTACATGATATAAAGAACGGCCAGCCCCAATCTCCACGAATTCTTAACACAGATGAGTGACACAAAGCCAATTGATTGATTGAATAGTTTCCCCCAGATCCTCATTTCCAATGCTACCATCCTGCCTTCTCCCCCAACACAGAACAACGATACACAAAGCAAGCAACAGATGCACGAAGTAACCATCCATCTAATATCAAGAACTAACGAGCAGAACTGCATAATTGATACCGAATTCACCCCATCCCCGGAAGCATCTGAAGCGGATCGATCATTTGGATGACACTCAGTTGCTGCTGCTGTTGCTGCTGGAGCTTGACCTCCTCACCAGGTCCAGGCAGTTCGGGTAGCCCAACAGGGATGGCCGGTGCCGGCTGTGGTGGCTTGGACTCAATTAACCGCCACATGTACCACGCCCCGACGGAGCGGTACGGGCGCCACTGCTCACACAGCTTCTCCATCTGCGACGGCCGCGGCACGTCCTCTAGTCCATACAGCAGCTGCACGCCCTTCCGCACCCCTAGGTCCGCGGCAGGGAGCACATCAGGGCGAGCTAGGGAGAAAATCATGAACATGTGGACGCTCCAGGCACCAATGCCCTTGACCATGGTAAGCATGGCGGCAAGGGATCGGTCGTCCATGTTGACGATGGCGGCATCAGAGAGGATACCGGAGGCATACTTGCGGGCGAGGTCATGGAGGTAGGAGGCCTTGCGCGGGGATACGCCGATCTGGCGGAGCTGGTGCGGGGTGAGCGCGAGGACGGCGTCCGGGAGCACGTTGGGCTCGCCACCGAGGAGATCTAGGAAGCGGGAGTAGACGGAGGCGGCGGCCTTAAAGGTGAGCTGCTGGTAGAGGATGGATCGGACGAGAGAGTGGAATGGGCGGTGCGGGCAGTGGAAGGCTGGGGGCTCGTGGGCGTCGATGACGGTGGTGAGGGCGGGGTCGACGGCGCGCAGGTGGTGGATGGCCGCGGCCATCTCGCCGTCAGCGGAGAGGGGGCGGCCCCGGACGGACAGCGTCAGGCGGGGCTTCTTGGATGGGTTGGACCCGGAGGGGTCGGAGGAGTGGGGCTTCTTGGAGCGCGAGGCAGCGCTCGCGCGGGAGGTGGAGGTGAAGGCGGCGGCGGCGGGCGTAGCGGCGGAGGCGGCAGGGGATGGGGAGAGGGGTTGGGGCTGGGGCTGGGGCTGGGAGAGGGATTGCTCGCCCATGGTGGAGATGGGTTCTCGACTTGTTGGGTGATTCGGATATGGGGGCGTTTGTGGTATTTTGGATCTGGACTTGAGGCGGTGTTTGCCACAGCAGAACGGCCGCGTGGATGGGGGGTGTGTCTTCGGTGAGAAAGATTCTTAGGGTTGTTTTTTTCAGATTTTTAAAATAGTTTTTAGTATTTTACTATAGTATCTAATTTTTAAATAGAATATTTTTTAAAATGAAATCTACAAATTAATTATAGTACACGTTAAAAGTTCAATATCTGTACCATCTAAAATCGCAAACGAGTATCTCTCTCCGTAATCTCTATCGCAAACAGCTAAAATTCAAAAATTTCAGTTAAAAGCCATAAGCCGCAGCCAAAAAAACAGACCCAATAGATCACTTGGTCAGTATTCCTGTACATAGCAAACTCAAAACAACAACTTAGTTTTAGTTACAGATGAACATGGGAGGTGATGAGTCTGATCTTTTCAGTTTTAGTTTATAGTTTTATAATTTATAATTTTTAGATTGTTTATAAAAGAGTATAAAGTAATAGAAACTTTCGTACGATTTTAACTTATATAAATGAAGTCGTTACAGTAAATTATTGATACATATGCAAAAGGTGATACGATATATTTACCCTTTGAATTAGAGTACAGAGAAAGCATAGCCACTCTCCAGATAGATGAATTAGAAAGGATTTGGACGTGGCTATATTTTGCCTTGCGTGTGACTACATTCCTGCGCACATATCCATTTTTAGCAAAACAACAAACTACTAGGCACTCTCTTTCCATTTTTTTTACTTTCCTGCTACTTCCTGTTATTTTTCACAATAATTGATACGAAAAAAGTAGATCAATCCGTGCCATCTTCCCACTCTTTCTCACCACGACATAGCTTAGTTATTTATAGATCAGACAATTTAAAAAATAGAATTGATATTTTGAAAAAAAAATATAGTAATTTTGGAGATAAATCTTTATAATTTCTAAAGCAAATCTAAGAGTTATTCGAGAGCAAGTTGGTGCAAATTTGGGGAGCAAGATGGTGTATATTTGGGAGCAAATCCGTATAGATATGCTAAATTCACTATTAAATTATAGAGTAATTCGGGAGAAAAATTATGTTGATTTGAGTAGCAGATTAATACAAATTTAGAGCAAGCCTGTATAAATATGCGTAATTTCAAATCAAATCAGAGAGCAATTTGGGAGCAAATTAGTACAAATTTAGGAGAAAACTAGTACAAATGTGTGCAAATACAAAACCAAATCTAAAAGCAATTACGGAGCAAAACTATGTTGATTTGAAGAAGTAGATTAGTACCGGTATAAATGTGTGTATATTCAAGATCAAATGTAAGGGCAATTTGAAAGAAAATTAGTGCAAATGCAGGAGCAAATTGGTGCAAAGTTTTGCAAATTCAAGAGCAAATTAGTGTGAATATGGGAGCAAAATAAGTATAAATTCAACTCACAAGTCCATAGTAGAAGTGTGAAAACAATTGGGTGGGTTCGGAATAGCTTAAAGTTGGCTTATGCTTATATTGTATACAGTAACTAGCTTTTAAATAGTGTGTTTTTTAAAGGCGGGTCAATAGGAAGATTGTAGTAAAAAGTGTACTAAGTTCAACTGTACTGACTAAAATCGTATGCAACTATTTTCATCTGTATACTACCTCTTACAAACAGTCAGAATTCAAAATTTTAAGTTATAAGCTATAAATCGCAGTCCAAAAGAACCTACTCAATAATCACATGCCTCTTCATTAATCCATTTCTTTGATATATGTTTGAATAGTCATACTCCTAAATTACAGTGGTAGGATAAGAAAGAGATTAAGACCATGTTTAAAAGTGTTACGGTTTTTGACCGTAGCAATTGAATTTTGGCTGAGATAACAATATAGTAACGGTTAGATTTTTCTAATATATTTAATTAAATAAAAAGAAATAAAAGAAAAAAATACCGTTATATCTCATAAATAATGTAAAGAAAAATTATATTAAAAATCAATATACTTTAAATAACTTTTAGCTTTTAAAAATAAAAAATATAAATCAGAAACCGTTTAGAACAGACGCTTCCACACAGAATACATCAGAAACCGTTTGGAACAGACCGTCGCACACAGAAAGCGGAGGAGTGCCTGTCTCTCCTCTATGTCCAGCACTCCAGCTCATCATATTTCCTTACAAAGAAGAATAGCAGGACAAAAGCCAAAAGAAACCCACTCGCTCTCCGGTCTTTCCCTCCCCAATCAAACTTGGTAAGAGAGAGAAAGACGGAATCGCATCCACGCAGCACAGCGAGGAAGCAAATCCGATCCACAACGGAAGGCAGCGCGGCGGCGCGATGAGTTTCCGGGAGGAGAGCGGCGGCGAGGATGGCGGGCGGTCGTCGTCGGCGTCGGACCTGCGGAAGCCGTTCCTGCACACGGGGAGCTGGTACAAGATGTCGGCGGCGGGGGGGATGGGCTCGCGGCAGTCCAGCCTCATGGAGCGCCTCGGCTCCTCCGCGTACTCCCTCCGTGACGGCTCCGTCTCCGCCGTGCTCTGCACGCTCATCGTCGCGCTCGGCCCCATCCAGTTCGGCTTCACCTGCGGCTACTCCTCGCCCACCCAGGACGCCATCATTTCTGATCTCGGGCTCTCCCTCTCGGAGGTGAGGTGTTCCGGCCGCTTGCTTAATTGTGAATGGTGCATCGCCTATGATGCTTAGCCTTAACTTTGTTTGGATTTTCTTTGCTTTGGCTCTCTTCTCGGGCTGCAGTTCTCGGTGTTTGGGTCGCTTTCGAACGTCGGGGCGATGCTGGGCGCCATCGCCAGCGGGCAGATCGCCGAGTACATCGGCCGCAAGGGGGTGAGGCTTCCCTGTCCCTTTGTCTCGTCCTAGATCACGACAATTGTGCGGATTCTGTTCGACATGTGTAATGTGAGAGGAGAAACCGGATCGTCTTTTGCGTGTCCACGATTGGTGGTGAGGGCCTAGAAGGATCTGGTCGTGGTAGATTTTTCATATGAAACGAGATTCACTAGTGCACTGATTGCCGCTCTCTTTTGGGTTGGTCTTGTAGTCTCTAATGATCGCCGCAATTCCGAACATCATTGGGTGGCTCGCAATATCATTTGCAAAAGTAAGGTTTATTTTCCGTTCTTATTTACATGCTCATGCATTTGGTTTGCTTTGCTCAATGCAACATGTCCTGTGTCTTGTTAATTTACTTCTGAATCGGTTTATCCAGGATACCTCCTTTTTGTTTATGGGTCGGTTGCTGGAAGGATTTGGTGTTGGTGTAATATCCTACACGGTATGCAACCCTTTTTTTCACAACTTAGCGAACAAATTTAGTAATTTACTCTAAACAGAAGAAAATGGTGATATCCTTGGTGATTGTCTTCTTTCAATTTTTCATTCACAGAATGGAAAATTGGTACCGTACTACCTTGAGATCGAATAGTGATAACAAACTATGATGTTTCCAACATAACAAAAACTCCGCTTTCCATAAAAAAATTAGTCTTTAGAAGTTCATACAAAATAACAGTCCCAACACACGGGAAATTAAGCAGTAGACTGTATGGGAAACCTAGTGAGCCAGTCCACAAAGCCTGACATCAGAAAACTCAACCAAATGACAAGTCAAAACAACAAAGGTATTTCCTCTTCTGTGCCATTAAGGGAATAAAGGAGTGATATTCATATGATATATGAGAATGTTATGGTCGCTAGTACTGCATGCATGAACAGTACCCATGTGCTGTAGCATTGGGATTTTGGAAAGGATTACCTTCCTAAATAAGAATATCTATTTCCCTAAATAATTAGTTAGTTTCCTATGATAGTGATTAGTTAATTGGTGTATTATTTATTAGTTAGGAAGGTTATGATTTGATCTTATCCTTAATTGTTAGGAGAGCCCTCTATATAAGAAGGTCTGCTGTAATTGTTGGGGGTAAGCAATCAACAATCAAATAAATATCTAGTCTCTCTCCCCTCTTCTAAAATCAGGCCTTAGAGCCTCTCTATCTCGCTAGGGAAGAGCCCCGTCGGCGTTTCATGAGGGCGAGCGCCCTACCTTGGTCCTCAGACCTGTACACAACCACAAACCATATCATTTGGTATCAGAGCCACTCACCATGGCTTCAGTGCTGCACTATCTATCTTGTACAAGTTAAAGGCTAGCAACGAAGAGCAGAAGGCCTTACTTCACGACATGAAGGCCACATTGAAGAAGACTATAGAGTTGATGCCCAAGAAAATGGAGCAAGAGAAGGCACAACATGTCGCTGCGACTTCTGTGATGCCACCACAGGTCAAGTCGCCATTGTAGCTGGTCGCGACGTTGGCCAAGGTGGAGGAGCAACAGGAGGCGATGCTTGTTGTCGCTACCATGGCCGCAGCGCCGCCATCTCCACCACCTCTGGAACCAATGCCACCAAGGAAGAAGAATGCTACCGTCATTTCGCCGTCACCCTTGCCACGTCGTCCACCGATGTTGTGCTGCAGGTGACGCGGAGCGCAGCGGCTGACAAGGGGGGCCAGCGACGTAGTCGCATCCCTCCCACAACCGCTGCATCCAACGGCAAGAAGGATATTGCTACTTTGCCACTGGCGATTTGCGACATCAACCGATGCTAGAGGGTTGCTATCCTTTGTTCATCGGGGCTTCGTGGATCTTCTTCCGTGCGACACGACATCATCATCATGCCCTCTTGTCGAAATGGGGTTACAAAGAACTTCAACTGTGGTCATTGCCATAGCTCGAGGACGAGCTGCCTCGTCGCAAGGGGTGAAATGTTATGGTCGTTGGTACTGCACGCGTGACTAGTACCTGTGTGCTACAACATTGGGATTTGGAAGGGATTATCTTCCTAAATAAGAATATCTGTTTCCCTAAATAATTAATTAGTTCTCTAGGATAGTGATTAGTTAACTAGTATCTTATCTATCAGTTAAGAAAGTTATCTTTTAGTTAGAAAGGTTATTATTTGGCTTGATCTTATTCATAATTGTTAGAAGAGCCCTCTATATAAGAATACCTATTGTAATCGTTGGAGACAAATAATGAACAATGAAACAAATCTCTAGTCCCCCCCTCCTTTTGTAATACAAATCAGGCCTTAGAGCCTTCTACCTCCCCAGGGAAGAGCCCTGCCTGGGGTTTAATGAGGGAAAGCGTGCTACCCTCAGTTCTCAGACCTGTACCCAACCATGTACCATATAAGGGAATTTCCCTTAGCCTAAACATAATTTTAACAATACTCATGATTAGACAAGAAAACCCATATAACAATCTTGCTCCTCTGTTCAGTCCTCATAGAAAATAGAATAAAAACAACATGCTTTTTTGTATGTCAAAAGGGATTTAAGTTAACTAGCCCATAAGAGGAACTGAATGGCTAATATTCCATGTCATCTTATGGTTGCGTAGCTGAGTTGTGATTTAGAACTTTCTCTCATACCGGATATTGAAGCTGAGAAGTTTATGTTATCGTGAATGATATTGAACTTTAGCGTTGTTACCTTGCATGGTAATACATAGCTAGGTAGCATTTAAACTCGTGAATAGCACTTCTTGTTTTAAGTTTTCCAGATCGGGCGTTCAATACCAATTTTTTTTAAAAGGGACACATTAGTCACTGAGACAAGATTTTCTGCGAAGGGGGGTAGCTACCCACCTGGCATCCATGGTTAGATTTTACATCAAGATTCATGTTCTTTCTTCTCCTTGTCAACTTCGAGGACTTTTAATTCAAAATTTGCAGACTTTTAGCTCAAAATTTCTCGCTTCCATCTAAAATAATAATAATAACTTTCAACTCAAAAAATTTGAAAACTATCAATACCATAGTTGAAAACTATCAACTCGAAATCGGTGACTTTCAACTCAAATTAGAAGACTTCCAACTCAAATTTTCCCACTTTCAGTTTCAGCTCAAAAATTTCAACTTTGAACGGGAAAATGTCGGATTTCAGCTTTAAAAATCCGGGTGGGTAGCTACCCCTGAACAGCTACATATTTCCGATATTAGCTTTCTGATTAAACTTTTGTTTCATGGTCTCAGGTGCCAGTTTATATAGCAGAAATTGCTCCACAGAATATGAGAGGAGCTCTTGGTTCAGTCAATCAGGTCATTTTTCAATAATAAACAGTAACACTTGATTTATGAATAGTCTGTCTTCTGCTCTGTCCATTTGTTTTCAAGTTTTAACCCTGTTCATAATTTGTTTTGCAGCTGTCTGTTACAATTGGTATATTGCTCGCCTACTTGTTAGGGATGTTTGTTCCCTGGAGAATTCTTGCCATTCTTGGTAAGATGGACAAATTAGTGTGTACTATTATGTTTACCTGTTGGTTTAATATGATAGAAAATGTGCCACTGCCCACTGGTACAAATCGGTTTGGCTAATTTGCTAGGTTTGTTGATACAAAACATTATCCTAACTCTTTTCTGTTACTTTCACATTTCTTAGGCATTTTACCTTGCTCGGTCCTGATACCTGCATTGTTCTTTATCCCTGAATCACCAAGGTGGCTGGTAAGTGTTCTGTGTTGCATTATCTTATGTTACACTAACAGCAGTATCTAAATAGAACAAATTGTTGTATCAGGCAAAAATGGGAAAGATGGAGGATTTTGAATCTTCACTGCAAGTCCTGCGAGGATTTGATACTGACATCACAGCAGAAGTAAATGAAATAAAGGTAACCAGTAGTAACAGGCCTCAGTTTTGTTGCAATCAACTGATATGGATGCATTGTCGACAATTTAATGCTTTGTGTTACATCTGTCAATGTATTGCTCTCAAGTGATATGGACTGGTGGTGATTTTCTCTTATTTCTGCAGCACAATGTAACATGAGGAAATGAGAATTTTATATGTTTTACACTTGTCTACGCAGAGATCAGTTGCATCATCGAGGAAGAGGACAACCATAAGATTTGCAGAAATCAGGCAGAAGAGATATAGTGTTCCTCTCATGGTTGGTGGCTTGCTATTAAATTCTTTTGTTTGACACATTAATGCTCCTTTTTTTTTTGCTTATTGGTTTTATTTCTTTAGATAGGAATTGGTCTCCTTGTACTGCAGCAGCTAAGTGGTGTCAATGGCATTCTATTTTATGCTGCAAGTATCTTCAAATCTGCTGGTATGTTCTGCAGGACATGATGAGGCTTTGTTTACTAAGCCTGCTTGTGTGTACTTGTTTTCAATACATATTTCAGAACTCTGCAGAACCAAATGCTAAAATCAATTATTACTAAGCATGATACTTATCTATACCAGTTTGATTTGGATATTTTGGAACTCTTGCAGCAACTGCAAAGCTACCCTATTTCCATGTGATTTATGCTTGCATGAGGCTCCTATCACAACACTGTACTTTAATACCTCAACAAATGACAATAGCATAGAACTCTGTCAAGTCTGGTATCTTACAAAATTATCTTCCTAAACAGGTCTTACAAATAGTAATCTAGCAACATGTGGTTTGGGGGCTGTTCAGGTATATTTATCTATCCATGTTGTGCGTATCAACTCTGTACAAATGTGGGCTTAGTATTGCATACTTAACGGAATCTAATCATTGTTAGGTGGTTGCTACTGGAGTAACAACCTGGTTGACTGACAAAGCTGGTCGACGGTTACTTCTCATTGTTAGTTTCATCACATTTGTTTATTGGGCATGCTTCTTTTGAAAAACAAATGTCAGTTATGTTCATTGAGTTGTTTTTTTTTTCAGGTCTCTACTACAGGGATGACCATTACTCTTGTCATTGTTTCTGTGTCATTTTTTGTGAAGGTAACGTCACTTTAAAAAGTTATTTGGTAATTTATGTAATGGTTTGTAGTAAACTCTAGTTGTCTAGTTTAAATTGATTAATATTACTCGAGTTTCATGAAACTATCATCCCTTTGTGAAATATTTGCGTCGATTCTGAAACAGGACAACATATCTGATGGTTCTCATTTGTACTCCGTAATGAGTATGCTTTCGCTGGCTGGTCTTGTGGTTAGTAGCAGCTCTGTATACGTCTCTTTTTCTTGTTGAGACAAGCTGGTTTAATGCCTTTTCTTTTGCTACTCCAGGCATTTGTGATTTCATTTTCCCTTGGCTTGGGAGCCATTCCATGGATCATAATGTCTGAGGTATAGTTTGCTCTTCCTCACTGCTAATATTAAGTAGAACTTAAATTGTTACATATATATCATCTTTTCTGTATGTAATTGACTAATAGTTACGACTGTCACTTGCCACTTTAATTCCTGGTTGTGAATTTCTTCCATGAGTTATGTTTATCAATCGACACTGCAACCCCGAGTCCCTCCCAACACCTTTTCTTTCTGAAAGGGAGTGAAATAGTGTGATCACTCATGTGATTGGTGAACTAGTTGCTACTTTAAATGCACAGGAAAGTGCATGGTTTTCTCTAGCCATATTACATGAACATAACTGTGCCTATCACTAATGACTGCAATTACTTCATTTAGTGGTTCTTCGCTAGATTTGGAATTGCAAATGACAGCGAGCAGCCTATATAGATGTCGCAATGTGCATATATAATGAAAGGCCTAGAGAAAAATTATTTCTGAATTTACCTGGGTAGATTAATGTATTTACCTTTCGTGCTTTCAGATTCTTCCTGTTAATATTAAGAGCCTTGCTGGAAGTGTTGCAACCCTTTTGAACTGGTTGACAGCGTGGCTTATTACGATGACTGCGAGCTTGATGTTAAACTGGAGCAGTGGAGGTCTCTCTCTCTCTCTCATATGCGGCCGCGAGCCAAGCATGCCCTGTTCCTTGCGAGATTAGAATATTAGATCTCACCATGCATCATTTTCTTTTTATCAGGAACCTTTGCTATCTATGCTGCGGTGTGTACCGGGACCCTCATTTTTGTGTGCTTGTGCGTGCCGGAGACCAAGGGAAGAACACTCGAGGAAATTGCATTTTCTTTCCGCTGAAGCACACAAGTGCAACCATGTTTTGCTTGGACTTTGTATCATGTATTCGTGTACGTTTGATATAATTCAACAGGTGGAATAATGAAGATGTAATGCGGACCAATAAATTTTGAGCAAATATATTGCTGAGGTTGTCACTTCTGATATATGTAGGCTTCAGTGTTGAGGTCACAAACAAATGAGTCACCGCTCAGTTCTCACGCGCATATAACCCATACAATCTGAGTACAAGTGTCAATTAAAACACAAATAACTTTTTATACAAAACCCTAAATAAAATATTGTATTATGCGTTAGAATATAGAATCGATAAGCTATCTAACGGTATATAAAGTGTACCAAAATTATCAAGGTTTAGCACAGAAGCCGGATCAAAAGCTTAGAAAGCTAACACGGCAGCTAAGGGTTCCGGACGGAATACCCATGAACGGCCAGCATATGGACGAAAGAGGTTGACTAGTCAACTCCCTTGCGTGGCAGCCACCTCTGCTCTTGACTCCTCCCACCCTTGCTGTCTGCTGGGTCCCACGTGTCTCCCTGTGCGGTACGAGCACGACACCATCGCCTATGCCGCCGCGCGCTGCCTCCAGTGGCCGCCGACGCTTTGTCCTCTCTTCATTTCCGCTCTCCTGCTCCTCCTCCCTCTTCTTAGAGGACAAGATCTTCGCACCCATCCTCCTACAGTGGTTTGTTTAATAGCTTAAATCTCATCGTATGTTGATAGTTTAATCTCGCTCACTCTAGCTCTCAATAGCATAATGCTATTGTTTACAAATATATTTTACAAATAGTTGAGCCTCATGCATCTAATCCTTCCAACATGTGACTATACTTTAAAAATGTATTTTATAAATGGTTGAAGCCCATATACCTACTCCTTCTGGCGTGATCTAAGTTTACAAATATATTTGGTAAATTGTTGGAGGTCATCAGTGGCGAAGCCAAAAATAAATTTGAGGGTGGGCTGAATTATTTATAGAACTGAACTAAGTTGATATAAATATAGTTTTTTACTCTTATATAATTTCAAATTCATATAGAAATTACACAATTGGAGATAATCAAAGAAAAACAGATAAATACAAAGTAGATATCTCGAGAATAAAAAGCATATACCCAAAAATATGTAATTATTCTGTCATGAGTGTGGAGTAGCGATAAGTCATATGTGTGTGAATAATACGAAAATTAGTGATATAATAGAAAATTGTGAATGACAATGAAAATTTAGATCATATGAAACATACCACAAATAAGTTAATTTGAATCACGGGGTAAATGCATTCTACACGACTCTTTGCCATCCAAAGTCTATGGAAATGAATGTCCAATTACTCGAGTAGGACCATTCAATAAATATGCCATTCTCTTTTAATCTCTAATTTCGTTAGCATAATCTTTAATTGGTATGTGAAGTACCGGATCAACAATAATTTTATTTGGATTAAATTTTAGTCGAAGCTTCTTTGGTTGATTTGTACTCTTATCAGTTAAATGAGAACTACTTGAATTGTTTGCGAAATAGCTATACAAAGTTTGTCTTTCCATTATAGCAAAATCTATTCTATAAATAAATTATTAATTTTTGTCAATATAAAGATATAAATCTATGAATAAGTTATAAGAACTAAACTATCTATATACACTAAAAGTATAAACTTTAGACTCTAAAATACTAAATCGAGAAGGAAGTGAAGAACTAACAAAGAATTTTACTCACTTAGTGTGTAGTTTATCAGTTGAAGACTTGAAGTTGAGCCGTTGAAGCGTGCGACATCACGATGTGCAAATCACTGTCGAAGTGCCGAGTGCTGATAAGACTCGATAGTCAATCGGTCAATCCTACATCTCCTCGACTCCTCACTTCGCCAATTCGCCCAAATCACTTCTCCTCTCTCAACTCTCGTCTCTATTCTCTCGTCTGTCGTCTCACACTCCACTTCTCAGTGCCACTGCCGACTGCTGCCGACCGGCGATTGGCACCTCGGCTGTGGCCTGTGGGTCTTCGTCCCCCACCATGGGTGCTCCTACCGGTGGCGGCTCGGCCCTCGCAGCCCTGGCTTCAGTGGCTCCGTAGTTCGATTCTTCCTCGTCGCCCTAGCGCCCTGGTCAGGCCCGCCCCCGATCTGGCTCCCCTCGGGCGCCCCCGCCTAAGCTCCCCCTCGTGGCCTCGCCGTCCCGCGCCCCAGTCCGGCCCCCCTGCCCCCCAGATCTGCCTCCCATCGGTTGACCCCCGGATTTGCCTCCCCTCGACCGGTCGGCCCTTAATGTGCGCCGTCAGCCGGTGAGATGTGGCTTCTTCCATTTGCTAATTTGGTACTTGGTAGTTGGTAGGGTTTGTGAGTTGAAGTTGATGTCTTGGTGGGCCGATGAGATGGATTTTTTGGGCCTTTAAGGGCAATGGCTAATGGGTGACGACTCTTCACCAAGAGCTTGGCGTCGGGCCCCGGTCTCCCTGTGGCCTGCCTGTTGTGCTCATCGCCTCGTCGGCCGATGAGGTGTGTGTGGGGGGTGGGGGTTCTTGCCACCAGGGAGGCAGGGTAGGCTCGAGTCTTACCAAGCCCACCCCTTAGCTTCGCCCCTGGAGGTCATGTATTATCACTTGGCATGATCTAAGATTGTTTGTTGCTATTTCCTTGGACTTAGAGGCCACCGGGTAGCAAAACACCATTTGCGATAATACACCATATGTACAGATATTTTTTTAATTACAGATGCAAACAAAGCTATATATACCAAAAAATCGGCCTACTTGTGCCGTGCATAAAAAGCCACGACAGCTGCATCGAAGGCCGAGACCCCATACATGCTACGTATGTGGCCTAGTGGCGGGGTTCCAAGCAGCTCACGGCTTTGATTGTGGGCTTTGGCTTGTGGTTTCAGACTGAAATTATATTATAGCGGTTATTAATTTTTTCTGAGAAAAATAAGAAATTTTTTTTAAAAAAACCCCGTTATATCGGTATGAACAATACAAAAAATAAGAGAACAAAATAAAAGAAAAAAGTTTAAAAAAACTAAAATAAATCAAAATTAAAAACCGATGAATATTAAGTGATTTCTAATTTAAATAACTGAAAGCTAAAAAGATAAAAAAAACTGAACCGTATGGAGCGGGATATTAATGTCCAGTTTGTTAGGGCAGTCCCAATGCTTGAAACCATGACTAGTTTCTAATCTTCTAATACATTATGATACAAACTACAGTTTCTAATCCATGATTTCTTCGTGTGGGATCAGATCGAATCGTGACCAATCATTTTCATTCCCTTCCTGCACATGCATTGGCTGTTTTTCTAAGACACTATGATAAGAAACCAAGTTCGCTGCAGTGCATCTTTTGCTAGTTTCCTCGGCTTTGGATCTCGTGAAGAAATAATTTCCTCATGAAGAAACCGTTTCCTTATCTCTCCTCTTTAATCACTATACCATATCACCAAAATACTTACATAGCAAACCTAATTAATATAAGAAACTATAGCATTGAGACTCCCTCAGTGGCCCGTGGGCTCGTCATTCACTCTGCATGTGTCGACGGGAAGACGCTGACTGGGCCATTCGTGTTCGTCCACGTCAGATGGTTAGTCGAGGTCATGGTGATGTGGCGGGAACCAGCGGGCTGTGTGCATAGCGTTGGGTAGCATGCAGCAAAATATTGGAGTTTGTGCCGACAGACACCATGGTCACGGAAAGGGACAATCAGCATGTCTCAGTTCAGTTCTCAAGGTGACTAGCAGAGCCCGCCCGGATCTTCTGTGGCTGATTATTTAGTTGTTATATTGTTATCCGGAGTTTTTAGCCTGACCTTCTGACTAAATAGCTATAGTATAAATGTAACTATAAATCACTATTTTTCAGCTTAACTAAATAGGATGTAGATGTTGCATTACGTGCGGAGCTAGGGTACAAAGAGGAAACTGCAACTGCATGCCGCTAGCCATCTCAAAAGATGCTCTCCATATATCTGTCGTGCTTAGCGCGTAGAAGCATTCTTAAAGCAATATCGAGGCCTTTTTAGGCGACAGCCTTTCGAACAACGATCTCCTTGGGCGAACCAATTGCTAATTGTTCTCTCTGATGCATTGTACTGCCAGATGGGAACAATGTGCGTGCATGTACTTGTACTATACTATCAGTAGTAATCACCTTAGGGTCTGTTTGTTTCAACTGTAGATTCTGAGAAGCAGCTAGTGAATATCTAGCTAGTCAGAATTTAGAGAAACTGGATAACCCTAACTTCTGGCTACTAGTTCATTTTCTAGATTCTGTAGCTTCTGACTACTTAGAATCTGGATGAAAATCTGAACTGTTTGGGGGAGCTGCAGATTCTGGGAGTAGCTACAGCTGCCAGAAGCTGAAACAAACATGCCCTTAATCAATCAATAGATTAGCTGAATGTTTTGCCATCACACGTGCATGCCCATGTGAGTTTCAAATTTGAGATCACCAAACTATGGTAGCATTTAAAATAGCGATAGCTTATGGTTTTTTTATTGTAGCAGACTGATTTTTTTACTGTAGCTGAGTTGACTTATTTGACATAATCAAATTTTAAAAAAATAACAATAAAAAATATGTTAGTCTATCAAGAACAATACAAAGAAATACGAAAAAAACACAAAAAAACAGAAAACAAAAAAGAAACAGAAAAAAAATCGTCGAACACGGCGATGGCAGAAGGCCAGAAGCTGAGCACGCCCTATATATATACTGCTTGTTGTTGTTAATTGTTGCCGGCCTTGTGGGGTCCACCTATATGTGCCATTGACTAGTGTAGAGGTATTGTGTGGTTAAATTAATTAAACAACCAAGTCGATCAAGTTACACTACTAACTGATTTTTACGGGCACAGTGTGATTCTTGTAGATATCGTTCTAGTAGAACCGGTACTGGAGTGTGTCCGTGTTGTACCGCACACTGCATCCATACCAAAGCTACTCCCTTTTCCTCGTGAACCTGAACTATGCTTCTTTCCGTTCTTTGACTCGAGGAGATCGAAAGAAGGAAAGATCAATCCATAGATATCCGTTGAGTTCGTCGCTATTTCTTGATGCATGCATGATTTATGATCGATTTTGGTACGTTGAGATTCGGGTTATTCCAAAAGGGAAAGCCGATCGATGTCCATGAAAAGCCGGAGAGAGAGAGAGAGAGGCTTAGACCGACCGGTGTGCACTTTGGACTGAACATTCGCACTGTTTGGTTCGCTTCGGCTCTTTTGGAGCTAAACGTGCATAGCATAGCTGCAAGCCTGCAACTGCAAGGCTGTGCAATTCTGCTGCACTAGTAGCCTTCTGTTTCCAATCTCTTTTACTTTCAGCCTTCCTACATTTTATCTCGTTTTGCTCCTTTGATCTTTTCTCCCTTTTGATGCTTCTTTGTTTTTTAATCATACGAACATAGCAGCCTTCTCCAAAAACGAAATAAAAATATACGGCTACACCTAGGAAATAAAAATAAGGATAAAATACACTTGATTAATTAATGAAAAAAATCTAAAGAATGCTATAGCGTTCCGACAATATAGCTTGTTGCCTTTCCATTTCTCCCCCGCCCTCCTTTCTTTCTCGCAAGCAGTAGGCGACACGTAGCGCCTAGGCCCGATATGACCACCAAATCCGATTTTAAATTCAATGCTATTCGGTTTTAGGTTCGAATTTTAAATTCAATGCTATTCGGTTTTAAATTCAATGCTATTCGGTTTTAGGTTCGAATTTTATCTCTCAAAAAACCGACTAAACATTATGGAATAACCCAGCAAACTAGCACTCATGAAACCTAAGACCTTAAGCCCAACTAAAGCAGCCAACCAGTTGCCCACTTCCCATAGTTCCAACTCTGATGTGAACCTATCCGCTACCCATAGCGCACAACAGCACGAGTACCTCCATCAACGACCCCTCTCTCTCTTAGACGCACTCTATCGACATCGGTTCTCTCTCTATCGCTTTTTGATCTCTCTCAGACACTCTAGATTAGTGTCGTCGCCGGAGGCCAGCGCTAACAAGCACGGTGCCCCCGCCTGCACGACGCGGATCAACGTGTACTGATCGATGTACACACAGCTAGTATATGGCGTTACGGGATCAGCCGCTTAAGGCGTGAGACGGTACGTACGGTGCAATATGTGTCGATCTGATTGATGCTCTGGCGAGATCGATGGACCAGCAGGCCAGTGGGCTAGGCTCCTACACGATATGTAGGAGAGGCGAGTAACACGTTGCACGCTGCTCAACGCGAGCAGGCCAGGGCCTGACCAGCGCTCTGCATCGGTACGTACTCCGGTGGCACGGCAGCAATCTACCCCAACCCAACGCTGCGCGGTCCTCGTGATCCGCGCGCGCGGCAATGTGAGCAAGTATATACGTGCATGCATGGGAGACTGTTCCCCGTCTTTTGACCGCATGCAGTTGCTGCTGCTGCAACGCAGCGCTGCCTCTGCCTGGTAGGGAGTCCTCGAGATCGGCCAGCGGCTTTCCTGCGCGCTGTTGATGATGCGAGCGTACGCGCGTCGTCTCGCCCCCGTCTGTCAGTTTGCTGTGGCTGGGGGCCAGTGGCCGTAAGACGTGGGCATTGGTTGGAGGGAGACGCAGGCGCCTGTGCCTGGCCTGGCCTGACTCGGAGCAACCTTGCTTGCCTTCGCTCGATGTCCGGTGTAGTTGTGACCATGCAAAAGGCCGGAACAGTCACTCGTCATTGCTACATATATATGACGCGGCTATACCATGCTAGTCGCTCGTTTTCGTTGTCAGCTCCAAGGAAAGGGACCCCGGCCCGGCCAGCCGGCATCTTCTTAGATCTTGTCGGTGAATTAACACCGATTTTAGGAAGTAAATGTTAGCGACAGGACACTCGAAATCTCTTGCGCTCTGCATGCTTATGTCTCCTGGTTCTACTCATTATAAAGCATCAAAAGAGTTACAGCTGTAGCCCACGAGGAAGTGTTCCAATAGTTTATGAATCCCATATACGGTTGTTGGTTATTGTTAGTAAGACTTTCATCCAAGTACCATCGTTAGGTGGTTATCGTCAAAAGAGGAAGGTTAGATACATGGGTTATATCAAAGAGATAAGAGCGCATTGCACATTTTAACCATCACATAAGTTAATTATATTTAGTATTCAGTCGAAGGATAAGATTTACATGTCTAATTATGAGCTCTTGCGACTAGTGGTGGTGGATACTCGGCTTTGGCTTGAACACATTCTTTCCGATCAGGATACCGGAAGGAACTATGGAGGTAATTATCTGTCTGATAATTATTATGGATATTAAGTCTAGTTATTAAAGATTACTTAGGGGGTGATCGTTTTAGCGATGGTTTCTGGCTTTTAGCTGAAATTTTACTGTAGCTGATTTTTTTTTACTGTAACTGATTTGACTTTTTGGGCATAATTAAATTTAAAAAAAATATAAAAATAGAAAAAAAAATGTTAGCTCATCACGGACAATACAAAGGAACACGGGAAAAAAAATAAAAATGCAAAAAAGCTCAAAAAATCTAAAAAAATCAGAAACAGATGAATTACTAAATAGTAAAAAAAAACTGAAGTTAGACGCTGAACCTAAAAAAAGCTCAAACAAGCGAACCCTTAATCCTCGCTAGATTTTTTGCTTTTTGCTTGCTTGCTTCGTTTGATCGTCCTCCTGCTCCAGGTAGAGAGAGAAGAGAGAGAGAGAGACGAGCGCTAGGTAGCTATAACTCCGGGATAAGTGCGGTCCGTAGATGGCAGTGTGATCGCAGCGGCCTGCTTCGACCAGTCAGTCCATCGAGTCACTCACTCCTCGAGCCTGACCGCTGCCCGCATCACCACATCCACAGGGCTTCGGTTCGGCCGCGCTTGCACTCATTGGTTGCTCGCTGTACGCCGTCTGTTTTGCATCTGTAGTCGTGCGCCCTCTCTGCACCTGCACAATCTTTTGTTCCATTGCTGCTACTACTCTCCTAGCTAGCTGTCTGGCTATTCGGCTAGTCATGCAGCCAAGGTAGTGGTATTGTTTTATAATTTATGGTTATAATCTATAGTTTTTAATAAATTTTAGTTTTAACATAGATATTTATATAAACGAATTAAATATTGTTAAACCAATAAGCTGCTTAAATAAAGATGTCATGATAAGCTAATTCAAAATAATAATAAAGAAGTTGTTCTATTTATTTATTTAAAAAACTATAAATCAAAAATCAAAATAAAAAACTCGGCAGAGCAAACAATCGTCTCTGTTTCGCAGCAGAGGCATTTAAATCCCAAATAATCTACTCTGTCTCTCAGGCAAATCAACCTTTGTACGGTAAGCCAGCTGATCCTATATAACCTAGCTGCGTACCTAGCTTAGCTGCACTTCCCACAGTCCCACTAGCAAGCCAGTTTTTTCTTCCTCGACGCTTCGCTTTTAATAAGAGCTAGCATTGTGGCTTTGGGACGCACCATGCTTCACGATTTACAGCGGAAACGTCACTAGCCCAGCCATGGCTTCCACCTTCTCTCTCTTCTTCCCGCTGCCCAAAGACCAGTGGCCGCTGGTGGAGGAACCCTGCGACGACCACAGCACCATGACCACCTCTCCTTCCTCCCCCTCGTCGTCGTCCACTGACTCCGTGGACTGCACGCTCTCGCTCGGGACGCCGTCGTCGCGCCGCGCCGAACCGGAGCCCAAGCACGGCGCGCCGCAGTATCCGTCCGTGTCGCCCGTCGTTTTGTGGGACGCCGCAGCCGGGTCCTACTATGGGCAGCAGGGCAAGCCCACTATGGCCGGCGTCGGCAAGGGCGCCGTCGGGAGCGTCGGGCACGATCCGCTCCTGGTCCGCCGCTGCGCCAACTGCGGCACCACGTCGACGCCGCTCTGGAGGAACGGCCCTCGCGGACCTAAGGTATGCGTGCATCCACACTTGTTCTTCTTGCTGCAAATGCACTGCATTAATTGCGCTAAGGTTCTAGATTTGCTCAACCATTGGTTACTGTTTTTTTCTCAATAATACAATGCAAATTAATTGCATTATCAAAGATTAATATGGGGAGAACAAGCCAATATGTGGCCGGGCCACACTGGTATCACAATGTCACTTGTCATCCGAGAACGGCTAGAACAAGCCAATAACTTTTGCTTGTCCATGTACGTTTTGGTGCAGTCCCTTTGCAACGCGTGTGGCATCAGGTTCAAGAAGGAGGAGCGGCGCGCAGCGGGAACGGCGGGGAACAGCACGCAGCGTGCGCACGGGCCAGCGCCGAAAGCGCCCCGCGCCGTGTCGTACGCGGAGGAGGCGCTCGCGTGCGGCGACGCCGACGCCGAACCGCCCTTCCTCGCGTGGCGGCTTAACGTTGTTCCGCCAGCACCGGCGACGGCGTTCTCGGTTTGGCCGGAGCGGGCTAGCCTGTTCCAGTACAACTAGTACAACTAGATAGGAGGGCACATTGAACCGGTGGGTGCTGCACCGTTTTTTGGGGGGTGTTTTGTACGGTTGCAAGCGGCGGGAACATGCATGTGTAACACAGTAGAACCGTAGCCCCAGGTATTCTGTCTGATCGTCGAATTTAGCTGATCAAATTAACACGCAGAACTCTTATCACTAATCTCAACAAATGAAGAGAGTAGTTTCGCAAGTTTGAGTTGCGTGCGATGTGGCTCGTTTCAAATCTGTGCACAAAATTGGTCGTTTCGTCTGATCACAGTAGTAGTACACTTAAGCTCCAGTATGGGAGGCGAAACGCGTGTCTTCCATAGAAACACACACAAAAAAAAACTTTGGAGCGCAACGTGGCCGGAGGGAGGGGAGACAGCACGCCGCCGCCGCCGCGTTTCGCCTCCCAAGCCATGTTAGTCAGTGGCCGCAAATTGCGCATAGCAGATGATTGGACAATCAGGCTCTAAATCTGTAAGTCGAGACAAGCCATGCCGTACCCCGAACGTCACGTGCTTGCAGATTGCGATTGCACTGACAGGAATTCGTGTTATCTCGATCGATCAGCCTTTGGAAATGGACTGTCTAATCTGGTGTAGGATAATAATTCGGTCGGAGGGGCAACAATACGATCGAATCGACCTCAGTTCTCTGGAGCAACACCCTCCCTACTCTATAAATGCTGAGAAGGGAGAAGAGACAGCCATTGCAGCGCAGGCGAATCGGGCCGATCTGGCAGGAAGCGGCAGCCGGTGAGGGCGAGCGACGTCTAGCCCCCAGTCCAGTGCGTGCATGCGTGTCTCAGGAGCCAACACAAGTTGGGAGCCTCCTGAGGCGTTAAGGATTCAGCCAGGTCCAGGGTACAGCCTCCTTAGGTGGTTGATCGTTTATCCTTCTTAGGTGGTGATCGTTTTAGCGATGGTTTCTGATTTTTAGTTAAAATTTTATTGTACTTAATTTTTTTTACTGTAGCTGAGTTAGTGGATAGTGTAGTGAATAGTGAAAAAAACTGAAGCTAGAAGCTGAAGCCGAAAAAAATCGAAACGATTAAGTCTATAACTTTTTTTTACTGTAGCTGAGTTATAGGTGTTGCTAGTTGCCATTACCACTACGCACGTACATAATTTGTGGTGTGGCACTAGGCGTCAATGCACATAGAACAGAGCTGCCTGGTTGTAACCTTGAGAGACTGTCAGGTTGAGTTGGAACTTGGATGTACTCGCGGGTTCGTTCCTAACGGTTTTGGGACCGGGAAAGGGAAATGTGGTGTAGAGGGAAGGATTCCTTCGCTCCAAGCGGCCAGCAAAGCTAACTCCACTGCTGCTGACCACTAGCTGTTCTAAGGTCCCGCTCAGGAGAGAGTTGGGCGACTGCATTCACTGTTGAGTGTTTAGTTCATTGTTCATGTTTTTGTCATTTTTTCTTTTTTCTTTTGGTATTTTTATATTTTGTTTTTTCCTGTATTTCTTTGTATTATTCGTGATGGACTAACATGTCGCTTCTATTTTTAGATTTTTTAAATTTAATTATGCCTAATAAACCAACTCAGTTACAGTAAAAAACAACCAGCTACAGTAAAAAATCAGTTAAAAGCTATAAACTATCACTATTCCGAACGCTACCTAAATGTGTCGTCGGTGACGTCTACCCTTGAACAGTGAAATGCACATGCATGACGTCAAAAACTCAAGGCATATAATGCATTGACATCGCTACACGTCCTACAACACTTTTTGTGTGAAAATAACGGATCAATTGAATCCAATGCTAATCACTGAGCCGTGGCATGTGGCAGCGCACGCCTGGTAATGGGCCCAAGGCCTGACCGAACCCACCCCAGCCCGATATGTTTGGGGGTGTGTCGCAACCCTCATCCAGCTCATTACTCAACGTATACACCCATCCAGCCCAGTCTGCTAAGGCCCCGCTCAGAAGAGCTTCTGGGTGTTGGGCGGGGACGATTAAAATACTGTAGTAGTAGGTACTGTTGCTACAGTAAAATTATTTTTTTGGTTTTTTTTCATTTTTTTTAAAAATTTACTTACACTTTTTTTTCGTTTTTTGTTTTCGGTTTTTTTTAAAATTTTTTACATTTAATTATACTCAATAAATCAACTCAGCTACAGTGTTTTTTCCGATCACCCCCTAAGCAATAAGGTCCTGATCCTATCCTGGCCCATTTCTGAATTCTCAGGCTAGCAGACAATCCCTGTTGGTCGTATCCCTTGGCCTGTTGTTTCGGCTGGTGATATGATTGAAGCAACCTGGTCTTGTGGCTTATTGGTCTTGTGGCTTATTAAGGCTCTGCTCCAACCGACTGCAACCTTTGGTCTATTGGATGTTAGCTGAAATTATACTTTAGTGGCTGTTAGCTTTTTTTGAGTTCCACAAACGATACAAAGAAATAAGAGAAAAAATAAAAATAAAAAGGCTGAAATTAAGAAGCCGACAGTTCAAATGGCTTCTAGAAGCCTGAAGCTAGAAGTCGAAGCCACTTGAAGTGGCCCGTAAGCAATTCAATATTTATGAAACACGTAATTTAAGCATAATTTATATAAAATTTTGTATTAAGCATCGACATCAACAAGCATATTCTTCCTTCGATGCCAGACAAGAGTAACAGATCTTGCAAGTAGTAACGACTAAGGTATAAAAAAGAGAAAAAAAAATCTGCATAGCGAAAAGATAATAGAGAAACTGATCGCCCTGTGGGAATATGCCACTTGGAGATCAGCGATGGAGAAGCTTCTTACCGTGAACGTATGAAAGCGGCGTCGAGTCGTCGAGACGATCGGCCAAGGAAGGAGCGCATCGCTGAGTAGAGATGGGGTTGTCTGAGATAGCCGGCTGGCATCGGAGTCGTGTGCTCGGAGTTGAAGATGGCCGGCGTCGTCGCTGCGCATTGCTCTCCGCTGTTGAGGCGGAGCAAAAGGTTTAGCTCGTAGGTTTCATGGCTCTACACTAACACTATAACACACAACACATCCCTTATTCCTTCCATGGGCTACAATAGCGGGTTGGGCCCTTACATGACCCAAAATTATTAGCCCATATGAACCAAACCCAACCCTGATTAAAGCCACCCTCGGAATTGAGGGTGGGGATGCGCGCCGTGCCACGGCACGCGCGGCCGGCTGGGTGGATGGATGGCGATTGGAGATTGGGGATTCTGGAGGGTGATTGATTTAGAGTCTGTTCTTTGCGGTTTCTAAAAGCCGCTTTTAGCTTTTGCTACAGTAACTAACTTTTAAACGGAATATTTTTTTAAGATGAGGTCTATAAGTTAATTGTAGTGCAAGTTAAAAAACTAAAATCTATACCATCAAAAATCACAAGCGAGTATCTTTTTTTCCACAATCTCTGTCGCAAACAGCCAAAAAGCCATCAGCCGCAGTCAAAAAGAACATGCCCTTAGTAGAGAGGAAAGTAGAGAGGAAAGGTAGGTGGTTGATTAGGCTTTTGCGTCGGGGCCCCGTCTCTCTAGCTAGCCCAACCCGATTCTGGCGGGTGGTCCAAGGATAGTCTACCAATAGAAAACTAACTGGAAACTATGAATCAAGGAGTCAGTTTAATTACCTGGCTCATCGTGTCTTGCACTAAACTAGTGGCAATTGATTCCAGTAGGTACAAAGAAGTGCCACTTCCCCCGTGAACCATCAGTACAGAAGTACAGATAAGCTACATTATCTAGTTTTTTCTGAATTATGGCAAGTGAGGGCCAAGCCTTGTGGAGTTTAATTCCTGCAACCAATTCTCACAAAAAGAACACCATAAAGGAAACAACAAAGGATAAAACTGTGATGGTGATGCTCAAAAGTAACAAATGATAAGATGGCACCTTAAATTCACTGTGCAGTTGCAAGACTGCAGTTCGTGTTTCCCACACATGCACGTGAGTTGGGGTCCCAAAGCAAAGCCCCTCCCTTTATTTCCATATCTTTGTTTCAGCATTGAGGAAGCAAAGATGACCATGAAGCTCGTTATTTAAACCCCCTCTTTCCCTCCTCAAAGCCACTACTCTATCCCCTGCATATCTTCCTTCCAAACACATACAGACACTACTCTCTACAAACAGGAGATAGATACGAAGTTACAACTTACAAGCACAAAGATGAGGCTTGGGATAAAAGGTCTCAACCTTCTGCTTCTCCTTGTCTTGCTTGTTCTGTGCTCCAGCGCTGGCGTCTGTGATGCAAGAAGTGGCAGGCATTGGAGGCAAAAGAAGGCACCCTCCACCTCTATGTTGAGAAGAAAAGGAAAAGGGAAGAATGGCAATTCCCCCAGGCAATACAACAAAGGATATCAGAATCCATACCAGCCAAGCCCAAGCACAGGCCCAAGTGGAAACCCTGTCCAGGGCAAAGGACATCAGAGTCCAACAATGCCAACACAAAGTGTTGAAAATGGTGATGCACTACCATCTCCGCCGCTGCCGCCGCTGCCACCAGCAGCACCATCACAGGACACAGTCTTCAACGTGGTTGATTTTGGAGCCCAGGGTGATGGAGTTACAGATGATACTCAGGTAGCCAGCATTGCTGCTCGAAATGCTCTGCTTCCAGCTAAAATGCATTGTCACCTGCACCATACATTCTGAATTAGAGTTTCTGTTGTCATTGTCTATCCTCTACCTCGTCTTTAGGCTCGTCTGCAGAACATATCATGACCTTAGTAATATCTGATGTTAGCATGCCACATGCCTTGGAATTTCAAATGGATGTCATCTAATTCCATTCTTTTAGATTGATAGCATGTTGTGCACAATGCCTCCTTAAAGCACACAAAGATGATTTTATTCACTATTATCATACAATTTTCAAGTTAGCATGCTGCGCAGCTGCAGGGACGTGCTTGCGAAAATGACTTTTTATTTTTTAAAAAGTCCACATGATTTTTCCCGTGCATTAGCCTTTGAAAATTGTTACACAGCATATATTCTTGGGAGTTGGGATTTCATATGGCAGGACAGGTGGGAGTTGGGATTTCACATGGCAGGACAAGTGAATATGATGCCACAAACTTGATTAGGTTTTTATGTTTGGATTGTTCTTTTCTCACATGATTGGCTGCATTTCCGTAAAGGCATATGTCCTTACACATCATGCTGGATACAGAATTTATTTGAGGTCTAGGATTAAAAAAAGCATGTACGCTTGTGACGAGTGGTTCAGAAGAGTGCAAACTTTCCATAGTACTTGCAAAACTTCTTTCATGTGCCAGAAATAAGATAACCTAACAACTGTACTTTTGTGATTCCCAAAGAATATGACAATCCTCGCATTCAGTATAGAGCTATTGATTCCCTTTGTCAGTTCTTGCCGTGTCCTTTTTTTAAAGCTCCGCTCGTTTCAGTTTTTTTTTTCAGTTTTAGCTTCTAGCTTCAGCTTTTTTTTCACTATTCAGTAATTTATCTTTTTCTGATTTTTTTAGATTTTTTGAGCTTTTTTTGCATTTTTCTTTTTTTCCCGTGTTCTTTTGCATTGTGCGTGATGGGCTAACATATTTTTTTTTTCTATTTTTATATTTTTTTTAAATTTAATTATACCTAAAAAGCTAAATCAGTTACAATAAAAAAAGCCAGCTACAGTGAAATTTCAGCCAAAAGACAGAAGCTATCGCTAAAACGATCACCCTCTAAGAGAATCAAGGAAATTTAACAGTGAATTCAATTATATTCAGTGCTATCACCTGAGAAATTACCCTAAAATTCCACCAGCAACATAAGCATGCACTTTTATTAAAAAAATATTTTTTCGTTATCTCTCACACAAATGCTGACGATAACAGCATAATGCACAGTAAAAGAAACTTCGACTGCATTTGGGATCTGAGCTGTACAGTGGGCTCACTATTCATGCTATGATGTCACAGTGCAGGGTCCTTTCCCAATGAGGTTGAACTTAATTATTGTCTATATACACAGGCTTTTGAAGCAGCATGGGCAGCAGCGTGCAAGATGGAGGCATCTACGGTTCTTGTACCATCTGAACTCGAGTTTGTTGTTGGCCCAATCTCATTTTCTGGGCCTTACTGTAAACCAAACATTCTATTCCAGGTAATTCCACTCCTAATCCTGAAGTGTATTCCAACATGCTCATCACCAGAAATAAGTCTTCCAATACTTGAAAGAAACTATATATACTATGCACCACATAGTTTATTTATAAAAGGACAAGGCTGTATTTTTACACTCTTTGCACACCTACCTAATTCTAGAGTCTAGACATGTACCAGTTTCAACTCAACCAAGATATTTACTTGAAGGTTGTGACGGAAACTTCCTGAATATTTTCTACTATGGGCCAATGGTTCTATACACTTGTATTGTTTTCGGTGTTTAATAAAACATCTTAAAACCAAATTCAGGATGTGATCATATATTTGTTTGTCAAAAGATGGCAGACAAAAGAAAAACTCTATAGTCTATCCAATCCAAATCCATTGCCCACATACCGATCACCTGATCAGTGTGGTACTTACGGAGTGAAAAAATAAGTCAAACTGGAGAACAAACTAAAGAAGAAGAAATGCTGGCAGGATGTGATAATATATTTGTTTGTCAAAAGATGGCAGACAAAAGAAAAACTCTATAATCTATCCAATCCAGATCCCCTGCCCACATACTGATCACTCGATCAGTGTGGTACTTACGGAACAAAAAAATAAGTCAAACTGAAGAACAAACTAAAGAAGAAATGCTGGTATTTAATAATGTGTTCTCATTTTGTAGCTGGACGGAACTATTTTAGCTCAAACAAGTGCAAGAGCATGGGGTTCAGGTTTGCTTCAATGGCTCGAGTTCACGAAACTAAATGGGATAGCAATTCAAGGCAGTGGTGTCATAAATGGTAGGGGGCAAGAATGGTGGACTTATTCAGATCCAGATGACGACGACGACGATGCAGTAAGGCCTGATCATCTAACAACATCCTACTTATAGACAAGTCAAAAGTAGACAAATTTAATTGCTTGCCTTGGATGCTTTCCAACAGTACAATGTGGAGCTGGAGAAGATGCAACAGATTAAACCTACGGTAAGCAGATTATTATTGCAGCACTTGAACATAGTGGTAATTGCATACCAAAATAAACTAAACAGGTATGGTTGTGTACTCTGATGCAGGCATTGAGGTTTTATGGTAGTTCCAATGTCACAATAACTGGTATCACCATTGTCAACAGTTCACAGTGCCATCTCAAGTTCGACTGCTGTCAAGGAGTCATGGTTCATGACTTAACCATATCTTCCCCTGAGAATAGTCCCAACACTGATGGAATACACCTGCAAAACACCAAACATGTCGACATTCACCACACTAACCTGGCTTGCGGTAATGCTCCTCATAAAACTTGATTCAAGTAGTAAGCCAATACACCAAACCTCTGCACTCGTGGAATGCATTAACAAGAATTTTAGTCAGCCACCTCATGTACTATGTAGATATAGGGGGTGTTCATATTGACTGCGGCTGATAGCTTTTGGCTGAAAATGAACAGTAGTGGCCGAAAGGAATGGCTTTTAGAAGGAGTGAGCGAGCGGTGGAAAAAGTGAGAAAGAGATGCGTGCGCGAGATGAGGGTGAAAGGAGTAGGGTGCATGATGTGCTGGTGACCCTCTACCTTATCTTCGGAGCGAGACGGAAACAAAAGGAGTGGATAAACTGTTTCGAGAAGCCATGTGTTCATATGGCCCTCTTCTTTTCGGCTTTTAAAAGTCATTTTTCTACAGCAACTAGCTTTCAAACGAACTATCTTTTCAAGACAAAGTCTACAAATCGATTGTAGTACATATTAGAGTGACTTCATTTATATCGGGCAAAATCACACATAAATCTCTCTTTCCGTACTCTTTCCGAATAGTCAAAAGTCATAAGCCGCAACTTAAAAGAACATACCTAGCTTTTGGCTTCTCCAAGCAAAAGCCAATAGAACACCCCCAAAAAGACCCAGTCTACTAATCACACAGTTTAGGTAATTGCATAGGATAAACTAAAAGCCATAAAGACCCAGTCTGTTAATCATCACTCAGCTTAGGTAATTGCATAGTATAAACTAAAAGCCAATTTCTCTGAGCAGTACATTAACTAGTAGAAAGGACAAAATTCAGGTCTAAGGGAGTAAGCTGAAAAACACTAGTAGAAGTATCCGAAGTATTGACTTTTGGAATCTACACCAAAACAGTACAATCATTTCTCTATATAGAAAATAGAGAGGAAAAAAATAACATGAAATCTTTGCATTGTGCAATGCAGGTGATGATTGTGTTTCCATCCAGACAGGCTGCAGCGACATAAACATACATAATGTGAACTGTGGACCAGGCCATGGGATCAGCATTGGTGGTCTAGGGAGGTACAACACAAAAGCATGTGTCTCTAACGTCACTGTAAGAGATGTCAACATGTTCAAAACAATGACTGGTGTCAGAATCAAGACTTGGCAGGTAAGCATAATCTGACTACCCAACGCTATTCATCCAGCAAAGACCATCGTATTTACAGACTACAGAGTACATGTCAATGCAGGGTGGTTCAGGGCTAGTTCAAGGCATAAGACTCTCAAACATACAAGTGTCAGAAGTTCAAACACCTATCATGATAGACCAATTTTATTGTGACAGAACAACCTGCAGAAACCAAACTTCAGCGGTGGCGGTTTCAGATGTCCAGTATGAGAACATCAGGGGCACTTTCACAATTAAGCCTGCCCACTTCGCGTGCAGCGACAGCTCACCTTGTTCAGAGATCACTCTAGCCGGAATACAACTCAAACCCCTGATAGTTCCGCACTACCATCTGTACAATCCCTTCTGCTGGCAAGCTTTCGGGGAGCTTTACACTCCCACCATCCCTCCCATTTCTTGTTTGCAGATCGGCAAACCAGCCAGGGACAGCGTGCTGTCAGATCATGATCTATGTTGAAATTCTCTGAACGAGTGGAAGCACAGTGTTCCGGGGAACTTTATACGCCAGTGGTTCATGAGTTAAGGTGGTCGTTGTGATTCTTCCGACCCCTTTCGCACAATCGCCGTGTGGTATACAGCTATCGTGAGGATATGGTTATCATGGCATGTACCAAGCTTCCTTTTTGAGAGGAAATATAGGAAGTTCGATGATATGGGATAGTGTCCGTGCAGTGTTTCCAGTGATGTATGACGCATGCTTATTAGATGCTTAAAAGGGGAGAAACATAGAACCATTATTCTGCTGCATCGTAATTCGTAGAAAAATTGATGGTAGAAACATAGTACAGTCTTGTTGAGATGCTGCCACTGCTGGAGGAACGGGGATAGATCGAATCCCCAGAATCATCGACCTGTGTATAAGGGGAGCCAAGCCAAATAGTGTAGAATAATTGCAGCGTGAGAGGAGGCTAACCGCTATACGATTGCCAAGTCGGCGGCGGCGGCGGAGGAGCGGCGGTGCGCGCCGGTGGACGGTGGTGGGTTCCGTTGCGCGGAGTGGGGATTCGGGGCCAGAGCGGACGACTGGAGGGGTGGGATTGATCCCAGCCACCGCCGAACTCCAGGCCCCGCGCCGCGCATCTCTGCGTCATATCATCGTCCGCCCATCGACGACGGCCGAACGCCCCCAATCGCCATCGCTACGGCCGCGCCAGCAAGCCGCTCGACGAAATGCGCACGCGCGCAGAGGAGGGAGACGCTCTCCCCTCGATTTGCCTGTGCCTGTGCCTGTGGCGTGTCCTCCTGTTTGTCGTGGCTAATTCGGCCCACGTTCTCGTCGTGCCGGCCGAAACAGCCGAACACGTTCACGGTGGGGGTAAGCTTTTGTGCTGGGCCAGGCCGGGCCGGACCCTGTTGTGGGCTTCTCCCTCGGCCTTCCGGTGTGCCGTGTGGTCTCCTCTTCGGGCGGCTTTCGATTGTTGGGCTGTATGAAAAGTTAACAACTGTACATAGGCTCGGTGGCTGAGGTTGCCGTCGAGCAACCCATTCGTCGAGGTCATCATTCGTGTAGGTTCATCGTGTCTCCATCTCATATACGCATATATATGTTTAATAGATAAAGCTTGTGTCTGTGTTCTATGAGACACGGATTAATCTAGCGATTTTGTTCTAGACTTAGTTGTGGTGTGTGGTGTGAGGTAGTGTGCACGAGTGCATACTCCGTTCTAATTCAAAAAAAGATTGTTGGGCTGTACAAAATTCTGTCTAGCTAGCTCCCTCCCTCCCTCCCGTTGAGAACTCGTCGGAGCTTTAGTCGTACGCGACGGGGTAGTAGGCGTCGTAGGTGCACCTCCTCCTCGAGGATACCAGCCTCGCCAGCTTCCGGTTGCAGAGCTCGAACGGCGCCGCCCGGCCGTCGGAGCCGCGCTGCGCGGGCGCCCTGCCCGGGAGCCCCAGCTGCCGCTCCAGCTCCGCGAACTCCTCCGCGCGACGGACGACGTGGTCGTAGCAGATGTACCTCCCGCCGGCCGTGCCGCTCATCGCCTCGTACACGCGGACGTGCGCCTCCGCCACCCTCTCCACGTCCGCCGTCGCGAGCACGCCTTCCGCGAGCATGGCATGCGCTCCTGCAGATGAAATACTACATCCGTGTGGTGTTCTGAACATCCGACTGATCTGTTGTTGATTGATAGACATTGCTGACCTTTGAGGTAGGCAATGGATGGGGTAGAGTTTCGTCTCCGGAATCCTGGCCCGGTTACCAGCGCAGGGCATATGGTCACAAGCTTCAGATCTCTGCCCCGTGCTGCCCTCCAGGCCGCCTTTTCCGCCATCGTCTTGCCGAGCGCAAACCATAACTGCAAAAAAAAAAAAAAAGAGGTTTAGATCACATCGTTAGTCTGTTCATCGCTCCACAAAACGGATTCTGTTCGCGTTCTGTTCTTAGCAGAATGGAATGCTACTGTTCGACGCAGACATGCAATTTTGCTTTCTCCTTGTTACTCGCACCTTGTTATCACGGCAGAAGTTCTCATCACTCCAACAGTTCTCATCGATGGTGGTAGGGAACCGGCGGTGACGAGGATTGTTTTGCCTCCACACGCATGCCAATAGCGATGAGGTGAAAACACACTTCCTCACGGACTCTGCCCTAACGCACGCTTCAACCACCTGCTCGGCCGCTTTCGCTTCCAAACTTGCCATGTGTTTCTGTTGAGATTGCATTGAAAAAGTTGAGCAAGCCAGGCGTTTCGACATTAATGCTCACTACTTATCTTGTAGCAGCTTGGAGTAGTAGTCCCAATAAACTCTGATGCTCTGTGAAGCCCAGATAGTGTGTATGCAAAAACAAGCGGAATTTTCAACTTATAAGATCGCAAATTTAGTGCACAAATAATCCCCCCGGGTTATCCTACTCTGTCTGCAGCCTGCAAGGCTACCATTCATTCAGAGTTCGAAAATACTTTAGACACAATAACTGTACACACGTTAGTGGGCGTGGTTTTGGCTTAGGAGTTTTAAGTTGCTAGTTAACTAAATGGATAAAGGGTCTATTCTTTTTTGCTACGGTTGATAGCTTTTGGTTGCGGTTGATGATTTTTTGGCTGTTTGCGATAGAGATTGCGAAAAGAGATATAGGGCATGTTCTTTGCGGCTTCTAAAAGCCGCTTTTGACTTTTGCTACAGTAACTAACTTTTAAATAGAGTATTTTTTAAGATGGGGTCTACAAGTTAATTGTAGTACACGTTAAAAAACTAATATATGTACCATCAAAAATCGCAAGTGAGTATCTCTCTTTCCGCAATCTCTGTCGTAAACAACCAAAAAGCCATCAGCCGCAGCAAAAAAGAACAGGCCCTATACTCGCTTGCGATTTTTGATGGTACAAATATTAGATTTTTAACGTGTACTACAATTAACTTGTAGACCTCGTCTTAAAAAAAATACTCCGTTTGAAAGTTAAGTACTGTAGCAGAAACCAAAAGCTGAAAAGAACAGGGCCAAAATCGGTTTACAATTTCAAGCCCTTCACAAACAAACAAAAAGAAAAACTTTACAATTTTAAGCCCCTCACACACAAAAAAAGTACTTTACAATTTTAAGCATTCGTGTGCAGAACAAAAACTGAGGTATTCCAAGTTCCAGCAGGAGAAACTGGTCAAAACTTTATATAAAAAGAACAAGTTCACTTTTCAACTCTTAACTATTAGATTAGTCTGGAAATCAACCTTAAACTTCAAAACCATCTGATTTGCAACCTTGAACTAACAAATCCGTCTAATTTACCCTCTCAAGGCAATCCACTCCGGTTTTATTGGTGGTTTTTGCAACGTGGCGCCTACTTGGATCTGAGTTGGCAAGGATTTGCTGACTTGGTACAATGATCAACAGCTGATAAAAATTTGATGATAGACCTATGGGTCCCAAATGTCAACCTTATCTCTTATTTCTACCTCTCTCTTCCTTCTCTCCCATTCTCTTTCTTCTCCCTTGCAATGCTTGGTGAGCCCAAGGTGACACCTGCTGCATGGCCCAAGCTGCTTCTTCTTCCTCCTCTCCTTCCCCTTCCCCTCCCTCCCCCTCTTCCTTCCTCTCTCTCTCTCTCTCTCAATTGCCGACACCGAGCTCCTCCACCTCAAGCTAAAACTCAACATGGCGACACGAACTGAAGGTGACAATTATAAGGGATCTTTGGCGACGCCTCAGTCGGGATGGCATACACATGGAATGTTCCAGAGGTAAGCAAAGCTAGTGGAAGTGGTGGATTTCGTGGAGATAGTCTATGGTGAGCCAGCGGTGGTAGGCCAAATCTGGAAAAGACGATCTCAGTAGTGATGACCTTCTAGCTGTGCTGTCACTGAATTGGGAGGTGTTTGAGCATCAGGGCATCAAGGTGCTTGTGGTGCTCATCTTATTTTGGGCGGAGCTAGGGCAACATGTGCTGGCGGCGTGAGCCATGTGTGATGGCCATGGCCCAAGAGCAGGGGAGTTCACCGACGCTAGCTCTGACAATTTTTTGGTGAAGACAGGGCTTGGAGATGGTGCGGCATGATCTGATGGTGCGGACTAAAGGCAGCGATGGTCAATGTCCGACGACGGTGTCTAAGGTAGGTGGCATCGTTGTCGTCACGATCCAAGAGGATGAGGCCACATGAACAAACCAGCAGGCAGGGGAGGGGAGGAATGAGAAATCAAAATTGACGGCACAGACGAGCACATGGGTGGCAGGTGCGAAGGGGTAGCGTCGGTTAGTGGAGTGGAATCTAGTGGAGGCAATGAAGTCAAGGAGTGGCGACGGGTGGAGGGCGAGCAAGCGGCGGTGTAGGGAGGGTAAGAGGAAGCGAGAAGAAAATGATGTGGCTTTATTTGACAGCAAGGATCCAAGGTGGCGTCTAATTCAGCCCAAAACCGAGGTGGAATGGGTGGGGGTCAAGTGAACGGTTTCAATAGTTCAAGGTTGTGTTCCAAATGATTTTATAATTCAGGGGTTATTTTTCAGACCGAAGCGAAAGTTCAAGGTTGAAAAGTGGACTTATTCAACCCTGAATTTTGGCCTCGGTTCAATTTTCAACCTTGAACTATGAGACTGCCCGATTCGCAACCTCAAACTAACGAAACCATTTACTCCACCTCCCATGATCCACTCCACTTCCGTTTTGGGCTGACTCGGATGCCATGTTGAATCCTTGCAATAAAATGAAGCCTCGTTAGCATTGGGGCCCACATGTCACTCTAACACTCTTTCTTTCTAATCTTCTTCTACGGCAATGACTGAAATGTGCACCGGTGAAGCTGTGGTAAACTCTGTCGAATATGAGGAAGAAAGAGAAAAAGGAACTAAGGGCAAGGACGGAGTCAAGGCTGCGCAGCCTGGCCGCCGCCACTGCCATGAAAAAAAGGGCCATGGTATCCATTCAATTTTTACCCAAAAAAAAGTGCATTAGAAGGCATCATTAAACTGTTTTTAAGAAAATATAATAACAATAAGATATTTGACTTAGTGGACTATAAAGTAATCGTGTCAATTATTATCTCTAGTAAGTGCACATCAACTACTAGATATGCCTCATGCCATTTACAACAGTACATGTTCTTTAATCAGCCAGATGCAAAATGATGTCTTTGGTTGACTGGATTTCAGTGCCATGGTCCATGTTCACATAATTTGATTGTGACTACCCAACTAGCAATAATGGCACAAAGCATACTATCTTCCCTAATTGCTTCTTTGAAAGGAATCATAAAATTGAAAATTCAGCAAGATTTGTTAAATAAACAGCTAGATTGTTCTAGAACTACTGGCTCGTGATCATAAAGTTTTGATTGTGTTAATGTCGAGTTCGTGAAGACATGAAAGGGCAGGAAACCACATCAACACTGATGGGCTACTGGCCTACTGCAAATTAAAGACAAAATTTATCTGATATTTTATACAAAGGAACTTTTTTGGGCCCATGCGGCAAATCCAGTATGATTAACTTGGTAAGAGCTATATCGAAAGTTTCAGGTACAAAAGTAATATGAATTTGGCAGAGAATGACAAAAAAGACTAGACAGGAGACTACCTAACCAATGAATTTGATCAACTCATTCTTGACTTGAAAGCTGCTATGTAAGGGCACTGGTATCTACTACAACAGAAAAAGGAGAGGAAGTGCTAAAATGTTCATACAGTTCGTCAACTGGATGAGCATACAATTGCAACCAAAAGAGCAATAGGATGCCTTTCATATCTGCGTTCAAATCAGTAACATCTCAAGCATAGGTTATGTATACAGGCAAAAAGCATGTGGACTACATGTTCATGATAGATTCTTTGCATGATGAGTAATCTAAACTGCATGTGGGAATCAATGGTACGGTAAACCTAAAAGACGTTTCCTCACGTGTGTTTTCGTAAGTGTAAGCCAAGATAAATAATACAGGTAAAGAGCGGCATGCACAAAGCAAGAGCAACATCCATATCGACGAATTATGATGAGCCTACTAAAGAAAGGGGTGGCAACGTCAGACATTATCTAATGAAGGCTCCACGACACCAATCTGAGTGGATTTGGTAGTTGAACACTTGCATAAGAATATAACATATACTTGCAACCATTTTGGGGTTACATTTGGACTACAGTATTGAACTTATATCCAGCATTAAGGTGTATATTTGGAGTTGCTAGGCTTTACACCTACCACCACTGTTTCTGTAGTAGGGATTTTTCAGGCTAAAGAACAATACCTGGATGGATTATTACCTCTTATTTTAATGGTTACCACAGATCATTCATTGATGCTTTGGTCAGATGTAGTAGGGGAAAAAAAATCAGAAATGACATCTGAAAATTCAAGCACTCCAGCTACACAAAACCTTCTGTAATTTCAAATCAAAATTGTGGTGGTCTCAGGAAGAACTCTTATTAATCAATGGATGATGCTAGGATTCACATCAGAGGTGAACACCCTGCCAACCAATATATTTCTATAATAGATCACTTGGTCAGTATTCCTGTACATAGCAAACTCAAAACAACAACTCAGTCTCTCCCTTTCTCTCTCTCTGAAAGGAAAGTTAAATAAGCAGTAATAGACTGCGCAGAATACGTGATGGACGGATGGTGTGGCTCGAGCCATTTCACAGGATCATTGAGGGGTAAGTGCCTCCATATGTGATATATAGTTCATGTTAAGTGTATTAATGGTATTTCCTATTATATTAGGGTTTAGTCTTATGTCCCCTTACTCTATATATTGTCCATTAGACCTCTTGAACACATACACAATATTTATAACATAGTTTAGAGCTTAGGTTAGGGTAAAGGTTACTGTAGCCGCCACTGCTACCTCCTTGCTGCCACTCTTCCGCATCTATTGCCCCCGGGAGGAGCCAACTCCGCTCCCAGGGGCGGCCACCTGCGCTTGTGCCATCGCCCATGCATCTCCATGGCCGCCTCTGCTAGATCTGGCCGCCTCCAGCCTCCTCTGCACTCCTCGCCGGCTGCTGTGCATGCACGCCACCTCCAGCGCACTCACTGCCGCCACTAGCCGGCCATGATGTCGTCCCCATCACCAGGCCATCTCCCCCACGTGCGCGACGCCGAGATCCGGCCTCCTTCCTCAGATGTGGCTCGGGCGTGGGATCCCATGACGGTGATGTGGCTCCTCGTTGCCTCCCACGCGGCCATGCCCCAGCTCACAGCCGGATCCGGGCTCTTCGCGCCGGATCAACGCCACGCCTCAGGCAGTAGCGACCTCTCCATCCGGCCGCCGCGCCACACCCGCATCTACACCTCCCGGCCATTGTGCCACGTCCGCACCCACGCCTTTGGTCGAAGCTGCCCTCGCCTAGCCTTCTTCGAGCTCCTTCGTTGCACCCAAATTCGACGTTCGCCTCCCCTGGCCTCCGCTCTCATGCGCCGCCTCCTCCCTTTCCCATCACTGCCTCCCACACCATTGCTCCTTCTCCGACAGCTCCTAGCACGGTGGAGCCGGCTGGCTCTCTTGTCATTGTGATCGTGGTGGAGGAGAGAGGAGAGAATGACGGGAGGAGCAAATGGAGGCTTTTATGTTTACTAGTACTGCTACTATCGGCTAATGAGGAGAGTCAGCGAGAAGCGGTGGGAACTGAGCTGAGATGGGGTTGGGGCTAGCCTTAGCGTGTCTTTTGAGTTAGTCTTTGAGTCCTTTTCTTTTAAGTCTTCCAGTTACATCCATTCCAAGTCCGTACCCTCTATCTTTTAGTTTGTCCAAGCCGTGCAAAATTCACAAATTTATTGTCAATCATAAAAACATTAGAATTTTTTTGCATGGCAACAGTTGCCACTTTTCTCTCTGAGCCACGTACAGATCGTAAAAGTCGTTATGATGTCGCCGCTTCTCTCTAAGCCACCGCCTCAAGCTTATAAGGCCGTCGTGCTTCTTCTGCACTGCGCTTCTTGTGCACTGCACCGCTGCCGTCTTGGGCTTCAATCTATGCCGCCATACTTCTATCTATTTCTTTTCAACTCGACATATTTTTCAAGAGCTGTACGCTATGACATCATCTTCAAGACTCGGATTTTTTTTCTATTTTAGTGTCAACCTTTTTCATATACAATGCTATTGCATACGTCTTGCATTTGAGGGAGTATTAAGGATATTAGTAGTATTTCATGTTGCTCTGGGATTTAGTCTTGTGTCCCCTTTGTACCCTACATATATTGTCAATTGGGCCTCTTGAACACATACACAATATTCATAACAGTTCATAACTCAAATGGCCATGGAAACTAACAAACTATTATGCTTGTATAATGTATTTGGGACTTTCTCCGGTGCTTGGAAGGAATTTCGGATAGATTGCCTCTAAAAAAGGTCAACAGTTGACATGCCCCCTGGGCAACTTAAGAAGAGAAAATATTGTAAACATGGGTAATTTAGTAACCTTATTAGGCATAAACATTTAATCTTAAAAAATCAATCGTTTTGCCAGTGCAAGGTGTACTTTAACTACTCTATTAGGCATAAACATTAACTTCTTTAATGACACCCTACCAGTTTAATATGATGGGATAATTCATGATATACCACTCGAAAGAGTGACATGGCTCAGCAGGCCACTCGAAAGATTGACTTCCACTACATACCATTCCAAAGATGTTTAGATTTAAAATACACCATTACCTTGATTTTATTGTGAATTAAAACTTTTCCTCCTTTTTGGCCATATGAAATGATCATTTTGCCCTTGTGTTCCATGTTTTCACACTTCGAGGAAATACCATTGCTTATGTGTTATGAACCACTACTTATATTTGTGCTAGGATGTGAAAGGGGATTTCATTTTGGCAAATGTTGGATGTTCTAATGAACTAGTGCTTATAATGTTATGCAATCCGTTAGCTTCAGGAACTTGTTGTCATGGATGTTTGCGATGGTTATCTAGTTAACATATCATGAACTAGTGCTTTTGCAATGGATGGTTGTCTAATTAACTTGACATATCATTTGCAATAGTTATCTTGCAACAACTCTACCGAATTTCTCCCTATTATAAAAATAACAGTTCACAAAGACAAATAACAATTAAGTACTAAACAACATACTGTCATTCCACCATCTAAGTTATTACATAAAGGGCACCAAAGTCTTGTTCTATTTCATGCACAAAACACAATATCTATCCATCTGCAGTTGTCAACCATCCTAACAATGCCATCTATGGGCAAAACGGTCATTTCTCATAGCCAAAAAGGGGGGAAAAGATTTAATTCACAATAAAGTCAAGGTAATGATATATCCTGAATCTAAATATATTTGAAGTGATATGTAATGAAAGTCAATCTTTCGAGTGGCATTTTGAGCCACGCCACTCTTTCGAGTGGATATCATGAATCATCCTAATATGATTGTGTTGTTGTCTGTTAGTCATGACTCGTGAGGTAGACTTGTGCCCTTCTCTCTTAGAAATTTACATTTTTGGAACATCAATGCCTTCTATTATACCTAATAAATTAATTAGTGCTTATCAAGTTGACATCTACCTACTCCATAATGTGTACATATTGAACTGTTCACACGTATGATATTGTAGCTATTTTTTTCAAAGTTGGCTCTCAAACGTCCATTTTTGCAAATCTAGCTCCTCCTTAAGCTTAGCAGGAGGCCATGACGAGCCGGCCAGCACGATGGTGTTTAATTAGTATTAATTATGCTTAATTAGTGCTAATAATATAATATAGCACTTAATTAGTGCTACTCATGCTTAAGTTAATTACTAATTAATCCTACCAATCTACTGCTTCTCGACAGCTCGTCTTGCCAAGCCATAGTTACTTGACCTGCTGAGGTGGGGTTGCTCGACAGGTGCTGCCAAGCTCTGGTGGCTCAGCAAGATCTGCCGAGTTATAGCATGGCAAGCACCATGTGTCGCTTATCACGGCTGCCGAGCTCAGGGAGGGGTTAGATTTGCAAAAACGGATATCAGGAGGTCAAATTTGAAAAAAATTGCTACAATGCTATATTTGTGAACAGTTCGTACATCTTGTCTTCCTTGAAAAGATTGAGACAAATGCTTGAGTGTCGCACATGTTGATATGTAGGAGTGAGGACACTATCAAAACTGCATCTTTCTTCTGCAGATAAACAAAATAAGAAGACAAACTTATCTGGCCTACATTTGCACGGATGATTCTTTTATGATGGATTTTGTGTTCAGGGATACATAAGTACCTACTGTAGGAACATTAACATAGGTCGATCAGCTCACCGTGTAGCCGGAGATGCCCCCTGGATCCACGAGTGATGAGGTGTGAAATACACCAACACAGCCGCCAAAAGCACGGTGAAGGCTCTCGGGGTCCATCACATTTGCCATCACGGTCCAGACCCCATCCCTGCCGTTCTCATCGAACATCTCCATCTCCCGCAGCTTGTCCAGATCCTCTACCATAGCAAAATAAAGTAACAGACACATCAATTTTGAGAAGAAATCACTTCAATCTGCCAGTAACAGTGATTTAAGCCTTTATATGTCAGTTGTTACTTTAAGTTCAGTAAGCCCATTGATGGAATATGAATGGGCCAGTGCCATATCAACAAGGCATAAATGAGTAACACGTCAAGTTTCCGAAAGAAACCACTTTTGCCGGCAACTGTGAAGAGGACTAGGAAACCACAAATGGATTCACTATTTGGGAGAGTATGGAATCACCTCCTAAATTTTAATTTTTAGTTTTAAGTTAAGAAGTTAATTTTGGGACTATCAATGTGTCAATGTCATATCAAACATTGCATTAAGAGGGATAGATATAGGATATTTGGTTTGTCACATTGTTGCTGACTCGGAGCAAGGATCAGAATAAATGCAGCCTATTTTTACAATTGCCCTTCTGTTCCGAGAAGGTGAAAACTAGAGTGTAGCACAAATAATGCAGAAGAGTTTTGGCTCTATTCATATTGACTTTTAAAAATCGCTTTTCTATAGTACCTAACTTTTTAAACGGAGTGTTTTTTCAAAGTGGAGTCTACTAGTTGATTGTAGTAGACATTGTAGTGATTTCATTTATATCGGTTAAAATCGCACGCGAGTGTCTCTCTCCGTACATTTTATCTAAAACTGTTACTATTTATAAGTCAAAGCAAAAAGGCATCAGGAAAAAACCAATATGAACGTGCCCTTATTCCATTCCATTAGAGAAAAAACAAGTTTATAATCACCAACCCAGCATGGACAAAGTGTCAAAGTTACCTCTTATACGCGGATAAAACAAAAAACGCAACAACTACTTTGAAACATCTTTCTTTGATTAATGGCTCCGCAAGTAACCTGTGCCCACGGTTTCTCATCCTCCCTGATTGGCGCACTATACTCTTTAGAATTGACAAGCTGCTAACGGACAAGACATGATGCATCAGTAATCTTTCGACATCAAACTATTTGTCCAAATGGTGCATTCTAGGAGGTGGTCAAATGAGGTTAACCTATCAGTATACTGCTAAAGAAAAGGAGAACCTTATCAGTAATGCTCCCTATTTTTTTTTTTTTTTGCAAGAAATTCCTATGCTCCCTAATTGTCCCAAAGAAAGGATCATGTTTGTTGAAAGGGGATTGGACTAAACTTTCTTGTAAGGGAGGAAAATTTAGGAAGAGAATTTGGTTCATATATAGGAGCCTACCGTAATTGACCCATAATTTGTTAACTGATGTGCTTGACACAGCCTTGGTTTATAACTAAGCAGTAAGCACGGTAAAGTTAGCTGGTATACTCAACAGGTAAAACAAAGGCCCCATTCAAAATGCCTTTTTGGCTTTTGGCTTCCAGAAGTCGGAAACCATTTTAAACATATTGATTTCTTAACGTGGATTTTTTTCTTTTTCTTTTTTTCCTTTATATCGCCCACGGAAATATAACATTTTTTTTATTTTCACCCTTTTTTTCTTTATTTTCCTTTAATTGAATGCGTCAATCAAAGACTAACAGTCGCTACAGTGCACATGTTAGCCAAAAGTCATCAGCAAAAACCATTTCGAAAAAAAACTCGACCTGCGGGGGGTAAGACAACCCCCCGGGCATTTTGCTTAAGAAGGAGATCTTCTCACACAGATCGAGAAAACCCTTGAACCCCTGCTCCACCCTTACACAGCGGCACCGTCGCCCGCATGAGAACAACCAACGACATGGGCCGGGCCTTAGACCTGTGCTTTGATGTGGTAGCAAGCGAGAGGGTTTTTTTCCTCAGCCTGAAAATTCGCTTCCACTAAGAGTCGAACCCAGAACCTGAGGGGTGCTACTAAAGCGCTCTAACTATTACGCTAGAGGCCCGTTCGCTCAAAAACCATTTCGAACGGGGCCATAATCTAGTGCTACAAAAAAAACATCATGCTGCCAGGGAAATTGCAGTTTGTTTGTGCGCATTCGCCGACTAAATTGCCCTACGCCACACAGATGGAATGAGCGGTTTAGCAGCATATGCTTTCCCAACAATCAATCAGCGACAAGGTATGCAACGGTAGGAGAGAAAAATGGGAGATCTCTCATGCAGTTATGCATGACTTAGTATCCTCTTGCGTCCAAAGAGAGTGAACTGGTCGAATTGATCGCAGGGGCTATGCAAAACTTCTAGAGTTCTAGTGGTCCAAAAGAACACTGCATTGGTGAGATATCAACTACGGAATGTGGACCCATTGATGCAACGTTCAACCAATTGTTCCAGCTTTCTAGTAGAAAACACATACGTACGAGTCAACATTTGGACACCTCACTACGTACTAAGGATATAATTGAAAAGAAAATAGGCGTGCGCTAATAAATGTCCTGAAATATTTTCTTGACTATTGGGTAAAACATGGTTTTGGGTCACAAAAGATATCCCTTGTGCAAAGAGAATCACCGGAAGGTTTCTCGAGGTTTTTACCCACAAGGTGACAAATGGCATTACTTACAGCTGGGGAAGTAAAAATGAATTGAGATTATCTTCAGTTCAATGCGATTAGAGTGACCCTAGATCTCTCCAAAGAACCAAATTATCTTGTGCCTGGTAGCTTGCTAGCAAAATGTTCTCACTTCCCATGACTAAGAAAAGAAACGATTTTTTTTTTTAAAAAAAGGGGGGCCAAAAGAAAGGATCTTCGATGCTTGTATAGTTGTGTGCAACAAACCCCGCGCACGGGTTCCACAGCCGCAACGCACCAAGCATGCACCGAAGCATGTGGAAATAAAACAGGAGATGAGCAAAAAGTCGACGGTTGAACAGCTAAAACAAGGAACGGAGAGGTTAAAGAAAAGGAGTGCTAGAACAAAACAAAAGAGAAACATATGGCAAAAAAAATTTTTGAAAAGGAGAACATGCCAAATTTATAAACTAACCATTGATTCCACAGATTTCAAACTACAATTTGGTACTTCAACGCAAAATTAAAACTTCTAGATTGTAGTATTGAACTGAATTACTAACTGGGCAAGACTCGCGCGAATTAAACTGCATTGCAGGGAGGACAGCAGCCATTCAGAATTGCAAATGCGTCGAAACAATTTTCAAAAACAGGGACGTTGCCAGTTCTCGGTACGCGATCCAATGTAAAATGTGGGTGTGTGTGTTGGGGGGGGGGGGTGTTGGCATCCAATTCCTCCATTTGTTAAGAAAAACTCAACTGCTCAAGAGTCGAGACTAACCTTGCGTCTCGAGGGCGAGGCGGACGGTGTAGCCGTGCCAGAGGAGCCGGTCGACGACGGCGAACCCCACGAACGATATCCCCCCGGTGACGCACACGGTGCGCGCCTCCGCGGCGCCCTCCTCCGCCCCGGCCACCCGCTTCACAGCGCCGGCCGACCTCCACGCGCCCGCACCAGCCCCGGCCGCGCCGTGGAGCAGTGCAGCGCGCATCTCCTCCACCTCGGCCTCCGTGCTCTGCGTGCTGCGCAGCACCCCCATCCCCGCCGCCTCGCGTGGCGCTCGCTCTCTCGATCGCTACGATGTGCTCTTGCCCGCTAATGCCTCTCACTGTTGCCTTGCCTTGGCGTCTCCGCTTTGCCGTATCGCGTGGAGTGGTGATGGTGGTGGTTTCTGTGATCGGTGGGCGAGGGGATGTGCTTGGAGACGTGGATATATAAAGGATACCAGACGAGAGCGGCGTTGCTATCGCTAGTGAGATCACGCATGCATCGGTCGGCTTTGGTGACGAATCTCTGGGCTGCGCTCCACGTCTCGGCTTGGAACGGCGGATGTGTTGGTCGGCTCGTCTCTTCCGTCTCGTCTAGGGGTGGATATCGAGTCGGTTCATCATCTTATCAATTTTTTTTAAATTGATATAGTTTGATTTAATATCATTTTATTGATAGTTTGTAATTATTTTTAGAATCGAGCTAACGAGCCGAGCCGAGCCAAAGAAAAATTTAATTTCATCCGAAATCGACTCTTTCAATATTTAACTAATTATCGAGTGTAATTGAAGCAATTTTAAATCGAACCAACGAGCCTCACTAATGAGCTTTTTTTCTAGCCCTACTCGTCCCAGGCTCCCAGCTCATGTGGGCAACGGTCGGGCGACCGTTTCAACTTTCTACTGTGCTTCGGTTATTTGGGTGCGCTCAGTTGAGCTGTGGGCGTTGGACTTTTTGAGATGAAAACACTGTAGCAGCAACAAAAACTACTGTAGCAATTTTTTTGGTCTTTATTCAATTTTTTTTGTTTTTTTAGTATTTTTGTGTTTTATTTTTTTTCGTATTCCTTTGTATCGTCCGCTCTAGATTAGTGTGTTATTTTTATTTTTATATTTTTTTAGATTTAATTATACCCAATAAGCCAACTTAGCTACAGTAAAATTTCAGCAAAAACAAAAAGCCATCGCTATTCCGAAGAGGAAAAGTAGAGGATCCTGCGTCGTTTCACATTATCCAAATTCCAAGCCGCGTCATTTCACACGTGGCTTTCGCATTAGCTTTTACTGATAGTTTAGAATTATGAATTATAGCTTTTAATGAAAATGAATAATAGTGACGAAAGGAAGTGATTTTAAGAAAGAAAGTGTGGGTAATAGAAAGAGTTAGAGAAAGATACGTGCGTGTAACAAGAGCGAGAAGAGTGGAGTGTATGATGTATCCGTGACTCTCTCTTATTCCCAAAGCAGGATGGTAGTGAGAGAAGTGAAGAAGTCATTTCAAAAAGCCTCGTATTCATATTGGCTTTTAATTTTTCTAAGTAGAGGCTGATAAAAATAGAACCATACATTTGGTTTCACGTTTGGCCTGCGTTAGGCTCTATTACTAAAGCTCCGAGTGAATGATCCGAGGAAAATGCATGGTGCATCATTCCAAAAGGAAACTAGAGGCAGGTCATACAAAGAGGTATTCATATTAACTATAGTTGATGGATTTTAGCTGAAAGTAAATAATAGTAACTGAAAGAAATAATTTCTAGAAGAAGGAGACGATCAGTGGGGAAAATAAGGGAGAGATACGTGCACGAGACGAGAACAAGAGGAGTGAGGTATATGATGTGTCTGTGACCTCATATTTATCTCCAAAATGAGATGGAAGGGGGAGAAATTGAGAAGCTATTTCGAGAAACCAAATAAACTACTTGGAAAGCCAGATGTTCACCTTAGTTTCTGACTTTTTCAAGTAAAAGCTAGTATGAACATACCATACCGGCGTGAATAAACTATGGTTCTAGCACCATCTTTGATGTTTCATAAAGGTTTACCGAGTGGTTACTGGTTAGGAAAAGAAGCATGCCCTTTTTCTTGAGCATGAAATAGGAGCGTTTAACTTGCATGGGAAGCCAGCACAATTCTTTAATTTTGACCCTAAGTTTGAACCTAGCCGAAACAGTATTATTCGGATGATAACAAGTACTACTCCGGCTTGGAAGCTGCAACATATATAGGCCCGCTCAGCTCGGCAACAGCGTTCGACGATCGTTCGGCTTTTGGTTTACTGTAGTTTTTTGTTTTTTTGTGTGTTTTGTTTTTTTATATTTCTTTGTATTATTTGTGATAGGTTAACATATCGTTTTTATTTTTATATTTTTTTAAATTTAATTATGCACAATAAGTCAACTCAGTTACAGTAAAAAAATTAACTAACTACAGTAAAATTTTGTAAAATTTCAGTCATACGTTATAAACCACCGCTATTCCGAACGCTCCTATATACCATCAGCCGGCCACTCCCTATTTCCAAACGTGCGACACGGCGAAGTAGTGTTTCTCCATGTATTTTGCACAATCACATTAACTGTCACGACCAACAGTATTTTATCGAATATCCATTCCCGCGGCGGCAGTGTGGCACAGCTAACGGCGTCGCTCGGCAGTTAGAACCGGGTTTGGTACACTAGTTGCCTTGGTTCTGCCTGCTCATTTTCTGGCTCGGCTAGCTTTTCAGCCGTGGCGTTCGGCTCGATCGGCTCTCACGCATTCTGCTTGCACGCCGGCGGCCGCAACGGCCCGCCTATACGCGTGGATGGCCCGGTATTCTGAATTTTCCGTGGTTTATCCAAAAGGATTTAGGCATGCTCTAAACAGCTTCGACTTTTTAAAACACATCAAATTTTTAATTTTATTTTTTTTGCTTTTACTGTTTTCCTTTTATTTCTTTATATCGTTCGTAATGATATAATAGGTTTTTCTTTTTATTATTTTTTAACTTAAAAAAGTTAATAATTATTATAATGCATTTGTAATTAACAGCTAAAATCAGAAGTCAGAGATTTTAAACTGGTTGAAGAGGGCCCTTAGATTAGGCCAAACAAATCATTTAATTCGGGGACCAAACCGTGGGAGTAGTCTTGCTTGGTTTTAGGTTTGGAGAAAGGGATATATATCCGTGGAAAATGTTTCCATGCCACGTCACCTGAAAGAGGCTCGAGTCCTTCGATAGACTCGCCATTAGTACGATATAAAGCATGTAGGCACACCGCAAACGCACAGGTCTTACGATCAACTGTAACAAAAAACAGAAGGCGTACGCTACTACGCTACGATCTGATGATGATCATCAGTGGCCTCCGTTGAAACCAAGGGACAGTGAACAAATAACACAAACTCGAGAATACATCTTTTTTTCTTCTTTTCCAAATGGATGTGGAATTATGTGTTCCAATTTTCTTGACGCGGAAGTTTTTTCATACCTTTTCCCCAGAAAGATAGGGAAATTCTTCAGACTTATCTAGGGCCTGTTTGTTTCAGCTGTAGATTCTGAGAAGCAGCTGGTGAGTATCTAGCTAGTCAGAATCTGGAGAAGCTGGATAACCTCAGCTTCTGGCTACTAGTTCATTTTCTGGATTCTGTAGCTTCTGGCTACTTAGAATCTGGATGAAAATCTGGACTGTTTGGGGGAGCTGCAGATTCTGAGAGTAGCTGCAGCTGACAGAAGCTAAAACAAACAGGCCCCTAGTGTCAGTAGTAGAAGCTGGGGCCTGTCGTTCCTTCCAGAATCTCAGTCTAAAAAAAATCATTATATGGAAATGGGGAAGAGTTATGGTCCAGTTGGTATCGATCTAGCCCAGAGCCTATAACAAAAATCCCAGCCCAAAGAAACCTCTTCGTGCAGTACAAAGTTCTGTACTCCCGCAGCCCAACAATGGTTATTAGGCCCACCTCGTCCGCGCGCGTGAGCCTCACCTCCGCCTTCCTAAGGCCCAGGCTATCAGGCCCTCCCATCCTTACACGTCAGCCCGTGGGGCGTTAGCTCAGCCCAACTTGATTCCGTGTGCCAAAGAAGGCTACGAACGTAACGCCTGGACACGACGCCTCGAGCTGGGTGGCCGACCCATTTCACCTAGGTTCATCTTTTAAAAAACCTACATCTAATTCTGCAAACCTAGGTTAGGTTATTGATAGATAATCTCTACTTAATCTATAAATAGAGATTTTAATTATTATAAAAAGTATAAAAAATAGAGAAAGCAATAAAAAAGGAGTTTCCCTCTCATCTATCTTTGTTTAATTTATTGTTTTCAATATTTTGTGTTTGATCCATCTATTTAATATAGGAGAGGAATTGCTCGGACTGAACTCGTCAACGACAGTTCCTCAACACAACCGATGTGGCTCCATTTAAACCTCGCGTTGCTGCCGGCCGGTGGCAGCGGTAGCGAAATGCTAAACCAAGCCACCCAGCAAGGGAGGTCGCGCAGCCACAGCCCACTAACCAACCAACCAAGGCCCAGCCGCGTTGCACCACATTGTTATATTTTGCTACCCTTTCTTATACACAGCAACCACTAGATCGAATCAGAGTTTATGAGATACAACACAAGCGTGCATGATACCAAGAACAAGAAAGATGGATCTCGTAGAGAGAATCAAAATGATGATATTGAAGTAACCATGATAAGAGAGAGAAAAATTAACAAAGCCAATCATAAATTCTTTAAACACAACGTTAAAAGAGTACAAGAAATTATTGTTCTCGCACCTTTCAAATCTTTTAGGGCCATCAAGTCCTTGCATTATGCAAAAATCTAGTGCTAAAGAATATCCTAGTCTCTAATCCTCTCATGCATCCTCTATTTTTGAATAAGTGGCTTCTATGCTTTAGTTACTTGGTTCTCTTCATAGTCACCCTTCTTGGTGTATAGGTGGGTTCTTTAGCATTTATGGTTTATGGTTTTGATTTATGCTACAGTAATTAGTTTTTAAACGGTACATTTTTTCAAAGCGAGGGCTATAGGTATATTGTAGTATAAACTGTACCGATCTCAGCTATACTGGCCAAAATTGCATACGACTATTTTTCTTTATGTATTACCTCTCGCGAACATTCTAGAATTCAAACATTTCAACTATAAGCCATAAGTCATAGTCCAAAATAACTCACCCTATACAGAGTCTTTTCTTTTCAACTTCTAAAAACCGATTTTCAGCTTTTCTACATAAACTAGCTTTTATTTATAGTAGCTTTTTAAAAGAAAGTTTATAAGTTAATTGTAGTACACAGTGTAACAACTTTATTTATATCGGCCAAAATTACACGTCAGTTTTTATTACTCAGTACCTCTCTCACAACAGCTAAAAAAAATCATAAACCACATCAAAAAAAAACCATAAGCCGAATATAAAAAGAACAGGTCCATAGTTCCTTCTATCTTTTTTTGAATTTAAAGTAGAAATTCTTATCTAAATAGGAGTTAAGTTACAATCCTATTAAAATGTATCTAAACTCTTCATAGCGTATAATTACAAGCACTTTTAAAGCAGTCACCCTAACACTACAGCACCGCACCGCCGCCGTGACCGACACACAGCTCCATTTCAGCACTGCCGCGGCACGACAAGTCGCGCGCACGATTAACATCTGGCCGAACAGCGGCGGTATGGACGGAATTAATGGGAGAGGAAAACGCTAGCTGATCGGTACCACACATGACGCGACGAAACTGAGAACCTAGCCACGGAACCGGAGCTAACCGAGAGCCCTGCTCGTTCGCCCCCTGCGGTTCTGCCGCTTTCGTCCGGTGCAGACCGCGGCGTGGGAGCGCATATGGGGTGTTGGTCCTTAATTATGAACACGCGCACAGGGGGCACGGCGGAACAGCGCACGGCGGGGGTCGATCGCTGTTGGTCCGGAGACATGTCAACAGCAGCGGACCGAGTACGTGACGAGATCTCCGCCGGCCGGCGCAAACCATCAGCTCTTCGGTTGATGAGGGCAGGCGATCCACAGACGATAGCGACTACGACATTTCATCGAGATCCAGTCTTCACTTGATTTACTACAGCAGTGAGCCACTTTGCGAAGCAAAGCATATATTTCCCAACCCAATTTATGGTCGTTTGAATTGTTTTTTTGGCTTTGATTTTAGCTTATCGTTTTTTACTACAGTAATTAGTTTTTAAATGGTACATCTTTTTAAGACGGGTATATAGATATATTGTAGTAGGCACTGTACAGAATTCAGTTATATCGATCAAAATCGCATACAACTGTTTATCTCTATGTACTGTTTCTTATGCACAACTAAAATTCAAAAACCATCTATCAAAAGTTAAACCCATAACCTAAAAAACCTCTCGACACAAATGAAGACTTGGAGTCCAAGGAGGTCCGCTTTGGACTTTAGTATAACTACTCCACACAAGTCTCGCAGTGGGGCGTGCAATTTCAAAAGCATGCGAGTCGTTGAATACTCCATCTTGCGTCCACTGACCACTGATGGTGCCCAGTGCTCACGCCATCGCGGACTCGCAGCGATGCAGTCAGCAGCTCCTCTGTTCCGCTATGGGGCACTTAGCAATGTGCCAAATTGCAGGTGGGATAAAAAAAACATGGGACCTGATCGAAGGAATTGAAAATTGCAATATATGTCCCGCAATTGGGTTAAAACGTAGGACTTGTGGTCCATAGCAAATACGAAACCAACGCACGCGCAATGCAACATGCGAAAAGAACAGAAAAAAGTGGACTAGATGATGTGAAATATGAGACCCTGTTTAGAACGCATTTATCTGACATGAATTATATCACAGATTTTTTTTTAAAAAAACTAATTTCAATACGAATACACTCTCTACATGTCAAATATAAGTCTAGAGTTTAGAGACCGATATAGTCTCCAAAATGACACTCCGACTAGCAATTTCTATAAAAGTATGTTATTCCAAATGAAAAATGGTTATATATTATGAAATTATTTCACTATGAATCTAGTGCCATCAATTGTATGTTATCAATCTAGGTTATTCTTTATATAATAATGGTTAAACCTAAAAATATTTAACCAATATGGATTCTAAAACAACTTATATTTTAACACGAAGGTAGTACTATAACTCCTGCGTCGTAAATGGATTATCCCATGGATCATGGGGTCTCACGAATCCAAGATGACGAAGAAACATTTTAGGCAGATTTCACTTGTATCAGCTCAACTCAACACAAAACAAATGCTTGATTTTTTCGAGAAAGCAAATTTTCTGGAGGAATGCCTCACTTAAGACCCCAGATGCTACCAGGAACTCGCACGTGGCAGCATCTGATTCCACGGCATTTTATCCCTTCTCGAAGGCAGCGCCTGCCCTACCCGGGCCCACCCCCGAATCCCCGATCATTCAAACTCCCCCACCAGTCCACCTTTATAAACGCCGCCCTGTGACTCTTATCCCCCGCCTCGCCTCCTCTCCTCTCCTCATTTCCCCTTCCTTCCCCCACTCCACTTCCCTCCTGATTCTCCCCGAACCACATAAAAAAGTTACAGACTTGTAGTAGCAATGGAGGACAGAATTCCCCAAGACCAAGAACTACAAGACCCCACCGCCGACATCGCCGTCGTGCCGGCCGAGGCGCCCTCGCAACCAAAAGGCCCCTCCGGCGATGACGCCGCCGCCGCCCCCTTGCTTTCCTCCGGCGATGAGACGGATGTGGACTCCGACGGGGAGTTCGAGTTCCCCTTCCTCAGCAGGGACTCCCCCGCGGGCACTGCCGCCCTTGCCGACGAGCTCTTCGCCGACGGACGTATCAGGCCGTTCTATCCGGTGTTCGGGCGCGGCGCAGGAACCGACCCGGCCCCGGCCGCTCCGGTGGCCCCAAGGACGAGGGGGCCACTCGGGCGGCTCTTCCTCGAGGAGTCCCGCGCGCGCAGCTCGTCGACCACCTCGACGTCGTCCACGTCCTCGTCCGCGGCGACCGACGACGGCGGGGGCCTGGAGGGCGTGCCGCCGGAGAGCTACTGCCTGTGGACTCCTGGCTCCGGCTCCGGCTCCTCCGCGTCGGCCTCGTCCTTCCCGCGGCCGCCCAGGAAGAGCAGCTCCACGGGGTCCATGGCACGGTGGCGCCGCATCAGCGAGCTCGTCGTCGGTCGCAGCCACAGCGACGGCAAGGAGAAGTTCTTGTTCCTCCCCACCCCGCCGCCCAAAGAGGCCGCCGACATGGACAAGCCCAAGCCCAAGCCAAAGCGGAATCCGGCATGCGGCAAGAAGGCTCCCGCCGCCGCGGAGGCCGACACAGTGACCGCCGCCCGCCGGATAGCTTACAACGCGAAGGGCAGCGGTGTCACCGGCGCCGGAGGAGCACCTCGGCGCACGTTCTTGCCGTACCGTGAGGAGCTCGTCGGCCTCTTCGCCAACGTGAACGGCATCAGCCGGAGCCACCCACACCCGTTCTGAGGCTCGCGCTTAGCTAGTTGTAATTAATTTGAAATCGAGGCTTGGATTTGCCATCAGTGGGTAGGCTAATGATGGGATTAGGTTGATTAATTGAGCAAGTCAAGAGATTAAGGTTAATGTGGACTGTGAACAGTGTGAAGTCAGTGGGAGCGGTGGAGATGTGGCGTGGCTTTCTCGGCTAAGTGTGAACGCCTACAGGTGGCGTGGGAGACAGCTCAATTCAAAAGGTGTTTAGATTTCAGTTCGTACATTTTTAATAGTAGCCATTAATTTGTGAGCGCGACATTTTATTTTTTTCTCCCGTCTAGCTAGTTTGCAAACTAATCGCAATCCTGCACTACCCTCCATTTGTTGTGTTCAATTCATTGTTTGTTTCGTGCTGTGAAATGTGTACTGTAACTGCATGGCCTCTCTTCTTAATTTTCTTTTTGATGGATGAGTGAGACGAGACTGTTCGTCCACCGTGTCGCGATAGAACGGCTGATCCGGGCCATGGCGTAGCCAGCGTCGACACACATGATACATACGCGCCCCCCCTACTTTTACGAAAAAGCCAGGCCGCTTTACTGAAACCAAGCACAGCTAGCAAGCGCGACGTGTACAACGGTGGCGATCCCGGCCGGCCGAGGTGCCGTGTATGCGCCGCCACCACGGACGCGCTGCGGCGGCGGCGGCGCCAAGTGGTCAGACGACGCTCGTGCATGCAGCTGCGCATTCATGGCGCGCGCGGCCGTCGCCGATCGAGGCACGCATGCAGTTTCCAGCCAGCTTAATGTGCGGTTGGATGCGTGCATGATTCTGCACGTACGGACCCGTGTATGCTGCCCGATCGTGATTATATTTCTGTGCTTGTCGCTTAAGATTGCCGGAGACTGATGATACCTGCGGTTCATTTGTTCATAATTGGGACCATGACAGCACCGGCGCTAGCGTACGTAATGGCCTATCTGAATGGGCACCACCAACCGACGCTGGCTAATTAGCTGGACGTCATGATGAAACAGGCTTTTCTGTTCTTTCATTTTCCTCTCACCGGTTGATTTGGAATGCCGGTGTTCCATTGTACATGTAGCTTTCGTGTCAATCTTCTCTACAATTATAGTAGCATTCACGTGTTTAACAGGTGCCTAGATCATGAAAAGCACATGTACGTAGTACTGGAGTAACGGATTTGTGCAGGTTAGCCCTCAACCCCTTGCTTGTTCTAGCTAATATACTTACCTTCTTGCTGATTGGTCATCTTTATCTGCGTTATTTCACTGAACTGGAGCCCCTAAGCTATTTATCTCTGCTGAAACCCTTTTCCTATTGTTATGCTTTCTCGAGAATATGCCTTTTCAGATTCTTTGTGCCCCCCCCCCCCTACCTGTACCTTTTTTATTCCTTTCCAGAATTTCTTTTGATAGTTCCATATTCAGAAATCAAAATCAGCACCCCCAGTATCACTTTGCACTGTAATAAGTTGCTTTCAACACCAGCAGGAAGCAGTAACACCGGTGAGATATTTTGTTTTAGCTAGGAACATGCCCCATCGGACTCAAACCTTTTAGTGATTTCCGTTTAGTTGTGCGTCGCGTTCTCGTTGCAAGTCCGTGTGCTGTGAATGTCTATACACATTTACATATTTTTTTAAGCTTAAATCAGTTAGATTTTAAGATATTGGATTAGAAATCTAACATCTCAAACTTGGACCACTCATTTTTTTTATAGAGGGGTATAGAGTATCCGTTGGATAGAGATCTAACATCTTAAAATCTCACTGTTTTAAGTTTAAAAAAATCATACCGATGTTATATAACAATTCTCTTTCAGGGAGGGAAACAATAAAAACAAGAGGAAAGGATGAAATAAGGTGTCGCTGTCCGTCTCATACTCCTATTAAATAGGTAAAAGAGACGCCGCATGTTTGAGCACTCGGCCGAGCAAACTCCACAATTGCTACGGGAATCCAGCGCCGGTGAAAGGCCTTATCCGTTCAGCCACGCATGCATTCTGGACGCCACCGCTCGTTGATCGGTGGTCATCAGTTCGGGTCAACTTGTTCTCTGGATTATCGCTAACTCATCAGCTTGCCCACACCAGTGCCATCAGCATCAGCCATGGCTGCATATCTAAGGGGATAATGGGGAAAATAAATTAATCCCATCCTTATAATTCAATGGAGAATGAATTAGCATTAGCTAGTAAACACCATATGGAAATCGGTTTTAGTTTTGCATCATTGCATGTGCTGCAAAAGAATACGCTTTGCATGTGCTTTCTTTCAAAGATATTAGGATTTCTTTCTTTCTTCCTTCCTTTTTTTTTTCGGCTGCAAAGAAACGATCGATATTGGGATTTCTCTTGGTGTCATTGGCATGATGATCGATTTAAGCTGCCTAATACCTAACGTTAGGCTAGCTCTATGTTGACGATCTAGCTTTCCCGTGATGAAGTTTTGGTCGTCCTCTAGATCTCCTCTTGACATTCTTGGTATCGCACTACTACAGAAAGAGCTATTACAGACGGTTCAAAACCGTCGTCACAAACGGTTTTTCAAACTGTTTGAATTTATGTATCAGTGATAATAAGTAGTTATCTCAAACGGTTTTTAAACCGTTTGAGGTATATAAAAATACAAACGATTTTTTAATACAACTGTTTGTGGTATATTCTAATTGTCGCATATACTCAGCCGGCCATAGTCATGAATTATCTGGCATGATCCATAACATCTCGACGTCTCTGGGACGCTAAAGCAACATGTCCCTAATTAAGCCAAGAGTTTCTTCGTTGACGAGAGCATGATTCGAGTCAAATGCAACTCTGAATAGAGTAGTAAGTAGTGGTCATTAGTCAAGTCAATGCCAACCAAAAATGCTCCAAACATGTCGTTAATTCGGCGAACAAACCGCGTAAGAGACTAACAGTCGTAGTAGTATTTTGGACTGGTTAGGCGTGCAATTTAGTCTTGATCGTCTTTTGTATCGTGTAGGTTAGGTTGGCTATTGGTCCAGGTAGCTGGCAATTTAGAAACCGGGAGAAAAGGCGAAAAGGACTGAAGCTACCTGTGACATATTTCTGAGACCTAAGCTATGTGTGATATTTATATATCGATGTGTCGACGTCAGGACCCAACGCTGCAGTCTACAGGCGTATCGAAACAATGCCCTTCCTTCTTGTTAAGGACACGCACGTAGTGGCATATTCGAATGCTACAAATAAAGTTGGTGCACTTACACACGTGAGAGGAGACTTCACGGTTCACACCCAGCTGGGTTCACACCGGTCACCGGATCGAGTGCCTCTGTGCAGTCCATCAAGCCAAGCAATATTGCGTGTTACGATTCGAGACATACATGTAAGGGTTTAGACATGCTCCCATGAACATTGCTACCCCTGCTTTGTATGTCGTGTGCTTTTTATCTTTTGGTTTTTTTCGAAAATTAAAGTAAGTAGGATTGTTTCTTTAAGCGATTTTTTCAAAGCCGTTTCTCCAAACGGATTTTCGATCCCACCGCCGCGTGCGTTTGTCCACGTTAGCGTCTTTATCATCTGTCATCGTATAAAAAAGCGTAGACAAAAGATATTTGTCATAGTCAAAAACCATTAACCGCAACCCAAAGAACAGGGCCAGATATTTGCATGATTACCAATTAGCAATTACATATTGTGTCAACCAATTGTTACCATCGAATGGAAAGTGGAAGATCTTTTGTACTTGCTCATTTGATTTCAGCAATAAGAGTGTCTGTCCAGTCACAAGTACGCTGATTAGTAAACTCAAGTAGCGTGAGAATTCCAGAGGACCAATAGACCATCTCTAGAATATATTGAATTAGTACTGGAATCTGGAGCTTGTTTGGCCAAGCTACAGGCTGAGACAACTTTTCATCATGTTTGATTCCATCATCGTGCATTTTCACAGTTACTACTTCGAAGAGGCAGCACCATCAGCGGGGGCTTCAGAACCCGCAGCCGTTTCTGCCAGCAGCAGTAAGTCCCCCAGATTGGAGTTGCTGCTCGATCCCGCGGTAGCCTGGTTGCTGCTATCATTCTGAACTTTTGATCTCGATTCGCTGGAGTTGCTTGGTTGAGATTTCAAATCCAAGCTGGAAATTTCTTGACCTTGCTTTTCCCATGGCTGTTTACCAGCAAAATAAATGTGAGCAAACCGTTGTTCTCATGAAGATACTCTGAATTCAGCATCAAATGCTGCTTGTAGTTCCTATGTACATACATATGTAGCTTTATCCACCATCATGAGACTACAGAAGCTAATCCATATTATATATGAAGATTTGGTTAGCCAGCAATTTCAAGTGCAAACCTTGAGCTTGGGTGCCATTCGGGATTTCGAGATTGGTTGATCAGGGTTTGGAGGGTCATCATTAATATCCTTTATCACAACAGAAAGATAAGGTTACCGAGTCCTCTTGTTGCAGAAATCATAGAAGACAAATAGAAAATTTGAATACCTGGATATCATCTGGCCGCTCTCCCCTTTGCATCATTTCCATGATCTGTCATTCCAGAATGAAAACTAAAAGGCAACTTCTAGATCAATATCAAAACTCTACATAGTTTAACACTTTTTCCTCAAACTCAGCACACTAAATTCACAAATACCAAAACTTTCAGACTGAATTAGGTTGTCCTTGTCCTACTACCTTCACGAGCGAAGTGCATAATAAGACGAATTGGATAGCATAAATCCACTAGTGCAATAGCTAACCCAAACAAATACAGTTCTAATATCCAGCACATATTGATGAGTTAATTTTCCATGCCCTAGCATACAGTACGTCAACGGAAGAAGGAAGAAACTACTACTAACAAACAAATGTAACTTATGCTAAACTGACAGACTAATGAAATCATGGATTGTGCAAAACAGCTAGGAACAATTTCACTTTCTGACTTCACTGATAGTTGTACATTAAAGCTATTCATGAAAGGAACCGTAGAATCACAGACATGTTCAGATGACATCATGAAAGCAGTGCGTGGTACACAGAGTAGCAAAGATAAAACTTGCAGCCATTTTTTGCTCACTCTAGAGTGACAGAAAAAAAGGGTGATGGTCAAGATAGCTGACCTCCATATATGATTTTGGGTGACAGGGCACCACAGGGGCCACAGGTTCAGTCTCAGGCCTCCCTATGAACAAAAGTAGGAATCTCAGAAAAAGGAAACTAAGGAAAATAGTCGATATGGCTAATCATAGAAGAAGGGCTGCAAACCTGAATCATCCATACATTTTGTGTCAATTTCAGCTTCCTGCTGCGGTGAAGAAAAAGAGCCAGTTTAAATTTTACAACATAAATACCAGTACCAAGACTACACTGGGGATTTAAATAAGAAATGCGACGAGGATATAATAATTATTTATTTATTACGTTATCATATTCTCCAAATATACCCCTTAACGATAAGGGAGAAATTTCGTAGAGTAGTCATAAGTCTTATTACAACTACTTTGTAGTCGTAGATTATACTACGACTACCTAGTAGTGAGTTCTGCTACAACTACTTAGTCGTAAGATTTGCTACGACTATCTCATCATAAGTTTTGCTATAACTCCCTAATTATTCTTCTATGTTCGATTAACTTACTCTCACAGTGGTTTTGTCTGATAAGGCAATTAGAACGTGCGTTTATACTCCATAACCATACATGATCTTGCTCACATCTCTCTTATAACAACCGTCCTACGGCGAATAGCTGTTCATGTCTCTCTGACAATAACCACCCTTCAGCGGTTAAGTTTCAAAGTGTCAAGGCGTCTTCCGACAAAAAATAACTGTCACCACTTCATCACCAATATAAGAGTTAATGTTGAAGAAGAATGAGAGAGTAATCAGTTCTGGAAGGAGTGCTAGACTTTTCGCACTGTTCACACTTGTAAACTTTTTCTCAGTAATAGTAATACAGGATGTAGGGTTGTTATTTTCTCAGGAGAATACCTGAACCTGTATAGAAATCCTTGTGTCTTTACTCTGTATGATCATACGAGGGTCTTGAGAGTTTTCTCGTGAATCTAAGAAACCATACGTAAGATCGATATTAAACATCGACAATTAGCGCTGTCTGTGGGGATAGGTTTATTTCAAGGCTCCAATAAATTCCTTGTCGATAGATTCTCTTCCTTCTGATGCCAACATGGTAGGAGAATGGAATGAAGAGAACTGGTTCGACTTGACGGACTACGCAGATATCAACATAGAGGCCTGCTACAACTACAAGCCGGTCATGCTTACTTATGACGGTGAGGTTGTCACTGGAGATCCGTCAGGGGATCTCGGAGACTTTGCTGTGGAAAAGGCTGAGGAGGGATCCAAATCCCCCACAGCAGTACGTTCATGGGAGAACTCATTTCCTAACGGCTCCCTTCGTTGAAAAGGAGATTAGGGACGCAATTTTTGATATGGAGCATAACAAAGCACCTGATCTGGATGGCTTCCCTGCAGAATTCTACCAGAAATTCTGGGACATCATTAAAGGTGATTTGTTGCAAATGTTCTATACTCTCTATACTGGAAACATTCCTTTATTTAGCCTAAACTTTGGAGTCATTACGTTAATCCCGAAATTTCAAGATGCCAATCAAATCCAGCAATACAGACCTATTTGTCTTTTAAATGTCAGCTTCAAAATCTTCACCAAAGTAGCTACCATCAGATTAAATTCAGTAGCAGATCATATCATTGGCCCAACTCAAACTGCTTTTATGCGAGGACGTAACATCTTAGAAGGTGTCGTCATCTTGCATGAGACCATACATGAGTTGCATCGGAAAAAACAAAGTGGAGTTATTTTCAAGATCGACTTTGAAAAGGCTTACGATAAAGTACGATGGCTCTTTTTATTGCAGACATTGCGGATGAAGGGTTTCCCACCTAAGTGGATATCTTGGGTGCAGGCATTCATCTCAAGTGGTTCTGTTGCGGTTAATGTAAACGATGATGTAGGGTCTTACTTCCAAACAAAAAAGGGTCTTAGACAGGGTGACCCGCTATCTCCACTACTTTTCAATATTGTTATTGATATGCCTTCCATCTTGATCAAAAGAGCAAAAGTAGATGGTCAGATCAGTGAAGTGGTGCCGCATCTGGTAGAGGACGGTTTATCCATACTACAGTATGCTGACGATACAATCCTCTTTATGGACCATGACTTAGAGAAGGCTCGTAACATGAAGTTATTACTTTGTGCTTTCGAGCAACTATCGGGTCTAAAAATCAATTTCCATAAGAGTGAATTATTCTGCTTTGGTGATGCACAGGAAGCGGTTCATCAATACACAAAACTGTTTGGTTGCAACCAAGGGGATTTTCCATTAAAGTATTTAGGGATTCTTATACACTATAGGAAACTATCAAATGCTGATTGGAAATGAGTTGAGGAACGATTCGAGAAGCGATTCAGTAGTTGGAAGGGTAAACACCTTTCGACGGGTGGTAGATTAACGCTAATTAACTCTGTATTCAGTAGTTTGCCCATGTATATGTTGTCTTTCTTCGCGATTCCAAAAGGGGTACTTCGGAAACTAGATTATTTCCGCTCCCGGTTTTTTTGGCAGAGCGATGACCAGAAACGAAAGTATCGCCTCGCTAAATGGAGTATACTGTGCCAACCTAAAGATCAAGGGGGCCTAGGAATTCATGATTTGGATATTAAGAACAAGGCCCTCCTCAGTAAATGGCTCTTCAAATTGTTGACAACTGATGGCACCTGGCAACAGATTCTACGGAATAAATACCTTCATTCCAAACCGCTTTCACAAGCACAGTGGAGAATTGGGGACTCACACTTTTGGGCAAATCTTATGAAGGTGAAGGGAGAGTTTCTCCACTTCGGCTCTTTCATAGTTAAAGATGGATCACAAATTAGGTTCTGAGACAATAAGTGGTTAAGTTAGACAACCCTACGAGAACAGTACCCTAGCCTATATAACATAGCTCGTCACAAGCAGGTTACTATAGCAGAAGCCCTCAGCACCTCGCCCCCCAATCTCTCTTGGCGAAGAGATCTCATTGGCCATAAGTTAGAAGCATGGAATGATTTACTTTCACGCATTGCTAACATCATTTTGAGCCAGGAACCTGATGAATTTCGCTGGAACCTCCACAAAAATGGACAGTTCTCGGTGAAATCACATTACCTGGCTATGATCCATGTTGATGTCCCTAATTTGATTAAGCGGATTTGGAAGTTAAAAGCTTCTCTGAAAATCAAAATCTTTCTTTGGTTCTTACGTAGAGGGGTAGTGCTGACGAAAGATAATCTAGCCAAACGCAAATGGCAAGGTAACAAGTCGTGTTGCTTTTGTCCTAAGGACGAAACAATCAAACATTTGTTCTTTGAATGCCGTTTTGCTCGTGCTGTTTGGTCTATTATTCGAACAGCTTCATGACTTTCTCAACCTCGTAGTGTGGCTCACTTGTTTGGTTCTTGGTTAGGGGGTGTTGGGAAAGAATTGAAGCCTCTGATCCTGTTAGGGGCGACTGCTACTTGTTGGTCACTTTGGCTATGCAGGAATGATCTGATATTTGAAAAAAAACATTTTGTTTCCCCGTTACAGGTTATCTTCTCAGTCATCCATTGGCTTCGTACCTAGGTTATACTACAGAAGCCATCTTCGCAGGATTTGGTTGCAGCGGCGTCTCAACAATTGGAGCGTGTGGCCAAGGAGTTTTTTACCCCGGCACATGGGTGGCGGTTTAGTCTGCGGATCGATTGTCATTAGAGTGCTTGTACTTTTTTGTCTTTTTGGTTGTGTGCATCCTGGTTATGTAGAGACCGGGAATTGGTTTCAGGGTCTTGTATCATCTTGATGTTAAACCTTGAAATTTAATAAAATTTCCCTTATCGAAAAAAAATGGGAGAACTCATTTCCCTCAGATGACAAGAGTCAATCTGATGGTGAACAGAACTCACATCGCGATCGTGACTCCGCCCCAAGGATTCCAAGTCCACCAGCGGCGACAACCTGCCCGGTTTTAGGTAGTCCTGGAGTCCCACGTTCTAGGAATCGGCATCAGCTATTGGTTGTGACACTCCACTGGAACCTCCAATGGATTTGCATTCTGAGGGTTCGTCCATCCCGTCGCAGAGTGCACATCCAGCCGGAGACGATTATAACCCGAAATTACCATACCTGGCGAGGTTTACTCCTGGTCGCGATGCGCTATCGCTCGAGGATTCTTTAGATGAGTGGACCTCCACCGGAAGGGGTTTACCCTTCTGCATCAACACATCCCTGAGCCCAGCATTACTAGCATCTATCTCAATTTTGAAGGGCTGCTGAAAATCTGGTAAACCCAGCATGGGACAAGCAGTCATCATGTGCTTATGCTAATTAAAGGCCTCTGTTTGCATTGGTCCCCAACTAAAAGCGTTTTTCTTCAACATATCATGAAGAGGACAACAGATCTGGCCATAGTTCTTCATAAATCTTCGGTAATAACTCGTCAGTCCTAGAAATCCCCTTAATTTGGTGAGATTGGTTGGAATCAGCCAGTTGAGTATGTCTACAATCGTATTGGGGTTTGTTGCTGCTCCTTCCCCTGATATGACATGTCCTAGGTATTCCACTCAGTCAGTAGCAAAAGAACATTTACTAATTTACACCATGAGATGATTATGCTTTAAGATCTGGAACACCTTCTCCAAATGTACTCGGTGTTCCTCCAGATTCCCACTATATACCAAGATGTTGTCAAAGAAAACAAGTACAAACTTCCTCAGATATTCAGAGAAGATGTTGTTCATGAGGGCTTGAAATGTTGCAGGGGCATTAGTGAGCCCAAAAGGCATCATAGTGTATTTGTAGTGTCCCATATGAGTTTTGAACACGATTTTCGGGATATCAGCTAGATTCATTCTGATTTGATGGTAGCTGGACTTCAAATCCAATTTGATGAAGATGGAAACCCCATGTAACTCATCCAGTAGGCCTTCAATAATAGGCATAGGGAATTTGTTCTTAATGGTCTTGGAGTTTAGCTGTTGATAATCCACACATAATCTCCAACTCCCAACTTTCTTCCTGATCATAATTGCCGGTGAAGAATAAGGACTCACACTATTTCTAATCTCTTCTGAGTTCAGCATTTTCTTAATTATCTCTTCTATGGCTTCCTTTTGATAATATGGGACTCTATAAGGCCTCAAATTGGGGTCTGATCCGGCCTTTAACGGAATGGTATGGTCACACTCTCAGTGGGGTGGTAATTCTTGTGGTTCTTGAAAAATCTCTTGGTATTGTTGTATGAGATCTTCCACTTCTTGCCTTCTATCTCTTACGTCTTCTGGTGCCTGGCTGTCTCTAGTACTCATTTGAATAACATATCCCATAACTTGTTTATTAGCCATTTTCTGTCATTCATATTCATCCATATCGCAGCGCCCCTTGGGCATGGTATGGTTGTGGAATAGGATGGTGTCAGCCCCTTTCTTGATAGAAAGTGTCCTCAATTTAAGATCTAGGCAGATGGGGCTATGATCATAGATCCAATCTGCCCCAAGTACCATGTCATAACTCTGCAGATCCAGTAACTGAAATGAATTGTGGAAAGGGATTCCTTGGATTTTGTAATCAATTGTGGAAAGGGCGGAGAGCTCGTACCCGCCGAGGAAGCCAGCGACGCATCGCGCCATCGCAACTCCTTGGCTGTGGGGCGGGGGGAAGCCTCCTCAGGCCGGACGAGGATGGAGCGCAGGGACGGCTGCATGAGGGAAGCTACGAGACGATGGAAGGGAGGGGGGGTGGTCACCGGAGCTAGGAGAGCTCGCTCCCCCTATTCACTATCGTCAGACCTAAAGTGACTTTTCTTTATTCTAGTTATTAGCAGTGTTATATTGACTACTGAGAACACTTTGTTCGTGAATCTTAATGAAATGCAGTTGCCAAAGGGCTGATCCAAACTATGTTATGTTGGCACCAAGCAAGGGGCACTTGGCACCAGGTGTATTGCGGGAGCACGGGAAGCGGCCCATGTTTCAGGCAGACATTGATTCGGGCAACTATATATGACCATTTACCTACAGAGTTGAAGCCTAAGATATTCTAACTGTGGTCTTTTCTTTGGGTCATCCTTTGGTCGAAGGAGCATCAGCAAGTACGTCTGAAAAGCCTTGTAAATTCGAGGCCTCTTTCAGATTCGCAAGAGTATATTTTTGCAGCTAGTCCATCTGATGTATAAATTTTGGTTGTGAAAATGTCTACACTGGAACATTGTGAGAGCTCACCAGGAAACGTATACATCTGCTCCATAGATTGGAATGTAGGCAATCAACCTGAGGTGATTATTTAGCGCGTCGAACTTATTGATCAGATGGTTTGCTCATGGTTTCTTCAAGACTTTAATAACGCGGGGGCAGAACAGTCCGTCGGTACTTGAGGTACGTGATGCATTTTCATTTCGTTTGTCGGACAACGACATCTGCAACAAGCAGCCCGTCTTAAAATCAAAATTTCCGTATCATCGATTGCCAATTGGTACTTGGTAGGGACTGATAATTACCTCCATCCGGCCAGTCTATGATTTTGTTGTCCATGTCACTTTCATTCCCATTAGAAAAATCTTATGCAGCCGTCAGTATAGGCTAAAAGAAAAGTCCTAGATAACCATAGATCTATAACATGGCACCTAGGATTAGGAACTCCATCTGCAACAAGATAGGGATATCAAGTAGATGATCAGATCACACGTCATTCCATGGAGGAACAAGCGGTTTAGGGGGTGATCGTTTCGGCTTCAGCTTCTAGCTTCAGCTTTTTTTTCACTATTCACTACACTATCCACTAACTCATTCTGATGTTTTTGGTAAATTTCTGATGTTTTTTCAGCTAAAAGCCAAAAGCCATCGCTATTCCGATCACCCCCTTAGTTGTTGAGAATGTCGAAACTCACAAAACAATCACCTGGCGCATCTTGGCGCATCTTTGATTTAGTTTATGAATAGTAATATCTTGTAAAAAGTCATACGGTGAGAAAAACTCACGTATAATTTTAGCCAATATAAATGAAGTCACTGTAGCATACACAACAATTAACTAGTAAATCCGTCTGGAAAAATATTCTGTTTAAAAGTTATGTGTTATAGAAAAACTATTTATTATAGAAAAATAGTTTTTAAAAGTTAGTAGAAAACATGATCTAATCTTTATCTTATCTTGTGGATTGTTTATTTCTTGGAAGAAGCAGTAGCCAGCGCGACGAAAGGGACAAGTGAAGAGAAGCCCTTCCGTGTTAGGCTGGGTTTTTTTTAACTTATATCATTTATATTTATACTATCTATAATAACTAATTTTTAAATAATATATTTTTTAAAGGAGGATTAATAAAAAATTATAATAAAAAGTATATTAAGTTTAATTATATCGATCAAAATTATATACAATTATTTTTTTCTATGTATTACCTCTTACAAATAACTAATATTTAAAAAATCATTAGCTATCAATCAGAAAAAAAACTCACCCTCCGCCTTGAAGTGACAACGGAGCGCTAGCAGAAGCGAAGCAGAACACAAGATACGAAGCCGCTCTGGAAGTTCCTTCGACACTTTCACTGATTTGGCTGAAAGGAGAGGCGCCTTGCCACCACGATTACGTTGTCAAAACAACGGTACTCTATGAAACTAATAAAGCGATGTAGATGTCAAACGACAAAACGTGCCCAGGCTCACGAGAAATGTTATCCACAACAGTAGCCAACCCGTGAGCAAGAGGTAGCGGAAGTCAATCGATAAATGGACCGAGAGAAGAGTATTATACCTTGTTTTTTCTTTTGTAATTTAGTGCGCATTGATACTTTATTCATTCTTTTTTACTTACAACGTAGAATCTGTGTTATCACATTTTTTTAAAATTTAATTACTAATATATTTTAAACTATTTAGATTGATTATATAAAAATTATGTTATTAGATTTATTATTAAAAATGCTTTTATAATATTATAATTTTATTAGTCATTTTAATATAAAATTATAAAAAAATGATTAAAGTCACATCTTAAATGCCGCCAAAAATAACAATTGTCCAGTGAAAAGAACGGCGGCAGTAATAACGTGGCCCTTGTTTTCAACCTAGCTATCGACAATTTGTCGGACCTTACACTTGACTTGCCTAGCTATTTGATGATCATGGATAAGAAACGATCGTCCGGTAGAATTTGCTGACCATCTCAATCCCGCGAAATCAGTTGGTTTTATTAAGTCAACAAATCAAAATTATTTTAAGGCAGGGTGAATTGCCGATTCTAGTGCCATGAACCAAACATAATCTGTATCCAATCTAGAACCATCAATTTCTATCGCAGCTTAAGTCCCACTACAAACAGTTTATTTTCTATTTTTTTATCTTCGATTTATTTAAATCAGAAATTATTTAGAACATATCAAATTTAATTATGATTTATTTTATTTATTTGATTTTTCTTTCTTTCTTTCTTTACGTTGCTTATGATGATGTAAGTTATAGATTAGTTGGAGCGGGAGCCTAAGGGCCTGTTTGTTCAAATTGTAGATTACGAAGCGGTGGTGAGTAGTAGCTAGTCGGAATCTGGAGAAGTTTGGATAACCCGACTTTCCGCTACTAGTTCATTTTTCGGATTCGTAGCTTCCGCTACTTAGAATCTGGATGAAAATCCTGATCGTTTGGGGCTGCAGATTCGGAAGAAATGCTGCACTACTGTAAGCTAAAACAAACAGGCCCTAAACCCGGGTCGGAAATCCATAAACCGTCCAGATTCTCGATCAGCCGTGCGACACTCGCACGTCCCACCCCGTACGCCGGCCTCCCCCGGTCCCGCCCTTCCCTTCCCGCCCTGCGCCGGGTATAAATGCACGCCGCGCCACACCTCGACCCGCCAGGGCGCTGAGCCCATCAAACGCGACGCGATCCGAGTGAAAAAAACCCGCAGAAAACCACGCGCCGCAGGGCCCTCGCGCGCGACACGAGCCCACCCCTCTCCCTCCCTCCCTCCCTCCCTCCCCTGCCTCGGCACTCGGCGCTCGGCAGGCAGCCCATGTGCTCACATGCTTGCCGGTCCTACTCCGCTTCGCCACCCTTCCTCAGCCTGCTAGCCTCCTCCTCTTCCTAGCCGCGGCAGCGGCAGCCACGTGCACACACACCCCACCCCACCCCGCGGAAGGCGAAACCCCAAATTCTGACTGGAGCGAGAGCGGGACGGCGGCATGAAGGAGGGGGGCGGCGGCGGGTTCGTGCGGGCGGACCAGATCGATCTCAAGAGCCTGGACGAGCAGCTGGAGCGCCACCTCAGCCGCGCCTGGACCTTGGAGAAGCGCAAGGAGGAGGCCGCCGCAGCCGACCGGGGCAAGCTCGCGCTGGCCCCCGCGCACCCGCAGCCACTGCAGCACCGGCGCCTGCGGAGGGAGGACTGGGAGGTCGACCCCGCCAAGCTCGTCGTCAGGGGCGTCATCGCCCGCGGCACCTTCGGCTCCGTCCACCGCGGCGTCTACGACGGCCACGACGTAGCAGGTACCATTCTTACCATTTACTAGTTACTGCCAACTCACTAACCAGTAGGGAACAACCGTGTGTCCGCGTGCGCCCGTACGCTGTTCGACGAAATGGCTGTGCCAATGCGGCGCTGATTAGGGACTAACGGCGGGCGGAGCAACTGATCACTGTTTGCTTACGAGGTGCCTGCCTGCCTTCCTGTTTTGGGTGTTCCTTTTCCCCTTTTAGCAAATTGCGGGAGTTATGTCGCTCCCTTTTTTGTCTTTCCATGGTGTTCCCCGTGACATCAGTTGGATAAGGCGGCTTTTGGTGTACCCTCGCTCATGAGAATCCGAACCACTCATCAGTAGTTCTCGTGGGCGTTATTATTCTTGTGATCCCTTGGACTTGGAGGTTCGGGGATAAAGAAAAGAAGTGCTATCACCCGCCAAGCCTGCGCCTTCTTCCTTGTGTTCTCGCGTCTTCTTGTTCTTCCTCGCATAGCTAGGCGCTCAAGTCCCCTTCCACCGCCGCCCTCGCCATGCCGGCCCACCAACCCCCGCGGCTTGCGGCGCCGCTCTGGCGCCTTTGCTGCCCACCGCGTCGACCCAGCCACCACCCACCGCCACCCCCACGGCCGGCGGCGCCTCGCCGCACCGCCTCCACTCCCCGCTCGCCGCCGCCCACTGCCCTCCTCCGATCCCACGCCCAGCGGCGCCACCGCCGGGCCGCCGCCTCCCCCTCCCTTCCTCTATACCCCGGGATCCCGGTGAACCTCTCCCTAACCCCGGTGAACCCTAACCCCAACCCCTCGCCGCCGGTCGCCAACATCGCCAGAGAAGGGCTGGAGAGAAGAGCGGATGGGTTCGAGCAGAAGAGTTGAGGGGAGAGAGAGAGAGAGAAGCAGGAGGGAGGCGCGTGGTAAAGACGACGATGGTAGCACGTTCCTCGTAGACGCGACCAGTCACTGGAAAGTTACCCTAAAGAAGGAAAAAGGTAAAGGCGGCAAATTTTTTATGCAAAGTTGCTTTGGTCCGTCCTCCCGTAGAGAAAGGGCCTCCCTGCTCCTCATTGGATCGTCCACCCTATGCGCATTGTTCCACTTTTTTCGCAACGCACAACTTCAGTAGTCGTGCTCGAAGTTTTTACAAAAGTTACACTGAACTCCAGTTGGTGCGAAAATAGGAGCGGAAATAGGCTCCTGGGCAGAAATTGTAGTCGAAGAAGAATAGATAGCAAGCACAACCGGAACAAGCCATGCTACTAACCTACGGCGAAGCTCCACAGCACAAAGTGTCGAAAGAGTCTCGATGACGGTTGAGGCGAGCGGCTCAGCAGTTGAGCCCTCACAAGCTCGAACTCTAAGCGAAGACGACAGACGAAGTCATAAAGGTGAAGGCGATCACGATCTACCTTCTGCACTTTATGATACTACTGGCAAAGCGGAGATTCCAGTTCATCCAGCTGGTGCCAAAGACTGGCCAGTCGTCCTGGCAAAGTGTTTCCTATGCACGCTAAAATGAAAAGAACTAAGCATCATTGTTTGCTGGTATCGCTTGTGCAAGTACTCCCAAATCTAACAAGTGGAATGTAGACCAACAAATGTCTGGCTGGATGGAGTCATCGACATTGATCACCAGGATAGATTGAACATAGGCCTTATCAGCACACCAGCACTCAAAAGCATCAATGACATACTAAAAGGCCTCATCAGCGGCGGTAGCTTCTTCTGCCTCCTTGGCGGCCTCATCTTCTGCAGGAGGTGCGGAAGTGGGCTGTCTGGGAGAAAACTAAACCAGCAATAGCAGGCAAGGTCGTGCACCAGTGATATATCCCCAAAGGCAGAGACCGTCGAACGTGATCTCCATGAATGAAGATCACAACCTCTAATTTGTCCCATAGAGCTTTGTTCCTAAGAATGAGATCGCAGCTGATGGAACAAAAACCATCGGTAGACGGCATTGAATGGCACAGCCACCAAGGCAACAAAGTCTAACAAGTGGCGTTGGATAGCGCGGTCTAGTTTGGCGTTTTTTATTTTTGTTTTGGAAACAAATTCTTTTAAGAGGAAACCATGGATGGTTTCCTTTTAAAGAACGCTATCTACAAGTACTAGTAGGTAGAACGGGCTCGGCCCAGGCGGACGGCCACGGTGGCTTGGCTGGCGTCGGCACCGGATCCGCGCAGGGAGGCGATAGCGTCCTCGGGCGGTCGTCGGGTGGCAGCGGCTCCGGCTCCTCATGTTGCGATCTACGTAGGGAGGTGTTGGTGTCCTCAGGCAGTGGTCAGGCAACGACGCCTCCGGTGGCCTTGGGCGGCGATCAACGTAGGGAGGCGGTGGCCCACGTCAGCGCCGGATCCGTGCGGTGAGGTTCAGGTGCTGGCATCCTCGGCCTAGGTAGACGGCGGCAGCGGGATGGTAGCAAAAGAAGCTGGGTTAGTGCCCTAGTTTTAATACCATATTATGAATATTGTGTGTATATTTATGAAGCCAAATGGGCAGCATATATAGCAAGTACAAGGGAATATGTCCTACACAGATAAGGCAATACAAAGGAATAAAAGGAATATGCCTACCTATTCTAACAGATTTCACATCGTAGACATCGATCTTGATTTTATACCACCTGACGCTTTGCCGACCTTCTCACAAATTAGATTAATGCGGTCTTGGCTCTGCTATACTTTGATACATTTCTTATGCGCAACAGCCTTGGATCGGATCAGATTTTTGTGAGATACGACATGAGTGTGCACGGTCTCAAGAACGAAGTAGATGAATCTCGTAAAGAGAACCGAAATAACGACATCGAGGCAACCACAACGAAAGAGAAAATATTTGGTGAAGCCGACCGCAAAACTCTTTAAGCACAACCTCAAAATAGTACAAGGAATTGTCGCTCTCACAACTATCTCGAACCTGATGGATAAGTCATTGTGTTGTTGTTGTGTTGTTGTTTCTTCTCTCTTTAAGGACAGCATCTCCTTTAAGGATAGCATCTTGACTCCTTTAAGGACAGCATCTCCTTTAAGGACAGCATCTCCTTTAAGGACAGCATCTTAGACTAGCTTTAGGACAGCTTTAGACTAGCATCTAGGACTAGCATCTTGGCATATGCTTGGCTGGTTAGCGGCCTATAAATTTGTATCCCCAACCCTCAAAGTTGGTATGGCATTGTGCAAGAAATAAACAAGAAAATTTGCCCCATTCCCAGTGTCATCCTCTCAATGAGAGTAAGGATCTTGCTATCACCAACAAAGAAGACTCAATGAGTAACAAGTGGTATCGAGCCATACTATCCGTAGCCCGAGCATCTCTGCTCATCTCCTTCTCACCTCGAAGAAGACTCACCAGAGCAAGCAGCAGCAGCGGCTCATTGTCCCGCTCACTCCTCTCGGAGGCGGGCGGCGGCTCGTCGGCGCACCTCCTCCACGCAGCAGCCCTAGTAGCGCGCCATGTCCGCAGGCGATCTCGGCCTTCGATGCGCCTCGAGCACGCGGCGTCGCCAGACGGCCGAGCTTCGCGCGCAGCGCAGCGCAGCAGCGGCGGCAGCAGCTGCCGCGGCGGAAAGAAGCGTCAAGGCGGCGGCGGCGGAGTGGCGGCGGCAGAGCGGAGGCGGAAGCGGCGGCGGCGGCAGATGCAGCGCGCGGCGGCAGCGGAGGTCAAGGCTCTGCGCGGCAAAGAACGGCGGCTCCATCTCTGGCGATGGCAGCGGCGAGCGAGGATCTTGAGCGGCGAAGAGGAGGCGCGCGAGAGGCGAGTGGCGCGATGGCGCCGCGCACTCCCACGCGCGGCGGCGGCAGCAGACAGACGCGAACGCGCGGTGGCGCCTCGAGGAGGCGCGCGCGACGGTGGCGTGACGGGTTGACGAGCGCGGCCTTCACAGCGACGCGGCTCTCTCCCGGTTCGCATCGTGGTCACCACGAGTACCGTGCCGTCGTCGGGGCGTCGGCCCGGCGCGGTGGCCTACCTCACCAAGACCAACTACGTCGAGTGGGCGCGGTGATGAGGTAAAGCTCCAGTGCGGCATATGTGGGATGCGATCCGATCTGGCGGCGTCGACACGACCGGGATCGACGGCGCTGGATGCTCTCATCGCTGCGATCCCGCCGAGATGCGCTTCGCTACCAACAAGCGGATCGCCAAAGAGGCTTGGGACGCCATCGCCGCAAAGACGACGGCAGCCGACCGCGCGCGCAAGTCTACATTGCGGGCACTACGCAAGAGTGGGAGAACACGGCCTTCAAGCCGGTGAGGGCGTTGATGATTTTGCTCTCGTCTCAACACTCGCATTGCGAAGTTAGTGCGTTCGGCGACGACACCTACGGCGAGAGAGAGGCGTGGAGAAGCTCTTCCGCTGCCCCCAGAAGTACAAGCGGATGGCTCGCTCGATCGAGTCTCTGCTGGACCTCTCCACGATGACGATCGAGGAGGCGCTGGTCGCCTCAAGGTCGTTGACAACGATGAGCCACGGCGTCTCTCGGGACCCGTCACCATTGGCGGAAGCTCCTCCTCGCTCGGGAGCGGTGGTCGCGGCCAAGGTGACAGGGAAGAAAGGGAGCCTTCTTCCACGACGAGCGCCACAAGCGTGGCAAGCGCGGCAAGCCACGCAAAGACGCCCGTGCGGCGCGAGGACGTGCGAGGGTGATGGCCGTGGGCGCCCGCGGCGGCTGGCGGCAAGCAAAAGGCGCACGCGAGGCGACTCTTGCCACAAGCGTGGCAAGCTTGGTCATGGGCGAGATTGTCGGCGACCACGACGTGGCGAGCCCATGTCGCGCGAGCGGAGGAGCGGCCGGCTCGTTCATTGCTCATGCGAGCACCGAACTATCTCGGCCGCGCCCGCTGCGGTGGCTCTCTCCACCTTGACGAGCCAAAAGCACATGCCCTCCTCGCCACGGCTCAGACGCGACAAGATCGGCGGGTGGTGCCTCGACACCGCGCCACCCACCACATGATCGGCGACGGAGCTCTTCGCCGAAGTTTGACTCTAGCGCCCGAGGCTCCGTCAAGTTTGGGGCGCCCGCGTGGAAATCAAGGCGTCGGCTCCGTCATCTTCACCACCGTGTCACGGTGAGCACAGCCGCCACGGCGTACTACATCCCCGATCTGCGGAACTCCATCATCGGCTTGGGACAAGCTGGATGAGAACGGCTCGCGTGTCGAGATAGAGCACGGTGCTGCGGATTTGGGATCTTCGCGCGCCTTCTTGCCAAGGTAACGAGGCGCAAATCGACTTTACATTCTTCACGTGCGGTGGCACAACCCTCTGTCTCGCCGCCGTCGGACGATGAGGCGTGGCGATGCACGAGCGCTGGGCACCTTCACCCGAGGCCCCGGCGGCTCGGTGCTACGGAAATGGTGCGAGGCTTGCCGTACCTTGACCATGTGGAGCGATTCTGCGGCGTCGCATGTTGACGGAAGCAGGCGACTCCGCTTCCTCGGCGGGCGAGTTTCGAGCCAAGGAGAGGCTCGAGCTCGTGCACGGGGACTTGTGTGGCCGGTGACACCGCCACACCGAGGACGACGCTATTTCTGCCGCTCGTCGGCGACCTCTCCGCTACATGTGGGTGATGGTCCTCGGCGGCAAGGAGAGGCTGCGGACGCCATCAGCGCACGCAGTCGCTTTGTGGAGGCGAGCGCGGCCGCAAGCGCGCGTCTTTGCGCGACAGACAACGGCGGCGAATTCACGGCGGCTGGTCGCGTCGCATCTTTGCGATGAGGGCATTCAGCGCCACTACTCGCGCCGTCTGACCGCGCAGAACGGCGTCGTCGAGCAGCGCAACGGAGCGGTTGTGGGGATGGCTCGGCTCTCCTCAGCGAGAGGGATGCCGCTATCTTCCGGGAGAGGCGGTGGTGACGGCCGTCTACATCCTCAACCGCTCGCCTACCAAGGCGCTCGGCGGCGGGGCCGCACGAGGCTTGGCACGAGCGCAGCGGCGGTCTCCCACTTGCGGGTCTTGGCTCCTCGCGTTCGCCAAGGAGCTTGGCCACATCGGTAAGCTCGGCGGCGAGCACTCGGGAGTGTTCATCGGCCACGCGGAGGGCTCGAAGGCCTACCGCATCCTCGACCTGTCACACGCAGGCCCGCATCTCGCGTGGCGTTGTGTTCGACGGCGGCGAGGGCGTGGGACAAGGCGGTGGGCGGCGGTTCGACTTCAACTCTTAGGGACTTTGTTGTCGACTACGCCCACTTCGAGAGCCGGGAGCTAGCGGCTCGTCTTCACCAAGCTCGCCCACCTCGACACCTTGCTCGCCACCGGCTCCGCGAGTGCTCCACCACCGCCGGCACCGCACGCCCACTCTCCGCACCGCGCCACACCACCGGATCGACCCCAACGGCCGGTCCACGGCGAGCGGCGCATGGTGGAGTTCGCTACTCGCTGTCTCACGAGCGAGGACCGCGTCGACGCCTACCACGACGGCGAGCCTCTGCGCTACCGTCTGCGTGGGCGACCTCCTCAGCGGCGGCCGGTCGAATCGGGCGCGGCGCGACTCGCGGCGGAGCCGCACCTCGCACAGACGGCGGCGAGCCTCGTTCCGTCGCCGAGGCAGAAAGACGCGGCATGGCGTGCCGCGATGCGAGAGAGATGGACGCCGTCAGCGGAACCGACGTGGAGCCGGGCGGATCTTCTGCCGGTCACCGCGCGATCACCCTTAAGTGGGTGTTCAGGCGGCGGGATGAAGCCGGCGCCATCGTCAAGCACAAGGCTCGCTTGGTGGCACGAGGCTTCGCGGCGGCGGGAGGGGTCGACCGATGATGCCTTCGCACCGTCGCGCGCATGGAGTCCGTTCGTCTACTCCTCGCACTTGCAGCCCAAGAGGATTGGCGCGTCCATCACATGGACGTTAAGTCCGCCTTCCTCAACGGCGACTTGAAGGAGGAGGCCTCACGTCCGTCGGCCGGATTCGTCATCCCGGCAAGGAGGGCAAGGTTCTCCGCCACGCAAGGCCCTACGGTTTCTGGCGGCAGCACCACGAGCACGGAACGCTAAGCTGGACTCCTCTCAAGCAAATGGGGTTCCAGCAGAGCGCACACGAAGCCGCGGTCTCACCGGCGGGCAAAGCGGCAACGCCTGGCCGTGGCGTCACGTCGACGACTGGTGATCACCGCTCCAAGGAGGCCGAGGTCGAGGCGTTCAAGGCGGAAATGAAGACCGTCTTCCGGATGAGCGACTTGGGCTCTCTCCTTCTACCGGGATCGAGGTCCACCGGGACAGCTCCATATCTCCTTCGCCGACCGCCACGCCAAGCGCACCGTCGAAGTGGCGGGCTCACCGATCGCAACCCACCCACACTCCCATGGAGGAGAGGCGGCCGAGTCGTGAGAGCACGGCGGAGGAGGCGGACGCGACGCAAGACGCGGCGCATTGTGGGCGCCTTCGCTACCTCGCCCACACGCGTCAGATTTGGCGTTCGCGCCGCCACGTCGATCGGTTCATGCAATGAGCGACGACGACGAGCATCGCAGCCGTGAAGAGGATCCTCCGCTACGTTGCGGGCACCTCCGACCACGGCTTGCACTACCCGAGGTGTCCCGCGCGGCACACTTCATCGGTGCAGCGGCAGCGACCACGCGGCGACATCGACACCAAAGCAAGAGCACAAGCGGGATTCTCTTCTTCCTCGGCAAGTGCCTCGTTAGCCGGCGATCGATCAAGCGGCAGTGGTGGCCTGCTCCACCGGTGTGAGGCCGAGTACATAGCGGCGCCCACCGCCGACTCGAGCGCGCCGGCTCGCTCGATCGCTGGTGATCTCCTCGGCAAAGACATCGAAGCGGTGGCGCTCGGGGTGGACAAGCAAGTCCGCCTGCTCGCAAAGAACCCGTTTTCCACGAACGGAGCAAGCACATCCGAGTGAAGTACCACTTCATCCGAGGTCGTTTGGATGAAGCGACATCAAGGCGAGCTACATCAACACCACGGATCGCTTGCGGACCGCTCACCAAGCCTCTTGGGAGGGTCAAATTTCTCGAGCTCGCTCTAGGGTCGGGGTGGTTCAACTTTTCCACAAGACGACGCACAAGACTTAGGGGGAGAGTGATGGATAAGTCATTGTGTTGTTGTTGTGTTGTTGTTTCTTCTCTCTTTAAGGACAGCATCTCCTTTAAAGATAGCATCTTGACTCCTTTAAGGACAGCATCTCCTTTAAGGACAGCATCTCCTTTAAGAACAGCATCTTAGACTAGCTTTAGGACAGCTTTAGACTAGCATCTAGGACTAGCATCTTGGCATATGCTTGGCTGGTTAGCGGCCTATAAATTTGTATCCCCAACCCCTCAGGTTGGTATGGCATTTGTGCAAGAAATAAACAAGAAAATTTGCCCCATTCCCAGAGTGTCATCCTCTCAATGAGAGTAAGGATCTTGCTATCACCAACAGCAAGACTCCAGCGAGTAACAGAACCTTTTATAACCCTTAGATTCTTGCCCTATATAAGAATTTAGTGCTAAAAAATTAACCTAGTCTCTAATCCTCTCGTGCGCCCTCTGCTTTGGATGAGCTTCTCTTGCTTGCCTTGCTTGGATTGGATTCTCTATGATCACCCCTCATGGGTTTATATAGTCCTAATTCTCCTTCAAATAGAAGTAGGAATTCTACTCTAAAGGGAAGTAGGAATCATAATTCTATTAGGATTCATCTAGAAATTCATGTAACACACCTCTCCAAATTCTAAAGGAATAGGATACGAGTCACCATACTCAACATATCCCATTAGCCTAACAGGCTGATAGGAACTAGCCTGTCGTTGATCTATATCCTAGGATAGGGAATACAAAATATTCTGTAGTCAATACCCCTCCCCCTCTCTTTCTCATTGTCACACCTCCCTCAACCCTGGCACCTCCGTTCACATCAATTCTCAAATTATTATTTATGATCACAGTTTGCTATGGAAAATTGAAATTTCTTATTACAATTTTCATTTTCCAATATGGATTGTTAACGCCGATTATGTTCCAGTGAAACTGCTTGATTGGGGGGAGGATGGTCATAGGTCAGAACAAGAAATAGCGGCAGTAAGAGCAGCTTTTTCCCAAGAGGTCTCCGTCTGGCATAAGCTTGACCATCCAAATGTAACTAAGGTACTATTTGGTCAACGAGTTATTCTGTGTTTCTTTCGAATTTATTTGGTAAATTTGCTTTGTTGTTATAACATGCATCGATTTAATGCATGTTCAGCAATTCTGAAGAAATGATGATAAACTGAAATGGATCTCCAATGTTAAAGCTCATTATAATTGATGATACTTATTGTCTAAATGCTATACCAGGCGCATGGCAGTGATAAATTTGTTAACTGTGTCTAATGTAACGTTAGCTTTCTCAATTAGATCTCTAATAAAGTAAAAAAGTTGTCTACTCTAGTGCGTGCAATACATCACCATCAAAGCAGAACAATTATTAATTTTCAGTTAAAACGAAGTTTTGATGTTCTTACTTGTTAATTGTCATCCTGCCATGAACTTTTCATTTACGTAATTGCTGTATGAAAAATCAAATAACCCATCCTATGCATGAACCGCAGCTTAGCAAGTCAGTCTAGTACATACCTGCCAGTTACGTCATTTTACATCTACTTTTATTTCTGTATTATTAAGAACCCTGGCAACTTGGCAAGTATTGTTTTCTTGCTATATTAAACACGAAAAGTCTCCATTAGTAATTGATTCTATTTATTGGTTGGCTGCCCTAACAAGAGCTTGAATTTCGTTGTACAGTTCATAGGGGCTATAATGTGTGCAGGGGATCTTAATATTCAGATGGAAAATGGACATCTTGGCATGCCAAGTAATGTCTGCTGTGTTGTTGTGGAGTACCTTCCTGGTGGTGCATTGAAAACATTTCTGATAAAGAACAGGAGAAGGAAGTTAGCTTTTAAAGTTGTGGTCCAAATAGCTCTTGACCTTGCCAGGGGGTAAGTAATCAACTGAATTCTCATCAATGTTTCGTCTGACGCTTTAGTTTTTCCACTGTAGCTTTCAAAAATCTCATTGATTTTAGAAGTGTTTATTTTTAAATCTTCAATAGATTAAGTTATCTTCACTCAAAGAAGATTGTGCACCGTGATGTGAAGACTGAGAATATGCTTCTTGACAAAACAAGAACTGTGAAAATTGCTGATTTTGGAGTTGCTCGCCTTGAGGCTTTAAATCCCAGTGATATGACAGGCGAAACAGGAACCCTTGGTTACATGGCACCCGAGGTATCTTTTCTTGGATGCTAACGGATCATTTTGCCCCCCACTCTCTTTGATCCTTTGTTGACACTTAATCTAATAAAAAAACAACATTTTTTGCATTAAACAGTTGTGTGTGCCTCGGACCTAGGAATCATGCTCCTTGTGTATGCTAGCCACCTTGCATATTACATGCCTTATATTGGCATCTGATGTGCAGGTTCTCAATGGCAATCCTTACAACAGGAAATGTGATGTTTATAGCTTTGGGATTTGTTTATGGGAGATATACTGCTGCGATATGCCTTATCCGGATTTGAGCTTCTCAGAGGTTACATCTGCCGTTGTTCGTCAGGTAAAAACCTGCATGTAGCTTACTTGTTTTCTGTTTGCTGTCTATCAGCTGATTTCTGAACAAGTGGATAACCCAATCCTTTATCTATAGAACTTGAGGCCAGAGATACCACGCTGCTGTCCAAGCTCCTTGTCAAACGTGATGAAACGCTGCTGGGATGCGAACCCTGACAAGCGACCTGATATGGCTGTGGTGGTGTCTATGTTGGAGGCAATCGATACATCAAAAGGTGGAGGCATGATTCCTGTAGATCAGCCACAAGGGTGCCTTTCATGCTTCAGACAGTACAGAGGTCCCTGATGGTGATGGATGCAGTGCGTTGGAGTAGTATCTGCAGATTGACCGCTAAATCTCGTGTAATTTGATTAAATTTGTTTTAAGGTAAGCAAACTGGTTAATGGAGCTAGTGTGCTTATGATCCTTGGTTTGACAAGCCCTCTGATGTAAATTCCTTTTTCATCCCTTCTGTTTATCAATGAAAGAACCGGCTCGTTCATATATGTTTTCTGACGCAAACTATTTGACCAGGATCTGCAAGACCGCAAGTAGTAGCTAGGAAGAAAACCCCGAAACAAAGGACTGACTGGTTTGCTTATCTTTTTTTTTCCCATTAGTTTAATGTCCTATGCTTTTGTCTGGTCGTTTTACACCTTTCGAAAGAATACATTTTTGAGGATACAGCCATTACAAAAATTAAGAAAACTACATTAATAGCTAATTCAATATCATCTGATGTGTTCTCCATGATAGTTGTAGACATATAAAAGTAATTCTTACAGGTAGAAAAATTTACGGGGTTCTCAACTTGGGGTTTTTTTTTCTTGTGGCTTTTTTTTATACTGTAGCTGGTTTATTTTACATTGTAACTATTGGTAGATTTTTTTGGCGTAACTAAATTTAAAAAACTTAAAAATAGAAAACAGGTTAGTCCATCATGAACAATGTAAAGGAATATGAGAGAAAAATAAAAGCCAAAAAATCCTAAAAAGCCAAAAAAAGATGAAATTAAGAATAATGAACTAGAATTCAGAAACTGAAATCAAAATGAGCGGGGCCTTAAGAGAATTCAAGAAACAGATCTGTACATGAAAATGTCTTGCCGTTGACCACGTGCACCCCTGATGTAGGATTGGTGCTGATCTTCTAATGAGAACAACAACTACGATTAATTGATATGACATTGACGATGAGACTATCCGACCGAAAAGCCATTCTTGACTTTTGATAATATGAAAATATACTAAATAAAGATAACATCATATTGTTTTGAAGTAGATAAATTGTAAATAACATATGGAATAACATAATCAAGGATATCCTCATCATCCTCCTCTTCTTCACGAAAAGCCATCTTCGGCTTTTAATAATCTGAAAATATACTAAACAAAGAGAACATCATATATGCATGGTATATGTATCTATCACACACTTTTTCTATTTAGCACATTATGAACATCTGAAGGTATAGTAAACAAAGAGTACAACACATATATATGGTATATGTATGAATCAATTATGATGTCATTCTCGTTGTTTTGCACAAACCATTTAGTACAATAGCAGTTATAAGATGTATACATTGTAATATTGTCATTCACATCATTCTCCCTCCTATGAAAAAAATCATTCTCGGCTTTTCTAAGAATATAAACAAGATATCAAAAGGAAAAACCCGATCAAGTTGTTCAAATATAGGGGAGAAAATTTTTAGCGCTTTTCATGCGTCAACTACGCTACTCTGATTACTTGTACATGATTGTATATTAAAAGATGAATAAGTAGGCTTATGAAATCTTTCTAAATAGTAAGAACTGTTGTTGAAACTCATCTCATTATGTCATGATATGGTACCAAAAATTGTTTATCCAAAACATGCAATTTTAATTCAGTAAGTTTGTCACATGTAATACATATGAGATAAACATAAAACTTGTCATCTACACCATAATTTCTAATTAAATTAAATTTATATATATAGGCATAAATACTAACTAGTGATTTTAAATATGAAATATTAGCAGGGTTCTCAATCATATTAGATAGCTCTCTAGAATCATCGAATATGATATAGTATAAAGAGTCATCATGAGATATTTTAGTAAGAACTTCCTTATGAGTAATCAATTTCACATTATGTAAATTGAGCAAAGAAATATCAAAAAATAAAATTTTTAATTGAACACATGAGTTCTCACAGTTACTCACCTTTTCATATTTAAACTTATCAACATGGTTGTTATCTTTGTCAACCTCCTTAGTTGATGTAGGTGTCAAATCTTTGTGATGAAACAACAGGGCAACAAGCATCTCATCTCTAACCATGGTCATCTCATCTTTTTCTTTTGGTGTATCTCTTGCATACTCAATTTGAATGCTCTCAATCTCACATATTGTAGAAGCAGCTCACTCTTTTCTTCAGCATGGTTCTTAACATCTTGTAAGTTGTTAGTCATAGAAAATAGTATAAGCACATATTTATTCGTATATTTTTTTATCATCAAGCATTCTTAATTTTTTCCTCAATCTGACTTTCAACTTTACAAGTAAGTCACAGGTCACGCAATTTTCACACGAAAATACGTGAATACGTGCGCGCGTATGATTAGCCAAAGCCTTCCTAATACCATCCTCATTCATAATTCAAGGAGTGGTTAGACTCCACCATAAATTAGTCTTCCCTATCTTGTCTTAGCAATATAATACTAAACATTGCATACTTTGAAATTAACAAAATGAGTCACTTGATAAATATATTTCTAACGGCCAATGTTTGCTTTATGTCAGTTTGTAGCTTTCTCCATAACCATCGTGGTTTTCATTCGATTAATGAAACACCAAGACTAGACAATTCTGAAATATTTCATCACTAAATATTTCCCATCTTGATGGATGATGACGAGAGACAGGTCCTGTTCTTTTCAGCTTTTGGCTTTTAGCTTTTAGATTCTGCTATAGTACTTAACTTTTAAACGAAGTATTTTTTTAAGACGAGGTCTACAAGTTAATTATAGTACACGTTAAAAATCTAATATCTGTACCATCAAAAATCGCAAACGAGTATCTCTCTTTCCGCAATCTCTATCGCAAACAGCCAAAAAACCATCGGCCACAGCCAAAAGCCATCAACCGTAGCAAAAAAGAAAAGACCCACAATTGTTTATGTTAAGAGGGAGCTGTAAGATTCTCTATGTTGCTAACCTTGAGCTGCGAATGACAACCATACTTATTCTTTTTGGAGACAAGCAACCTGTAGGCATGGATGGATAGAGATTCCGCGCACCTTCCTAGTCTTAGCTGGTGCCTGGCTAGAAGTGTTAACAGCTGAGATCGAAAATCCTTGCCTCCCTTTCGACCGTCATTTTGTACTATAAGGAAGTCAAAAGACGAGTCGCGTTTGGACACTTCAAACAAGGCTGTCAGCCCACCACACGTCACACGGTTATAAAATGAACAATTTTGCACCGTACATTACCGTCAATTGGCTCGAAAAAATACCCGAAGGAACGAAATTATTTAGCATGTACTATAAAATGGCCTTATAAAAATCTATACAGAAGCGTACCCAATTTGACATACAAATTTTACAATAGAAGCATTACATCACGATGGAGAAATCTTCAACACGTACGCATCAATGACACCATAAACAAGTGGCACATAAACAAGTTAGTTTGTAGCTAGTGAAAATTTATTTATCCCACAACCCACGCATGTCTAACAATATCTATAGTAGTCTAGGTTTCAACTTGAAATATACGATATTTACCAATGCAAAATCCAAATGAATTTAGAGTATAATTTTTCCTCCTAACCTAGATAATAGTGACCTACCCTTCATAGCTTAGGACGTAACAAAATCCTAGATCCGCAACACTCGCTACAAACCAAATAAACCTCACCGAAGCAGAAATCCGCCTCTCAAGATGTTACGAGTTGCAGCCAACCTCAGGTTCAACCAGCCAACCTCAGGTCCAACCAGCAAAACTAAAGCCCAAAACCGTCCACAAATATTTTTATGCACGCCCATCCATCCATGCACGCACCGACCCGGTCAGTCCAAGCACCCAACGCGTCTTCCCGGCTTCCCGCCGTTCCCGGTATTAGCCTCTCCCCTCCATAAATAAAAGTCTCCGCCCCTCACCCATCTCCTCATCTGCAGACTGCAGCGATCGATCTCCATAACCCCACGGATAGATTAGCACTAGCTAGATTGAGACGAGACACAATGACAAGGTCAGCACCGGCAGCCTCCACCCCGGCGCTGCGCGGCAGCCAGCTGAAGCAGCTTCGCGAGATCTTCCGGCGGTTCGACATGGACGGCGACGGCAGCCTGACGCAGCTGGAGCTGGCGGCGCTGCTGCGGTCGCTGGGGCTGCGTCCCACGGGCGACGAGGTACACGCGCTGCTGGCCGGCATGGACGCGGACGGCAACGGCTCGGTGGAGTTCGACGAGCTGGCGGCGGCCATCGCGCCGGTGCTCACCACGCAGACGCACCTCGTGGACCAGGCGCAGCTGCTCGAGGTGTTCCGGGCGTTCGACCGCGACGGCAACGGGTACATCTCCGCTGCCGAGCTCGCGCGGTCCATGGCGCGGCTGGGGCAGCCCCTCACCTTCGAGGAGCTCACGCGGATGATGCGCGACGCCGACGCGGACGGCGACGGGGTCATCAGCTTCCAGGAGTTCGCCGCCGTCATGGCGAAGTCCGCGCTTGACTTCCTCGGCGTCGCCTGAATTAACCACGCTTGCACGCGCGCGTCGCTACCCTTTGATTTAACTTTCCATTTTTAGGATTGTATGTTCTTGCTAGCTAGCTAGGATGGTTTAAGGGATTAACAGCTTTGAACAGATTCATGGTTGCGACGAGAGCGATCATGCAACTCATGGATGCATATTAACGGGAAAATGCGTGTACAGATTTTGATTAATTTATTCACGGTTTGGTTCGTTCAACCATTTGTGAAACTGAAACAAATGCCTGATTGATGCTGATGACCCCTGTCACGGAACTCTGTGCGTGCTTGTGCAGTGTTAGTTTATCTTGTCTCATCGAGAAATGTTGACCGCTCCAAACCGTTTCTGATTTATTTTAACTTTTAATTTATTCAAATTAAAAGTTATATGAAACAAGTCAGTCTTTAATTTTTTTGATTTATTTTAGTTTTTTATCTTTTATTTCTTTATATTGTACATGTCGATATAATATTTTTATTTTTTCTCTTTTAATTTTTTCTAAGAAAAAATTAATAATTAATATAGTATAATTTAAATTATAAATTTAAAAATACAGTCAAAAGTTTAAGCTGTAAGTGAGCTAGAGCGCCGTTGTTGCGATCCGCTTTTTGTGCTGAGCAAACTCGCCCATGCATGTGCGCGCACCGACCCGGAGGAGCAACGCGCCGACGCGCATCATAACAGCCATGCTACCGATCGGCGATCGAGCTGTCTGTCCCCCTAAGAACCGTCCACTTTTTCACGCGGACGGACGGGTGAAAGATCGAGCCGGCGGGTGGAAGAGCCACGGCACGGCGGACCACGCAATGGACGAACGTTTTTGTCGGGGCCCGCGACACCGCCCCGAACGTTCGCCCGCCATCACCTCGGTTTTGCCGCGCCGCGCCCCATCACTCTAGTCTAGGCGCCCCTCCCCGCGCTTCGCTGCGTACGCGCAAAGCCACCTCGGCCGAGGCGTCGCATACTCGCGGGCCAACACAATCCACAGACCAGTCGCGCGGCTGAACTCGCCAATTCGAACGGTTCACACAAATAGTATGTAAGTTTTTTTTCAAATTTAATTCTAGATATCTCTTTTTGCAAGTCTAGGCTCCTCTTTGGACCAGTCGTACCCAGCTCCTCTTTAATTAGCACTAATCATAATTCATTAGCCCTAATCATTGTGTTAATTAACTGCTGCTAGAAGAGCTCTCGGTAGACGGTAGGCATCTATCGAGTACGATGTATCTAAGAAGAGTTTTACATTTAGAAAACAGACGTTCACAATCAATTTTTTTTAAAACAACTCGTCATTTATATAAACAGTTCCTCCAATTCCCGTGCCATTTGTGTTCGCTAAGGAATACAATCTCCGTGCCGCCACTGTTTGCACCGGGTAAGTGAACAACCACATGAAATCGGTGCATATATCCTTCCCCTGTTTTGCAAGGTTTTTAAGTTAGGACAAACTCGTGCTAAAAAATGTTTTTTGGTCTTTGTATGTCCAGTTTGAGTATAGAAGTGATCGTGTTCAATGACAAGATGGACCAAGACTAGGATGGAAGATCCGAAGTTCAGATGGTAAAGGATATCACGAGATGGTTGGACTTATGTTTGGAGCGCAAGAAGATTAGAGATGGATAGTGTATATTAGAGCTACGGAAATATGGTCCAGAGGCTATGACACGTGACAATTTCGGAGTGTTCAAATTTGGATAGTGTAAAAAGTTTAAAATTGTTAGAATTAGATAAGAACTCATGGTCTTAGAGATAATATCGTAGTTTAGGCCCTAGTATATAAATAGGGGTGAGGTCCTAGTTAAAGGTATGATTTTTTTCATATGCTAATTTTGTGCTAGAGTTTTAGGGGTGCTAGAAGAGCATATTGTAGCCACAAACATGATCACATATATTTCGAGAAAAATTAGTTAGCACTGACCGCGTGTTTTTCTGGGCGTCGTCTTCCGCTCATTCTTGTTTCATGTGCGAGAGGCAACAACATCAGCTTCATTGTTGCGAGTCATTTCAAGCAGTGCGTGGTGAGATCAGATTTATCCATCTACTTCACTTTCGTCGATCACACACTGTGCCGTCCATCCGATCAGTGCAGCAACATTGGCGGGTGTTTAGAATGGCGTTGGCTTATGTCCACCCGATCAGTGCAGCAACATTGACAGGTGTTTAGAATGGCGTTGGCTTATGGTTTTTTTACTGTAGCTGGCTTATTTTTTTTACTATAGCTAAGTCGGCTTATTTGGCATAATTAAATTTAAAAATTAAAAAATTAAAAAATATGTTAGCCCATCACAGACAATGCAAAGGAATACGAAAAAAAGGCAAAAAGCCCAAAAAAAGAGAGAGGAAAAGATGAAATTAATAAATAGTGAAAAAAGTAGAAGTAAAAAATCAGAAGCTAAATTGAGCGGTGCTATAGCGAGGTGAGCAAGGAACTAGTCATCTTAATTTGCCTTGTTTTTTTAAACAGTTCTAGGAATTAAGTATTTTATGTCTAGTATTATTTTCGAGTGGACATATATGCATGCTACTGTTAGTTAGAGATATTAACTTCGTTTACCATAGACTAGCACTTTGACATTCTGTTCTCAAAACTCTAGAAAAGGAATTTTAAAAATATTTTTACTGTACGTTGTAATTATTTACTCTTCTCTGATTGTCATCGATGAAATTATTTACTCTTCTTTGATTGTCATCGATGATTCTACAATGTTCCTTTGGTCTACAGATCATAGTGAGATGGAACTTCTGGCCGAGATTGATGGAGAAATTGACATTTCGCAGTTGCGAACTGCCAGATCAAAAGAATAAGATACTAGACAAACAACAGCTGAATCTCCCTTCCATATTCTTTGAGTAAATTTCATAAAATCATACTACCTTTTATAAAAAATTATTATAAAACAACGATTTTAAGCAATAATTTCAGAGAACCATACTTTTCTTCGCATTATATTTCATAAAACTACATTGTCAAGCGGCGGCGGACTCAGGATAAAAATTGAGTAAGAACACAAATAATTTCGGACTTGGATTTTTGCTTTTTGGGACTAATTCTAGATCCAATAGAAGCACTTTTATTAGGCTTGTACCGGCATAAATAATAAAAATTTAACCGATATAGATATTAGCTAAAAATTGAGTGGAGACCGTACCTCCACTGGATCTTTACTAGGTCCAGTCCTATTATCAAGTATTACCATTATATCCAATAGTTCAGGCCTACTTATTGGTCTCTTAAATCTATCTATATTAGCAAATGAAAATGGACCGATGGGTGATAGCCTGTTAAATATTTAAAAGTATGTTTTTATGAAATATTATACAAAGGGAGATGTGATTCTCGAAAACTATTGCTTAATAGAATGACTTTACGATGGTTTTAACAAAGATTGCGTGATTTTTTTTGAAATTTACTCGTATTCCTTTCGAAGGTTAGTCGCCCAGGCACCGGCGGCCTGCTGAGCAGCCGCGGCAGGTGTGACCACGCGCTCGCAGTGGGGGCACACTACCGCGAGCGCGGGTGCTGAGAGCGGCGGCGCAAGCGCAGCGGCTGGTGGCGCCACGCGCATTGCCCAGAGCTGCTCAACCTCGCGCTGGAGACGGCGGTTTTCCTCGGTCAGTGCGCCGTAGCATTTCCTCAGGTACTCGCACTCCATCTCGGTGCTTTTCAGCTTCGACCTGCATGCGCAGGCCAACAAAATCACGCCACAATGAGTCTGTGACAACTGATAATTAGTACATTTGAACGTACTAATAACGGCAGACAGTCCATGATGACCAGTACCAAATCAAAGATTCTTGGATACACTGTTATCACACAGCATCACACATGTATTTTGTACATGTAAAATGTTGAAGGTCTCTATTGAATCGAAATGTCTAGCAGTAACATATATTGACCATGCAGCCGGATTACGCAACCTTACTTAAGCACCCGTTCCAAGATTGCTGTCGTATAAGATCATCAGTAGTTAGCATGGAATAAGATGTATCATTATTTCTACGAGCAACGCTTGCAACTTGTTTGCAGTAGGTCAAGTGGTTAGGTGTCACCAAGGCACGTGCGGCGGATAGGCATCTGATGGTACGCGTGTGACGCTGTTGACAACACCAAGGGAGCAGAAATACTAGTAGAAGAGAAAGCTGCTGTTGTTTATTTTGCTAATCTAGAGATTCTGATCGCTGTTGCTACACGTCATAGCAACACAGTGCTATAAAAACAAGTTTCAAGGCGGATGCGTAGGCATTCTTCCCACATTACCGCGCTCAGTTCTGCGACCGGCGACAGCGTTCGGCGGCAAATGTACTGTTTAGCGATTAGCGTCTACTGTTTATCTATTATCTTTATCTGAATTTTTTATTGTTTTTGGTATTTTTGTGTTTTATTTTTTTCCACATTCCTTTACAACGTCTGCTCTAGATTAGCATACCATTTTTATTTTTAAATTTAATTATGCCCAATAAACCAACTCAGTTACAGTAAAAAATCAGCTAGCTACAGTAAAATTTCAGCAAAAACTAAAAACCATCGCTATTCCGAACGTCCCGTTAAGAGCAAGCGATCAACAAGTTTTCCACATTAAGTAAGTGATCAACAAGTTACTTACTCCTATAATGCGTATAAATTTGGCTCGAGTGAGATGGGACTACTGTAGTTTTAAACTTTAGTTGCAATGATGGATGTAGGACATAACTAATCCCTGTTTTCTATGGTATTGGTAGGTGATGCGATTGTCACTAAAACTATTTTCATTTAGACGACTTCACTCATTCAAGTTTTATCTTCAGAACTCTAACTGGCTACAAAAAAGGTAAAATTAGTGATCAGCTACAAATCGTGTAACTCCATCTTTTCAGTTTTTTCGGTAAAACCGAGGCTCTTCTATTTATGCCTAGCAGCTCTGAACTATCCGATCCATCAGTAGAACAAGAGGTCGAAAATTTTCCAACCTTTGATATCTTCATTTTTTAGACTAATATCTAACCATATAAATAGGACTGAGATGCCCTGGCAGGTGTAGGAGTCAAAAACGTTAATTATTTCGTAGTGGAAAAGCGGCGTCACAGTATGACCAGCTTCGGTCTCAATTACCTTGCCCTGCGGTTTTGGAACCAGACTTCCACCTGCCTTGGTCGCAGCTTCAGTCTCTCAGCCAGCGCCTCCCGTTGTCTCTGCAAACGTTTCATTCACTTAGTAGACCATTAGTAACTGCTTGTCGTTGACCAATAGCTAACACATCAATGCAAGGCGAGATAATTAAACACCTGGTCAATATATGATATACCACCCGGCAATAGTCCATTATAGTCTCCATATAAGGAAAGCGATAATTTATGATATGTCAATTTTTTTAGATAAAGGAATAAGCAATATTCTGACTTTCAGCATTCACAAGTGAATGAGTATAGCCGATATGATATGTCAATGGCGTAGTCTAGAATACTACTCTAAAGAATGACTTCCACTGAATATTATTTTAAAGAAGTTTAGATTCATCGTATATTATTTCCTCTATTTTTGTAAATTAAAACATTTTCACCCTTTTTTTTATCATAGGAGAGCTACTAATTCGTTCATTGATAATGATATATTTTCTATTTTAAAAAGGCAAAACTTTGGTTTAATGAGTTGCTGTCGATCTCTTGTCGTGTTCAAAAAGGCAAAACTCTATCATGCCTTTAGTTTGATCCCTCAATATGATCTCTATGGACCTAAGTGAGGCTAGTTGACATCAGCCAGACCGAAGTGGCTACATGAGAACATCAAACCTATGAAAGCGATGTAGTCTCGGAATCAGTTGCACCATATGGTCGAAATGGCTTTGAGTGGTGTTTCTTGAAATTATGAAAACATGTCACATATGGGCAAGATAGTCCTTTCCCCTGGGCAAAATGGATGCAAATGCTTTAATTTGCCGAAAAAAGAGGAAATGATATATACTAAATTTAAACTTCTTTAGAGTGGTATATGGTCGAAGTTACTTTTTAAAGTGGTATATCAGGTTACACATTTTTTTGAGTGATATATCACGAATTATCCCATAATGAAACAAACCTATTACTTATTTGGTCTAACAAAACAGAGATACATGACAGTTTCAAGCATTTCATTTACGAAGACAACTGCAAAAAAAAAGGTTGCAAACTCGTTTGATCCAACAGCTGTCGAATAAACAAATTAGCGACAATTAAGTTTTTGACCGTCGGATGATGTATCACGAATGAATCAAGAGATTAACTTCATTAAATATCGAGGGTGTTTGTACATACGGAAACGCAAAAAAAAAAAAAAACTTACAGGCTCAATGGTGTGGTTTAGCCGAAAGTTCTCTTCCAGCAGTTGATACTGTTCATTGGAAAGCCGCAGCTTCTTGGAGCGCTGGGACCCGCCGTCGCCGCCCCTCTCCTCTTCGTCCTCCATGATCTCCACGCTGCCCATCTGCAACTCCTCTCCGCCTCTCGCCGGGTGGTTCAAGTCCAGGAGGACCTGCTCCCTCGCTTTCCCGTTGTTGCCCCCGCTAGCACCATCTGCGTGCGCAACTAATCACAGTATCATTTCGTAGCATGGAGAAAATACGGGTGTGTATGCTTGCCTGCAAACTTACCGGTGCCAAAGGAGGAGTTGAGGCCATGGCCAGGGACAGCAATGGTGCGCTCCAAGCCCGAAGGAGACTTACAGATCCCCATGGACTCCATCGGTCGCACGCAAGGCAGGTGTCATAGAGTACTAGGGAAGGGAAATGGAAGAGGCCCGAGGAGGAGCTAGAGAAGAGAGAGAGAGCTAGCTGGGCTGAGGAAGGAGCAGGGTGCCTGGAAGGGGTTTTATAGGAGGGTGCAGAGAAGTATACGTGGCACCTTTTCTTCAAGAGACCTGTGGATACGGTGCATTCTACGTTTGTACTTGCATGGGTGAGAAATGATTTGGTGATGTCATGATGCATATCTTCCTCACTTCAATTCATTCAATTCTGTCTTTGGGAGATGATGGTTATCTTCCTTTGACTAGGATTAATATCCGCGCGAACTATCCACTTTTACTAACAAAAATTTCAAGTTAAAGTTAGTGCCTAAGTTGAATTGTAATTATGTCTATGTGTCCCCATAGAAACGACGCGATGCAACGGCGGCCCGGACCAGAGTCTAGGGGTGCTCGTTAGAGCATAAGCTTTTAGCTTTTTAATTTCCTTTTTTTGTTTTTCTGTTATTTTTTCTTTTTTTTGTATTATCTATGATATATAATTTTTTAATTCTTTTTAAATTTAATTATGTTAAAAAAGATATCACATCTACACTGAAAAAACTGCTATAGTAACAAAAAAAACTAGAAGCTTAAGTTTTAAAAGCTCAAATCTCAAATGAGCACCCGTAAAATGGGGCTTAGGGATCGTGATAGGTGGACCATACGTGTACTACGGTTCTGTTATTTTATGTTACTGTTTATGATTTTAATTGTAACTTTTTAATTTAATAAATAGTGATAGTTGAAATAATCCAAATGCGCCGTTGATAAGTAAAAAAAGGGTAAGCTTTTGACCCGAGTTGTGGGATCGAACGGGGGTTTCTCAGAGCCAGTCCGACTCTCCCATGGCGGTAGGAGGAAGATTTGAGAGCAGGGGTGCCACGTGTCGGGGCGCACGGTAGGGTGCAAGTAGGGGAATCGCCGGGTGGACCTGTCGGCCGCCGCAATGTTGCCCAGAATTTTGCGTCGACCTATACGTACTTGCACGCCCTTCCACGCCGAGCTAGCTCGCTCGCACATGCGGTGCGGTGTGTGGTGTTGGACTCAGCATCCGGCTGACCTCGCCGAACGCTCCAGACGGTCAGGTCAGGCTCGACGGGCGACGGCTCTACGCTCGCGGAGGGCGTGGGATGGGTGCGAGTAATCGGGCCGATAGTTCGTCGCGCGCTTTGAGCATTGGCCTGCGCGTTGCTCGCTTCATTCCCACGGGCCGTGCGGCATGCCATTGTCGTGCTGGCCCATGGGCTGCACCGACCTGATCCCGTCCGCTCGTGTATGCTCGGCTCGCGCGCGGCCGAGCGAGTGATCCCTGCGAGCGACGACGGGCACTAACCGCGCCGTGCCCGTCCCGTCCGCATGATCACCCACCCGATGTCGTCCGTGCCGCGGATAGCGCGAGACGTGCGAGTTCGTACTCGCCAACGCGACCTCTTGGCGGCTTGGGATTAAATCATATATACCCCCCTCCCCCGTATGTGAAACAAGTAGTCTTGGAAAATAGGACAAACACTTGGATCGAAACACAGGGATAGAGCACCTCTGACTGCATAGTTTTACGGCGTCCTCGTAACAGGATAGGAACCGAAATATAGGTAGGCCCGTTTATATTGCTTTTTACTGATGATTTTTAGCTGTGACGGATAAATAGTAATAACTGATAGAAACTGCTGATAAATAGTAGTTCATTATTTAAGAAAAATAGTGCAATGAAAGGCATTACAATATTCAAATTACCATCTGATTTACGGAATTATGATATAATAAAAAATAAAGTTGTTATAATAAAATATGTTATAATATGTGAAAACGAAAAGTAATAGCTGATGAATAGTAATGATTGATAAAGCAGCTTATAAAAGTTAGGGTATTTGTGTAGAAGTCAATATGAATAGATCATAGTATACTTCTTATTGACAAAATTTTACAGGATCATGGTAGTTCCATCAAGGGAAAAACCAGGAACTAATTAGTTCAGTTACAGTTCTTATTTGCTGACGAAACACAAAATATGAGGCGAAATTTACAGCATAGAAATTACCATAACAACTTGTGGTTTTATTAGCTGCAGACTCTTGGCGTGATTAAGGTCATTTTGATCTTGAGCACCTATCGACTCTTTGCTGTTGCACATACTATGATAGCTTCTGTGACCTTGAGAAAATCAGGTTTTTAGCTGAGCGATCTTCAGTGAGACGTCAACTGTTTCATTCACGCTCTCCGAAAGAGATTCCTCCTAGAAAGTGCAAAATATCCATTGCATCATCAATAGAGAAATTGCTCAAATCAGATAAGAGATTATCTTAAAAGTCACTTGGAAGGGGGAAAATAAGGCATAAACAGTCTACAAGGATGGAATTCAAATATACCAGCAATTTTCTTAAGAAAAGGCCATACTTCCTCACAATAAAAGGAAAAGAAAGAAAAGAAAGAGAGAGAGAAGAAGAAAAACATCCTAACATATATGTAGTGCAGGAATGAAAGAATGCTGCTACTGAACTTACATCTCTATCTTGCCTTTGTTTTTCACCTATACACTTGGAAGCACTGATGCTTTCACTCTTCAACAGGCTCCGAGCACTCAAAAGCGGCTTGCTTGTGCCATCTGTCACTGATGCATGTGCTGGCTTCTCACCTACATTCAGCTTTATGTGGTACTCACCATCTCCATGCGTATTGCCAAGTACTCTTTCCCTAAGACAAGATGCAAGAATTGTTAGCTCCAAGAAAACAGAAGAGTAAATTTGAACTTACATGATACTTGTCCTGGGTCTTTACCGTGCTCACCCCAAGGTGTAGAAAACAAAAAATCGAACTCAAAACTATTGATCTATACATATTCTACATGCCTAACCAATTGAATGTCCCTGCCTAGTCCAAATAGAAGTTTCTTTAGGGAAATGGCATAAGATTCTCAAAAGAAACAAACACAATTAGGTCAGAAAACAAATAATCTCGTCCACTTCCTTGGTAAGGAATAAAATGGAAATTTTGATGATAACATATTGCCTTGGTAAGGAAGCATTCTGCCGTAGCTGTGGACTGGATTTTTCACCCTTGGCAATACCTTCTTCCAAATGAGCAAATTGCCGCTTAAAGCGATCCACCCCACTGTCAACACATATACAGACATCAGAGTTATACTTGCAATATACCCTCAACAAACAGTATATATAATTAGTATAGTTCAGTGTTTGTGTAATATGGCATAGTCATCATAACATTCTCCATACAAGTGAATACTGTTTGTAAAAGAAAAAAAGTGGACTCACCTAGGATACATGAAACTCATCTGGTCTCCTCCACGTAGGTATTCTTGCAACATATGAGGATGGTACTCTAAAATCTTAAAAAAAAAACACGTGTTGGTAAAGTAAAGAGTCAAGTAACAGCTCTATCATATCTCATCAACAGAATTGAGCAATGCTACCTCTCGGTAAATTAATTCTCGAACGTCATCTTTGGCCAGTTTCCTCTTCTCGAACTCAAATTCAAGTTTTGAGATAGGCTGTGTCGTGGGTTCATGTTCCGAATTTGCTAATCCAGTAAAGTATGGGTCTGTCAGGGCCTTGGATAACATTTCCATATCTCAGTATTGAGGATAACATTTCCATATCTGGAATATATCTTGATGGTGAGCAAAAAGTTGGTCTCAGACACTCCTACCTCTGCAGCACTTGGCCGATCCTTAGGATCAAAAGCAAGAAGACGCTCAAGCAAATGGAGAGCCATAGGATCCACACCCGGAAACTTTTTAGTAAAGGGAACTGGAGGCTTTTTCCTCATATTGCTCAAGTATCGTCGAGCTTTCTCATTCCGTATCTGCAACCATTCAATAAATGGCTGTAAAGGATATGGTTTAAGCATCATCCCTACAAGATACACTTCAATTCTATGATGAATATATAGAAGACTCTGCTGCTATTGATGTCCATTGGAGCAGAACTCTGTGGTCTGTACTACCCAGTAACTAAACACTAGAGCATATTAAAACACTTCAGAGTTCTAAATATGGAGTGTGAATGTAATAACAAGAGACTGAGAAAAATGGAATAGGCAAACAGGAAATTCATAACTACACAGTAGACACTTTTCAATGCAAGGTTGGTGATTTGACAGGAATTTCGTACTGAAAAATCTGAAATAGAGAGTGATGCCTAGCGTAAAAAATTCATAAAATTGCTATGGTAGTTGAATACAGGACTCCGACTGCTGTCCTAATTTACTACTGACTAGTGAGAAGTGAAATACCTTTGAGAGAGATTCTGCTGAAGGAGTGCCAAGTAGATCAGTCATGAGATCCAATTGATGCACAACATTCTTCCCTGGAAAGAGTGGCTTCCCTGTAAGCATTTCTGCAAATATACATCCTACGCTCCAAATATCAATTGCAGGAGTGTACTGCAAATGTCAAAGTCAAATTCAGTGCCCAGACAGTCCAATCACATGATCAAGATTAAATTAGCAATCAGACCGCATATCTATGTTCAGTATTCACGCTTTTATGAAAGCAGCATAGGGGAGAAACACAATAAGTATTATGTTCTTCGTAGTTTACTGGGAAAACGTTTGTTTAAAGACAGGCAGAACAATGTACAGATCATGACAGTTGAACAGAATATATTTCCTAATTACAGACATTTTATAACTGTACTAGCTACTTTTAAAAGAAAGGAGATATGTAGTTGCACACACAGAAGCTGAATATATTTAGCTTCTGTGTGTGCGATGAAGCACATACTAGATGGACATGGGAAGATGGCCTACGTGTTGGTCCGTCCCCTTGGCCATCATGTGCAGCCTGACCGTGCCAACGGTTACTGCTTTCTGAACAATGCCGGGTTTGCTGTGAAACTGGCTCTGGACTCCGGGCGCACAAAGGTTGCCACTGTTGATATTGATGTGCACTATGGGAATGGCTCTGCAAAGGGCTTCTACCGCACAGACAGCGTGTTGACAATCTCTCCACGTGAAGCATGGTTCATGAAGTCTGTCGCTTCCCTAGAGTGGCTTAGTCGATGAGATTGGTGAAGGCGGGGAGCTTGGGTACAATCTCAATGGTCCTATTCTTTTGGATTGAATCTTTATGGCTTATGGCTTTTGATTGTTCGTGAAAAAGGGTACGGAGTAAGAGAAACTCGCGTGCGATTTTAGCCGATATAAATGAAGTCGCTATAGTATGTACTACAATCAACTTGTAGATCCCACTCTAAAAAGACACTTCATTTGTGTCATGTGGGGGTGTATGGATGTTCGACGTCGTCACAAGCCTAGAGTTGATACGGCTGGATTGGATGGAGCTGATGGATTACAGAATGCTTCAGTTGCCTCTGCAGACTAGCCTTCGGATTCCGTTGGGGACACGGCAACATAACAGATAAAGATTGGCAATACTAGTATTCAGATAGAATACGGTGTTGAGTTTCCTTCCTTTATTGTTTCCAAAGATAGGCTAGTTAGTATTGCTATATATTAGTGGACATTGTAACTCAAGGAGGGAATAAAGAATTATCTCTTCATATCAACCCTCCTGTCTTAGCTTCCGATCGTTTTCTTTGTGCTACTTCCACCTTCAGACCTTCAGATCGTTTTCCAAAAGCTCTTAGAAGTCAAAAAGAAGAGGCCCAAATATACCTTTGCCTAATGGAAGGGCGGGGTGTGGGGTATGAACATACAATGAATGAATCGTTTGTTCTGGCGATAGAGAAATTTCAACCTCACCTTTTGGTTTTTGTCATTAGCAAAGATTCTAGCTTGGTGAGTTGAGTTTGTCCTGTATGTTTTATTATATTACTTAGTGCATTAGATGTTGCACTCGATAAACTTGCTGAAATTCTGTGCAATTGCACAGCCTAGCAAATAATGGGAGGAACAGATATAAGATAAAGAGGAACTGTTGTACCTTGAAGACTAAAGTGATGCTATATAGACAATATCCTGGAACCAGATCCTATGATGTTCACAAAGTCACGGTGCTATAGTGCCATGACTTTGCTTCCTAGTCATCGGATAAAAAAATACGAGAGAATTCATTATATGCCACTGAATAGCGTTTACTTCTGCAAAATACCATTGAAAAATACTCTCTCTATTATATGCCACTGAATAGAACCAAAATTCTATTATATGACATTGCCATCAATTAGGGTATGTTTGCCCCTGGAAAAAGACTATGTTGCCCTCAGTTCAAATCTGTCCCAATGATAAAAATTAAATATAGGGTAAATTGGCTTAGTCAAAAATACTAAAATTTTTTGTGAATCATTGGGGCAGTTTATAACTCAAATATAAAATTTCGTGAACTAACTCTTCCATTTGTTCCATTTTTGAAATTCAAATCCAAAATCAACCTATTTGAGTTATTTTTTAAACTGAGACAAATTCACTGTAGAAAAATAAAAAATAATATTTTTTGGGAGCTATGTGGCATCTTTGGAGCATACGAGAATTTTTTTCAGAATTTTTAGACCTCATTTAGTCTCTGTTTGTAAATAGTAGCCTTTATTAGAATTTAAATAAAAAATCCAAAAATTTTCTTTGAACAGTGCTTTGAATTTTTTTCCTAACTCGCTGACATACTGAACAACATCTCTGTGAATTTTATAATTTTTGAAAGTTGTTTGCTATTTTAAATAAATCGGGTCTTCGGTCTTTACTAGGGGCATTTTGGTCTTTTTCAGAGTATAACGGTCAGTCCAAACGGTCAACTAACGGCAGTGGAATATAATATAATTTTGGTGTTATTCAGTGGCATATAATAGAGAGGGTATTTTTCAATAACATTTTGTAGAAGTGAATGCTATTCAGTGGTATATAATCAATTATCTCTATTTAATTAGTGGAAATCACAAACTCAAGATATCACCTGATGACTAAGATTTAATTTGAGTAACAACACCTGATAGCGTTCTGAAACTAGTTTTACTTTGTTGGATCCAAACATGTCATAGTAATAATGTAATATAGCAATTTCGGTAGAAAAATCATAACATGATCATTGTTGTTGGCAATACAAAGTTAGGGCAAAATTTCCCTCACCTTCGAAAAAAAGGAGCCACACAATTCTGGAGCACGATACCATCTAGTTGCCACGTAATCCTAGGGCAAGGCATGCAAAATCATAAGAACTCAAACTTTGGCTGCTCATCATAAAAAATGTCTGCTCAACATTACTAAAATGGATACCGTCCAGAATATGGCTGATGGGGTATCATTAAACGATACGCGGGCAAGGCCGAAATCACAAATCTTCAGCTTGCAATCAGCATTTGCTAGAATATTCTTGGGCTTAAGATCCCGATGGAAAACATTCGCTGCAAAACCCTCACTTGGACAATAAGCACAGCAACCACACATGACAAAAATCTGATAAACCATTACCAATTTTCTCCTATGTGGAGTATCATTACCTGTATGTATGTACTTCATCCCCCGGAGCAGCTGATACAAGAAGAACTGGTGATGCTCCGGCGTGAGATCATCGTTTGCTTTTATTACCTGATGGAGATCCGATTCCATCAGTTCAAAGATTACATATATATCCCTGAATTCCCTCCTTGAAGGGGGAAGCATAATGTGCTTGATCTCAACTACGTCCGGGTGACGCAGCAGGCGGAGCAACTTGATCTCTCTAAGGATGCGGGTGGCATCAGAGACGTGATCAAAGACGTCATTGATTTTCTTGATCGCCACATGTTCACCAGTCTGGGTGTCGACAGCCGCGGCCACAACACCATAACTCCCTTTGCCAATGACCTCACTGACCTGATACCGGCTTGCCTCACCATACTCTGTGAAGAAGTCGGATGCCGAGGTCTTAAAAGAAAGGAGCGTGTTCATGTTAGTACCATTAATGCTGAATGCTAGATAGTGTGATGAACATCAAACATCCTGATGTACCACTGGTAAGAAGTATTAGGCAAAAAAATCACATTTCATCGAATGGACGGCTGATGCTGATGTAAAAGGGTTGGAACTCGGAACCGAAAGGCATGTACACTACTCGAAAACGTACTCAAGACATTTTGTGATCTTTTCAGATTTAGATTGGATTAAAGAGTGGCTGAACATTGTTAAACTGTAAACAGTTATTTTTCTCACATCAACTATAAGGTGACAAAAGCCTCACCATGGAATCATCAAAAGGTAAAAGGAGAACACTGAAAAACTTGGGGTGGGTTGTTTTGTTATAGTTAAGCAGCTTTGAAACGGTACATATTTTCTGTCAAACTTCCCAAATGTACTGCAGGACTGTACCCTGTACCCCCCCCCCCCCCCCCCCAAACAATTTATCTGGTAATGTTTCTTAAACTGCCGCATTTTACTAAGCTGTCACGGATTCATAAAAGTCAAACCCCATTGATGTGTAGCAGTTTGTACTAAAATGACAAAACAATGATCCGAGCATTGGTTTATGCAAGCATTTGGATGCCACATCGAACGCCAATCGTATCTAAATCGGTAAATCCAACCGAGCAGATCCGTAAGAACTGACAAGAAAGCAAGCACAAGCATGAAGCACAGATCACAAGTCACAACTCCATGCACAGCACAGAGTTCAACTTGCGCAACTCACCGAGAGACGGAAACCGCCATTGGAAGCCTCGTAATTCACCATAAGGCTCAAGCCAGCAGTCGCGGATGGATCCAAACATCACAGCAGATGGAACAGAAATGGACAGTAAAACAAATCACAAGGATCCGAAATGCGATCACGGAGTAGGAGAAGCCCACCCACCTTCTTACTCGGATCCATGCGTGGCGGCTTCGTGCGCACCGGTGCGCGTATGCCCCCGCTTTCCAACACAATGTACTCCTCGGGGTCGGACAACTCGGGACCCTCGGCCACCTCCTCCCACTCGTCGTCCTCTTCCTCCTCGTGCTCTTGTCGCGGGAGCGAGTGGGCGTGGATGTCGCTGGTGGCGTTACTGGTGGTGGTCAGGTGGAAGGAGGAGGAGACGCGGCGGGAGCGGTGACGGAGCCAGCGGAGGAAGGAGCGGGCGCGGGCGCCCATAAACCGCCTCTCTTGGGGTGGTGGAGGAGCATTGGGCGGGCGCGCGGCGCGCGGGGCCTGAGCGAGTCTCGCGCGGCGCGTCACGGGGGGCTGGAGCAGCGAGGCGCGCGGGGGAGCGTGGCGTGGTGAAGTGGCGGTTCGTGCCGGTTGGGGTGGGGATGGGTGGGATCAGGAATCCAGGATGGGAGTGGGAAGATGCTGGGGAGCACGGAACGTGGGTGAAGGGGGCGGAGACGATGTTTGAATCAGAGACTGGGGAACACGTCGGGAACTGTTCTTTTTTTCTTCTTTTTTTAAGTGCTATTTTTTTAAAAAAAAAGAATAAATTCATTTTAAACACCTGAAGATTGTGAAAAGTCCACATGCTCACAAGCACTTTCATTCCAGGGAGACCTGAAGACTGGCACAATGATATCTGTGGTAAAAAGCTATTCCTATTCTAAATGGCTTTAACTTCTAGTTGTATTGATTTTTTGGATAAAATTATACTGTAGCGAATGTTAGTTTTTCTGAGTAATTCAATTAAAAAAAGAGAAAAAGGTGAAAAACATTGTTATATCCTTACTAACAATGCAAATGAGAGGAAAAGCAAAAGTAAAAAACCCTAAAAAGCTGAAAACGAATTCAACGTGTTTCAAATAGCTTCTGACTTCTAGAAGCCGACTGAGAACAGTGCAGGTGAGCCTTTAGATTCTTGAAAATGCAAAAGAGAGAGAAGAGGACGAAAAAGAAGGAAACAAAAGAAGAAAAAGAAATTCTGACAGCGTGTAAACCAGTTCAGTTTGTGAAACACACTCCAGGTAAAATTGGCCCCGTTTTTTCCACATTTATGCGATGCTAATAGTAACATTTCGACTATTGCTTCAGATAAAATCAATCCAGACTAGCGGGGTAATGACATGCTCCATCCTGTGAGCCTCATAACTTTCCTCCTCGTTCCTATCCAAATATCACTATCTGACTAAAACACCCCCTACTCAATGACACCCACACACACTAGATACCACCCATTTTGTGCACAGGAAATGGTCTCCTAGCTTCCAAGCCACAAGCCTTTCGTGTATCACGACAGGGCAAATCAGAAGCCACGAAGATGTTTTCCTTCTGGTACTATCAGCGTATGTAAATTTTGTCAGCTACTAGTAAGTACCACACTGTTGGACACAGAGAAAAAGGGACATGTGCGATACATGAGTCTGTTTGGGATAAACATAGATAGACAATTTGCAGTACCAACATGGGATGAATAAGGCCAGCCACATGTTCTGGTGGTGTTCACTAGCTCTCTCAGGCACTGAATTCTCCTCCTCCAATCTATCTCTAGGCTAAGATATGAAGAGAGTTTAGCAGCCTTGGCCATTCATACCTGCTCGAGCTCTTGTTTGCCAATTTCTGATGAGTAGAGCTGTCTGTTTCGGCCCTCCTGCTGGTTGTGGCCGGAACAGTGATGAGTGATCGGAGTCATGCTTGTGAGATTAGGCTTCGTGGTTGCAGCTTCTGTTGCAGCTTTTACTCTTAAGAGAGCAAACAGTGGGAGGAGACCTAATAAAGGTACAGTTCTAGGCTTCTAGCTCCCCACCATGCAAAAGTTATTTCCGTTCATTTGAATTTCTCACTGAAGCACTACTGCATCGCTTCTTTCAGACAATGGCCAAGCAAGGAAAAGAAAGGAGAAAAGTCAGCATTCTGAACATGTACGTGTAGCCTCTGCTAGTTGCAATTTAATAAAACTCTTGGTTGTATTAGTGACATGTGACCTACTGTTCTGTCGAACTGTTTCAGGGGGAGAAAGAGGAAGAGAAGGAAGAGGTTAAAACAATCAGCGGCATAATCAATTCAGCTCCGTCAGCAGACGATGACGATGATATGCTTTCAGAGATTGAGAGCCTCCTGTCAGGGGAGATTGACATCCCTTTACCTAGTGATAAGTTTGATGTCAAAGAAAGGTCCCGGTACAACACTCACATGACTAATAACGCCTATGAGCTGGAGAGGCTGCGCAACCTGGTGAGGGAGCTGGAGGAGAGGGAGGTGAAGCTCGAAGGCGAGCTCTTAGAGTATTATGGCCTCAAGGAGCAAGAGACTGACATCACTGAGCTGCAAAAGCAGCTCAAGACCAAGACAGTGGAGATCGACATGCTCAACATCACCATAAACTCACTGCAAGCAGAACGGAAGAAGCTGCAGGACGAAGTTGCGCGTGGTGCGGCAGCCAAGAAGGAACTGGAAGCAGCAAGGAACAAGATTAAAGAGCTGCAGCGCCAGATACAGATGGAGGCAAACCAGACGAAAGGTCAGCTGATGCTGCTGAAGCAACAGGTGATAGGGTTGAAGTCCAAGGAGGAGGAGGCAGCCAAGAAGGATGCAGAGGTTCAGAGGAAGCTAAAGAAGCTCAGGGAACTGGAGGTGGAGGTAGTTGAGCTGAGGAGGAAGAACAAGGAGCTGTTGTATGAGAAGAGGGATCTCATGGTGAAGTTGGATGCAGCAGAAGGCAAAATAACAGAGGTATAATAATACTGTATTACTGTTACACTCCAAAGTTAGTAAAGCTTTGAATTTACATGACATAATTTAAAGCAGCAGTTCTTTTTAACCTAACCATTTTGCATGGTCCTCAAGGATCCTAGTTTCTGTGGCAGACAGGCCTTAGGCATTACTTCTGTTACATTTGTAGCGTTTGTCTTTATTTGTGCAGGCTTATCTTCTTTGCTTGTCTCTAGTTGACAGTTAGGATTTGCTTTTGCTTTTGTTTTCACTTTTAAAAAGTAGCAACAAATGATATGCTTCTGTTTTCTTTTGCTTTTTCCCTAAAAACGAATCAATAAGTTTCATGAGCTGGACTGAAAATTTTGACTTTTTCTCTTGCGCGTGATTATTGATGTATCATTCTCAACTGGGCAAGAAACTGCACAGCAGAGTATCAGTATAATTACAAATTCCTTCCCTGTTCAATATAACATGCAGTCAGCTGAGGGGCTTTACTAGATTTAGATTCCTTCCCTGTTCAATATAACATGCAGTCAGCCGAGTATCAGTATTCAGTACAATTACAAATTCCTTCCCTGTACAAATTCCAGATTCTTTACAAAGGAAGAATTCTACCTATAGTAATTTCTAGTCAAGTATTAGATAGGCTTTTTTTTATGATACACCTTTCCAACATGTACTAATGACATAGCATGATGTCATGCAGAGTGATGTAGTTGCCCATGCAAGAGAGGAGATCAACAAGATGAGGCATGCAAATGAGGACCTCACAAAGCAAGTAGAAGGCCTACAAATGAATAGATTCAGCGAAGTAGAAGAGCTGGTTTACCTGCGTTGGGTCAATGCTTGTCTGAGATACGAGCTCCGCAACCACCAGACACCATCTGGGAAAATATCTGCCCGTGACCTCAACAGGACGCTGAGCCCAAAGTCACAGGAGAGAGCCAAACAGCTAATGTTGGAATATGCAGGATCTGAACGAGGTCAGGGTGACACTGACCTGGAAAGTGCTTCTTCTGCACCTTCTTCCCCCAGAAGTGAAGACTTCGACAATGTTTCAATTGACAGTTCTTCCAGCAGATACAGCTTTCTAAGCAAAAGGCCTAACCTGATGCAGAAGCTCAAGAAGTGGGGAAGGAGCAAGGATGACAGCAGCAATTTAGCATCTCCAACACGGTCCCTGAGTAGTGGCTCCCCAAAGAGGCTCAGTAGCAGCCAGAAACCAAAGGGCCCCCTGGAAGCTCTCATGCTCAGAAATGCTGGAGATGGCATGGCCATTACGACATTTGGAAAGAGGGAACAAGATCCCAATGATATCTTGGATGAGGCCAATGTTGCGTCCTCATTCCATTTGATGTCAAAGACTGTCGAAGGTTTTGCTGATGAGAAGTATCCCGCTTACAAAGACCGGCATAAGCTTGCAACAGAACGGGAGAAGGCAATAAAAGAGAAGGCCGAGCAAGCAAGAGCACAAAGGTTTGGTGGTGGCCATAGTTCAGGTCTTGTTTCGTCTCCAAAAGTCGCACTCCCCCCAAGACTTGCTCAAATAAAGGAGAAGGTCCCTGAAGCTAATGCTGAATCCAGTGAGCAATCTAGTAATATCCAGAACAACCCCCTCGAGGTAACCCAGTTGAAACTTGCTAACATTGAGAAGAGAGCTCCAAGAGTCCCGCGTCCACCTCCCACACCATCAGCCATTGCTTCAGGAGCTACCAATACTGCAAGTGGGGTACCGCCGCCGCCACCACGCCCACCAGGTGCACCTCCTCCACCACCGCCTCCTGGGAAACCTGGTGGCCCACCGCCGCCACCGCCACCTCCTGGTTCTCTATCGAGGAGTCTTGCTGGTGGCGACAAGGTACACCGTGCTCCTGAGGTTGTGGAGTTTTATCAAAGTCTCATGAAGCGTGAAGCCAAGAAGGACACAACTTCTCTGGGATCAACAACATCAAGTGTTTCTGATGTCAGAAGCAACATGATCGGAGAAATTGCAAACAGATCAGCATTCCTCTTAGCTGTAAGTATCTTCTGCTGATCTACCTTGCGTAATCCTGCCAAATTCATGTAATCCATTACTAATGCAGCTCATTATAATTGGTACGCAAAATATTAATATAAGAAATGATGAGTGTTTTCAAAAAAACTTGGAATGCTGCAGGTCAAAGCTGATGTGGAGACACAAGAAGAATTTGTTGAATCTCTAGCAAATGAGGTCCGGACAGCGAGTTTCGTAAATATTGAGGATATTGTTGCGTTTGTAAATTGGCTGGATGAGGAGTTATCCTTCTTGGTAAGACCCCACTAATTTCTCCATACAACACATGACAAAGTAGTAAAATATCCTGTATAAGGTATTGTACTTAGGAAATTTACATATGATGTACTACTAAAAAGATCAATAAACTTTTTAGGTTGATGAGCGAGCAGTGCTGAAGCATTTCGATTGGCCAGAGAGCAAAACTGATGCGTTAAGAGAGGCGGCCTTTGAGTACCAAGACCTATTAAAATTAGAGAACAAGGTTTCATCCTTTACCGATGATCCAAAACTTCCATGTGAAGAAGCTCTCAAGAAGATGTATTCGTTGCTTGAAAAGTAAGTACCTCCTCTGAACTAGTATTCTCCCCAATTGCATAGTTATTCAGAGTGAATCAAGAAACCTTTGACAAGTGCAAAACATTTGTGATAAACACTAGCATTATTGCAATGAACTAACTAGTGCCATACTTATGCCAGAGTGGAGCAGAGTGTTTATGCACTTCTCCGTACAAGAGACATGGCCATATCACGCTACAGGGAATATGGAATACCAGTTGATTGGCTGTCTGATTCTGGAGTAGTTGGCAAGGTGTGCATCTCTAGCCTATATCCATTGTAACCTGATTAGCAACTTATGTTGGCAACGTTACGTTAAAAAAGCATCCATTTTTTAATTCCTTATAACAATGTATATGTTTCTAGTCAGACCATCCATCAAATCTAAATCAATATTCCATTTCATATTTTGGGTGTAGATCAAATTGGCATCTGTTCAGCTGGCAAAGAAGTATATGAAGAGGGTTGCCTTGGAGCTTGATGCATTGCAAGGCACTGAGAAAGAGCCCAATAGAGAGTTCTTGCTTCTCCAGGGTGTCAGATTCGCTTTCCGAGTTCATCAGGTATAGAATATCTTAACTTTATATATGAAACTGGGTAATTTTACAGGTAATTTGGAGCTTCTAAATATAAAAAAAAACTCACTGTTCACCATTCTACAGTTTGCTGGAGGCTTTGATGCGGAAAGTATGAAGGCCTTTGAAGAGCTAAGAAGCAAGATGACTACACAGACATCCGCTCCGCAGATATCTGATGCATAACTCGGACTCAGCATTCCACACTTGTCTGGTCTATTTGTTCAGAAGGAATGATTACTTGGCTAGCTAAATTTTACAAAAAGAGAACTGTAAATTCCAATGTTGTCTCAATCAAGTTGTATATGCCAAAAATCTACAGGTTCTGATTATACGTATACCAGTTTTAGTACAAGTTTGTTTCATTGCATTTACAGGTAGTAAACAGGCAGTTTGTTAAAAAAATAAATCACGATACCTAGTTTTGCTACTGCTAGTTTGGTAATCTGTTAGAATGCGGATTTCTTTTCCGGAGTCCAGAGGAACCTTATCAGACTTGAACACAATTCGGCTTGCTGCCCAGGACGGGGCACTTCTAGGATAGCAGATGTAATGTAGAAAAATCCAAAGAAATTTATATTGAAGAAAAGGATGTTACTTGGCACTGGTCCGTAGAACAGTGGAAGCCCAGCTTGGTGTGAGATACTGCAGGGTTGAACCACCGGAGAGACCCTGCAAACAACGGATAGAACAGCCAAAGCAGATTCCTAGTCATGTGATGTGCACTACACGAGATGGGGGGAAACAGACAGAGGGGGCGAGGAGGGAGAAGGTGGAGGACTGGAGGTTGCGGCGGTGAGCTCCACCTCAAGGCGGAAGGGAGAAGCGACCATATCCAATCCAATGGGCGGTTGCGCTCGATTTGCTGCCAACTACAAGCCGGAACCGCCTCGGTGTGCATCGACGATCAAAACGATGGCGATGAGGGGGGAATCAGTTGGTGCCGCCAGCCGGGGAACCTGACCGGCAACACAGGCCGTCTTGGTCACTCGGCTCTTTACGACGGCGGCGGCGTGGGCGGAGTTAGAGGATGGACGGCGCCGGGTGGTAGGTGTGGGCCCGAGGAGCCAGCGACCGAGCAGAAGGGGAGGAGCGGATTACCGCCTGTGGGACAGCTTCCTTGTGGTTGACCTGTCAACGAATTTTGGACGTATTCGTGTCGTTCATAGGTTTTACGTCCGCCCTTGCTTCCAAGCAATATGGAATTACTTGTGCACACGTCCTACCGGTGGCAGACACATAACAAAATTTAGGAGGAGGCTATTGGAAAACCTGTGCTCTGACCTGTAAGTCTGATCTATAGTGAATACTTTTTACTTAGTTTATAAATAGGAATTTTAATTATTGTAAAGTTAGATATAAATAGAGAAAGGAATAAAAAAGAAGTTCCCCCCTCATCTCTCTGTGTTCAATTTATTGTTTGTAATATTCTATATTTGATCCATCCCTCTTGCATAGGAGGAATCGATCGAATTAGACACACTAGCGACGGTTCGTCAACATGTTATCAGCACGAATTGCTCTAGTAGATTGTAAGGTAATCATTTGTAGATTAAATATAGATCGCTCTAAATTCTGTAAATTTTTGCTTTCTAGATTATTTTCTATGGTACAAATTTGTTCTAATCTACCACGAACAGACTTGAAGTCGCCAGCCAAGCCGATCGGTAGATTTTGCACAAAGAATAGATGATGATTGCACTGTAGATTGAAAAAAAGGGAGATGACGTAGCCAACTACCAAGCACTTGCATGCACCCCGGCCGCCGCGCGCCGCCAAGTGGCTCCGATGTCGCTCTTGCATGGGTCCACCACCAGCTACCCATTCGGCTTCCCGCACGCAGTCGCACCGCCATGTGTGGTGGCGTCATTGAGCCGTTGTTCTGCCCGTCCAAGCCGCCCGCACATGGCCGAATGCGTCGCCCGAACTCCCACACCATGGTTCGACTACTGCACCGCCATGCGCACCTCCTGCAAGAGGCCGCGATGCCAACCCCTTCGCGTCAGGTCGAGCCCTACTGTCGGCCCAGCATGGTCGCCGCTGTCGTTTTATCCTCGGGCAACTGTGCCGCCGCCGCTCCCGTAGAGCTGCCGCCCGCTCTCGCGTCGCCACCATTCCCGCACGAGACACCACCTACCTGTGTTGCCCGATCCGTCGGCAGGCTGCTTGCACGCCGCCGCCACTCCAGCAGAGAAATCGGTAGCACGAGCGCCACCGTCGCCCCAAACTCCCCGTCGGCGTCGCCCTACACGACGTCCGCGCGGCGACGCCCTGCACGGTGTACACGTCGCCCGAGTCACCGACCCAAAGCCATACCGCGTCGTCGACCCTCTTTTTTTTCCTTTTCCCTGCACACGCCACCATGTGGTAAACAGGGGTAGGGGAACCCCCCTATTGAATCAGCCATGAGAAATATAGAACGTCAGATCAGTTATGCATCGTTTGGACCAGTCCGATCGGCCATAGGACGTTTGGATCAGTCCGATCAGCTGTAGGAAATATGTACCATCCGATCGACCATAGGACGTTCATATCAGTCCGATCGATCATAGGAAGTATGGATGCTCGATCGGACGGTCCCGATTGGCCATGGACTGTCCGATCGACCGAGGGAAGTTCAGACCACGTGATCGACCGGGGCGGCTCCCAAATATTTGCAAAAGGGCCATCAGAAAATCGAAAAATTACACAGAAAATTTTCTCATAGTTGAAAATTAGCAGAGTGACCATCGAAAATTACAGGATTCACTGAAAATATATATTCTAGTATAAAAGGGCCTCGAAAATTCAAATTTTATGTTGTTTTCGCATCTGAAGCTTGTTTAACACTATTGTTATTATTTTCTATGCTTTTCTATATTTATTTATTGTTTCTGATCAATCGTAATTATTTAAATTGCCTTTAATCACTAAAAGTAATAATAAAATTATAGAAAATGCACATAAAATTCTAAAATATCATAAGAACCTTTTTGTATTATTATCTAATTTATTTCATGCATATTTACCTACAAAAAATTTATATATTTTCTTCATGTACATGTAGATAATAGGAATCACGAACTGGGATTTCAAGAAGCTAGCCTAGTATAGCCAAAACTACTTGACTTAGACTTTTAATGTTGAGATCGTACTTGGAGCCAAGAAGCTCCGTGCCGCCATTGGGATTGGTGCACCATAGGATGCTAAACCCACACTTGAGGAAAATAATCAGGCACCACTTCTGTCTCACTCTCAAGAATGAGTACATAACAGATAAGAACACACTAGCATTATGGAGTGCACTTAAGAAGCGGTTCAAGAAACTGAAGTACACCATCATTTCTCAAGCAGAGCAGAAATGAATCCGACTCAGATTTGCTGATTTCAAAACGGTTGGGGAGTACAACTCTGCTCTGCACAGAATTTTTATCAATCTTCAACGCAGACAGATCATAGATGAACAGAAAAATTGAGAAGACTCTCTCCACCCTCCACCCTAGTGCACTGTAGTCTCCGTGCAACTATCGTCAAGATAGCTATAAGAAGTATGTAAATTAATTGATATCATGCAAGTTACAGATACTCAGGACAACGCTGGAAGCTACAAGGTGTGAAAGTATATAATGAAGAAAAGGTGAAGAAAGAACAAAGCCGCAGCCTAGAAAGACAAGTCAAATACTCTACTTGAGAACAAGACTGGCAAACTAAAGCACAACGATAAGCCCTGTGATCATCAAGACCAAATCTGCTATAAGTGTGGCAGGTGAGGGCACTACTCACATATCTGCAAAGAGCCGCAACACGTCATTCTAGGCCAAAAAGAAGAATGGTGGCAAAAGGCACCATGAAACGCTCTTTGCACAAGATTTCACTCAACGTCCAAGTGTTGATTATGAAGAAACATACTCTCCGGTCATGGGTGGTATTACCTTTAGATTTAATCTTGATGGCAGTAAATCTGAATTTTGAAATGAAATTGATGGATGTGGTAACGACATACCTCTATGAAAACTTTGATTCGGATATTTATATAAAAGTACCTGAAGGTATCTCTATTCTGAACCAAGATAGAACAAATAGATACATGTATAGTGTAAAACACAGAAAATTGTTGTACGGACTTAAACAATTAGGCAGAATATGGTATAATCGCTTAAGCAACTTTCTATGTAAGAAATGCTACACAAACAATGATAATTGTCCCTGTATATGTATACGACGATCCCAGAATGGATTTTGTATAATCTCAATATATGTAGATGATCTGAATATCATCGAAATCCTAGAAGATATCAAGGAAGCGAGCTCTTATCTAAAATCAGAGTTCGAAATGAAAGATTTGAGTAAAACCAAATATTTCTTTGATGAATCACTTGGAAATCATATTATTGTACGAAGTCGCACAAGAATGTGATTGGTTTTGACGGATAATTCACCACATCCAGCAGTCATATGGATTGAACATCGTACAAGCTCCCATAACTATGTATGGAGACAATGCAGCTTGTGTTGCATAAGTACAAACGGGTTACGTGAAGAGTCATCTCGCAAATTATATCACCCCTAAGTTCTTCTATCTCATAAATTGCAAAAGATGGACGAAATTAATGTACTACATACTAAGTCATGTCAAAATCTTGCAGATTTATTCACTAAGTCACTTCTAGGATCTAATTTTGAAAGATGTATATATGGAATTGGAATGATGAGACTTAGTGAAGTGCAAAATTTAGGAAGAGATTCTTTTCGAGCTTACTATTAAACTTGATCACGAAGATTGAGTACCTAGAGAATAAATCATGTAGATTAAATGAAATTCGATGAATTATACTCCTTTTCTCTTGATGAGTTTTCTTGAAGTTTCTCAGCCAAGGTTTTTAATGAAGAAATTCGTGCAACACAACATAACATGTAATATATATTCTTTCTCTAAAATGTTCTCACTGGGTTTTTATAGAGTTTTGATGATGTATGATTATGTCATATGAGTGACCAAGGGAAATGTTGAGAAATCTAGGTCTGGACTTGCAAACATGATCTATGGTGAGTACTCTCTATTTAGTTTATAAATACGGGATCTAATCATTATAAAATTGGATGTAAATAGAGAAAAAATAAAGAAAGAATTTCTTCTCTGATATCTCTGTATTCAATTTATTATTCATAATATTCTATATTTAATCTATTTTTTTATATAAGAAAAATGATCGAACCGTACTTGCCAACGTTCCTCAAAAGAGGCTAACGAGACTCGCGTGGGCACACGACAAAACTGGCCGCTGCCCACCTGTCACTCGTGACCCCTGCCGGCTACCTGCTCGATCGCCATCTCAAAGCCTCAAACCGTCGATCCCATCGCACACGTGCCAGTGCCAGCAGATGTCACCACTGAAGCTGGCATCTCCTGCACCTGCGCTAAGAACGAAGAGCCCGATCCGAAGGCAAGGCAAAAAAATAGACCAAGAGGCCGAAGAGCAAGCGTTCGGTCATCGCCCCGCACACGTCGCGCATGCATGCACGGCGCCCCGACACGTGCCGGCGCGTGCACGTCCCACTCCGCCCCTTTAACTCGTCCCCGCCATTTCCCCAACTGCCATCCTCGGTCCTCCAAACTCCTCCGCCTCCTCAAATCCACGCGACCGCGCGCGCACGCACGGGAGCGAGCGAGCATGGCAGATCGGCAGCAGCACGTCCACGGCGAGGGCGTTGCCCCGGCCCGGCCCGCTCGCCCGGGGTACTCCCCCGCGGACTCGTCGACCCTCCTCCGGCGGGTGCAGACCTACGCGCCCAGCTCCTCCCAGGTCGTCGGCTTTCTCACGCTCGCCGTCTCCGGCGCCGCCCTCCTCCTCCTCACCGGACTCACCCTCACTGGGGCCGTCGTCGCGCTCATCTTCCTCGGGTCCCTTGCGCTGCTCACCAGCCCCGTCTGGGTGCCCGTCGCCATCACGCTCTTCGTCGTCGTCGCGGCCGTGCTCTCCACCTGCGGTTTCATCGTCGCCGCGCTCGCCGGGGGCACGTGGATGTACCGGTACTTCACGGGGAGGCACCCGGTCGGCGCCGACCGGGTGGACTACGCGCGCAGCCGGATCGCCGACACGGCCAGCCATGTCAAAGACTACGCGCGCGAGTACGGAGGATACCTGCATAGCCGGGCCAAGGACGCCGCACCCGGCGCGTAGGCGTGCCAGCACCACCGTGCACGTTGCAGCTAGATCGTTGTCCGTTTCTGCTCGTCTTCTGTGTATTTTCCTGTTGTTAATTCCCGCCTTTTTTTTACGTAGAGTACTTCGTCTCCATCTTTCCCGTCTTGTATTTAGTTGGATCATAAGACGTTGCACCAGGCTGAATTGATCAGTAACTTCGTCATTCAGCCTGATTCCCGCAATATTAATGCTTCTCTTGCCAAGGTTAACACGCACAAAAAAAAAAAACTTTTGCGTGTGACTATAGGAAGTTCATGTGACGAGAAATCCAACGCAAGCTTGTATATATCATGTACAGGGATCAGGAAAACACAAACTCGTGCCTCTACATACATCCGAGAGCCATGCATGCACCGTGCGCCCGTGATCTCACTAGCCAGCTGATCTCCAGCTTGACGATGTAGCTTACTTGTATCTATATAAGCTAACGAACGCCAGAAATTCGCTGGCAGAAAATTTGTGAATCTCGCTACCAATTTTTCTTAGCGGAGCTCGTATCAATTTATTCAATGGTGATGATTTGCTAAAACCCTTTATTCAATCCTCTGTGTTCATTGCCTCTCGGCCCTCTATTTTCGCTGGACGTCTAGACATGCCTTTTTTATTTGTCGGATGGTTTTTTGTTGTATTTTTTTATGATGACGGTGTAAAGCTGTTTAGAGAAACCAAAGTAAAAAAGAAAGCCAAGCCAAAAATAACAGGGCCAGACTTCGTTCGATTCCTATGGTCTCGACTGGATCAGACAGGCCCATATTAGACTGTGAGAGGCTTCGTGGAGCTCTCATGACTACATGAGTCTTTATGACTTGTTCCTTGATAGCCAAGCCCCCAGTAGGAAAAGAGTAATTGGGCCGGACAACTAAACCCTCAGAAAGCCGAAAAAATTACATCGTTCGATACTAGATGGTTAGCAAGCGCAGTACAGATCCTACTTGGTTTTTTCTATTAGAAAAGGGATTAATAGCGTCCGGACTTACGAAGAAAGATTTCTCATCGTACGTCCTAGTGTAACATTGATAAATTACTTATACAATAATTATAATCACCGTATACAACAAAACATAACATTAGGTAAAATTGAGAAAAAAAATTTAAAAATATAATCTCACAAAACGAATAATACCATAAATATATGACTTTGCAAAGTGCTAAACAAGATCAGAATTCTCAAATAAAAAAATTAGAACTTACAATACTACAATATTAGAAAATTGTAACATTTAAAAATATGTAATGCAACAAAAAAAAAGAAGAGAGAAAGAGGACGGCTAGATAAGAGAAAGAGAAGAGGCCAGGGAAGGTCAGAAGCGGCAGTCGCTTGTAGGGAAGGTCAGAAGCAGCAGGTTGCGAATTGGTGCTAGTACGAAGCACCAAGTACAGATTCAAACCTGAACTTTGGAGGCTTGAACCGTCATTGCAGCTTGGAATTGGAAGCAACAAGTGTTGATTTGTGATCCAAATTCTATATATCAATTAGGTCAGTTTCTGGACGGAGCGTAGCGGAGGCCCGTCGCTAGAGGCTTAGAGCCGGAGCGGAGTCCTGAAGATGGCCCATTGTGCAAGGCTCGTGCACCCAGGGACGCCTGGGGGGTGCGGGGGGGCGAAGCCCCCCGCGGTATGGATCCTAATCAAATTAGGGTTTCCTTGTTATATATATCCTGTAAGCCGCCATTTGGGATAGAGTATTAGAGTTGTAAATCCCCGGCATTGTAACCTCACCCCGATATAGTGAAGATTGTTGCTGGCTGGCGCCCGTGGTTTTTCCCCTCTCGCATTGGGAGGGTTTTCCACGTTAAATCTTGTGTCTCTCTGCGATTGATCTTGTTTACTTCGTCGTTTTTTCCGCCGTCACGTGCAACAACAAGTGCTACGGAGGCAAAGAGCTTTTCCAATGGAGATGGAGAGAGAAGTATAGAGGAGCCAGGAGAGCTATTCCAATGGAGATGGGAGAGAGTAGAGCGTTAGCAAGGAGAGCGTGGGAGACGAATAGCATGTGGTGGTGGGGATTAAGTGATGTAGAGGTAGCAGCACGTGAGCTTACGAGAAATCACTCGTATCGAACGTCTGGATACGATCATTAACAAGAAGAGCACCGATACGACGGAATCAGAATGGAGATGGTTCTTGTTGTTTCTGTATGGTCAATGTAACGAATGGAGAGTCCAACTAGCAACCGCAAAGTTTGAGCATTCACCAAGCAGTACATAGTGCGCACGTAACCCTCATACTGCTTCCCACAGGAGTATGAAAATTCCACCACGTGTGTATCGTTCCGTTCAAACCCCGGAGCCGAAATGTCAGATGCTCTGACCAGGAACCGCTCGGTTCTCGTCGACCAAAGCAGCTCACGTCAAGTCCTTTCTCGCCCATCCCTTTTCACCGTGTTGTTCATACCGAACGTGTACTCAAGTCCACGTAATCGTGCGTCAAATTTTATCCGAGCATCCCAAACACACGCGTGCGTGTACTTAAAAAACTTACAAACCAAGCCAAGCCACTGACTATTTCTTGATTTAATAATTTTCTAATTAATCACGTGATTTAGTTTGACGCATCACTCTACTTTGACCACCAAACATATGGTCCAAGACTTCATACGAATGAACTTTCGAAGGGATCCTCCAGCCAGTAGTATTAGACTTTTCGAAGTAAACTACCAGTTATCAGGCATGTACAAAGTGAACAACAGAATCTTCAATATTCATGCTGCCCCGTTCAAACTATCACTAATTCTGATTAGCACATGATCCACACACATATATATACACATACACACATGAAAATAGTTATATACTTTGGGAGTAATACTCTCACGTATCGTATATTGTTTTAAAGGTGTTATTATATCTCTTTATCTATTAGAGTATATTCTAATAATAATTATAAGATACTCTAAAGTGAGTTTTATGAAAAATTTTATCGAAGTCCACTTTTATATCATAATTTGTGTATATAGTCCTATTATGTATAAAAAAGGGTATATTGCAAAATAAAGGGCTCAGATGAAAATTTTTCAACCAAATCGTATTGAAATATTTTAGAATAAATATTTAAGTGTACCAAAAGTGATAAAGAGGTATAAAATATCCACTTAAGTGGTATATTATAAGTGAAAGTATGTACACTAAGGAATACGGAAAAGGCTACATACATACATAATTACTACTCTGCGCGTAGGTGTAAAATGCGCGTTGAAAAGTCACTACCGTACGTGAGTGAAATTACTGTCAAACACATGTAG